>OZ018324.1:52768466-53377849 GCA_963969495.1 Ceratothoa steindachneri
AGTTCCTCAAAACGCTTAGCCGCCCTTATGCTCGACTTCACTCTCCTGGCTAGCCCCCGGTATTCGTCAAAGTCGCCCGAGATCTTCGATTGTCGGTACATAGTTCTCTTCTCCCTAAGCAGTTGGCTGATTTCTCGATTAAACCACTTTGGTTGAACAGAAGACCGACGGGGACATTTCAGATGGATGAAACGTGATTGAAGACTCATGAATGTGGTTTTGAAACTGTTCCACGAGTCTTCAACAACATCGCACACTTCTAGCCTCGCGTCAGTCAGTCCAGCACGAAGACCTGCAAAGTCTGCTCTTTTCAAATCGAGTTTCCTCGATTTACTAGTTGAGGCCCTGCCTTCGGGACTTTGACTACAAATCAAATTAGTCGGTGGTCACTGCCACCCACCTCTTCGCCAACAGAGAGGTCCTCAACGATGTCATCCTCAGAGGTGAAAACCAAGTCGAGGATATTGTCTCCTCTCGTTTGCTCTCTCACCCATTGAGTCAGGAACTCGTTGTTCGCGAACTCCAGGAGTAGTGCGTTCTCGCCACAGGGTTCTCTGGTTTTCCAGTCAACTTGTGTGTTGAAATCACTCATGACGATACACACTCTGTCTTCGACAAGTTCTCCTAGTAGCTTGTACATATCTCTGTCCTTTTCAACGAGTTGGGCAGGAGGTCTATAAAGCACCAGGGGCCTGTATTTGGCAGGACCTATCTCTAGGTCAACACCTAGTAGTTCATGGTCGGATACGATGTTGCAATCCGTCGAGTTGAGAGTATCCTTGACATTCTACATCACACCACCACCCTCTCTGTCTGGCCTATCTTTCAGGAAGAGCTGGTAACCGGGAATCGTGAATTCACCTTCAAAATCTGGGCTTGAGGTTTTTATCCACGACTCCGTTATAGCCACCATCTCCGGTTCTTCTGTTGCTACGAGGCCACGAAGTTCTAGAAACTTGTTTCTAATAGACCTCGCATTAAACAGAAGAACTTTGAGGGAGTCCCCGACTGTAGGACTCCCTACGCTTTTCTGTTTCCCGCTTTCTTTCTCTGTGGCGGGGTAACTCCCCTCTTTGTGACTTCAGAAAAGGTCGTTCCTGGAGTAACAAGGGTGTACTGGCGTACGTCCTCCTTTACTCGGGGTCTGACACTTCTTTGGGTCCGCTCCACAACATCCTGGATCATCTTCGCGAGTGCAGCTTTTCCTTTGAAGGAAAGATGCACTCCGTCCCTTTTGTACAGGTCCTTTCTTCCGTAAAAGGTGCGGTAGGGGTCTACAAAAAAGACTCCTTCCGCCGTACAAAGATCTCCCAGGCGTTGGTTTATGGAGACGTCCCTCGCGTGAGCATTGCGGGATGGACCTCGTCTTGGGAGTATCCCGACCACGACACGTCTGCGGGTTTTTAGCCCACAGTCGTCAACTCCTCCCATAAACGTGGTCAGGATCTTCCCGCTGGCGCCTACTTTTCCTCCTCGTAGGTAGAGATCGTTTCCACTTGCCATGAGGGCAACTACTGAGTTCTCAGAGATCTGAGATTTCTTAGCCTCCACCCTTATTTCTCTGTTTTCCTTTCCTGGAAGGCAGCTTACCTTCACACTGGTGCGAAGGCGGTCCACTAGCAAGGGTTGTAGATCCCGCGCTTGGGAGTCACCGATCACGATGACCCTCGCGCATTTGGGTTCAGAGGACAGAGGCTTCCCTTTCAGTATGGGCTCTTTCGATTCCTCTTTCTTCCCCACTTTTTTGGGTTTTTCTTCTTCGATTTTTCTTCCGTTTCTACTTTCTCTTCTGTTTTATCTACTGTTTTTCGTTTCTTACTCTTCCTTTTCTTCTTTTTGACGCCCTGAGTAACCCCAGCAGTTGCTGGCTCTGGGACGTCGGATGGTTGGCCTATCTCTATCGACGCGGTGCATGAGGGCCCAACAGAGGAGCCATCCGCGTCGTTGGGAGTTTCTTGTTGCTGTTGCTCTACCTTGGTGGCTTTAATCTCTGCAATGATGGCTTTGAGATGACGGATTTGAGTCACATGCTCAGACTCGAGGATTTTCACCTTTTCTTCAAGCCGTCGTGTTTTTTCTTCAGAAGATTTAAAAAGTTCCCTAAGCTCCTGAAGTTCTGCCCTTAGGACGCAGTCCGTGCAGATACTTCCAGGGTGGCATTTTGAGAAACACCCCTCCGGAAAATCTACCCACCACTTGTCCTTTTGGCATGTAGAGCAGGTATACTTTAAAGCACCAGGTCCTTTCTTTCCAGTCATGCTGAACACTTTATATCTCGGAATACTTTGTGACCGCTCAATAAAAAAGAAAGGGGGTGGTGAGTTCGCCCCGCGTGAGTCGCTCCCGCCTATCGATCGGAAAGGTTTCGGATCTTTCAGAAGGCACGCTCCTTGTGCTGCTGTTCGTCCGACCGAGTCGTCAAACTTCGGCGTGCCGTGGTTCCCAACCAAGCAGCACTGACAGTCCCCAAAGGGGCCATCGATTTCTCACCAGGTGAACAACCGAGCACACCCCGTACTAAACTCCTACTAGTTCCCTTCACGACGGCCAAGATATCGGAGCAGCGTTCAATGGATATCCCGCCACACCAAGAGGCTCGACCCAAGACTTTTTATTGGCCTGGCAGCAAACCTGGGAACAAAGGGCCGTCACCTCGGACATATGCTACCAGAGGCACCCGTCAACGGTCACTGGGAATGGTCAATAATTACGCGCCAGGGAAGAGGTTAACGGGGCACTACCCTCATCCCATTCATCGTGCCCCAACGCCTAGGACGCCTCTAGTCCTAGTCTCTCGCAACCAGTGAGCGTCGATTGGCGTTGTTTATAGAGGTTCCAAAGCCTCTCTTCTGACGCATGAGGTAGCTGCCAGGTCCTTATATGTAGATAGAGGGAAAAAAGGGAAAGAGTGACATGATAGGAGTAGGTTTTTTTCTTTTTTTTGTATAAGTGGGAGAGATAGGATAAAAGTAAAAAAGGAGAAGGATAGAGTAAAAAAATGAAGGAATGACGCACTTAGTCTGGAATCTCGTTTTCGACCAAATCGACAAGGGAAGCCATACCAAGGGTACCCAGAAGAGGTACCCCCGCCGACATAGCTCGAAAAGTCAAAGGTAGCTCTCTTTCCGCAACAAGGGGGCGTCACCTCTCCCTCTACTTCCTTTAAGAGAGAGAGAGAGAGAGAGAGAGAGAGAGAGAAATATTGCAATAACGGAATCGTAATTATGCGGTTAAAATGCAATTTTTTCGGTAAACCAGTCTTTATCAAAGCCCTCGGAAAGAACTTTTATACGCCCACAAACCATCATTATGAGTTAGGGTACGTACGGCTTCTCGATGCAATGCCTTCCTAGTGTCAAAGACAACCCAGCGCCTTGCTCTTTCGGCAATCGCTGGGTCGTAGTTCGATTATCCGTGCGGATTCCTTTTAAGCTGACACTATTTACTAAGGGAGGTTAACGCCATGGGAGTTGGGGCTTTTCCTGGCTCATGACCCCTTGATATGAGGACTAAAACTGGCTAACTTTAGCTACGCTTTCAATTTGGAGAAAATGATATTGGTGACATCAAATGCAACAAAGAGACTAACTCTCATTATCTCTTCTCACAGGAGCTGATAACGCCGTATCCCGATACAAAGGGTTGCCTAACAACCAAATTATCCTTTCTCATTTATTTTGTTTACTATGAGAGTGGAAGAGAATGGATATCGGTATACCCTCTCCCCAAGCAATTTTTATCATTAGTTTCAATATTTTTCGTGTTTTGTGTCGACGATATGGTCTATATTTGATATTTGGTCTGGTAATTTTATTATTTCAAGGTTTTTCTGGGTACTATGTTCTCTATTATGGGCTAGAACATAGCACAGCTGATAAATCCTGGCCCACCTATGGGTCAGGGAAAGAAAATTTGTATAAGCAATCATTAAATCAAGGAAATTTCTGGTTGAATATTGGCAACATTGAAAATTCAAAATATGTTGAAAGTAGTGTATCCAGTTTAAAGGTGAGTTTTTTTTGATAAGTTATGGCCACTGGAATGGTAAATTGAGACGGCGATAGCACCATTATTCTCAGGGTTTTAGAGCCGGTAATTCTGAAGATCCATACCTTGTGAGCTTTCCCGCTCACATTCCCATAATATTTATTCCACCTCCCAACATGTTTTCACCCAACTATGTGATTAACTTGTTTTATTACTTGTTCCTGAGGGCGAGTGTAGCGAGCAGGCGGGTATGGTGGGGCTATGCCCCCCCATATAGCAACTCATAATAAGGTTCACAGGGTATAGATCTTCAGGTTTACCAAATGGTGTTCCTATACAATTTGATGAGCTGAATAACATTTCTTTTATAACTTTTATTGATTAGAAGGCTCTAAGGTAAACCTTTAGAGCCTTCTACTCAATAAAAGTTATAAAAGATTTGTTATTCAGCTCATCAAATTGTATAGGAACACCATTTTTGGTGCAATTCTGATGAAATTAAGTTTATCGATACTTTGTTACTTTTTCTAAGTTCTGACCTAAAAAATAGATAGGCTGCCATCTTGGGAGCCAGTAGTCACATTGTTAATTCGAATCGCATCATATATATCATTTTGAAGGGAATTTTTCTCAGAATTAAAATATAGGAAAATATGATATGGACATTTCATATTAATTAATTTTAAAGAAAATATGATTGATTTAAATAGCATTCAGGGGTGAGGCTTATGCCAAGGAATGTGGTAGAAAAACTAAAGGCCTAACAATATTTAGTAATCACCTTTTGAATTTGAATAAGAACATAAGAACATAAGAAAAGAAGGAGACTGCAAAAGACCATTCATGGCCTACACTTGGCAGCTCCTGTTCCATTCAACACACAAAAGATTTCTTACCAGAGAAAAGTCATCAACATTGTCACCCTTAACAGGAGTTCGTCAGATCTAATCTACAATATACATAAAATGCATCCAGAGGATTATGTCCATTCATGCAACCGCAAAATATAATCTCCCCACTCCTTAGAAAAATATATACATATGTACATAAAAAAAAGTCAGTCCCATCTAGCAGCTTCATCCATATATTTATCTAATCTATTCTTAAAACTACCCAGAGAGGAGGCTTCTATCACATGCCTAGTGAGCCTATTCCATTCATCTACCACACGATTTGTAAACCAATTCCTCCCAATCTCCTTCCTAAACCTATACTTATCAAGCTTAAACCAATTGCTACGTGTTCTGTCATGTTCACTAAGTATAAGAACCTTACCCAGATCCCCTTTATTATATCCTTTTACCCATTTGAAGACTTCAATCAATTCCCCTCTGACTCTTCTCCTTTCCAATGTATGTAGATTTAGTTTTCTGAGCCTTTCACCATAAGGTAAGTTCCTTAGCCCACCAATCATCTTTGTCATCCTTCTCTGCACAGACTCAAGCAAATCAATATCCTTCCTATAATATGGTGACCAAAATTGTACTGCATAGTCTAGATGAGGCCTAACTAGCGCCAGATGCAGTTTTAGAATGACTTCAGCACTCTTATTGCTTACACTCCTCCTAATGAATCCCAATATCCTATTAGCTTTATTCTTAGCATTTAGACATTGCTTTCTAGGACGAAGGTCTGAACTTACCAAAATACCTAAGTCTCTCTCACAATCAGTCCTCCCTAAAATTCTGCCATTTAATTTATAACTATTCAGTGGATTATTTCTACCTATACTAAGTACACGACATTTGTCTATGTTAAACTTCATTTGCCATTTCTCGGCCCAATTGGACAGAATGGTCAATTCCTCCTGCATTACAACAGCATCAGAATCAGCCCTAATGGCCCTACCTAGCTTAGTATCATCAGCAAATTTACTCAGGTCACTACTTATACCTATGTCAAGATCATTAATATAAATTAAGAATAGCAAGGGACCCAAAACAGATCCTTGAGGAACTCCACTGCTAACACACCCCCACTCAGATTTAACTCCATCTATACTAACTCTTTGCTGTCTATCACCAAGCCATGACTGAATCCCCCTAAATATACTGCCATCGATCCCGTGTGCTTTAACTTTGCTCAGAAGTCGTAAGTGTGGCACTCAATCAAAAGCCTTACTAAAGTCCAAGTATAAAATATCATAGTTTTCATCATTATCTGCTGCTTCATACACCTTACTATAAAAAGACAGCAAATTAGTCAGACAGGATTTACCCTTACTAAAGCCATGCTGTGATTCTTTTATCAACTTATGCTTATCCAAGTGATCTCTAATATTCCTTGCTATAATAGATTCCATCATTTTCCCTACCACTGATGTCAAACTTACTGGTCTGTAATTAGACACATTTGTTTTATCCCCTTTCTTAAATATATGTATCACATTGGCTTTCTTCCATGCCACTGGCACAATGCCACTCTCCAATGATTTTCTAAAGATGCATGCTAGGGGCTCACTTAACACATCCTTACATTCTTTCAAAATTCTAGGAAAGACCTCATCAGGACCGGGTGCTTTACTACTTTTGATTTTATCAATTTCCTTTGTGATCAAGATATCCTTTAATTTCTCTTCATCATTACCCCGAAAGATCATTGACACCTCAGGTATATTTAGAGTATCCTCCTGTGTAAATACTGAGAGAAAAAAGTCATTTAGCATTCCAGCCATTGAGTCCCTATCACTCACTAATTCTCCATTGGAATCTATAAGTGGGCCTATTTTATCTCTAACCTTAGTTTTGTATAATTGATAAAAACTTTTAGGATCTTCCTTTGCCCTATTTGCCACTTTAATTTCATAATTTCTCCTTGCTACTCTAACTAACTTTTTAACATCTCTTGCTAGTTCATTATATCTCTGCCTTAAGTGATCCTCTCCATTTTTTATTTTCCTATAAATGCCTCTTTACATCTCTTGCTAGTTCATTATATCTCTGCCTTAAGTGATCCTCTCCATTTTTTATTTTCCTATAAATGCCCTTTTTAATGCCAATATAATGCTTAATTTTATCTGTCATCCATTTTGGGTCATTATTTTTAGTCCTAATCTCCTTATATGGAATGTTAATCATCTGACCTGTAATTAATTGCTCAATTATTCTTTCATACTCCTCTTCAATTGTAATCTCTTCCTCCTGGTGATTATTGTCTCCACTAACTGATATCATTGAATCTATTCCTGAATTGATTTCATTGCCTGGTTTCTGTACAACTGCCTCCAGGTAAGTCCTATCTAAATACCTAATCTGAGAGTCATCAATCACTAGCACCTCAGTCATTCTCCTATTCTGTCTTGGCCTAACATTACCCTCCCTCCTGCTCTCAGTCACGCTACCACCCATCCTGCTTTCATCCACAATCACACCAGGCAAATCACTTTCGCACTCTTCCTCTCTCAGGACATTGAATCTGTTAGTCAACCTAACAGGTTCTATGTCCCTCTCATTCACACACCTAACCTGTCCTAACTTATCTATCCTATCCATTTTCACCCACCATTCATCATCACTCACAACTTCCACACTGTTCCCAGTCCTAGCCCTATCCTAACCCTCTTAGCACTAATCTCACCCTTCAATCGCACACTTGCATCTCTTCTCACCTCAAACACCAAATCATTCAACCTCTTACATTCCCCACTCAACCTCCTAACCTCCCCTTCCAGAAAACACACACGGCATTCAGTTACATTCACTCTCCTTTCAACTCCACATGCATCACACACCACATACACACTACTTTCAAACGGCATGCTCTCACCATCTATACAAAAAGCCATACTCTCAGAAATTTACTAATGAAAAAGTTAACACTCACCCCAAAAAAAAATTCTTGCTCAGGATTGCTGCCAGTTATCTTCCCCAAAAGTATTAATCACTAATGTATTTATTATACAGTGATTGATGTATTAAATAAATACAAGAAAAATTACACACCCAAATCAGTATTATATCCCAATCTTACAATGAGAATCAGGAGCTCCTGTAAGACAACCTTCCAGAACAAAGCCAGACAGCCAACTGGACAAAGCTTTTGAATTAGGAATATTACTAGTTTATTTAAAAATTGCTGGGGTGCACCTGCAATTTTCAAAATTACCTTAATGATAGATTTGTTTTAACATATTTTTGCAATTGAATTTATAAATATATTTTTCTTATGCAGTTTTATATATACTTTTCAGATCTGATACTCATTTTTCCCAGAAATGCATACTTTTCCTATAATCAACCAAAGTCTATACTAGGAAAAGTATGTATTTCCAGCAAAAACAAGCTTCAGATCCAAAAAGTACACATAAAATTGCCTAAAAAAAAACGCCTTTTTAAATTAATTTAAAAGATACAGAACAGAATTAACCAGGTAATTTAAGACAGCAATAGCACTGGCTACTTTAGGCTATTTCAGCTAAAAAAATATTTTTTAGGTATTTTTTAAATGGGTGGGAGCTTCGCCCCCTATATCCCCTGCAACTTAAAAAAAACCTTGTGATATTCCTACTTTGACTCCTACTATAGCCTTATAGGGTTTGAATTCAAACATTGTTAGGCCTCTAGTTTGAATCAAAGCTTTATGTAGAAAATAGTTTATAACCTATGATGAGCCCTTGTGGCTTTTGTCATCTGTTATATTATATTGTGGGGGACTTTGATTTTGTCTTCCCCTGGTGATGGTGCTTTTTGTGGGTGGGTTTTGACGGATTTGGATGACCTTTGATAGGCCCTTGTGGCTTTTGTCATCCGTGAAATTATGTTATGTTATGTTAATCTTCACCCTATCTATTTCTAAGACTGGCAATCACCAGCAAAAACTTCTTGTATGAGTTGGTATTTTGATCTATCACAGCTGGCACACACCATTATACCAAAGAAACTACAATTACAGAGACCCGCAAAGTCTCCGGAATAAATGAAAATATAACAAAGTGTGTGATTGGTTAAGAAGGCAGAAAACTGATGCACAGTTCGCCTGTAGATCTAAAAAACACAGTATTGGTTTAATATTGCTAAAACATGCATGCGTAAATTGCCTCTGGATCTCAAAAGCACAGGTCTAGGTGCTTGAATCAAGGCAAAAGTTGAAGGAGCTAGGTCAAAAATGATGCAGGAAGATTCAAAGTTTTAGCAAAATAGCAATATATTTTCAAAATGTGAATAACTGCATCATTTTAAAAATTAAAAATGTCTATCTTTGAAAAATATAAAATTGTAAATGTGTTAAAACAAATCTTTACCGTAGGTGGCACTATTGTTGTCTCAATTTACCAATGGAACTATGTATTTTAGTAGAATCTCAAGGTAAATCAGTATAAGAAGTAATAAGTTGCCCTATCCATCCATCACTTACATTGAGGAAGTGTATATAAAAGGAAGCATGATGATTGCTAGTAGGCTTGAAAGTACTAGGGGATGATTCCCATTGTAAGTGTTGAGTAATATTGTGTTTTGATGTCAATCAGCAATAATAACATAATTTTTAAAAAGATGGATGCAAGTATTTTAAGCTACTAAATCATGTCATACACACTATCATTATAATAGTGTTCTATGAGTAATATTTTGATGGTGGAGAGGATGTATCACACTTTATAAAGACATTAAAAATTCTATGTTTTCTGCAGAAAATTGACTTATAGGCCTATCTGAATTGTCTACTGCTATTTATTTACTGCAGAAAGCACTAGTTATTAGCAGTTGAAAGTGGGATCATTTTGAATAAGAGTGGTGCACCTACTTTAGATTATTAAAGCCTGCAATACTTGAGTATGATTGTGTTATTAGGTCTTTACTGGTGGCAAACTAAGAATGAAAATGGCCAAGCAAATATATGCGGACACAATTGTAACAAAGCTAGACAGCGTAAGGAAGAGATATCAAGGTATTATGGCTAAAAGAGATACTTTAAGGATAGAACTGAGTGTTCTTTATACCAGTGCTTGTAGTCTTAGAAATAAGAAAGATGAGTTATTTAGTTATGCTTTTGATGAAGATATAGACATAGTTTGTGTAACAGAATCCTAGGTTAGTGAAATTAGATTCAATGACAATGTGGAGGAATTTGATTTTCAGGGTTATATGTAGATTAGTCAAAGGAGAGGTAGGACTGATAGTGGGATAATCATTTATAATGGAAATAGCATTGCTTCAAATCTAAATAATTCAATAGAGTAGGAAAAAGTTGAGTCACTGTGGATCAGGGTTGGCAAAACCCCCCAAATTTTGAAAAGCCCAATAAAACCCGGGTTTTAGAATAAGATAGAAAAAGAATAGCTATCTCTATTTTTATATAGTATTAATAATTATATTATAGTAAGAATAGATCACTGATCAAGAATTTGGGGTACCCATGTCCCATGATAGCCATAACCTGTAGAAGGAGAGATGAATTATGAGTCAGTATCAGAGAAATAGCCTTAATTTGATACATATTTGTTGAAATTATAAACATAAATATGAATTTTGAATAAAATAATAAGTAGCATTCATTTCTTGAAAAGAAAAGTATAATTTTGAAAAAAAACAACAAAAACATTGGTTTTATTCTGAGTTTTTTCAAATCCTCAGTTTTTTCAAAAACAAATGCTTTTTCAAAAACAAATGCTACAAGCACTAGGATAACATAAAAACAGAATAGCTATCTCTATTTTTATAATAATAATAATTAAATAATTTAATAATTATATTAAGGTAAGAACAGATCACTGATTGAGAATTATGGGTACCCATGATAACCATAACCTGTAGAAAGAGAGATGAATTATTATGTGTCAGTATCAGAGAAATAACCTTAATTTGATGCATATTTGTTGAAATTATAAACATAAATATGAATTTTGAATAAAATAATGATAAGTAGCATTTATTTCTTGAAAAAAAAAAATTTTGAAAACACCCCCAAAACCCGGGTTTTTTCAAATTTCACTTGAAAAAAGCCCCCTTCCCCCCGGAATAGAACCCAGGTTTTTTAGAGCTGTGTTTTTTTTATTTGTTCCCCTGCTGTGGATAGATATTAGGGTCAGTAAAAATAGGATACTACATTTGGCAGCCTTTTAGACTGCCTGGGCAGACTAATGATATAGATGAACTAATGATAAGGAAAATAAGTAAAGGATGTGAAACAGATACTTTTTTCTGATGACAGAAAAATGACAAATGCAGTAAATGAAGTTGGAGCTAACTTTTAAGTTCAGACTGACTTAAATAAATTATTACGTTGGGTACAAAAGTGGCAGATGAATTTTAACTTTAAAAATGTAAAGTCATTTATATGGGATTAGATAATAGATTAGCTATGAAATGGATGAGAATTTGCTGAATTCAGTAGAGGATGAGAAGTACTAAAGATTAGTAGTAGATAGGTCGCTGAGGTTTTCTAAGCAGTATATTGAGGCCAAAAATAGATTAAATATAGTGTTGTTTCATTAATAGGAATGTTAGTTATAAAAGTAAAGTGTTTTTCCTTAAACTATTTAACTTATATGTCAGGCCACATTTAGAGTACTGTATACAATCATAGTCCCACACTTTAGACATGATATCAACCTGGTAGAGTCAGTGCAAAGGAGGGCAACAAAGATGATACTTTCTCTGAAGCACCTTGAATATGAAGATAGGTTGAGAGTGCTAAATATGTTCTCATTTGAAAGGTGTGTGAGAGGGGATATGATTGGCTGACACATTTAAAAAATAATTAATTCTCTGGCTTCCTGAAACCTTCATAAATAAGTAATGCACATAATATTTTCAGTTTATTTCAAATTCTAGGCTTTTTAATCCACTCTTTCTATATTTTATGTGTAAACATGCGGCCATTGAGGGTTGACAAAGTTGTTACTATGATTCATTTAAAAATGTTTTAGCCTTTTTAGAAAGACAAGAATAGGCCAGCCAGCAATCACTAATAATTATAGAACCTTGCTTAATGAAGCTCATGATCAAGGGCACAAGCATAGTCTTATCACATTTACTTTGATTAATGGCAAAATAATTGTTTTGTTTTTTTAAACACTTTCATTATGTGCACTGGAATATCTGTGATACCAGAGCTGCTGCAAGCTACAAAGATATCAAGATTTTCTTGTCTTGAGTTTCTTGATAGGTAAGGGTTGGAGGAAATGAGTGTGCTGATGAAGGGGCCAGATATTCTGCTAGGACTGTGTGGCTGGATCAGCATTTCACTTCTCCACTCTGACTACATGGCAGGAACCAGATCAGCCCTAAGGAGTGCATGGCAAAGAAGATGGGAGACAGTTGACAGGAATTTAAAGTTGCATCCTTTTTTCCTGTGAACCTACCCAACAATGACAGGTTCATTTTCTGTTTCCTTGAGTCAGAGCCACTCGCTGGATCCAGCTCAACAATAGAACACACTCTTGAACCTTATTGCAATGCTTGTTTGGTTCTCCAGACTGTCCAATACATTCTTGTAGAATGTTTTTCTGAGTGATCTTTGTTTGCACTACCTGTACAGATAGTGGTTGACTGGGGTCACTACCACTTGTTCTTTGTGCTCAGGATGGATTTATGAATGCCACATTGGAATTCTTGGAGGAGGCAAACTTCCTAGATTGTATTTAGTATTTTGGTTTGACTGCATGTTTGGCCCCCTACGAGAGGCAGGCTTCCCTCCCTATGCCTGACCATGTCTTTTTTTTTCATTGTTGTTAACATAACCTAACAATAGACTAAACCTTAATTTAGGTGGTTAGGGCCTTGATTTCAGTCACCAGGTGAGCTTTAAATAACAAACACTTGAAGCTTGTCTATTGAATACTTTCCAAAATAACAGAACTAATTTTAAACAACTTTTCTCTTCAGGAACATCACAAGGAGATTGCATCCAAGCTTGAAAATAAAATTCTTTTATATTCTGATAGCCACAATAAAGGTTGGTCTAAAGGAAAGGTTATATAATTTTTTCCTTTATTTATTTTTACCTGCCATTTTAATTTATGAGAGATGGTCTTGAATATTCTTTTTTTTTATGTTACCCTGAGATATTTTGTATTTTTAGCTCTCCCCAGTGATCATTCAAATAATGATCAAGAAAAACAGTTGTTTGGTGTCACATTGCCATGTAAAATCACTAACAAAGAAGTGCTATCAGCTTTACAACGAGCCAAAACCATTGAATGCAAAATGCAAATTGCAAATATATCATGTGAAGTAAGTTTTATGGTTGATTTTCTCCCAACTTGCCACTCTGTAGAGTTGTAATGTAACAAAGAGCTCAATATTAGTAGGGTTTCTTTTTCCCTGGAGAATATAATTTATGTGGATACAATTTCTATATATACTGATGAGCCCCAAAATCCTGCTGGATTAGGTTTCATAGCTATGATTGGATCACTTCTTACAGTAGAGCCTAGTGCTTGATAGTGCATAAAAGGGACAGAGGGGATGGGTTTTCTTTAGTGGAATTGATGCATGATGACTCTACTTTCTGGAAAATTAGTTATAATTTGAAGTCTAAACTGCACATTGCTATGTGTAAAGCCATCCTATATTTAATACAAGAGTACAAACTTAGTTATGATTTCTGGGTACAAAAGCACTAATGAAGCAAGCAAAATAAAGATCTCATCTTGTTTCTCCATCTCTATATATTCAGATTGATATCTCAGTTTCTATGATGTACTTGTATATTTCTGATCTCATAAAACCATGGGGTTGTAAAAAATTTCTAGTGGAGCAAGAAGGGTCTTGTGGTTGTTGCAATGGTATTAGATAGGTTATCATTGAGGAATTAAGTCAAATATAATTAAAAACATAGAAATAGATCTCCTTGACAAAACTTAACCATGGTTCATGGTTGATGAACTAGAAAACTTTTACACCATTATACATAAGAAGTCTATTCTGCTCCTCAGGCTCATAAATATTGAAAACTCTTTGTATATATAAATCTCTAGGGTTGTCTTAATGACAGACAAATGTCACTTAACATCAAACATTAAAGTTGGTACCTATACTGCAAAAAAACGCCCCAAGACATCAAGACTGCCATGCTTCCCATTATAAGTGGGGGTAGTAACAATGATTAGCAATGAAACTTACAATTACCTTGAAACCATTACTACCAATTGCTCAAATGTAAAAATAAATATTATCCCAGTAAATGAACCTTAGTTTGGTCAATATAACTAACCTAAAAATGCAATACAATACCTAACCCTCAGTCCCCAAATCTCAACCTGCTGCCTCCTTCCATGTAGAGAAAGTTGAAGGTCCACAACTTGATATAATGATCTGCAGTAACTTATAGCGGTTACTCATTGAGCCACTCACTGCGTTTCATTTTGTATTCTGACTCCACACACACCCACTTTGCGTGAGACCTTTACAGTGATGACTGCCCCACTTCTATCTGAAAGAGCACCAAAACTAGTTGGTACTCACCGAGAGACAAAGTGACGTTAGTTGTCCTCTTCTATTGTAGGTTGTCACTCCGATGAGGCTTGCTGACTCAGATGTTAGATGATCCTCTCAGGTCAGTTGGTAGATACGTTCCTCTTCTATTGATTGACTCATAACATAGATATACATTTAAGGGCAGGTAATAACTAGGCACATAAGATTGATGGCTAGCTCAATATTATAATCCTGTAATAAGATAAATGATTAGTGTGGCATCTCAACATTATACTACTTATACATTCCTAACACTATCCATGGCATCCTTAAATTGCCATATGCTGAGTTTAAAAAAAAGGCAGATTTTATCTCTGACAAAATTATATCAGATAAGATTGAGGTATTCTGCATCAGTAAGATGTAGAGATGGCCTTCTATAAACTCAATTTTTGCAGCTGCTACACCCACAGGATACACTTTTCTACACCATTTTAGAACAAGGTGGAGAGGCAGTTGGGTTGGTATTTTTGCTGCTGACTTTCTCTGCCCCTCACTCACACCAATCAACCCCTCCCCCAACATCTTTGAAGTAGTTCTTGCCACCCTTGTCCTAAGTCCCCGCTCAAAGTCATAAACATCTACAGAAGACCTGTGCACCCATCAGAACTCTTCTTTGATGAACTGTATTATCTAATTGTCACCTTCTCAAACTCCTCCACCATCATGGTGATACTCAGTAACTTCAATCTTCCCCAGAAGACCACCTCACATCAACCAATCCTTAATTCTTCAAACTTTTTTCTCTCTCCCAATTCTTCACTTCCCACACCTGCGGCAACTCTCTGTTATAGACCCCCTCAAATGCTATCTCTAATCAGTTTATTATTCAATTTGGCTTAACTCTACCTTCTCAAACTAATCTCCTCCAGGCACTCTTCAATTGACCCTGGCCTGATGTCTCAGGATCTTTCCCCACTTCTCCCAGATAGACCCACTGTTCCCTCCGTCATTTCAAACTATCCCTTTGCTCCTTTTCTGTCACTCTCCTCCTGCCTTGACACTCACACTCCCCTCCATCCTGCCTCTAGCAGATCCCATGCTCCTTGGTTCTCCAACACAATTGTTAAGGCTAAAAAAACAAGCTTGCCTTGCCTATTCTTTTCCAACTTATGTATACATAGCCCTCCTGCAAGGACCATACCCAGAAAATTCTGGATGAAAACAAACAAAATCCATGTGCACTTTTCAAGCTCCTCGCTCGTCTCTCTTCTAAGTTCCTCCCCCCCCCCCCGCCTGCCTTCTGTACCCTTTATTCTGAAAAGGTAGTAAATATTCACTCTGGGATCCTGTCTTCTTTTGCCCCCATCACATTATGATCCCCTTTCTCCATCCCCCAATCTTATTTCCCTCACCCATCTCTTCTGAAGATCTTGCCGGTGCTTCTCGATCTCTCAGCAGCATTTCATATCATTGACCACTCGATTCTTCTCCACCTTCTTCATAACTTCCTGGGTGTCTCTGGAACTGCTCTAAACTGGGGGTGAGATCTCTCAGCCAGCTGTTGTGTCCTATGGTGTTCCTCAGGGCTCTGTCTTTTTCCTGCTTCTTTTTGTTTATCTACTTCCTTCCTCTTGGCCTTCTTTATTGTCCAGGTTTATCCTTCCATTTCTATGCTGATGACACAGCAAATATTTCTCCTCCTCCCCAAACTCATTCACCATGACCACCACCAATCTTTTATCTACATATGACACGATTATTCAATGGCTATTTGATAACTTCCTCAAACTAAACCATGATAAAACTGAGGTTCTTTCGATGGGCACCTCAGCAAATGATGCTTGCTGTAAAAATATAGCTCCCTCTCTCAATCTAGGTGGCTCACCTGATCGCACATTGCTAATATCAATAATTTTTCTCTTTGCTTTCTCATTAACCTCAGTTGTATCTAGTCCCACTTTGACTGAAACAGTTTTGAGATAGCCATCCATGCCTTGTTACCTCCTGCCTTGATTACTGTAACTTTTCACTGGAGCACCCCCATGCTACAATTCATCCCCTTCACCTTATGCAGAACTATGTGGCACAAGTTCTCCATCAAGGATGGTTCTGTCATGGCACACCCCTCCTCTGTGAACTGCACTGTCTACCCATTAAATTTTGAATTACTTTTAAAGTCCTCATTTAAAATCCTAAACGCCCCACTCCGTCTTTCCTTTTTTGGGGGGCTTTGTTGTTTTGAATTATTTTTATTTTTAGTATAGCCTAGTATTGGGCTTTAAATTAATTACAGTGACTTGTGCCCTTCTAGGCAGCTGCCAGATGAGCACTAAAAAAAAAATCTCCCTTACCTGTCCTTACTAGCTGTGTCCAGACAACAAAGCCCTTTGTTCGGAAAATGCTTTTGTGCTTTTGATTCTGCACACTCACCTCCATTGCATGGATGATCGTGCCTTCTCTTAAGTTGCCTCTAAGTTATGGAATGGTCTGCCTCCTGGCATCGCTCTTCTTCCTTGCCAATCACCTTTAACCAGGCTCTGAAAACCTACCTATTCTGTCAGGATTTTCCTAGTTGTATGATGGGCATCCTCTGAGGGCTTCTAAGTCTTGAAGGGCACTATATACTCATAAAACCGCTGTTATTATTATTATAGAAAGGCATTAACTGCTAAAATATGCAGCAATGGTTTAACCTGAACAACTCTGAAAATTAGAATTGTTAAAATTAGTGAGAAATTAGCTTCATAAAATAATGCAAGGAGAAATGAGCATCCCTAAATAAACAAGGACAAACAAGCATCCTTAAATGAAGAAAGGACAACAAGCATTCTGCAAGGATATATATGTAAGCATCCATAAATAAAGCAAAGACATATCAGCATTTTTTAAATAAACCAAGGACAAACAAACTTCTTTAAATCAAATAAAATGCTTGATTAAATCAATCAAGAGGAACCAAGCTTGCTGAATGAAGCATCAAAAGTAGGCAGAAACTGCTGAGAGGAAACATACATGAATAATTAATTCTTAACTTACCAAATACCCATTTATCATACAAACATAAACTATATCAGTGTTTTCCAACCTCTTTCCCCACAGGCCCTGCTATAACATACAAGGAAAATGTATGCCCCACTGGTAGTTAAAAAATAAAGAGTAAAAAATTATAACTATTTTTAATATTGTAATCTTAATTATTAAGTACAAAGGAATCTAACATATTTATTGATCACAAAAGAATAAGTGAATTACTTTTGTTAGCTTCAGCTGTAAATCACTACATTTTGTAATTTCAAGTCGGTTTCTGTTGGCTCAGAGCAAATTGTCAACAGTCGCATTCAACCAAGTAAGACAAGGGAAAATGCATCAAAAGTCCCCTTGCTAATGTAGCAGTGTTATGGTATTTCTTTTCACCCTCATCACATAATCATATAATGATACCTGTTGCGTTGGTTTATTTAGCTGTTCAGATGCTGCAACTAAAACAGAAAATACAGTGTCAATTACAATTTAACACAGCAACCACAAGCAAGTGAAAGTGACAGCTAAATCAACTAATGAACAAAATTTTATTTCACTTGATATATCTATCGGTTGCCAAGTTGCCATTTAGCAAAAATAAGAGAATAAATAGGCAAAATTAAATTGGTAAATGAGGGGGGAATTGCAGAGTTATGCATCAGACTCTGAAGTTAGAAATTAATGCGTACAGAAGGAGACTATTCCAATGGGGAGGATTAACTCAAATGGGTTGCTGAAGGGGGAGATGGGTTGGCTTACGGAGGATTCCGGGTGAGACGTCAGGGTAAAGTTTCACGGATGTCTTCTGCAGGCAATAAATGTGAGGGCAAGGGTACTCGGAGCTTCTGAGCGGGAAGTTGATGTGATGACGGTTCTCCAAAAGGGGGGAGGTAACGTCCGGTCCAGGGAAGAGTATTTCAGCCACCCCAAAATGAGGAGGGCTTTGACAGGAGTTGATGAGTGGAGTCGGAAAAATCGCTTAGTGGTGATTGTCAAATGGAATTACCTCACTGTCCGGGGCTAATTCCAACTCAAGACTCCTCAACTCTGTCTCTCCCACCTGGAAGACGAGCCCTATATATCCGAGGCTCCCCCCGCAGGGGTGGGGAAACAGCGCTACTCTTGGATGGCCTCAAATCTTGACGGCAAGAAGATTCTAACCCGCATAAAGGTGGTCTGTGGTGGACGCGGTTCGAGGCTACCGCTTGTGAATGGGGGGGGGGAGGCTTACCAATACCAGCCTAACCAAATTCTAGAATTTTCTTTAGCGCATGGATGTCACTTCCGTGCTGGAAAAGAAATTCCACTTGGAATTCCCCCACAAGAGGTTTCTGAGGTTTTCACAATCACAGCTTTGCAGCGCAGCATGTTGACACTTTGAAAAGTGCTGTCAAACTGAGGAGCCTTCAGCCACCTCCCGACAATGATTGAATCTGCCTCTGCAGTAGAATGATGCCAGTGAACATCAGAAATTGCGGTAGAGATGCCAATGAACACCAGAAATAATAGCTTGACCACAGTACAGAACAGAGAAAGTGACACATACTCAGAGGGCCTTGAATGCGTCCCACTGAAGGAAGCCTAGCAGACTCATTTTTGCAAATTACGATGTAAAACCAATTTTTGAAAATTTTGCAATTTTAGGCGCAATGACCCCCTTAAATGTTGCGCTAAACTTTCCCAATTAACTTCAGGATCACAGCAGGGAAAATAGTCCCAAGTGCTATCAAATGTACTTTACCCCCAAGATGACAAAATGAATAAATCTGTTCATTTTGCCTCAAAGCTTTGCTGTGATCTATATCCAAATTAATGCAAGAAGTTGATCCTTATAGACTTAATAATTCAAATATGGGAACAATATAATTTTTCTTGAATTTCTGCAGACAGAAATTACTTTAGGTTTCCAATCCAAAAGCCTAAGTCAAAGAAACCTAAATTACTTTAATAATAGTAATAGTAGTCCTCTTTGAATTACATAAAACTTCTCACTACAAACCTTGGTGTGGTCCAGATGCCATCTTTGGATTGTGAACTCAACAGCCATTGAACGACATATCTCAATATGACGAAGTGAACATGCTTTAGTTTTCCTTTTCTAAGACTAAGGTAATGCATTCCTGCCATTATCCATGGCTCCAATTCTTGATAAATGAGGTGTGCGTGGATGTGGTAGATTGTAATTGACATTATAGTGTATCCCACATAAAAATTAACTAAAATTTAAATGATTATAATTGGAAAAGTATTTGTAATTTTTATATTATGTAAACATTATTTTGTTTAGTACTTCTAAGTGATAAAATTTTTATAAAGTTTGCTTTAATAATGGTGAAGCTGCATTAAATTAGGTAATTTGTTTGTTAATTTTACTGGGTTACCAGGTTTTATGACATAAATAATCAAAATCTACTTGCATGCAAGAAAGAACCCAATGTGCAGTTAACAAAGGAACAATGAATATTCATGGTCATATGTTGTATGGAGACTAAAAGCATTAAACAGATACAAGATTTGTTTAGGCAGTCTCCACTTAAAGCCACCATTTAAACAAAAGCAATTCTGGTTGGTCTGTGCTAGCGGACAGTAAGAACTAAAGAAATTCAGATGTTGGAAGACACTTTTTGAAAATCCAAATGTATCTGCCAGAAAGAATAGTGCAAATTTTAAAATCATTTATTCATATTGTAAGACTTGATTTGGAATTGTATCCTTATAAGATGCTCACAATAGCTTCAGCTCCTAAGATTGATTTTCATGCAAAAAGGATTCTCAGCCTTGCTACAGGTGAATCTAAGCTTGTGAATTCATTAGTTTTGGTAACAAAATGAGTGAAAATTTTAAAAATATAGGTAAATGAAGTGTGAGTGGGACTCTAGGTAATAGGAATAATTTATTTAACATATCTACTAAAAAAACAAATTTAAGTGAATGAAAACTTGCTAAATCCCTATTATTTTAGTTTTGGTAACTAAAGGAAGGAAAATGTAAGAAACATACTTCGGCAAATGAGCTGTGGGCAGAAATGATTTTAAAATGCTTTATTCTTTTATCTTTTTTTCATACAATACTGTGTCTGTGGTGATTCAATTCCTATTAAGAGTGGCTAAAATAATAATATGCAGCATTGAGCTTGTAATATTCTTTAATTTTATTTATTTCCAAGAAATTTTACTTTTGAATTAAGGGTATTCTGCATTGTAAAATATGTAGAGCTGGGTGTTGTGTCAACGAGTTGCAACTTTGCCACACTATGTATTTTGAAGACGCCGTGGTCGAGGTTCCTACCATGATGGTTGTGCATCATGGGGTCAGGGTAGTACAAGTAGTGTGGACTGTGCGGTAACTGGACAAGAACCCTACCCTTCGCAGTCCTGAGTTCATAAGCTTAATCCTATAGGACATCATGGTCAAGTGTCTGAGTGTGCAGTTTGTGATTCAAAGTATCATTGGGCATGTCGGTGTCCATACGCGTATGAGAACAATATTAATAGGGTAACTGAAGAAGATAAGACTGAAAGTGTGCAATTATCAATGTTTAGGGTGATGTACACAACAAAACAAGGGAAACTAAGCTGCTTTCATTGCTTGAAGAGTCAGAAGACTGCACTATACTAGACACCAGTTGTTCGGCTACAGTGTGTGGTAGTTTGTGGCTATAGCGATACCTAAATTCCTTATCTGAATATGACCAGTCATTGATTAGAGAGCAGCCATCTGTTTCAACATTTATTATGTTTTGTTGTTGGTGCCTCTGTACCTTCATTGATAGCAATGATTGATGGCAGTGATGAGGCTGCTGAAGTGCATCAGCTGGCTGATGGTAATGAGAATCAACATTAAAATAGTTGCGTTGACATTGGAGGTAACTCTATAGCCCAAATCAAAATTAGACATCGATTTCAAGGTGTGAGTTTAGCTACTGGTGACCTTGTCTCTGGTAAGGTGATAAGAAGAGCAGGAAAGGCCACAAGTAACAAATATTGTAATTGTTTCAATGTCAGGTACGAATCTGATGGTACTGTTGGTTGGATTGACTTCAATCATATTGTTGAATTGTCTGATACCTGATGATGTAGAGATGGTTTTAATGTTTAATAGTGATGATGTGATGGCAGCGGAAGAAGCTGAAATGCAAAACTGGAAGAACAAAAATATTTATGAAGAAGTTGAAAAAAATGTTGGTCAAGATGTCGTATGAGTGAGGTGGGTGGTAAATGATAAAGTGAAAGATAATAAGACCTTTACTAAAACAAGATTGGGGCTCTCTCTTTGGTCATGCTTTGCACCTCTTAAATCTCCCTCCCACTAACCTTTCTTTTCCTCATCTTCTATCCCCAATAAGGGGTGGATGGTGTAGCAGGGATATAATGCAGCTGAAACCTGAAAGAATGGTATGCCCTCCTAGCCCCAGTGCCCACAGTTATGCACCCTCGCAGCCCTAATGCCTACAGAAAAACCTGTAGCTGTATATCATCCAGCCCCAATGCCTGCAGAAGAACTTGCAATTATATATATCATCCAGCTAAATGCCTGCAGAAAGACCTGTAGCTATATATCTTCCACTATTTTACTTCATCTTCCTTCACTACTTTCTTTGCAAATCTCTCCTTACTAACATTCTGCATGATATTGCTCTTAAATTTCAGGAAAGGTGGGGGGGGGGGCAATTCTCCAGTAAGAATCTCCATACCACAATTAGTTTCATTATACTTCATCTTCCTGCAATTACCTCCAATGGTTTCATCCTATTCTTATGATGATGTACACCTTCTATATGTACAACCATCTCACTGTGTACATTTATTTCAACTTTTCTATCTGCCTTAATTTGATCTCATTGGCTATGGTCATTTTAGTTAATCTTCTTAGCATTATCCTCTGGACAAGATGTCTCTCAATTGGTCTTAGCATAATTTAGATCTACATAGTTTTGAACTTTTAATTACTTCCTGATTTACAACACCCTGATCTTGAAAGATTTTTTTTTCCTAATTTCTTAAGCCTTTGTATACATGATTGTATATAAAGTTTTGTCCAATACATAACATTCATTCAAGAAAACATAAATTATAATCTTCAGTGGAATAAAGTCTATGACATGATGTTCTATACTTGTATTAAATAAGGCCGGCTTTCTGGGGGGGGGGTATTTGTTTGTTTTATATATGAATTTTTCCTACATAAAAGTTAAAACAAAAAGGCAAAAAAATGAATATTATAAAAAATTTAATGTTTGCATTTTTGTATCAAATGATTCTTCTTTATGTTTAATGACTATGCATTTGTTTTTCTCCTTGTCATTTTACATAGTAATGGTTAAAAAAAAAAAATTGTATTAAATAAGTGAACTATTTTTCAGTTGATATATAGAAAGGACTATTATAATATCCCTAGGTAATCAGCAATGGGACAGTCCTTATTCTGACCATCTCTGTCCAACTTACTTAAAAAATTACATATTTGAAAATTTTGAATTTTTCCTATATAAAAATTAAAACAAAAAGGGAAAAAATGAATATTATCAAAAATTTTTATTCTTGCATTTATGTATCAAATGCTTCTTCTTCGTGTTTAATGACTATATATCTGTTTTTCTCTTTCCCATTTTCCACAATAATGGTTAAGAAACAATATGCAAAAGCAATATAAAGGATTTTTTTTTTCTAGGAAATATTTGATATATTTAATTGCTATTTCAGGTTGAAAAGGGTACATTCTACCCTTCAAGACTAGTCAGTTTTTGCCCCACTTCTGGTGAGTATAAATAACCCATTTTTATATAAAATAATGAATGATTTAAATATTTTTTAGTGTGATTCATGTGAGATTTCATTAAAGCAGTGTATATTTCATTAAATTCACTCTTTTTCTTATATGCTTCCAAAGGAAGAAGAGGTAATGTTGATTATCTTTTTTAACAATATTTCTATTAGTTCCTCTCATTCTTTTTCCAACTCACTCCTTGATTTAAGTTTAAGTGTGACATGTTGATTTAGTTTTCCTTTAGATTTAGTCATGAGATTCATTTTTGGCTTTTATCAGTTATAAGGTTAAATATTTTGAAAACTGAAAATGTGTAGTGATTCTTCCTACTAGTTCAGTTGTCTATATAATTCCTAGTATTCAAGGATGAACCCTAAGTACTTGAGGAAAATTTTCCCAAATTCAAAAGGTAACCAAATTTAATGATCCTACATTTACAATGTACATTTTAAAAGTGTTACATGAGTTAGGGATGTAGATTAATAGGATTATTTTTTAAGGGGGTATGACGGTATTGACCTTCTTACCCATCTGGCCCTTCTGTCCTACTGTTCCCAACAGTCTCAAATGAGTTTGATTCTACTTAAGCTTTATCCCTTCTAGACATTTCCATTTTACCTTGGGGGGGGGGGGGTTCACAAGTTTCTTCTCACCTTTTTTGCTGCTTTCACATGCTAGAGTCATTCACTATTTTCACTCATTCATCCAGGGATGGAGGGGGATGACATGTATGCATTCTTCTCTCCTTTGCTCCTACTGCCCATCATCGTTATTTTCCTGTATCTAACCTTTTACCTGCCTCCAAGGGTATGTCACGTGACATCTATAGGTTTGTATACCCTTCCAGCCTTATATATCTTTACACATTTTCACTTCCTCTATCCTCACAGCTTTCTTTACATATCTCTCCTTAACATACTTTGTCACATATGGCCTTTCTACTTTTTCTCTTTAATTAAAGAGATAAAAAAACCCCATCTCCAATCTAAAGTGGGTATCATCAACAAAGAATCGATTTACACCAGGGTG
The DNA here is from genome assembly GCA_963969495.1 of Ceratothoa steindachneri. Classification (NCBI taxonomy): domain Eukaryota; kingdom Metazoa; phylum Arthropoda; class Malacostraca; order Isopoda; family Cymothoidae; genus Ceratothoa; species Ceratothoa steindachneri. Next base: position 52,792,628 of record OZ018324.1, read on the forward strand.
CCTTTATGTATCTTCCACTCTCAAGGCGTACATTTTTTCATGTACGCCTTATTTAATTTAATTTCTAAATAGCAGCTTTCCTCATCCCTGGTTGATTTCTTACTTTTATCACAATTCTGAGCTAAGTTTATTTTAGCTCTTTAATTGCTCACATTTCTGTACCTATACTTAGAAGGCCTTCAGATTCTACAGTGCTTTAAATAATAGGTAGTAAATGTCTAAAATAATTTTACCTTTAGCACATTCACTAGGAGTGAGATTTGGTAGATGGGGTAAACTTTAGTTATCACCACCACCATCAAGACTAGTATACACTGTTTGGCCTGGCATCTCTCTGCCATACTATGGCATTGGGATAAAGTTAAGAAACCATCTTTCTTCACACTATAACCTTGCCACAGACCCTAGCTCAATCATGACATTTTATACTTGGTTTCATTTTTCATGATATAGAGACTAGGTATCTCATGTTAGTTGTGCATCATAGAAAATGACTACCTCATGCGTGAAATAGGTAGTAAATGGGTTGGGAATTCATTCTGTAATATTCCCATGCATGCATTAAATGTGTAAATATTAATAACTTAAAAATATTTTCACAAGAGGTAAGAAAGGTGACTTTAATTATTTTCTAACATAAAATGTTTACATTGATTTACTTCTTAAAGGTCGGATAAGAGGCAGGAATTTAGGTTGCTATCAGGACAATGGCAACAATCGCATTTTGAAATCCTTTGTTATGAGACTGAAGAAGAACTCTCCTACAATTTGTGCTGATTTTTGTTTTCAAAGGGGGTTTGTCTACTCAGGCGTTCAGTACTCGTAAGTATAGTATTATTCAAGTTTCATGCAATACAACACTTTTGTCGGAATTATTTAATTTGTGGGTAATTGTTACAAAAAATATTAGACCCACATATTGATATTATTGGTCCCTTATTTTATGCATTGTCCTGAAGAGTTATGATACCCAGTGTTTGTTCAAGTTCCAAGAGCATTGGCAAGCAAACCATGTAATTTCTATAGCTAATACAAGCTAAATAGTTGACAAGTTTAGGTTGAACAATAATAGTACCTTGTTACCAGCAATTGCAACATGGTACTACTGCCCAATGTCACATAGATCATAGTTTACTTTTCATAATACCAAGTAGATCTTAACTGACAATAGTTAGAGCATGGCAATGAATAGTTGTGGTTCAATCATCACCTGCAAAGTAAGCAAGATAATAATGTTCATAGTTATTGCCAAAGAAGCCCATGAAGAAAATTGAAATTTAAGTAGTGAATTAATTTTCAGTAAATTGTTTTCATTGCATATTTGCTTTAAGTCGTAATGAAAGAAATAATTCCAGAGTGAGTAAAATTACCTTTATCAATTTTTAATGTTTTACAGAAATGAATGTTTTTGTGGCAATGCAGAAGTGCCACAAAAGCTTCGCCTTCCAGAAAGTGAGTGTGACATGCCATGCATAGGAATTGAAGATTTAACTCTTCGGTGTGGAGGCTACTTGAAGATGAACATCATTGAAACTGGATTGGCAAGTAAGGCAGGGTTAAACAATGCTTATTGAGAAAACCAAGCTTTAAAAAGTGAACCCGATGTTAGGAGACTTGAAACACCTTTTCTTTTAACTTTCCCCTGACATAACATCTTTTCCCAAGGCTAATGAGCTCTGATGATTGAACAGTGTTTTCCCAAAGATCCAGCACTCCATATCTGTTGATTTTATCTTAATTGTTTGAATGTTAGGTAGTAAATATTATCTTTAACCTGTAGGATGCAGAAAGGTTTCTGAGGAGAATGGGGGATTGGAAGAAGGTAAAGAAAGGAAATGGGGGGAGAGCCTGCTAATATAAACTTAGGTAGAATGAAGTTATTTTTATTTCTAATGAGTTTGCAGATTAATTCATCCAGCTCAGAAATAAAAATACACTAGTTCAATGCATTGGACAGAATCTGCATTAGGAGGCATCTGGTGAAATGTGTGCGTTGTTTTATGACTACTAGATGGTCTGTATAATTGTGAAGGTGGTGAAGAGCAAATAGATGGGGCGAGGTTTGTGTGTGATCTGTTTACCTTAGGAGTCAATAAAACTTTTGGAATGTAGTATGAGAGATAGTGATTGAGGCTTTTTGTGAGTGCATAGAACCTTTGTGACCTAGATTTTTTGTGTGTATATTTGGTATGTTCTCAGTAACATGCCAGGGAGGATTTTGCCTGTTGTATGGCCTATCCCATTTCTGCTGTGAATTTTGATGGGATATTGTGGTTTGTTGTGAGCAAGTATTTTTATTTATGGTCCATTTGTTGGCCTAGATGTTCGGTCACATTTTTGTCCTTGTTGAACAAGGTTTTTTATTTGTTTGGTCAAGTAAGGATTGTTCACCTTCGAGGAGATGAACATAACATAACATAATTACACGGATGACAAAAGCCACAAGGGCCTATCAAAGGTCATCCGCAGGTCTGTCTTGTTTACCATTGTTTGAGTTTGGAAGTTTCCTTATCATTTTCTCTTGTTTCTTGCTGTCTGTTGTTGTATAGTTGAACATGTCCAAGAAAGCTTTCCAGTGTCATTTCTGTGGAGAGATTATTGTTTATATGTTGGTGGTTATGTTATTGATTTTGTAAGTTTTGTCCTGGGTTTGTGGTTGTTTACTTAGGTTGTTTCTGGTTTTAATGAGTTTTCTGACCTCTGAGAAGTCATAGTGCTTTTTATCTCCTCTAAGTGTGTGTTCGTTACTTGCTGGTGTATTTTGGTTAAACTGGATGGCTGAAGAGTCCTTGAGCTTTCAATTTGTGTAGGTAGTGAAGAGGTTTCAGTCAATGGTTCTGTTGCAAGTTGAATCAGGACTCCATCCTGTGACTTACTGCACCCAATGTGACAATCTAACTGTAATCAGAATCTGTTTCCACTAGGGTCGGCCATAGTCCTGATGTTGGTGTTCCTTCCAGTAACCAACACAGTGTATAGTGTAGTGAGGGGACTAGCTCATGCACCTGTTTGAAGCTTGGGTCACTTCTTGTGCAGTCTGCAACAGAGGCATGTGTAATGTGGACCCAGAGTTATTTCTTCAAATCTTGAAGTGGTTTGGGGGATGAGGCTGTTTTGAGTTGTGTAAGGTTGTATGTGGGATGGTCCATTTTGGATAGGTTTTAAAACATATTTTAAATGTAACTATAGATGTTAGGGAGCAATGAATTGAAGGCTCTTTCTCTGGCAATTTTATCCTCCCACTTATTATAAACAAGGTCTGCTGACCAAAAAGTTGTGTGCCCTCACTTATTCTCATTTATGACCTTCAAAATTTTCAATAATTCCAGGAGTAACCTTGGGAGGACCTTGGCAATTCTATCATTCGAAAGAGAGTGTAAACATCTTAAGGGTTTCAAATTTTGTTAGAATCGGCCAAATAGTTATGATGTTATTGCCAAAACAAAATAATTCCAGGGCTAATCTTGGGAGGACTTTTGCAATTATATCATTCAAAAGAGAATGTAAAACAACATAAGGTTTTCAAATTTTGTTAGAATCGGCTGAATAGTTATGATGTTATTGCTACTACACTCACACGCGACTATAAAGGCTTTCAGGGCAACTTCATCTTGATCGCTGCCAACTCACCTGATCTGGCAAAGGAAAGGTTTTGTGAATATAATTTGATTGTACTTTTACTGATCACCATTTTCTTCTCCACCTAAAATTTGTGGGAAAATATCATCCCACCATATGCAAATTTGTTATTTTGGGTATCATTATTCATTGGATGGGGGCCTAATTTGGGTCAACTGCTATGACTGATACATTACAAGCCAGACTCAGGAACACATTCAATTGTCAGGCATGTTGTGAATATGTTAAGCTGTGTCTGGCTTTTGGGGATAGCAGGTTTAGATGTATGTGTCATTCAGGCTGAAGCAGTGATTGTATTAGGGTTGATGGTGAGCTTTTTTGTGACAGAATGGTTGTTTGCTTGCTCTTTGCTTTTTGGGCCCTGGCTCCCTTCAGTCAAATCCTTAAACATTAAGGAATGATGCCATGGTCTGAGGTCTTTCGCAGAGGTGATTGAAAACGCTGCTTCCAATTTTTAACAAAGTTAAGCCACATCAGTTGTGGTTAGTTGCTGAATGGGATCCCGATTCGGGTCGCCACACCTAGAGGTTGCCATACGCTGTAGATACTACCGCCTGTCCCTTGTACTCGGGACGAGTGCATGCACATTGACTGGTGGACTTGTAGACTTTTGGGGGGGAGGCCGGCCTTCTCCCTTTTATTTAACTAGTTTTTTTGTTGTTTTCTTTGTAGGTCGCACGTTCCTGCGCCGGGGGGACCTCCTCCCAACGCAGGAGCTTGCTTCCTCCTTGTCACGATTTTCCCTTATTATTGTTGCTATTGTTTTTTATTCTTATTTTAAAGTAGCCTAGTACTAGGCTGTCGTGAGTGTGGCAACTTGTGCCCAAGTGGGTAGTCACCAGATAGGCTCTTAACCCCCCCCCCCAACCCCCCAACCCCCCCGCTGTAGATACCCATAGTTCAGATCCCATGTTAATCAGTAGATCTTAACTGGTGAGAAATAAAGGCATCTTAATTGAGTGGTAAAAACCCCTACCATTAAAAAGATTCTCTGAGAGGGTTGAGGGGGCATGGGCAGGATAGCAAGGAAGCTTCAAATCTTCTGTGGCAGGAGATTGAACGGGCATGTAGAAGTAAGCATGTGTGTATAATGGGCGATTTTAATTACAGAAATATAGACTGGGAAGCTCTTGTGGGTGATCAGGAGGCTGAGGAATTTTTGAATGTTGTCCAAGATAATTTTCTGAGGCAGATTATTAACGAACCCACTAGAGGTAATAATATACTGGATTTAGTTCTGACAAATAGGGAAGAAGTTATTAAGGATACTGAGATTGGAGGAAATTTGGGTAATAGTGACCATTGTGAAATTAGATTCAAGATGAAATGGAATGGTATTGGTAGTAGCATGAACAATGTTAAAATTCCTGACTTTAGAAGAGCAAATTATAATGGGCTAAGGACTTACCTGGAGGCAGTTGTACAGAAACCAGGCAATGAAATCAAATCAGGAATAGATTCAATGATATCAGTTAGTGGAGACAATAATCACCAGGAGGAAGAGATTACAATTGAAGAGGAGTATGAAAGAATAATTGAGCAATTAATTACAGGTCAGATGATTAACATTCCATATAAGGAGATTAGGACTAAAAATAATGACCCAAAATGGATGACAGATAAAATTAAGCATTATATTGGCATTTAAAAGGGCATTTATAGGAAAATAAAAAATGGAGAGGATCACTTAAGGCAGAGATATAATGAACTAGCAAGAGATGTTAAAAAGTTAGTTAGAGTAGCAAGGAGAAATTATGAAATTAAAGTGGCAAATAGGGCAAAGGAAGATCCTAAAAGTTTTTATCAATTATACAAAACTAAGGTTAGAGATAAAATAGGCCCACTTATAGATTCCAATGGAGAATTAGTGAGTGATAGGGACTCAATGGGTGGAATGCTAAATGACTTTTTTCTCTCAGTATTTACACAGGAGGATACTCTAAATATACCTGAGGTGTCAATGATCTTTTGGGGTAATGATGAAGAGAAATTAAAGGATATCTTGATCACAAAGGAGATAGTGACAAAGGAAATTGATAAAATCAAAAGTAGTAAAGCACCCGGTCCTGATGAGCTCTTTCCTAGAATTTTGAAAGAATGTAAGGATGTGTTAAGTGAGCCCCTAGCATGCATCTTTAGAAAATCATTGGAGAGTGGCATTGTGCCAGTGGCATGGAAGAAAGCCAATGTGATACCTATATTTAAGAAAGGAGATAAAACAAATATGTCTAATTACAGACCAGTAAGTTTGACATCAGTGGTAGGGAAAATGATGGAATCTATTATAGCAAGGAATATTAGAGATCACTTGGATAAGCATAAGTTGATAAAAGAATCACAGCATGGCTTTAGTAAGGGTAAATCCTGTCAGACTAATTTGCTGTCTTTTTATAGTAAGGTGTATGAAGCAGCAGATAATGATGAAAACTATGATATTTTATACTTGGACTTTAGTAAGGCTTTTGATCGAGTGCCACACTTACGGCTTCTGAGCAAAGTTAAAGCACACAGGATCGATGGCAGTATATTTAGGTGGATTCAGTCATGGCTTGGTGACAGACAGCAAAGAGTTAGTATAGATGGAGTTAAATCTGAGTGGGGGTGTGTTAGCAGTGGAGTTCCGCAAGGATCTGTTTTGGGTCCCTTGCTATTCTTAATTTATATTAATGATCTTGACATAGGTATAAGTAGTGACCTGAGTAAATTTGCTGATGATACTAAGCTAGGTAGGGCCATTAGGGCTGATTCTGATGCTGTTGTAATGCAGGAGGAATTGACCATTCTGTCCAATTGGGCCGAGAAATGGCAAATGAAGTTTAACATAGACAAATGTAGTGTACTTAGTATAGGTAGAAATAATCCATTGAATAGTTATAAATTAAATGGGAGAATTTTAGGGAGGACTGATTGTGAGAGGGACTTGGGTATTTTGGTAAGTTCAGACCTTCGTCCTAGAAAGCAATGCCTAAATGCTAAGAATAAAGCTAATAGGATATTAGGATTCATTAGGAGGAGTGTAAGCAATAAGAGTGCTGAAGTCATTCTAAAACTGTATCTGGCGCTAGTTAGGCCTCATCTAGACTATGCAGTCCAATTTTGGTCACCATATTATAGGAAGGATATTGATTTGCTTGAGTCTGTGCAGAGAAGGATGACAAAGATGATTGGTGGGCTAAGGAACTTACCTTATGGTGAAAGGCTCAGAAAACTAAATCTACATACATTGGAAAGGAGAAGAGTCAGAGGGGAATTGATTGAATTCTTCAAATGGGTAAAAGGATATAATAAAGGGGATCTGGGTAAGGTTCTTATACTTAGTGAACATGACAGGACACGTAGCAATGGGTTTAAGCTTGATAAGTATAGGTTTAGGAAGGAGATTGGGAGGAATTGGTTTACAAATCGTGTGGTAGATGAATGGAATAGGCTCACTAGACATGTGATAGAAGCCTCCTCTCTGGGTAGTTTTAAGAATAGATTAGATAAATATATGGATGAAGCTGCTAGATGGGACTGACTTTTTTTTTAAGTGTACATATGTATATATTTTTCTAAGGAGTGGGGAGATTATATTTTGCGGTTGCATGAATGGACATAATCCTCTGGATGCATTTTATGTATATTTTAGATTAGATCTGACAAACTCCTGTAAAGGGTGACAATGTTGATGACTTTTCTCTGGTAAGAAATCTTTTGTGTATTGACTGGAACAGGAGCTGCCAAGTGTAGGCCATGAATGGTCTTTTGCAGTCTCCTTCTTTTCTTATGTTAAGTTGTGGCAGGGACAGTCAGTTTATTCTCTTGTATTTGTGTAGGGAGTGGATGGTGTCCTCACTGTGGATAGGCCTGAGAAACGTTTGGCGATCCAAGGGGGATTCGGACAGGTGAATGTCAGGACATGGGCTTTGTGAGGCTGGTTTTGGAGTGCTCTGTGGGGGAAGTATGTTTTGTTTTCTGATTCAGTTGAAGAAAGGTACGCACAAAAATGGGTGTAATTTCTTTTTGGGGTTGGTGAGGGTATAGTGGGCTTATCATGTTTAGGTGGGGTGGGGTAGTGCAGCCATTTGCAATGTGCAGGGCATTGCTTTGTACTGTTTGTGTCTTGCTAATCCTCAAGCTGTCTGGCCAAACAACCATCCCTGAGGAAGGATGTGAGCTCTAAGGGTTTTCCCACAGATCCCTCAGGTAGTTTATTTTATGTTGTTGCAGTGCAGTTTTCCATAGTGTGTTTAATTGTGTAGTAGTGTTTGGTAGACTGTCCTCAAGAGTGAGGGAGGATTATGAAGGGTGGTTGGCAGGGGTCTGTGAAAGGGACTGGATAGAGTAGTGAGTGTGGATATGTTTCTGGAAGCTGGTTTGTGATGGGTGAGTTGGGGGAGTTTACACTTTTTCTTTAGTATAAATCAGGGGTTGTTTTAATGTTTCCTTGTTGGGAGAGGGTGGGTGTTCTCTATGTGTAGTGGGTGCCCTGAGTTTGCAAAGACTGTAACTGACATTTATATACCTCATGTTGTGGTTTAGTGTCACTTTCTCTGATGCTTCCTTGAATTTCTGGTGTGAATTCGGGGTTGTATGTTTTTCTCTTACCTCTAAGACTAATTTTTTTTTATATCTTTACATTCTGTATGATTGCATTGAAAATATGTAGTGGTGTTGATGCCTGTGATGGTGTACTGTTTAGTATTTTGAAGTATCGTTCTTGTCAATTGTGCTTGCTTTGTAATTTGTGTAGGTGTGTCTGATGCAAACTGGTTTAATTCTTGTTTGTTGCAATAATGATCGGTAGGCGATCAGATCCTAAGGATTAATCAATTTCAAGGATATTATTTGGGGGAGGTGGGTGATTTCTGGGGATGAAGGGTGGTAGATTGCTTGATGAGGAATGAGTATGAAAGTGAGGGTTGTTTGCATCTTGTGTAGGCTTTTGTTAGATATGGAAGGGGAAGGATGTTTATATTAGGTCACTGTCTAGTAAACGTGCATTGAAGAGGAGATTGAATGACTCGCTGAGACGTTGTTTTTGTATTTGTATGTTGTTGGACTGTTTCTAAGGATGAGAGAGGAGGGGAAGGTCCTTGATGTTATCTCTTATGGGATTCTGCCGATCCCCACACACACTTGTAAATATTTACTGAAGTGATTGATGATTTCCCATGTGATTCCTTATTTAAACGACTAATTGTCTAATAATTGGCAGAATTAAATCCCAAGCCGATGCCGATGTCGACCACGTCATCGTCTTCATCTCTCGTCCGAATCGCCTTCATCTTGACAGTAAACGGGCGGTCACTGAGGCAGATCTTCCGCCTCTTCAGGGCTCTCTTTCACCGCGACCACTACTTCTTCATTCATGTGGACTCGGTAAAATACGTGGGCATTCATGGGGTTGGTCTCGTACTCTTATTTTACCAACCTGAGAGTATTTGACAATGGTATGTCCTTCTTCTCCTTCTGGAAGGTTTTGGCATTCGTCACCCTTCCTTCCGTATGTACCATCGCAGGTACATGTCATGTTCACCTCATGTGTTCTAGTTTTTTTTTCCTGAAATGCTTCACATTTTCACTTGCCCTTACATCACCCCTTTCTTTAATAACCTTTTAAGAACTTTTTGGTGAAGATGCATTAGTTTACCCCTTTTTTAGTAAATAAAATATTCCTATCAGAGAAAAATACCTCCACCATGGTCTCAGTTGAACGTCGTGGAATTTAACTGTGAGTACTCCCAATACCATGTGGTTAATGACCTAGGATTATATGTTGAGTCCCCCTCTCCCCAATGTGAAATGGCCCATCTTGTATTCCTTTAAACATCCTATTGCATTAACACACGCCATGCCCTGTATTAAGATTTGGCATCCTGGAATGATTTGATCTGGTTGTAGCAACCTTTATTGACTCATCTCCCTTTCTCCTGCAGCGTCAACACTACCTCTATCGAGAACTGCTCCAGCTCGAGCAAACCTTCCCCAACGTCTTGCTTTCGCGCACAAGGTTCTCTTCTATCTGGGGTGGCTCTTCCCTTCTGAAGGTGCTTCTCCACTGCATGAAAGAACTGCTCCTGAAGAAGGAATGGAACTGGGATTTTGTGATCAACCTTAGCGAATCTGACTTTCCCATCAAGTGAGTTACCTCTACCTTTGGCAGATATCCAGTTCTTTTTATCTAGACCTTTCTAATATGCTCTGATATCAGGGAAAAGAAATAAGCATACCAGTAAGCTGATTTCAGCCGCACGTCATCAAACCAACTAAATGCGAAATGCGCAGACCCTGAATTCGGGACCCTTCAATTCTCAACTGCATACATTTTCCCACAAAGTAGATTCGGCGCATTTCAACACTACTGTTTAGTATCCACTCCATCCCAACACCTTTTGCCCTATTATGCAAAAGGTCACCAATCAGTGATGAACTATTATTTTTATCCAATTGTTCATCCTCTGGCATGGTAACGCTCACCGGTATGCTGCTCTTGTTATCCTTAGGATATAAATTGTCTTAAAAAGAGCACTAAATCTTATACACGCAAAACTACATTGAGATACTGCAAGGAATTCTGCCGTCCTATAACCTGCCCAATCATGCACAAAATAACGCACTCATTGCAACTGAGCTGACTGGGAACGTTTTACCAACTATGCTGAATATTTGCTCCAAGGCTACTCATACGCCCAGTTCAGTGACATAAAACATACATACACTTTGCCAAGACGCCACCCTGGAAGGTACCATCTTTGACTATTTGAAGTCAGCAGGGTTCTACCAGGCGATCCGTTTGTCTTCGCTGCCGAGCTGTTTGCAATAAACATTTCGGTACGGAAGATAACGCGTCGTGCCTGGTTCGGAGACCGGATTCTGATCTTTAGCGCCTCACAACGCGCACGTAGTGCTCTTGGAGCATTGGAATCTCCGCACCCCCTGGTTCGCGCTATCCGTGACACTATGGTTGCATCGAGCTGGGTGGATGTCGATATTATATTCTGCTGAGTTCCTGAACATGTGGGAATTGCAGGGAATGAGGACGCCAAAGATTTTTTACTCGGTACGGTATCGTGGACACCGACTTGGGGACTGACTGATTTCTTGTAGGAGACTCGCCTCCTCCCTCTTATTTAACCCTCTCTGTGGTTTGAGTGCATGCTCGAGCCTCGCTCCGACGCCTGAGTAGGCCTTTTTTTCGTTTGTTTCCTTTTTTAATCTTTTATTTTAGTTATTTGCTTTTTTGTGGTTTGAGTTGGTTGCTCTTTTTTCATTTTAATATTAGCTTATTAATTGTGGCCTAGAATTTAATAGTTATTGAGTTCGGCTACTTATGCCTTTGATGTAAATCCCCCCCTCTGGAGTACAACTACATGATCAATCTCAGGGGCCAGGTCCTTGCCGAGCTGATTGCAGATCTGGATCGGGCTCCTAAATATAGATGAATTCACAGATCATTGTCCCAGAACCGCTTCATTTTCTTATCTTGATCTGTCCCTGTGCTCTCCGGATACACACAGCGGTTTTGGTTGGGAGGTGGTCGTTGACCTTCATGCTAGGTACCACTTTCTCATTCAAATATCATTTTCTTCTGGGCCCCTGTCGCCTGAGAAACTGCCTTGGTGCTGCTTGGAGCGGGTCCGTTGACCAGCATTTCATGAAAGGGCTGATTTCTCTTCCCAGTCTAGTAGTTTAGGTCAGTTGATGAGGCCGTCAAACTCTTCACCGGTACACTCATCGTCTATTCGTTTCGAAAACGCCGTCTGCTTCCTTGCTGTTTGACATTGTGTGAGATGGCTGCTTAGAGAGAAGCAATATGCCTATATGCACAATCAGCGCCGCCCGAACGATTTTACCGAACGTGAATTTCATCGAGAGAGGACTAGGTTCCGCACGTCGGCCGCTCCTCTTAACGGGCTTACACGTCTTCATTTAACGGGAAGACCTCTCTTACAAAGTTATTTAAGGATGTCAAAAGGATTCAGGACAAGTTCTTTGCACGACCTTACTCCAGAGGATGGGATTGCAATCTCTGACCCTGTGTCCTCGGTAGAGTCCTTCGCAACCGCTTTCTACACATTCTTTAGATTTCTGTTATGCTATCAAAGTTTTAACTTAATATTTACCTTTTCATTATAGAATCAGTTGTTTCCATTACTTTACATTATCAGATGACAACCACAACGAACAACGCCGAAAACCAATAAAGCCAATCTACTTACAAGTGAGCTCCCATTACTATAGCACCAACTCATTCGCCCACCAACCGCTGACTGCTTCGTTGACTCTCTCCGGTTCTTCTTCTCACCACCATCTTCTTTTATGACGTCACACCCTTGGTTCCGTTAATACTCTATTTGTCTACATTTAAACCTTGATTCGTTTCATTCCCACAGATACAGCAACAAACGTTCATTATCATTCCAACATTGCGTAACTACCATGATAAATTACGAAAATCAAATTAAAGAAAAATAAATAACAGTAACAATCAGCTGCTCCGCCAGGAGCTACCTTGCAGGCTGTTGCTGCGAAGGTTTTTATTTCCAAGCTTTTAACTGTTTGCAAAAAATAGCGAAGAGGAAATTAAAAGACAAGCACCACCATGGGACACGCCCCCGACGGGGGAGATGGAATTAAATACCGGGAAGTGGCGAGTCCCAAGCTTATTTTCTTGCAAACAGACCACCAAGTCGGTCTGACCTTTTAGAGCTCACAAGTCAGTTACCTACCCCGTTTTTATTACTTTGTGACTTTAATGCTCGCCACCCGTCTTAGGGTGATACTGGCCGTAATCCACTGGGCGGAGTGGTTGAGTCCCTCTTATTATCTGATTCCCTTTGTCTTTTATATTCCGGCGATTTTACTTCTTATGTTCAAACGGATTCTTTGGGTGCTGTAGACTTGTCCTTATGTTCGCCCGACTGTTTCCTCATTTCTGGTGGTCGATTCGGGACGACCTTTCCGGGAGTGATCACTTCCCGATCGTTCTGTCGGCGGCCCTTCCTAGCCCGTGCCTTTCCCTCCCTCCTCGTTGAGATCTGCGGCGAGCAAATTGTGTTGGGTTCCGGGAGGATTCCTTTACTGATGCAGTCATGGGTTCCTTCGATAAGGTTGATTCAGCAGTCTCATATTTCCAAAGCTGCTGAGCGCTTTGTTCCGCGGAGGTGCCCTGTTGCGAGGAGCTCCACCGTTCCCTAGTGGTCGACTGATTGCGCGTCGGCTATTTCTGCCTATCAGTTGGCCCATTCCCGTTATAGGCGGAACCCGATCGGAACCAGGCTCGTGTCATCTGCCAGAAGACCCTCCGTCGTGCCTGCCGTGAGTCTTGGCGCCGGTACTTATCTTCCATCTCTTCGTCCACGTCGTTGATTCGGGTTTGGAAGCGGGTCAATAAGATCCGTGGTCATTACGCTGATCATGCCATCCCCACTCTGGATATCGGAGGCTCGCTTGAGTCGGATGGCCGGTTGGTCAGCGAAGCTCTGGTTGACCATTTTGCTTCGGTGAGTAACGCTGGTAGCTATCCTCGACGGTTTCTCGATCATAAAGCCACTATAGAATCTCGCCTTTTAGATTTTACCACGTGCGCCACCTAATTTTATAATGCTCTCTTTTCCGTCTATGAGCTGCGGGATGTTTTCTCTCACTGTGGCTCCATCTCTCCCGGTGATGATTGCATCCACCCACTACGACTTTCTCCGTCGTCTCCATCCCCAGTCCGAGTTATTTTTGGTTGACCTTTATAACCTTCTTTGGCTCAAAGGGATTTATCCGCCCTCCTGTTGTGTGCGGTTTCTACCCTTTCTCAAGCCGGTAGGGACGGTTTAGACCCCAGTCACTATCGCCCGATTGCTCTTACCAGCTGCCTCAGTAAGTTATTTGAGAGGATGGTTCAAGTTCGCCTTACCTGGTTTTTGTAGTCCAACTCGCTCCTCTCTCCCTTTCAATGTAGTTTTCGCAGCGGCCGTAGTACTCTTGACCACCTCATCCGTTTGGAAGAGTTTTACGGGCTTTTTCTCCAGGCATCAGGTGTTGGCGGTGTTCTTCGACATTCAGAAGGCCTACGATACCACCTGGAGATATGGTGTTTTACGTCAGTTATATCATTGGGGTATGAGAGGCTTTTTACCGGTTTTTATTCAAGAATTTTTATCGTCCGGTAATTTTAAGGTCCATATTGGGGATGCTTTCTCAGGCTTGCGGGTTCAAGAGGAGGGTGTTTCCCAGGGGTGTCTTTACAAGTGTCACATGTTTCGCCGTTGCTATTAATATTCTGGTGTCTACCCTTGACGTTGTTTTGTTCATCTCCCCGCTTGCCTTCTGCTGCCCGTCGATTACAGCTGGCAATTGATGCCGTGTCGGGTCGTGCTGTCTCCAAGGGTTTCCGGTTTTCGGTCACCAAAACGAAAGCTATCCATTTTTATCTGGGCCGTGGCGTTCTTGTTCCCCTTCCCCTCTTCTTGGACGGCACGGCGATTCAGTATGTCCCCGTTTTTAAGTTCTTGGGTTTAACGCTCGATAGCAAGCTCACTTGGTTGCCCCATTTGCGTGGCTTGAGGGCTTCCTGTTCGAAGGCTATGGATTTGCTTCAGGTTTTATCCCACACAACTTGGTGTAGTGATAGGCGCACCTTGTGTTCGCTTTTATTTGGCGCTGGTTCAATCCCGGCTGGACTACGGTTGCCAGGTGTACTCTTCAGCGTCTCCTTCGGCCTTGAAGTTACCCGACTGTTCGTTCGCTTGGGGCCCGTCTTAGTAGTGGAGCCTTTCGCACTTCTCCTATCCCTAGCCTCTTTGTGGAGGGTGGCGTGCTTCCCTTGCCATATCACTGGCTGCAGGTGTGCCTACGCTTCCTGTTTCGTGTCAGCAGTTCCCTTCATCCCCAGTCCATGAGTGCCTTTTTGGCCCGTCCTATTCGCCATCTTTTGATCGGCGGCCATCTCTACCCCATCCTGTGGGGCTACGGGTTTGGGACCATCTCGCCTCCCTTGGTGTTCTTAGGGTGTTGGCCCTCCAATTCCCGCCGTCTCCGTGTTGGGGCGTTCGCTTTCCTGAGGTCTGTACTGCTTTTTGGCGTTTCGAGAAAGGGTCTACTGACTCCCGTCTATTAAGGCGCCTGTTCCTTGAACATGCGCGTTCAAATGCGCACCAGCGTTCCATCTATACTGAGGGCTCTGTGTTGGGGGCCGCGGTATCCTCTACGGAGTCCCTTAGGTCCGCTCTCCCTCTTGTGGCGTTCTGTCGGGGTCCCGTGCAACCAGAAGGCCGTTCAGCCACCCTCGAGATCCCGGATGTCGCCCCTCTGCCCTTTAGGGACACATACCCCGTAATCAGGGCGTATATCTTTCGTTTGTGGTAGAGAGAGTGGGATTCGTTCCCCCCCCTTCTAAGCTGTCCCTTATTAAACGCTTTGTCCGTCCCTGGTCCTCTAGCTCTCATCTACTCCGGTCTTGGAAGGTTGCTCTTTACCGGTTGCGCATTGGGCACACACGACTCACCCCATGGTTATTTAGTTTTTGCGGCGGAGGTCGAGTTGCCCCTGGTTGTCCCTTTTGAGGGACTCAGCGCCCCGTCCATCCCCAGCTTAGCCTCTTCTCCTTTCTGACAGCCTGTGTTTTCTACCCTACTTCCTCACTTTCCCTACAACCTCTCCCACAACTTTCTCTGGTCAGCCTCTAATTTCACAGGGTAGATGCCAACCAGCTTACTCTCACCCAACTATCCCATATCGGGGCTGAGAGGGGAGGGGACAACGCTCATTCACCCCTGAGCTCCGGTCTGGGATAATGGGTTTTTAACAACCTGCTTCATCCCCATTCACACCTTCCTCACTTCCCCTTTCTTTCTCCTTTCAATCTCTATCCATTCTACGCCGAGCTCAATGTGGAGCCGCCATGCCGATGGGCTGTCAGGCCACTAGGTGGGAGGATTGTCCCCAAATGGCGGCAGCTTGCTCTGCCGGCCCCGTTTCACCCCTCGCAGAGCGGGCTACTGCGTAGGGTGATTAGCGTTTGCATCCCGTGTAAACTATAGGGTCACCATGCCCAATGATGAAATAAAAAAATCTCCCTTACCTTCTCGACCATCGTCCGAGCCGCCCTCGGGCAGCTCCACTGAAAAAATGGAGGTCCCCATCCCCCTGTGCTTTCGCAGAGGACCCTCCAAAACTCTTCAACCGGAGAGGAAGCTTACTCCTCCTTTGCCTATGGTTATAGGGGACTCCCCCCTCACCCCATTCTCTGGAGGTGCCCTCGGGTGCCTCCCCCTTCACCCCATTCTCTGGAGGTGCCTTCGGGTGCCTCCCTCTTTCCAGCTGCAGTCCCCTCTTTACTTTCTAAGGGGACTGCCAAGAAAGGCAGGCGGCCCGTAATTGACCGCTCTCGGTGAGAGCGGAATGATAGGACCAACTCCCTTAGGGGTAGGAGGGAAGACAGGGCCCGTCGCCCTCTTCCTTCCAAAGACCTGCAGGCTCGAATTTTGAGCTTAGAGGCGGTCACCGTACGTGCCCCCCTCTCTTCCCCGACAAAAGAGTTTATGACTAATGGGACCTGTGATGTCCTGGGGGGAGGGGGGGATGACTGAAAAGTGCCGAAAATAAATGCTGCAAAGCCCAAATGGACTAGCCCACAGCCAAATTCAAGGACGGGTAATTGGCATGAGTGTTCTCAATAAAAATATAGACATCTGGAGAATATACAAAAATATAGCTATGAAATTAAGATCAATAGAATGGAAGTACAGGAATTTATAACCATCAAGGGGTGTAAAAAGCTATAAAAAATAAACTATTGAGAAGTCGACAAAGGATAAAAACATAGACTATAGATGGATCTACAATAGATACAAGAACAGGGAATATAAAATCATGAAACAATATATTAAATTTTGGCTAACAGATTAGATTCTTCTAAAAATTTAAAAATTCTATTCACGCTAAAAGAGATGAGTCTCAGACAACATTCCCCCTGAACCTGTTTGGGGGGGGGGATCTGCCCAGTAATGAAAGGAAAGACCCTCCAGTCCTAAGATTTCTCAAAAGGGGACATGGCAAAGATGTGAAGGATGGACAGCTGCACCCCGCACAGGATTCATAAAGGTGGGGGCTGCCCCTTCATCAAGTGCCCATGAGTGAGGCGGCAATGGCCTATCCTCAGTCGGCACAGGTCTGTGGCGGGGGGGGGGAACACATGGATGCCCTCCTGAGATGGACATGGTCCCTGAGGCAACATGGGGACGAACCTGGGCTCAGTGCCAAGCACCGAACCTGAGTCCGCCTCTGTGCACGGTCCTCCTCAGATGGCTCGGGTCTCCAAGACTGTACAAGGAGACGAGGGATCTCCTCCGGCTGGTTTTCCTGTGTAAGCCAAGACCTTGTCCATCTTGGAGAAGGATCTTGATGAGGCTGGTCCATATGGCCTGGGGGCTCCTGCCGGCGGAGGGAAGAAGTGGGTTCATTCCCCGACCTCCTCTCGTAAAAAGAAAGAGACGAAGAAGACTCGGGGCTCCTCTCCTCCGTGGGGGACGCCGGGACGGACGGGTCCGCTGACGTTTCGGTAAGCGACGAAGCAAAGATCGGCACGTCTGACCCCGTTACTCCTCCGTTGTAGGGAGTCCCAGACGAAGACCAGAACTGCGCAGAGCGGAGCCTCGATTACGTCGGGGCCCATCATTCAGAGGCTACCTGGCGTTTTTGAGCCCGCTGGCTTCAAGCGTTTCCTCGTTATTCGCTCCACTGATGGTAGCATGTTGGCTAATGTCAACATGATCCATTAGAGGAGAGCTTTAGCTAGTGTGATTGGTAGGGAGCCGAATCTGACACGTTGCTCGGACGGGAGCCTTTTGGCGAATCCAAAGAATCCCTTCGAGGCGGCCATGATTAGTGCCCTTCGGACACTTGATGGCAAAATCAAGCGAACAGCATCAGCGGATTAAGAACCTACAGTCTTTAGCTTCTGTAGACATGTCCTCTGCTTCGCCCCCGACATTTAACACTTTTAAAGGTGTTATCCGATCGGGAGAAGTAATAGATTATGACATCGACAGGCTGGTGTCAAAACTTACCAGTCAGAATGTTTTAAGTGCCCACCGTATTTCTCGGTTTGTGAAGGGCGCTAGATTACCTACCGCCACAATAATCCTGACCTTCAACAAATTGGAACCACCCAAGTACATTAAGGCTGGCTACCTTAATATCCCAGTCAAGTCTTACATTGAAAACTGACGGCGATGCTTCCATTGCCAACGCTTTGGCCATGTAAGCAATTTTTGCAAACAGGCAAGGTTGTGTGTTAATTGTGGAGCAGACTTTCATGGGACACCCTGTTCTCAACAGCCATGCTGCCCTAACTGGTGAAGAACACCCTGCAACATCACAGCAATGTACTTTCTTTCTTTATGAAAGAGAAGTCATTGCTATTAGAAACAAGAACAGGGTCAGTTTTAAAGAGGCCAGAAGAAGAGTAAGGGAGACGTACGTCCAACCTGGTGTGAACTTTTCTGATGCTCTACATTCTACCAGGCCAAGGAAAGAGAGAAGCCAGAGATATCCTACCGGCTCTCCTCTGCCTGACCAGGTAAAGACTCCCCCTCCGTCCTAAACGTGCATCTTGTGATGAACACTCTTTGTCGGCATCTAACAATGTTTCTGAGGTTGTCAACAAGAAGAGGAACCTTCCTTCCTCTCCTGGTTCCCCAAGGGTGGCTAACACCTTGCTACCGCCCCAGAGCATGTAGATGTTAATCATGTTGGTCCTCAAGTAGTATCCATCCTACCTCTGGATATCCACCCCGCTCCTAAAGGACCAAGATCTCCTTCAGCTCCAAAGCCAACTATCAAACTATCACTCCAACCCCCTTTGTTGATACTGCTTTGGAACTTATTCGACCCCAAAAAGAGAAGGAATCAACCCTTGCTCCTTCCCAGGAGCAGGCTGTGGGGGAGGCTCTTCCCTCATCTCAGGAGGAACCCCAAAATCTGAGTCCACATCCTTCTCTGCCAGCATCGGACCCACAACCTTCGCCGATACCCTTACTACCATCATCGCATCTACCATCCCAACTAATACCACCAACTGTGTCAACGCCATCTGTTCCATCGACACCTGAACTGACTCCTGGAGTTGTTTCCATCTCCCCTTCTCCAGTGAAGACAGTTCTCTCGTACAGCCACATATCAAAATCTGATACACCGCCTCTTAAAGAGAAACGAAAACTCAAACTTCCAACGCCTCGTCAGCCATACTCCAAACCTAAGGTTAGTATGACACGAACTACTTCTGCTGGTAGTTAAAACCCCAAATCTCCTACCCCTAACGGTAGGAAGAAATCTAGCGTTATAATTAAACGCTAACAATGTCTCCAATTATTCATTGGAACCTCCAAGGTCTCTTCCCCAAATGGGAAGAGCTCAAACTCCTGCTTAAAGATTACAATCCCGATTGTATTGTTTTACAGGAAACTTGTTTAGGTACTCGTAGAGTACCCAACATTTCCGGTTTTGTGGGATATTATAAGAACCCCGCAGAACCAATTCATGGTTCTGCTGTTTTAGTTAACAACAGGGTTCCCCACAACCAACTATCTCTTAATACAGACCTGCAGGCGGTTGCTGTCCGCCTGTTTTCCAGTTGCCATTATTCAGTCTGTTCTTTGTATCTTCCTCCTAGCGATGAAAGAGATACAACTTCTTTAGCTACAAAGTTAGTCAATTTAATTGCCCAACTCCCGCCTCCCTTTTTATTGATCGGTGATTTTAATGCTCGACACTCCCTTTGGGGGGACCATGATAACAACCCTAGAGGAAATAGGATTGAGAGATTTCTGGGTAGTAATGATGTCTGCTTTCTTAACAATGGCAGCCACATATCATTCCACATCCAGACAAACAGCTTTACCTGTGTGGACTTGTCTCTCTGTTCACCAAGCTGTAGAGATGATTTTGACTGGGCAGTGGATCCTTACTTGCGAGGCAGCAATCACGTCCCTATTCTAATAACACCATGTACAGGTAGTACTCCTCTACCACGAAGCAAAGGATGGAATATGAAAAAAGCAAACTGGCCTAATTTCAGGCACCTCTCGAGCCATGATGGATCCTTCCCTCATGAAGATGTTGATGTGGCTATTGACAATTTTCTAACCCACATCAACCATGCAGCTAACTCTTCCATCCCACTCTCCGGCTCGTCTGCTCGTGGATCACAAGTACCCTGGTGGTCTGCTGAATGCTCGAGAGCTGTCACTGAATGTAAACAGACTTGCCGACGTTACCACCGATGCCCCACGATGGTAAATAAAATTGCTCGTAACCGAGCAAGGGCAGCACGGCGACGCACCCTTCGACGAGCTCGAAAGACCTCGTTGAATGGTTACATCGCGTCAATAAGCTGGCAAACCCCTGTAGACAAAATCTGGAAGAGGGTCAAAAAGCTATTGGGGAAATCCAATGGCTTTATAGCCCCCAACATTGTTCAAGCCGGAGAACTCTTAGGAGACCTGTCCCATATTTCCAATGTCTTGGCCAGATCGTTTGCTAATATTTCAAGCCCAGATAACTATTCCATCCAATTCCAGTGCTTTAGACTACAACAAGAGCAGCATTGTATCAACTTTATGGAGCCTAACATGGATAATGAGCCTTACAATCGGCTCTTTTCTCTCCATGAGCTCCATAATGTACTGAAGCACTGTGGATCGACTGCACCAGGATCGGATGGCATTTCCTATGATATGATTAGGAATGTGCATCCATCCCTCCTCTCACATTTGCTGGACATGTATAATTTTATCTGGATTAGGGGCTGCTTCCCTTCTATGTGGAGGGAGGCTGTGGTCTTACCCTTCGGAAAACCAGGAAAGGATGGGACAGAACCCACACATTACCGCCCCATTGCCCTTACTAGTTGTCCATGTAAATTATTTTAGAGGATGATCAATACAAGACTCGTATGGTTTTTGGAGACAAACTACCTCATATCTCCCTCTCAATCAGGTTTCAGAAAAAAGCAGAGTACCATCGACCTGCTTTTAGAATGGAATCTCATATAAGAGATGCTTTTTCAAAGAGACAGCATTCAGTTGCTGTCTTCTTTGATATTGAGAAAGCATATGATACCACCTGGAGGCGTGGCATCCTTAAGCAATTCCATGATTGGGGCCTGCGGGGTTTTCTCCCCAGGTTTGTCGAGCAATTCCTCATGCAACGCACATTACGTGTAAAAGTTGGAAATGCCCGTAGAGCAGGTTGAGGGCGTGCCACAAGGAAGTGTTTCAATGTTACCTGCTTCTCTGTAGCCATCAACAGCATTATCACAAATGTCCCAGCTGAGATTTCCTCGACTCTATATGTGGATGATTTAGCACTTATTTGTTCATCGCCTAGACTTCCATTTGTCATCCGTAAGCTACAACAAGCTATAAATACTGTAGCTGATAATGCTTCTTCCAAGGGCTTCCGCTTTTCCACACTAAAGACCAAGGCTGTCCATTTTTACAATCATAGATTGGTCACATGGGACCCCCCCCTTCCCCATCTGTCACTCTATGGTATCCATGTCAACTTTGAGCCCCAATTCAGATTTCTAGGGGTGATATTTGATTCAAGGCTTTCTTGGAGGCCTCACTTGGACGCCTTGAAAAGGTCTTGTCTGAAAAGTATGGACATAATGAAATTACTGTCACACACCTCTTGGGAAAGTGATCGACGTACTCTGTGGCTTTTGTATTCAGCATTAGTCCAGTCAAAGCTGGACTATGGGTCACAGGTGTACTCTTCTGCCTCGCTGTCCACTCTTGAAAAATTGAATACTGTGCGTAACCAGGGTGTGCGCCTGGCTTCTGGAGCCTTCAAGTCCTCTCCTGTGTGGAGTCTATGCAGAGAACAGGATTCTTCCTCTTCCCCTTCACAGACTCAAGTCTAACCTTAAATATCTTTGTTGACTTGAACAATTGCCATAGTTACCAGTATATGAGTGCACATTCAATTTGCGAACAGTGGCCTCATATGATAAACTTCCATCCCTGACTCAACCCTTTGCTCTGCGCATGGCCGAGCACACAGAACGTCTAAGTGAGATCTCTATTATTCCATTCTCAATACCAAAGATTTCCCCATGGGTCATACCGCCTGTAGTGGTATGCAAGAAACTTACTGGCAGCCCCAAGAATCAGTCCTTGCCTGTAACCCTGAGAACCATGTTCGATCACCACTCCTCTCACCATCCACCTAGCAACTTTGTATTCACCGATGGGTCCAAGTCATCGGACAAAGTGGGAGCTGCTGCTGTTCTCCCATCTCAGACAGCATTGGTTCGCCTACCAAGTGCATCTTCTGTTTTCACAGCAGAACTTGTTGCCATTCTTGCTGCACTCTTTGTTATTGCTCCAAGGCCATCTGGTTGTTTTACAATTTTCTCTGACTCCCTCAGTTCTCTGGAGACACTGGGTGATTTTGGTTCTAGCCATCCACTGGTTTCCAAGATCCAGTGGTGGCTTTTTTATCTTTCTTCCTTCCACAAGATTTCCTTTTGCTGGATGCCTAGCCATGTGGGCATCCCAGGTAATGAAAAGGCGGATGCCGCAGCCAAGGAGGCGTCTTTGGGGACATCCCCATCAGCCCCAGTCCCACTTTGTGATATCTATCCTCTCATCACCGAATATGTAGTTGGCTTATGGCAGAAGAGGTGGGATGAACTTCCTCCTACCAAGCTCCATTCTATAAAACCTTCAGTGCTACCATGGCCATGTACCATGAGACCACGTAGACTAGAGGTTATTTTGTGCTGACTGAGGATAGGCCATTGCCGCCTCACTCATGAATACTTGATGAATGGGCAGCCACCACCTTTATGCATCCTATGTGGAGTACAACTATCCATCCTTCACATTTTTGCTGAGTGCCTCCTTTTGAGAAATCTCAGGAGGAGGGTCTTTCCTTTCATTACTCAGCAGATGACCCCCCAGCAGGTCCTGCGGGGCATCTTTTGTGAGACTCATGCCTCCTTTAGCATGAATAGAATTTTTAATTTTTTAGAAGAATCTAATCTTTTAACCAAAATTTGATATATTAGCTCATGATTCTATATTTGCTGCTCTTGTATCCATTATTGACCTATCTATAGTCTATGTTTTATATATTCTTAACTCTTGCATCTATTATTGAGCCATCTATAGTCTATGTTTTTTATCCTTTGTTGAATCTTAATGGCTTATTTTTCATGACTCTCTTTGTGTGAATAGAACTTTATATTTCTAGAAGAATCTAATCTTCTAGCCAAAATTTTAATATATAGTGCCATGATTTTATATTCTCTGGCTTATAGCCCATTTCTTACACGTCTTCCTTTATGTGAATAAAATGTCTAAATTTTCAGAAGAATCTAAATCTTTTAGACAAAACTTAATATATTATTCAATGATGTTATATTCTTTGCTCTTGTATATACCATTGACCAATCTATAATCTATGTTTTTTACTCTTTGTTGAATCTTTAATAGTTTATTTTTATGTTTTCTTTTACATGAATAGAATGTTTTAATTTTTAGAAGAATCTAAACCTTTTAGACAAAATTTAATATATTCTCCCTTCCCTTTGTTGAATTATTAACAGTTTATTTTTTACATGTCTCTTTCTATGTTAATAGAATGTCTAAGTTTCAGAAGCATCTAAACAAAATATATAGTTTCATGACTTTATATTTACTATTTTTGTATCTATTAGTGACCCACCTATAATCTCTTTTTTATCCTTTGTTCAATTTCTACTAATTTACCTTTTAGAATGTTTAAATTTTTTAGTTAAAATTTATATTGTTATGACTTTATATATATTTTTGAATTTGGCTGTGGGATAGTCCGTTTGGGCTTTGCAGCATCTTTTCTCGGCACTATTCATTCATTCGGACACTTGATGGCACGCCTGTGAGTGTGACGCCGCACTCTACCATGAACTTTGTGAAAGGAGTAGTTTATGCGAGAGAACTCGTGGACTACTCCACAGATCACATCACCTTAGAGCTGGCCGACCATGATGCGGTCAAGGTCGAGCGTGTGATGAGAAAACAGGGAGGGGCCTCGAGACTCTTTGTCACGTTCGACTGTAACAAGCTTCCTGAGTCGGTGCATGCCGGTTGCTATCGCTACCGCGTGAAGGCATTCGTGCCACTGCCGCGGAGGTGCTATTACTATCACAGCTTCGGCTATACTAATCGCTCCTGTCGACGTGCAGAGTCGGGGTTACCCGAAGTCTGTAAGTTGCTCCAAGGCGGCACACGATAAATCCAAATTGTGTGTGGCCAAGTGGTGCGTATCTCCTTAAGAAGGAAATCCTGGCCATTCAGGCTCAGGATCGTCTCTCATTTCGTGAGGGTAAGGACTTAGTCCTGGACCGCTTAGCGCTGCCCGGGATGTCCTATGCTTCATGGTTGAGAAAGACACCCTCTGCTCCTGGCCCCTCCAACCCTACGAGCACTTTCGTTTCCGCGCCCATTCGCAACCCTTCTACAGGTTCTACCAACACCGGGCGCTTCCCTGATAAAGCTGGCGGCACAAAGGGTTCACATCCCGTCCCAGCTAAAACCAGGGTTCCCTTCCTTCCCCCAGCGTCACCGAAACGGCCGCGCGCCTCCACCGAGTCGTTAGACTCACAGGAGGCAACACACCTGAAGAGGGTCGTGAGGCCATCTTCCGGGGGTTCCTCAAGCTGCCCTCTGAAAGGACAGCACTAAAGGAGCTTCGGCTCCTTCGCCCACACCCAGTGGTAGGCTGGGTGGCTCGGAGACGGTGGATCCTCCAAAAGAGGGGAGGGAGGAAAAGACTCGCATGGCGAACGCAATCTCCCCGATAAGTCCTCGAAGGCGACACCGCCTTCAGTTCAATGTCCGGCCAACAGCGCCCGGAGTTCTGCCTCCGAAAGCGTACGGCCACTCCCGCGAGGGTCTTCTCTTCTAAGAGGGCCCCTGCATCTCCTCAGAGCTAGGCCTGGAGGGCATATTCGTTGAATGGACTTGCCGCGGACTCCTAGCCAACTGGGAGTAGTTGCGGAGGCTCGTCTCTTTCCATTTCCCGTTAGTTATCTTTTTGCAGGAGACCATGCTGGGCGCGTGCCTCCTGCCCACACTCCCGGAGTATAAGGGTTTTGCGACCCCACCACAACGGGATGGGGGCCGGACGGGAGGATGTGTGATTTACATCAGGCATGATGTCTCCCATTCTTCTCTTCGCTTTAGATACCTCCTCTCAGGCAGTAGTTGTACAGCTGCACCTTGGTAGGACGTATACGGCTTCCACGCTGTATCCCCTCTATTTGAAGTCAGCGGGGCTCTGCCAGTCGCTGCGTCTGTCTTCACGGCCGAGCTGGTGGTAACACACCACTCTGTACGGGAGATTACGCGACGTGCCCAATTCGGAGACCGGATTATGATTTATAGCGACTCAGAAAGCGCCCTGAGTACTTTCGGGGCATTGGAATCTCCGCATTCCCTGATTTGCGATATCCGTGACGCCACGGTTTTGGCGAGCCAGGCGGATGTCCAGATTATCTTCTGCTGGGTTCTTGGACATGCATGAATTGCGGGGATGGAGCGCGCCAAAGAATCCGCGAGGACTGGGCGACCGTACCAGCGTTTCGCTCTTTATCACACCGACTACATGGCAGGAATATAGGCAGCTCTCCGGGCTGCTTGGCAAAGAAGATGGGAGACAGTCGAGGGTATCTTAAAGTTGCGTGCCATTGCGCCGTGACTGTTCACATAGCCCCCCCCTCCCAATGCCTCGACGACTTCAGGTTGCTTTATGTCGTCTCCGAATTGGACACACTCGAGGGACGCACCGCCATTTGATGAAGCGCTCGCCAGCGCCCTACTGTGAAGACTGCGTTGTCCCCAGACTGTTCGGCACATTTTTTATTGAATGTCCCAGTTTTGGGCGATCTCCGCGCACGTTACCTGTCCCGGACCGGGATGAGCGGGGTCGCTACCGCTTGTCCCTTCTACTCGGGGACGAATTCGTGCACACTGACTTGTGGACTTTACTACTTTATTTGACCTTTTTTTGTACGTTTCTTTTTGTACGTTTCTTTTTGTAGGTCGCATGTGCCTGCGTCGAAGGGAAGCGGCCCTAGCCCCGACACCGGAGCATGTTTTCTTGTCCTTTTGCTTTTTCTCGTTATTTTTTTTTAGTCCTTGTTCTTTTTTATCGTTCCTATTTGTTAGTTACATATTGTTATTCTTTTATTTGTTTTTTAATATAGCCTAGTAGTAGGCTGTGTTGTGTACGGCGACTTATACCCAAGTAAGCAGTCGCCAGATCGGCTACCACAAAAAAAATTGTTTATTGCCCCAGCCGCCTTTGTTTTTAGAATGCGTACCGTATGCCTGTAATTTAAGTGTGCCTCTGTTTGTGTTGTGCTCTTTTCTTTTAGCTCTTAGCTTTTCCCCATTTTTATTGACTTGTTTCCCATGCCCCTTATGACCTTTTTCGGTCTACTCCGTTTTAACAGTGATGCCATTAATAGCCCATTAGGATTGGGCGGCTGGCACCTTGTTTCCCTTAAATAAATAGCGCTGTAAGGCGGCAATTCTAGCCTCAGCCTTTCGGATTTAGGGCAAAACAACTTTGAGAGCATACTATAACACTCTCGGGCCGGTGACGTCACTACTTCTGCCCAGGCCGCCATCCTGCAAAGTACTACTTCCGAACATTTGTTGCCAAGCCTCTGCTCCCAAAGGTTCGAATACGCTGCCAATCCGAAAAGGGAGGGGGGGGGGCGACTTTCATACTATATTGCTATCTCCCCCTTGTTCGAAGTCGGCTGGCCTCTACCAGGCAATGCTTCTCTCCTTACAGTGGAGCCGGTTGCACTATACTGCTATGACGCTTCGTCCTCGGTTTGGAGACTAGATTTGATATATAGAGACTCGCAGAGCGCCTTTGGGGCATTGAGATCTTTGCACCCCCTGGTTCACAGTATCCATGATACGAGTGCCGCGATTCAGGAGATGTCAGTATTTCCTGCCGCATTCATGGACATGCACT
Source organism: Ceratothoa steindachneri (assembly GCA_963969495.1). Taxonomy (NCBI): domain Eukaryota; kingdom Metazoa; phylum Arthropoda; class Malacostraca; order Isopoda; family Cymothoidae; genus Ceratothoa; species Ceratothoa steindachneri. The sequence goes on from OZ018324.1 coordinate 52,819,280, forward strand.
GCTTGCGAGAAATGAGCGCACTGATGAGGGACCCAATCAGATCGCAACACTGGGCGACCGGACCAGCTTTTCGCTTTTCTCCACTCTGACTACAACGTAGGAATCAGGAAAATCCTTTAGTACTACATGGCATATAAGATGGGAGACGGCAGACAGGAACCTAAATTTGCGCACCATTGCGACGTGACTTTTCCCGTGGACCTACCCCCCCTATCCTCCTCAATGGGTTGACGGCTTCTGCTCATTCTCTATCGCCTCTGAATCGGGCACATCGCAGGACGCATCGCCATTTGATGGGGCGTTCCCCTGACCTTACGGCGACACCTGTGTGTTTCCCCAGACTGCTCGGCACATTCTGTTCAAAAGCCCAAGTCTGGGGGTTGTTCGCGCACTTTACCTGTTCCGTGACGAGCGGGGTTGCTACCGATTGTCTGTGGTACTTGAGATGAGTTTGTGCACACCTGAATGGGAACTTTCTGACTTCTTGGAGTAAACTGCCCTCCTACATTGTATATAGTTTAGGGTGCGAGATGGATGCTTGCTTGGGTTTTGGAGAAAGTCAGTCTTCTTCCAGCACCTGGTGATTTTTTTTTTTGACGTTTCATTTCATTTTAAAAAAATCTCTAGGCAATAAAATAGAATAATTCATAATTTCAGCCATTATACCATTTTTTTGTACTCCCCAGTAGTGTTTTTTTTTTATTATCTAAACTTGATTTGTGACCTCTTTTTACGTTGCTATTTTCTCTCCAGAACCAACAATGCCTTGGTGAATTTCCTGACTGCAAACAAGGACAAGAACTTTCTCAAATCGCACGGTCATGACACCAATAAGTTCCTGAAGAAGCAAGGCCTCGATAGGACCTTCTTTGAGTGCGAAACCCACATGTGGAGGATCGGGGAACGTAAATTGCCTCTCGGTGGGTCTCTGAAGCCTCCCATATTTCCGTAGCTTTTGATACGTGATTTTTCTCTGGCAATGATCGGCTTTACTCTGATATTGAGTTCGCTGTTCATACGAGAGCGGAAATGGGATATAAGGCATTGGGGTCTGGTTCTGGTGATGGTTCAAATGCAATTCTGAATTTCTCAAACGCAAGAGGTTGACTCGGACAGCGACGCTTCCCCGTTGGCTATCTCTATATCGTCTAGGTCTTGGCCTATTAGTGTGCTCGGCTTCTTCCTAAAACAATCACACAATCTAGCCCCGTTCCCAATAAGAACAGGGGTCTTTCAACTCTAAAGTCGTGTGAAAACTGCTTCCTAGTGTCAGCAAAATAAACCATATTGCGCATGGGAAGTTACTGGACGCGAGCTGTTTTGAGTTGACTTGGATGTCTTATTTTGCAGAGAGCTTTGATTTGCATTCCTTGTTAAGTGGTCGCCAGATGAGCTCTTAAAAAAAAAACTTGTTAAACTGTAGACCAAAAGTAAGATTTGCTCCTTACACGGCCAAAAGAAACACCATACGAAATATTTATGCCATTGCCATGCCTTTGCAAATTTTTAGTCTAGAATTTCAAGTAGCGATTGTGTCGAGATGAGAGTGAAAGAGAACCACTTTAAACTTAGTGGTTTGTAGAAGTGAACTATGCCTGCAGTTCTTTTGTTTAGGAGTTCATTCCCTTTAGGATGGGACTATCAATCATGACTTCCTCTGTGACCATCACGTGGGGATGCGGAGAAGAATAACGACTGAAACTCTTCCAGGCATTCGTATCGATGGCGGAAGCGACTGGGTGTGCCTGAATCGCCAGTTCGTGGAGTACATCACGTTGAGCAATGACGTGCTCTTGAACGGCCTCAAGAAAGTGTTCATGTACACGCTTCTCCCCGGAGAGGTAAGTCGATACGTCCCTGGAGTTGGCTCCAATGACAGTTTTCTGATGGTGAAACCCTCCCTCATTCATCTACTGCCCTTTCTTCCAACAGTCCTTCTTCCACACGGCTTTGCGCAACTCCGAGTACTGCGGGACATTTATTGACAACAATCTCCACGTGACTAATTGGAAGAGGAAACTTGGCTGTCGCTGCCAGTACAAACACATCGTTGACTGGTGTGGGTGTTCGCCTAACGATTTCACCCCCAACGACTGGATAAAGCTTGAGGTGAATTCTCTTATATGTCGGGGGGGGGGCTCTTCAACCAGGGCCCGCGCAAGAAGACGTGCTTTCGTTGCATAACGAAGGTGAAACCTCAGGAGAATTGCGCGCCCTCGTTATATTATTCACAAGTTTTCACTTTCCCTAACTTTACACATGCCAGAAGGTAAGGCAGCGGGTGTTTCTGAGATAAATGTCGAGATGTTGAAAGCCTCTGGAGATATCGGTGTGCGGTTGCTCACGGACCTTATAAATGCTGTCATATATGAATGTGCTGTACAAGAAGACTGGCTGAAGAGGGGTAGCTACAGAGGCATAAAGCTCCTCGATCATATTATGAAAGTTATGGAGCGTGTTCTAGAAGAAATAATTAGGAAAAGGATAAACTTTGACATGCAATTTGTGTTAATGCCTGGAAAAGGAACCACGGATGCTATATTTATAGTTAGACAGCTCCAGGAGAAGTACATCGCTAGGAAAAGATCGTTGTATTATATTATTTGTTGACCTGAAAAAGGCTTTTGATAGGGTACCAAGAGATGTGGTGAGGTGGGCAATGAGAAAATTAAGGATCGAGGAGTGGTTGGTTAGGGTGGTCATGGTTATGTACGAAGGTTCGACAAGCCAAGTGAGGGTAAATGGAGAATTGAGTGATGACAAAAATGTGAAGGTTGGTGTGCATCAGGGATCTGTTTTGAGTCCCTTGTTCTTTGTTATGGTCCTGGAAGTGCCGTGACAGAATTTTAGAACAGGATTGCCATTTGAGTTGTTGTACACTGACGACCTAGTGCTGATTGCTGAGGATGAAAGGACGGCATTTGAGAAGTTCAGGTTGTGGACGGAAGGGATGAATTCTATGGGGCTGAGAGTGATTTTGGATAATACAAAGATGATGATTTTAAGAGTGGGTGGTGGTAATGACATCATTGAGGGTATGTGGCCATGTGCAGTCTGTCACAGAGGGTAAGGAATAACTATCCTGTGTAATGGATGTGGTTTATGGGTGCATAAAAGATGTAGTGGTATCAGGGGTAGGCTGCAGAATGATGGAAGAGTTTCAGTGCACTGTGTGTAGAAGAGAGGAGAGGATTGTATTTGATGGTGTGTCGCTTGAATGCGTAGAGGAGTTCTGCTATCTGGGATATATGATCAGTACAGGGTTGAGGTGCTCGGGCGAGTTCCGTGGAAAGGGTTAGAAGTGGTTGGAAAAAGTTCAGAGAGCTGCTGAGGGTTTTTTTCCTCCGAGCTAAGGGACATCTATACGCTACATGCGTACTAAGTGCAATACTGTATGGCAGGGAAAATATGGCTGTGAAGGAAGAGGACATCCAGAGGCTCAAGTGTACTGCGATGAGAATGGTGGGATGGATGTGCGGTGTATCTCTAAATTTGAGGCCTGGAGGTGACAGAGTTGCGAACTGCGAATTAAGGGATAGATTGGGGATAGAACGCATTGGTGTGGCACTGAGAAGAAGCAGACTGAGGTGGAGCGGGTGGAGGATAATAATTGGGTGAAGGGAGTTTGGAGGTTGGGGGTGTAGCTGCCAGAGGAAGACGTGGAATGAGGTCATACAGAGGGACCTCAGAAATATGAGTGAATAGAGAAATAGTCAGAGATCGAGCAGCATGGAAAGCCGCCATTAGGTAAATAAGGGCGACACATGCGAGCATGTATGGAGCCTTCAAAAATGCTGATGATTTTTTTTACTCTTATTAAAAGTCTTCTTGTGTCGAGGGACCTCTACCTCTCCTCTGCTAGGTGGGTGGTCCCTAGGAAGCCCCACCACGCTCCCTGGGTGGTTACACAGGCCCCTAAAAGACGAGATATATCTGAGAAACCTTATGATGGTGTAGTTTGAGAAGCATTATGGTAGGTGCTCAGAAGGTATAGAGTTGGTAGTAAACTATTAGATGGTGTTGGAAAAAGCGGGCATTAGAGTGAAAGGTAGCCAGAGTGAGTAGTTTGACATACGTGGGCGAATAAATCAAGGTTGTGTGATGTCGTCACGGTTGGGGTACTGAGAAAAGTACATAATGGAATGAGCGAAAGGGGTGGGAGATTGATGAGAGATGGGTTCGTATATATGTTAGCGTGTGCTGATGACATGGTGTTAGTGGTTGAGAGTGAGAAGCATTAGGAAATGTGGTTTGAAGTTTTTTACTGGGCTTGCGAGAGTAGTGGGGTAAATATGAATGCAGAAAAGTAGTAGTAGTATTTAGAGTGACGATGGGGGTAGGGTGTGATATTCGAGTCCGTAGTATCATTCTTGATGAAATGTGAAATTTGAGGTACAGATGAAGATGATTGCAACCACATTTTTTAAAATTGCAAGTTTCGTGCGATTAGAGTGTTAATGAAGGCGAAGGGTTTGTGTATGTAATATATTTAAGGAGGATACAGCGAGTATGTTGGTGGTTGGAATGAGAATATGGTATAGAAGGAGAAGGAAAGATCTTGAGTGAGACCAGTGAAAATAAAGAACTTGAGAGGGATGCTTGCTGCTGTGCCAAGTGTAGACAATGAGAAACGATTGGGTATGACTGAACGTGTTCTGAGGTCCTATGGGCATGCGTGTCAGAAAGTCCTGACTCACTTAGGAAGCGGAAAGAAAACAACAAAATTTTATGGACCAACACCAACATTTATTCTTCAAAATAAAGCCCATCATTCTCTACGATCTTCTTCAAGCAATCAGCCAGCATCCGAATCTGCTCCAGACACGAGTCAGCTGGCTTTGAATCAAAAACACTGTAAACAAGCTTCCTTTACTCTTATCAAAAGTGTTGAATCTCTGATGCAAAGTTGAAATGTCTGTACCACCTTGAGACCTTCGCCAGACTGCCTGTGCCTTCTCCTTCAGTATCGCAAATTTCCTTCACAGCAACTCCTGTAGAAAGTTTTCGCTTGTAACAGTAGCGAATGAAATCTCTAATTCCACTTTCTTCCAAACTCATTTCTGTCAGTTGGAGCTTACACAAAGAGAAATAAACTGTGCAGGAGCAACAAACAACAGCAGCGTTGGAGGCTGGTAGTCAAATGAGTAAGGTTGACCTAACCTAATGTAGTCAAATGAGTAAGGCTGACCTAACCTAATGTTGGTGTTGCTCCATAAAACTTTGTTGTTTTATTTCCGCTTCCTAAGTGAGTCAGGACTTTCTGACCAACCTTATAGAACGGTTGAAGGCTGCGTAAAAGGGGGAAGAAGTCATACATGACTTCTCATCGACCACCCGTTTTGGGTTTTGTTGGTGGTATTCTAAATTATTTTTATTTTAAAAGTAGCCTAGTATTAGGGTGGAGATTAATTATGGCGACTTATATATTTGTAGGTAGTCGCCAGATAGGCGAGCGGAGTCGCTACCCCTTGTACTCGGGACGGGAGCGGAGTCGCTACCCCTTGTACTCGGGACGGGTTCGTGCACTCGCGATTATGGCTTGTTGGTAGGGGCAGGCCTCCTCCCCAGTATTTAGTAGTTGACTGTTGGTTGTATGTTTGTGGTCCCCTGAGGGAGGGAGGTTTCTTCTGATGTTGGCTTGACTTGCCTTTTTCTTTTTCGTAGTCTTTGTTGTTTTTCAGGATTTTCTTTGGGTTCTTTTGTTTACTGTAAATTTTCCGGCGCTGAGCTGTTTTTTTTATTATTATTATTATTATTATTATTATTATCATCTAATGATAGGCTAGTTAGTAATTCAGGCGACTATGCCCTTAATGGCAGTCTCCAGGTGAGACCCATTAAATAATAATAATAAAAAAAATCTTGAAGGGGTTTTGTGAGGGGGCGTCCTTGGTTCCTTTTTCTCAAGGATGAACACCTACTGGACGACATGCCCCAGAAAATAGCACCCCATCAATTTGAAAGGTTTTGGGTTTGATAAAATGATTCTCGACCTGTTTAATATGGCATAACCTCCTTCCTCTCTGGGCTCTTTTCTTCAGGGGTTGTTCCCAGAGAGGCTCTGGCCTTCTCGTGGCGAGGAGGGTCAGCCCTGGGCCCCTTAAGGGACCCATGGTGCTGCCAACAAGACTTTTAACATGCCCCTATTTCTTTCCTCCCCTATTACGTTCTTCTACTGCCCTTTATTTCCCCCTCTTCCTTCACCTATCTAGTGGTCCTTATGGATACCCGACCTCTGTTCATTTAATGGATTGATTCCGAATTGTTCTTTCATGGAGGCGAAAGAGGCTGGGCATCTCCACCGCCTTCGTCTACCGAATGCCCAAGGAGAAACCCATCGTTGGCCCCTTTTCTCCGTGCGCAGGATAACTCGGGCAGCCTCTTAGGTTTCTAAAGCTGGTGTGGTGGATCCGTATCCATTCTCCAAGAGGACATACCGGACGTAACTGATTGTATGGTTGTAGTAGTGCCAGGTCCTTGTAGGCCTCCATGGTGGGGAGTCCCGAGGGAGAATGCGAAGTTTTTTTCTATTTGCAATGGCTAGCCATAAACCAAAAACCTCCCCTTCTCGTAAGGGTTCTCGTGCCAAACGTTCCTTAGCTCCCCTTTCAACCTTGCTTCGCTCGTTGGACCCCTATTCCAACGAAGTAGACCCAGATCTAGATTATCCTCGCTTCTTGTCATGAATTCATCATCCGACACCCCACTTGCAAAAATCGATGTTTGACGTCAATGAATCTTTTGAGTCCCGCTGGATGTGGTCAAGAGGTAGTGGTGATGTCGTAGTCGAGGTGTCGTCCCAATCTCAACACAACCTTGTGCGAAATCTATCTTCGATAGCTGAAATTCCAATAACTGTCTCACCCCATCCGCGTCTGAATTTTGTCAAAGGTGTCGTCCGTTCAAACGAACTAAAGGACTACGACCCCACCCGCCTTCAGAGTAAGCTTAGTACCCAACGTGTCACACACGTACATAGGGTAACTAAAACATTAGGCTCCACTAGAGTCCCAACCGCCACACTGATTTTAACATTTGAACGACAAGAACTGCTGCAGTATATTAAAGCTGGGTACCTTCGTGTCCCGGTAAGTCCCTACATCGAACTACCCAGACGCTGCTTCAATTGCAATCAATTTGGAGATGTTGGACGTGCCTGTCGGCACCCTCGCTCCTGCGTGAATTGTAGTTCTGACTACCATGGCTCCGAATGCACCAAAACACCCCGCTGTGCCAACTGCGGAGGTACCCACAGTGCTGCGTCAAAACTCTGCTCTATATTTTTATATGAAAAGGAGGTGCTCGCTTTGCGCGACTTACTACGTCTAGATATAAGAGAGGCCCGCCAGCGTGCTCGAGCACAAACCTCACCACTCGCCGGCTCTTCTCTGACGTTTTACGTGACGCTGGACGAAACCGACCATCACGCGTGAGTTCCGACTAGCCTGAAGCACTTCATCCTACATCTACTCGTAGCGTCGGAAACATTCAGAATATGCAGTCGAAGCATCGCTCTCACACCGAGATAAGCAATGTAGCCCCCCTCTCTCACGCAGCTCTAGCTGGGAGAGACGCTCAGGGTGAGACACTTGAAGACCAGACGCTATTTGAAAGAATCCTCAACATCGACCAGTGAAGGTTCATCCACCCGGCCCCGAGACCCAAAGCCCAGTGGTAAGAGAAAGGATTCCTCACCTGGGTCATCGACCACCAATAAGCGGGCAGCCTCTGGAGCTGACTCGGCAGAGCCCCGGGAATCTTTAATGGACTCCTCCCCTATGGCTGAACATTCTATGCCCTTAAGTCCGACCCACCCTTTACAGGACTTAGGCCCCATCCTGATCCAAACGATGGCAGATATACACCCAGCTTCACACACCTCGATCAGATCACCTGTTCGTTCCACTCACCCTTCAACCCATGATTCGATCGAAGCAGTTGATGCTCCAACATCACCAATCGCGGCAGTTGGACTAACTCCTCAGACACCGAAAATACCCTCGACCCATGAATCCGGATCTACCGGCCGAAAATCCCTTCTCGATCTTCTTTTTTCGCCAGGTTGTGAGCCCGAATTACAATCAAGGGCCTCGGTCGGTTCTCAAAAACCCATGAAAAAAGCCCCAGTTACTGCTCCATCTAGGCTCTCTCCCCCTGCAAAAACAGGCTCCTTAAAATCAGCTCTCCGTCTCCCAAGTTCTTTGGGACGAACTTCAAATACAATATCGGCCACAAAAGAGAAAAAGATATCCACAGTGGTATCTAATCGTCCCACAAAATATCTTCCATTTTACAATGGAATTGCCAAGGCGTTCTTCCAAAGTGGGAAGAACTCAAAATTCTTTTGACGACTATCCACCCCGCTGTTATTTGTCTTCAGGAGAATAAACTGGGTATACGGCCCTTTCCGCCGGTACCCGGCTTTCTCATTTTCAACTCTATTGCTCCTGCTGGAAGCTCCTCTCATGGGGGGCTGTCAATCATGGTATCTTCATCCCACCATGTTTCTCCCATCCCCCTACATACTACTCTCCAAGCTGTTGCCGTGAGGGTTTTTCTTACTAAGCTTTTTACCGTTTGCTCTATTTACCTACCCCCTTTTTTATCATTGTCAAGACCCTAACTTTTAGAACTTATAGACCAGTTGCACTCCCCATTCTTATTACTAGGAGATTTTAACGCCCGTCACCCATACTGGGGTGACATCACTCCAAATGCCAAAGGCAGTCTTTTAGTCTCTTTTATTATCTGACTTTCTTTGTGTTTTAAATACTGGCGATTTTACCTCTTATCATGTCCAGACGGACACTTTTAGCTGTGTTGACCTCTCTGTTTGTTCCCCTGATTGCTTCACGGAATTTCGATGGTCACTTCTTGACGATCTCCATGGGAGTGACCACTTCCCTTTTGTCTTGTCGGCCCTTCAAGTTAGCCCTCATACAACCATGCTTCTTAAGTGGGACTTAGGTCATGCAGATTGGGAACGTTTCCAAGAGGCGTCCTTCACAAGTGCATCCTTGGCGACCTTCAATGGAGTCAGCCGTTACGATAAGGCTTTTCAATCCTACAAATCAAAGGAAGAATCTCATTCTCTCAACTTCACAACAAAATCTAACGTTCCATATAACTCTCTATTCAGCATCCATGAGCTGCACAGCGCTTTGTCCCTTTGTAGATCTACTTCCCCTGGTCTTGACGAGATCCATTTCGATATGATTCGGCACCTACATCCACACTCAACTCTCTTCTTACTTGATTTGTACAACCTTGTATGGGTGAAGGGTTTTTACCCGTCATCATGGCGCATTGGGATCATCCTTGCCTTTGTCAAACCGGGCAGGGACGAGTTGGAGCAGATCACTACTCCCTTATAGCTCTCACCAGCTGTTTGAGTAAGTTGCTGGAAAAAATGGTATTGGAGCGCCTAAACTGGTTCCTAGAAACCAATCACCTTCTCTCAACCATTTCAATGTGGCTTCCGCAAAGGTCATAGTACACTTGACCTACTAGTATGTTTTGAGGGATTGGTCCGGAAAGCTTTCTCATTAAAGCACCGAGTCCTGGCCATATTTTTCGATATTGAGAAAGCCTACGACACAACATGGAGATACGGCATCTTGAAGTAGCTCTACGTCTGGGGGATGAGAGGCCTTGTTCCGTCACTTATTCAAAGATTTTTGCACCTCGATCCTTCAAGGTACGTGTTGGAGACGCATACTCTTACCTGCAACCCCAAGAGGAGGGAGTTCCTCAGGGCAGTGTTTTAAGTGTCTTATGTTTTATAATTGCCATCAATGATATTATTTCGCCTCTCCCAGAGGGTGTACCAGCAACTCTGTTTGCCGATGATTTAGCACTATACTGTTCCTCACCGCGCCTTCCATCAGCAGCGCATCAGCTACAACTGGCGGTCCGTGCTGTATCCAAAAGAGTACAACATAAGGGATTCCACGTTTCCACGAACATAACCAAAGCAATGTATTTCCACCGAGGGAGAGGGTTTTTTGTTCCGCCATCTATTTCCCTACAAGGCGAAGATATAAGAGTTTCGGTTCCTTGGAGTAACTCTCGATCCAAAGTTATCCTGGTTACCACACCTACGCCGACTTCGAGCAGGCTGTCTGCGGGCTCTAGACATTTTAAAAGTCCGTCCTCTCACACACTTCGTGGGGCAGCGACCGACAAACATTGTGACATTATACACAGCCCTCGTCCAATCCAAATTGGATTATGGCTGTCAAATTTACTCATCGGCTTTCCCTTCAGCCCTTAAAATGCTGAACCCCATTCGAAACCTCGGAGTTCGCCTTTCTAGTGGAGCCTTCCGTACTTCTCCTGTCAACAGCCTTTACTGCGAGAGTGGGGTACTCCCTTTGCCCTACCATAGACTTCAAATCTGCATGCGATACCTCTGCCGAGTACAGCAAGCCCCTGTATCAGAAGTCTACAGATGCCTGTACGCTGCCGAATCAACGGCGGCATATGATAAGTTGCCATCTTTACCCCGCCCCTTGAACCTTCACATAGGACACCACATCTCTCTAACCTGGATGCTCCAAGAGTCCTTACCCTTCCTTCCTTACTGACCCCTAGATGGCGTGCTCCTCTCCCCACAGTATGTACCAACATGTGGAGCCTGGAGAAGTCCTCCATGGACCCTCGTATCATTAAGAGCCTGTTCTTAGAGCATTCGATCTCACACAAACAATGCTGCCCACTATACACGGATGGCTCTAAGTCGGACGGTGGCGTGGGCGCCGCAGCCATATACCCAGGAGGAGAATTCCTAACTCTATCTTTGCCACCACCAGCATCCATTTTTACCGCTGAACGTTAAGCTATTCTTTTAGCCTTTAGACTCGTCCAAATTTTACCTTTTAGTGATTTTGTCATTTTTTTCTGACTCAAGGAGTGTTCTACAGTCAATTAGATCTTTTAACTGGCTGATCCAAAATGCGTCCCGATATAGAATTATATTTTGCTGGGTCCTTGGGCATGAGAGGGCTGATCGGCTGGCCCGCTCAGCACATTTTGTGTCCCCTGAGAACTCTGCTCTGCCTTTTAGGGACTACTTTCCTTCAATAAGAAAATATATTTTTCAACTGTGGCAGAATGAATGGGATGACTGATCATCATCCAAACTATACAAAATTAAAAATTCTATTCGCTCTTGGCCCTCGAGTCGTCATAGAATGCGGTCGTTGGAGGTGGCCCTTTGCCGAGTTCGCATTGGCCACACGAGACTTACTCACGGCCATCTTGTTTCGGGGGATGTTCATATCAGCCCTTGTTGTCGTTTTTGCTGTGAGGACCAATCGATTGCCCATCTTTTATTGAATTGTAGCTATTTCGCCATTCTCCGGTTGTCGTGTTTCCCGACCCTTTTAACTATTCCTCAACACCCGTCTTCGATTCATATTGGTGGAGGAATCTTTTAACCCGTCGTTTTTTTTAATTTTTGTCACAAAGTGGTCTCCTCCACCTTTTATAGATGATTTGCCTCGTTTCATCCTAGCTGCCATATGGAATCCACTTGGATTGGGCAGCAAACCACTGGTTCCTTACCTTAAACCCTTTAATATGTCATAAAGGGCGCGGGGCGCGTCGCCCCTACTTTATTTGAATGCAGTTAATGCCGATGAAGATTTCTGGTTTTCTTTTTCTTTTTTTCCCGTTTGACTTGCTCATCGTCTTCCTTTCCTTTCCTCATTAGTACGAACATTGCCTCGCTGTGTTAGCAAATTTCGCACTTATTAATCATTCTCTTCCAAGTTGACTTTATTTCTTCGTTGGATTACACAAGCTTCCTCCTTATTAATCATTCCTTTCCAAGTTGTGACGACACTCTCTTTCTTGCGCAGGCGGCGAAGAAAAAGAATTTGTTCTTCGGGCGGAAGTTCGAGGCCGTCAAATCCTTGACGGCGATCAACACAGTAGATGAGTGGCTCTATGGGAAGTATAACCCCAGTAAGTTGCGGCGATGTCTTTCTCTCATTCTCTTCATCCCATTTGGAAGTGTATGTTCATATGGGTGAGTTTTGGTGTTCTTTGGTACGACGGGGATGCCCCCACCCGCCCGAGATTGTTTAATGGGCCGTTTTTTCCCCATAAGGGTTTTATAATTTGTCACCTCAGTAGAAGTCATCCATGTTCCTTTTTCTCTGAAGCCGTTGGTGTTAACAGGGTTTTTTTTAGTTTTTTTTTTATATACAATTCACCCACACACTTTTGAGTGTAGATAATCCCTGCGAACTTATCTCTGGGGAGATTTAAACTACTTCAACCCCTTGTATTTAAGGTCTACTTAATTATATGAGTCAATCCTTGAGTCATTCTTACTATTCACCCCCTTTATTTGATTGGGCCCTTATTCCTTTCTTCCTGTCCTTGGTGGGATTACCAGTTTCATTTCTTCCATAACTCCTTTACATCCCATAGGTACCCCCAGTCTGACATCATTTTGGGACAATGTGTACCACTTTGACGACCCTCCCGACGTGCGAGGCGACATGGCCCAGACCCTCTTTAACTCGGCCATGAGGATGGCCCTCCGCCAGCTCCAGGGAGCCGCCGGGGACAAGTCACCGAGAGACGGCTCCGACTGCCGGATTTCCCCGGTCATCCCGACGCAAGTTCACTCCTTCCACGTCAGCGATCTCTTTCAGGTGGGATTCTAGGGGGTGGGGGTGGGGGTCTCTGGTTCTTTGCGCCCCCAACCCTCATCGAGATATGACCTTCCACACATTTTCACTTTCACCTCTAATCATTTTTTGGCGAACGGAGATACACACCGTTTATTTTCGTATTTTTTAAAAACCGCAAACCCCACTTTCCCACAGAGTGGAGTCGGCGTGCATCAACGCCACTACAATTATCTCTCCTTTGACATCTCTATCAAACACAAAGCTACCCACCATTTTTCTCCGAATCACTCTTTATAGCGATGGTGGGGTATGTAGAGGGTTATTCCCAATTCAGAGGAACCTAAGCAAGGCCCCCCCTCCCCATGAGCACCTATCATACGCAATATCATTCACTCCCTCCTCAGTCACCCCTTTCTCACTCATTCACATAATCCTCCTTTTACGCGGTCTTCCAACCCTTATCACATTCTGGCACTCATTCTCGTATATTCTCTTTACAAGTGTATTTTTCATCCATTCTTCTTGCATGCCCATAGCACCTTAGAGCACTTTCAGTCAGACCTTTCTTCACCCCATAATCCTCTCTTACCCAGTCGATCCTTTCGCACACCAAGCGTTGCACAAGAGATCTTTTCCTCTCCTTCCATAACATGGGCTCGCTCCCATATACAAACTTGGCACCAGTATACTTCCATACAGGCTTCCCGTCTCCTTCCCGATTCGAATGCCTGATCTGATTTGTGTTGCCACTCATACCGTTTGGTGGCTGGACACTCACTGTAACCCTTAATGACAATCACCATACAACACTGGTCACTGATACATTGTGCCTTCGTTACCAGGGCCTCATCGTGGAGTTCCTGGCCAGGAGCATGGTCGGAGCTGAAATAAAACTGGAGTCGTTTCTTCAGCTCAAAAAGTCGCTGCAAATTCATGAAGGGGTTTTGTCCTCGAGATTGACTGTAAGTAACAAAGCGTCTAATTTATTTTCTCCTGGCTAGGGTTCGGTTTGTTAATTCAAATCGGCTTCTGCCAATATCTTAAAATGGAAAAAATGAGGTTGGAGATTGATTTGTAAAAAGAGAAGATAGGTAGAAAGCCACCTACAGGAATGTGTTGTTCTATGAAATCCCAGATCCATTTCACGGTAATTTAACTTATATAAAAGGGTTTGGGAAACTACTCGAGGCGAGAATAACGGTATGTCTGCATAAGAAAGCGAGCTTCAACCAGGCTGATATCACACAATTTGTATAATGTTATCAACCCATTCAACCAAGTCTGATTCTACAACAATTCTAATTTACACTCCTAACTGAGCGACTGAGAAGCCTTTTCATGTCTATTCTCTAAGAGGTCCCAGTTTTTTCTATTGTAATGTGTGTGGTTGTGTCATGGATAGAGATGATTTACGAGAAAGATTTGTGAGGTGGTTGGAAGATAGTTCTTCCGAGCCTAAGGTCTTTCTAGACTGCAGCCTCATATGCTGCTTACCTGGCCAGTTTTTGTCGTTTTTGTGCTAGTTTGGAATGGCCTGTTTGATTTGAGGGAAATTAAGCACCGTTGTAGTAAGTCTTCCGAAGAACTCCCGATTCAGTTCGTCATACTTTGTAAGTATCTGTGGTTTGGAGCTCACCTTAAATTGTATGTAGGTCCTCACTGAGAAATATCAGGTCTATTCAAAGAATGCCGGTCGGCGGTAAAACACATACCAAATTTTTTTGTGCGCGTCTAGCTGTGCCCGGCTCCATTCAGCAGCGGATGCAGACGTCTTTGTTATAGTAGAGATAATCTCTAGATTGCTGTGTTTGAGGAGCAGAGATGATATCGGGTGAAGTTTCATGGGTATAGATGTTGAAAGGTTTGTGAGTGTAGTTGGAGTTGCTTTCTATGTATTGGTGTTTGTTTTATGTTGACCACTAGTGTCTTGGAACTTGATCTAAGCCTGGTAATGAGCAATGAAGCCTCCTACAGCATAGATATTTGTTGGCTCAGGAGCCTGTACAACGGTGGCTCATTAGTCAGGAAGAATGATCTTTAGGTTGATTCGTGTTTGAAGTGTCTTAGGTGGTTGAGAAATGGATGTGATATTGGGAGAGTTTGTGAAGGATTATCACTAATATAATGGGTTAAGCTCTTCCCCTCCTCCTTTTCCAAGATACTTATTTGAATTAATTTTTGTTTTGTGGAATTTGTTGTGAACTTGGTTTTTTGAGTGAAACTATTGTGGACGTGTGTGATAAGGAACTCCTTTAGCTCACCGTTTGTTGTATATTCGAATGACGTTTAGATGTAAAATAGTGAATTTCTCCCCAAGCATGAATCTTTCGAGGGGGTGTGATGTGGGTGCGTTGAAAAAGGGGTAGAAGAAAGCTATTGGTTCAGTTTTTCTGGCTTGAGGGAAGGGAAGTGTTATGCAATGGCCTGATGGCGATGTGCATGGTAGTGTTGTCGGTGATACATGGAGGAGATATGTACTTAAGCCGAGCTCAGCGTATTGTGTACCAAGACCAGCTCCTGCAATCCCCGCATTAATTCGAGACATGTGCTCTTCTCGTCTGGCTAGGTGTGAGAGGTGCTCCGATTGAATTCTATGCTCCCGTGCGTCTGTACAGATTGGGGTCAACCCGCTCGGGTAGGCAGCGCTTTAGCCGCCAGGTCAAAAACCTTGAAGCAGTTTCACTGGACCCCAGCCCGGCGGGGTATCGTTGATTTGTATTAGAGGATTTTGTCGTCTCGCGGGGACCACTCTTGTCGAATGCCCCAATCTGGGGATCTTGATGCACGTTACCTGTCCCGGTACCCTCTCGGGCGGGGTCGCTAACGCTTTCCCCTTGGACTCGGGACCGGTTCATACACACAAACTTGCGGACTTGATGAGTTTTTGGAAGAAGCAGCCCTCCATTGAATATAGTTGTTGGGGTTGGTTGTATATCCAGCCGCCGGAGGAAGGCCCGGCGCCTGATTATGTTTTTGTGGCAGTTGGGGGTGGTATTGGCTTGTTTTCCTTTTTTTGTTTTTCATTGATAATTTAGCCTGAGTATAGGCTTGTATTACTAATTTCAGAGACGATGCCCTTAATGACAGTCTCCAGATGCCTCTTATAGAAAGAAAAAGAAGGGGAACCGCTCAAAGGCACTCAGTGGTCCGCAAAGAACTTTAAACCCCAAATACTGAGGTCGGGACGAGCGAATATAATAAACGTCCCTGAACAAGATCGTACAGAGAGCAGAGACGCCCTAAAGTATGAAATTACCCCCCCCCCCCTTTTGCCTTGCATAGCCGGGTTGTCTCCTTGAAACTAGTAGAGGTTGAGTTCTGATCTCGCTTTACTTGACTTATTTTTCGTTGTTTGGTATATTGTTAGCGTACCACGAATTAATCATTGTTGTCTTCCGGCCATCTATTTTAATTGTGTCCGACTGTACTGACTATTGCTGAATACGATGTGGAATACACTGCCTTCGAACTTAGAGAAGTATAGTTTCCACACATCTTACACATAAAAATGTCCTGATTTGTACTGCCACTTTGCATCAACAAAAGATAAAAAGCTTTTATCCTACTACTAGAGTCGCTTTCGGCAGTTTCTTAGAGCCTTGTGTATTCTCGACTCGATTAGGGAACAAATTCGTTACTCATTTCATCACGACCATTGTTTCTTTCGAAGAATGTGGAAGTTAATACCAACTTCGACCTGAAGGAGCAAATGTTCCGCAATTTTGGGGGACTTCTGGGACCGCAGAGCGAGGTGGGTGTTGCTCTGTGGTGGTCAGCGCTGCTCTCGGACGAGGTTGTGAAGGAGAGTCTGACGGCGCAACAAAAGGACGAGGCGGTAAAACCTGATTTGGAGATCGAAGTCGTCCTTGTGGATCCCTTAGAGGCTGTGGCGGCGCGGGCCCATCTCCTCGTGGGGGACGAAGAAGATGTAAGAGACGATGCGTGAGATTTTAATTTTAAATCCCCCTTCGGGGGTCATTATACTCGATGTTATGGGGTTGGGGTAGAGGGACAGAAAATGGCACTCGTGTTTTCGCTTTGGCCCCATTGGCCATTGGAGGGATACATTTCTTTCAGAGGGCTCATGTGCGGTATGTTCCCCAGCTCATTTGGCCGGGGTAGTGAAAAGAAACGGGGGGGAGGGGATACCAAGGAGGGCATTTTTCACTGGATGATGAAAGTCAGGTGAGGGACAGACATGAATAAAAAGGATAGATAAATAGGTAGTAGTGAAAAGGTCAAGAAGGATAACAATGTTGTACCCACCTTCGTAACTTTCAGGTACTATGACCTGGAGAGAGTATTAATTATGAGCCCCTGAGAACAAGATTGTACGAAAAAAACTCACTCAAAATTATAAACTCACCTCTCCTTATGAGGAGCCACAAATCAGGGGAGGTTGGTGACCTCTTGATCTTGATACCCCATATAGTCCATTCGGTCTATGTACATTGTACATTCCACATATTTCTACTCAAATCCTTCTGAGGGGGGCGCCGACATTGTTTTCATTTATGGGTTTTAATTAAATACTAATTGTTGATTGAAAAATACAAAATGTATGGCTTTCTGCATCTGTGTGGCAGGAGCTGAAAGAATCTCCAATACCATATTCGGGCACGAGTGGCAAAAGGCGACTAAACCCGGATACTGGGTCCGATGGTCTGAGAACATCCTTACACGAAACTCCTGTTCTTGCGGGCGCGACATGCAATTGAATGGGGAGGGGAGGATTGAAATCACCGGGAACTTGGACAAGCCAAACCCGAAAACCTTTTTCCTCCTCACTCATGATTCCAGATCTGTGCGGCAACCAGTGGTGCCAACTACGTTTGTTTGCGCCCATTTTAATCGGCGGGAGCTTTAATAATGGAAACGGTCATTCCCGCACACCAATGAATAGTCGTTGATTGTCATTGCTAATTGTTTACTTGTGCCACCCATTCCCTTTCCGGTTGGATAATGAAATTTACATCAAAATCAGAATGACAATCGCTGGTGATCCCAATGGGCACCATTGGTCGGACTCGTTGGAGAGGAACTTATAAACATCGGTACTATTGTGTTTTCCCTCCGAGCATCGAGCCCTTCCAACCCTAGGGTGGGCCACCCGTCGTTCCGAGTCTAGGGACTGTGGCTATGAAAACGCCCTTCTAGAGTATCCTGAGACGGAAGAGTGATGTGTTGTATGAGCGAAGAACGGAGGGGAGCCCAGCGGTGTTAGGATTAGCTATATTTGTGTGTTAACGTACGTGGTCGGAGCTGTCTGCGCTTATACCTCAGACTCAACGCACTGCCCATTGGCGGCAGCTCCCTGCGGGTGCCTAAATACTTGTTCCTCTCTTCTCGTCGGGAATCGAACCCGGGGCAATTTTCATCCCTCCCTCTCACCAATTTCTTGCCTTTGGGTTTTTGCACCCCCGATCCCTAACGCCCCAAATAGCTTCCTCTTTCTCCGACTCTACTTTCCCCAGCGATTTTAATATCCTCGTTGGTTTGCCACTTTATTTTAGGTATCACTCCTTCCAGGTGGTGAGCCATACCTTCGTCATTAACCGCCCTCTGCGTCCAGGAGTATGGAGGGCGTTTGTGATCCACCAGCGCCGGGTCGCGGCCTCCCTCCGCTTTCCCGTTCTGCCCCAGCAGTTTCGAGAAGGGAGGCTGATGACCCCCGACCAAACCAAGTGAGTCGAGGCCCTTTCATCGTTTTCCCAAAACGTGGCTCTCCAAGGGGTCGCCCGTGGTAGCATGGGTAACCATACTGCAGCTGGCATCTGAAGTACTGTCTGCTTGTCCCAAGAGGACCTGTGCCTATATCTCTTCACATTTTTATGGATCTTCACCCTTACAAACTTTTTGTGGGGGATGCCCTCGTTGGTTATCGCGTGTTTTAAGTAAAACCCCACAAGGTGGGGATTGGTACACAGCCATGCCCCCAAAGCAGACCTCAGCATCTCACATCCTTATACCCATTTAAACACAGAGACGTACCTTTATCCGCGCCATTTACCCTTCATAGCGATGAGGTACTATGCGCTGTAGCATCTAGAAAGCCCCAATCACACCCCTTCGCAAACCCCAGGTCATGACTTGATCATCACTACCTATGGCGATTTACGCCCTCGGTGACAGTCGCCAAGAGGGCTGCTTAAAAAAATGTATAAAAAATTGCTCATCACTCCCCCTTCTCCTACGATTGGAGAAGATAAAAATAGGTTTTCCCATTTCCGCTGGGTGTAAGAATACGACCATCGTTATTTTAGTTGCCTGTCGTAGAAGGCAATTAAATATAATCTAGACCATGTGTAAAGTGCCGGAGACGCGAAGTTAAGAAGCGGTTTCTTTGTATAATAATCAAATGAGTGCGTTCAGTGACCTTGAATCTTGGGTACCGGTCCAGACCACCACAATCGTTTTTACACTCATTGAGTGAAGAGTTAGTGAACCAGAAAGAAGAAAGAGTTGGTGAGAATGCTTGAGAGTAGAAGAGAGGAAATAACTGCGAGCATGGAGATAGGGAAAATGTGGAGCAAATTTAAGGAAATGGTGGTAGGTAGTGCAAGGACTGTGTGTGAGTGTGCAATGACGATTGGAAGCGTGTAGTAGAAAGCAAAAATGAGGCGAATATGCAAATGCTTAATAGGGCAGATGAGATTGACAGGGAGCTGCGGTTGAATGCATACAAGATGAAAAAGAAAGTGAAATGAGCGATTAGACAGAGTAGAGAAGGAGTAAATGAAACTTTTGGACAAAAGATGAATGAGGGTCCCGATGGGAACTGGAAGCTGTATTGAAAGGAAGTGAGGAACCAGGAGAAAAATTGCAGGCTACTTGTTAGCAATGAGGTCAAAGGGAGAGAATGAAAATACTGAGTTGTATAACATGGGTATGGAAGATGATGTAAATATGATTGGCTTTGTGGTTGTAAATAGGGTGCTGTGCCGTGAGAGATGAGAAAATGGTAGTGCAGCTGGATTAAATGCTATAGTCGCAAAAATGGTAAAATATGGTGGTGATTGAGTTATGGAAAAGTTCTGGTTGCTGTGTTTAAGGCACTGGAAAGTGGAAGAGAGCAGTAATAGTGCCATTGCATAAGGTTAAAGGCGAGAAAAATGAATGCAAAAACTACAAGGGGATAAGTCTATTGTGTTGTAGGCAGTGTATAAAAGATTTTGATGATGTATATAAAAGGCTAACTACGGGGTTGATAGGGAATGAAAAGGGGCTGGATAGAGCGGGTAAGGAAGTGAATCAAGTATTTGCACTGGAAGAGCCAGCTTAAAAAAAAAAAACCCAAAGAACAAGATGTTTAATGTGCAGGCTGCCTTCATGGATCTAGAGAAAGCTTATGATTGTGTAAATAGAGAAGCAGTATGGCAGGTGCTAAGAATGTGGAGTGAATAGTAAACTATTTAATGGTGTGGTGTTTATGTTGGAAGTAAAGCATTCCATAGAGTGAAAGATTGCTGGAGTGAGTGGTTTGGCAAAGGTGGGGCGCTAAGACATGGTTGTATGATGTCGCCATGGATGTTTAATATTTTTTTATGGATGGAGTACTGAGAAAAGTACGTATGGGTATAGGGTACGAGATTGATGACGGATAGGTTCCTATCTATGTGGGTATGTGTTGATGACCTGGTATTAGTGGCTGAGAGTGAAACAGATTTGGAAATGTTATTTGTACCTTTGTACAGGGCATGTGCGAATGGTGGGCAATAAGGAACAACTGGTAATGGGTACATTTTTCTCGGTCACGGCTCTCCTTAACACTATTCCATCGCCCCCCGCATTTCTCATCCTACTCTTCTTTTTCTCTTTATTATCCCTCAAGGAATTTCAAGTTCGGTGCTTTTTGTACAGACTTGTCCCTGGAGCATTAAAACACATCCTTCCAGACCCAGCATTTAGGGTTAATGAGCATCACTATTACAGTCCTTTGAACTCCTATGTGTTCTCCTTTTCTCATTTCTACTTCACCTCTTGGTTAAAGGTTAAAGTTTGCTGGTTTTAGTCCTCATCAAGTTATGTAGCTTCTCAAGCGGACGTCAGCCAGGGTAAGCCCCAACTCCCCACCGTGATGCCCTTGTCACGGTGGTAACCTCCCTTATTTAAATAGTGTAAGCTTAAAAAGAATCCGGGCGGAGATTCGAACTGCTGGGCAAGCACGCTAACCACTATACTAACCGGGAGGCTGAAGATGATTATCGTTGGAATCCTCCTCCCTCCCCCCCCTCTTGCGGGGGCTCCCATATTTCTCGGGATTTTGGAACCCACTTTTGAATTTGGTGCTCACTGAGATATGCGCGGGATGGTCTTGTAATCGGTAGCAAAAACCGTATAAAAACGACGGGAAAAAGGAAGTCACTATTGACCTAAGTAGTCTCCTCTCTTTGTTTTGGAGATGCCTTCGTCAGGTTTCGCTTTTTTCATTCATTATCGCTTGAATACCTCCCTTCTTTCTCTTGTTTTCACCCCATCTCTAAACGGAGGGACCTTGGATTAATTTGTTCCTTTCTTTGATAGAATGTTACATGGCGGACCCAAAGCGCCATATACAGACATCGGCGAAGACTCCCTTGACCTGTTAATGGAATGGCCAGGCAGCGCTCAAAGACCCCTCCTCCTCTTCCCGGGAAACAAGACGCTGGGGCAAAGGGCCGACGAGGAGGCGCTGTTTACTGGTGCCGAGTTGTCCGCGTGGGTCGACCAAGTGGTGCACAAGTGAGTGACTTGCTTCTATGTTCACCTGTCTGTAAGATCATTTTCGCGCTCAGATATGGTAGTATTCTTTTTCATAGTCTTAAATTTCGTATAGCAAAGATAATACATCATTCTCTTAACTGGTTAATAAAAGCACAAATGTGTAAACATAATCAACATAATATCGTTTAATGTCAATGTTGAACAGGGTTAGGATAAATTAAGGCAATATGACTCAAATGAAATTTTCTTCTCTATTGGAAAACCTGAGTTTGTGTTTTGGTACACAAATACTTTATTCTAAGTCGAACTTTAGATAAACACATACAGTTCAGCTTCAATTGAAAGGAGCTGATTTCTCTTGGCTAATACTTGGTAAATGTGGAAAAGCTGACAGGATACTACTCTTTCACAGAAATCCAGATTTTTCCTAGAATAGCTCAATGAATCTCATCTTCAGTGTATGATCAGATTGCATTTCACAAAATTTCGGCCTCCTTCTTGCTTTTGTTTTGTCTTCGTTTGTTTTTGTCGTGTGTTTTGTTTTTAATGTAGCCTAACAATAGGCTAAAATTAATTTCGGTATCTTGTGCCCTTTGTGGCAGTGGTCAGATTGATGCTACAATAAAAAAAAAATGTACCGCTTCCTGGTGGTCTTCCGAGTTTGAAACAATGCCGGTTCTCTCTACAAGAAACAGACGTTGGTTCATTTTGGACACTTCAATTAAATTATAGAAACCTTGGCTTCTTTCATGTTTTTCGAAGTTGTGATAGAAATACAGGCGTTCTGATCTTTTTGGACAGTACTATATACATGAAAAGATGATACTAGTGTGTAAGAAAGGTCGTAAGACCGCATATTCCTTGGTTCGGTTGTGTGAATGAGCGTTTGGCAGAAAAGGGGCTGACTGAGGTGGAAGGGGACGAGATGCTATGGCACATAACGGTCCATCGCTATGAAGGGCCAATTTGGCTTTGAAAATCTGATGTGTGACCTTGTGCTTAATATGGTACAAGAGGATTTGGTGGATAGTTTTTTATTAGCGTTGAAGCGTGCCAACCTCATTTTGTAGGAAACTGGTTGAATTCTTGAAGGATCCTCCTCCGGTTGCCCTCCGTCCTTACTTATGCCCAAGTAGGCAGTCGCCAGATGAGCTCTTAAAAAAAAAAAATCCGTCCTTACTTCCAATTTATAAGGATTAAAATCGCTTAGAATATGACAAATCTCCGCCGAGATAGGCGACATACGGTGTGAATAGATGTCAAAAGCGTATCAAGACGACTTTCAAGTAACTACGTGGGTCTTAGTAGGGAATAAATGGTCGTAGGTCTGTTCGCCTCCAAGTTTATATGAATGTACCTAAGGTTGTATGGGTGTAAATGTTCGTGCTCCCTAAAACATTACTTGCAACCGCAGCCTCGGCTTGACCAACGCAGACATATGTACACGCCACAGTTGAACACGCAATCTCGCCACTACAGACATTGCGTTAACGCTCGTAGGATAAAAACTTGAGGGTGCTTGGCTTCCCAGGCTAGCGTCCCCTATCCGGGCTAGGTCGCCTTTTACGTATCGGATGATGCTATGGGTATTCTTCCTGCCCCATATTCAGGCTAATTGCCCTGATTTCCTTTAATAAAAATTGCATTTTTGATCTTTCAGGTGCTACCACATTCTGGGGACGTGCTATCTGTCTGCACAGGAGATCCCTCCCTGCTTAAAAAGAAAGCTCCCTCCCTGTTCCTCGACTCCCTGGAGTTCGCACTCTCCCGACCCCAAATCTGAGCTCGGCCCGGTCGATCCCCACACGGAGAGGTTGTTGGATCCCTTCCGGACGCGTGAGAGCTCTTGATGGTCTCTAGTTACCTACTTCTGATGGCTCTCTGGTTGCCCTTTCCCTTTTTCATATCACAATTCACCTTTTTTCCTTCCGGGAAAACTTGACTGAAGTGGCCGTTTGTTCAACGGGTCGAACGAAGGTGGTTTTGTTTTAATTGGTTCGACCTGTTTCTGAAGAGACTTTTGCTCTTAAGTTTCGTGAAAGTCGCCATTGTTCGGTTATCATTTGGTTAGGTTTAGGTTGGGTGCTTCCACCCAATTTTACTATTTTCTTAACAAATTATAAATATAAGATTTTAAGCCAAAGAAAGGAGAAGGCTGTGTGCGATACCTCGCCCCGTGTCAGCTTATTCAGTCGGTGTTTTGAGATGTACACATTTGCTGTCTGGTTTCACTGAACTTAAAAAGAGACAACTCGCAAGAGGATTTCTAGGTGGGGCCTATGACTTAGCCGATAAGACATCTCTCTTCTCGCGTGCCTGAAGTTAAGCTGCAATAGGTATGATTAGTGTTGGATGGCGGCTCGATTTGAGTCGAAACAACATGGCGGTGTTAACAACCCATCATTTAAATCCTACGTTAGTTAAACTGTACATCTCTACTGAGATAGGCAACATAATAGGTGGTAAAAGCGTAACAAAACGACTTTCCAGCGACTGCGTGGGTTTTGGTAGGGACAAATGGTCGTAGGTTGGTTCGCCTCGAAGTTTGCGTGAATCTATCTAGGGTTGTATGGGTGTAATTGTTCGTGCTCCCAGCTCATCCTCTTGACTTGGGCTGATAGTTGCTCACAGACAGTCAGTCTTTGGACCGACAGTTTTTTCGAAGATTAGCAGAATTATTATTACTTTTATTTGGTTTCTATCCCACACCTGTTGATATATTCTTTTTTCTCAGTTTTATATATATATATATATATATATATATATATATATATATATATATATATATATATATATATATATATATATATATATATATATATATTTATTTCGTTAAGTAGTTTATTAGTATTCACATCGCACCTCTGATACGTGATGATAGTTGTAAGAGGGCGACGCTGAAAGTAGGTCATTAATCCACGTGTGTTTTGAAACTCGAATTTTATTGCCATGCGTCACCAGACCCTAATAAGGTAAACTACAATGCGATGGTATGTGGTTAGTATAAGTAGCCACCTTCTCACTGCATGGGTACGCTTGGTGCGGGACTCCCTCATCCACACCAAGCAAGTGACTGTATGAAATAGGCCAATCTAACAGGGCTGTTAGATTGGTCTATTGGGTATAGTCACTTTATTGGCGTTGCTGACCAGCGTCCCCCAGGGTGGCCGATGCCGTATGAAAGGGGGAGGGCTACTCATTGCTATACTAATCTCGGTTACCAGACTACTTAAGATATCCATGTTGCTCTATATCTGTATTCAATCATGTTTTAACTATGCATATCATTATGGTGCCATGAATTTTGTAGCGTGTATTGCTTCATTTGGCTATTTTAAGCCCCCTCCCCCCTAAATTGGGGTCATGCAAATTTAATCAACCCGATGATTGTTTATCCTTTGTTGCTTTGTGCTTCTTCTAGTTAAATGTTAAGAAATTGGTGTGGTTGTTTCTTCTTGAATGCAGTCAACTCCTAGAGTATTTGTTTCTTACCGGATTGAAAACAAATATGATTTTAGATGCGTTCCAAGAATGCATTTTGCCTCTTTTTACCCCCATCCCCCTTGTTAATCGCCTCATCATTGCGCACACTGATTTCGTTGTTTTGTTTAATGGTTGTTAATAGTTTAGTTATTTTCTCTGATCGTTCCTTCGGAGCCGCCCTATAATGGCGATTAATTAAATCATGAAAGTAGCACCTAAAATGAACCTCTTAATATTCGATAAATACTCCGTTTTCGCCAGTTTGCAGCATTTCTGCTCTAGACACATTTTATATATATATATATTATATATATATATATATATATATATATATATATATATATATATATATATATATATATATATATATATATATATATATATATATATATATACATAATCTGTCAGCTTTTAAGCTCCCAGAATGTTTAGATTCCTTCCCCCTATCTGGGCAAGGAGTTGCATCCTTCCTCTGAATTTTATTACCTAAATGATATTGGTAGATTTGCCATTTATGAATTATAAAGGTTTGATTTTAATTTTTATTGGCATTTTCACTCATCCAAGTTATTACTTTAATATTTTGCCCAATTACATTTAGATTCTAAGAGTTTTGTTTGCTGATATTGTTAATCTTCGGAGAGTAGCATGTGAGGAAAGAACTTGCTCTTTATAATCAGTTCTCCCATTTAATGTTATATTATTCCCCGTGGATAAATAGGAATAAACAGAAGCCGAACTCCTGTGAATAGCTGCTAATTTCGCTCACATTTTCACCAATGTCGGGTTTGGGACTTAAATTAGAAACCTGCCTTTCCATTCCGAGCTAGTTTAAACGAAATCGACCCGAATTTATGTCGATTTTACGGTAGTTGTCTGATGTAAGGCAATAGCTCTGAATTCTTGTATATCTATTGTAAGAAGCAACATATGTCAGATGCGAATCAGTGGTAATTAAAAAAAATTATCTTTAATTCAGTAAGTTTGTCTCACAAGAGTATTTAATCACATGACCATTGAATTGATTTATTAAAGGTGCATATTGAACCATATCACTGTACTTGTTCTTGCACCAAATGGTGCCATACATTTATAATTCAGGGAATGTAATTTCTCCCAGAAAAAGTTACTTGATCAAATTATTCTGTCCATGATTGTTTATTCTTTTATCCTTTAAACTTTCGCGATATGTAGTCGAATCCCTTTTTGTGTGATTTAACCTATTTTTAAATTTGATTGCTCCCATTTCTCTAGTGAAATTTTCGTAACGCAGATAAAAATGTATTTCTCATGAACCAAACAAAGGGTTGTTTACATTATGATGCCTTTCCCGACTTTGTACTCAAATAATGATGGTAAACTTTGCTCAACAAGGAACAGCAATCAGATTTTGATTTTATCTTTCATAGTTCTCATTCCCAAGTATCTACCAATAGATCTTTACAGTACTACCAGAAACCTGTCATATTAGAATCTTTGAAATTTTAATATTTGTTTACTTTGAATATAAAAGTTCGTTTACGGTGGGATTTTTCCTTTTATAATGCCTACATTTATTTGTACATCTATGAATGTGCTAATTTTTTTAATTAAAGTCAAGCCTAAAATATGAATGAACAACACATAAAGCTTTGCATTACTGTTTCAGTTCAATAATATTTTGCTAATAGGGGAATAGTTTAGAATTTAGGTTACCACAAATCACGTCATACTTGGTTGCACCTTTATCATTTTTAAGTTTTATGATAAACACGTCCCGTGACGCTTTCTGTCGAAATTCGTATCGGTTTAATCTAAATCAAATCGCTTTTAGTTTGGATTGAGAAGTCCGTCTCCATCATGAATCGATTTTTAATATAAACATGTTTATTTCTGCGACCCTTGATTCTTATTTGGTAGTTTACTTTTTGATTAGTCATGATATTACAGTTAATTGTTTTCATCCTCAAAAAATTATGTACAAAATATTTAACTAATCAAAAGAAAAATTTCTTACATTGGAATCTTATTAGTTAAGACAGTGGCTTCCAAACTGGAAAGCGAAAGGAAATCACTAGATCACTAACTTTTCCATCATACAGTAGGTACAGCTATTGGTAGTGTTGACAAATCGGTACTTTTTTATGATAATTCTTGTGACTGATTTAATATCATACACTGAGCGAAGAAAACTCATTCGTAGATAAATTTTGACATTATATTGTAATTTGGTAAGGTTAAATTAAAATTGATTACTATTTATCTGTCCTAAAAAACATACATTCTTATAATAAGGCACCTGCTATAAAAGCTTGGAAACCATTGGATTATGAGATTCCATCTGGCCTAGGGGTTCCTATCGGCGGAGGTGAGAAGCGGGTTCATTACACCCACCTTTTATTGGATTGTAGCCATTTCGCCATTCTCTGGTTGTCCTGTTTCCAGACCCTTTTAACTATTCCTCAACACACCCGTCTTCGATTCATATTGGCGGAGGAATCTTTTAACCCGCAATTTTTTTTAAATTTTTGTCACAAAGTGGTCTCCTCCACCTTTTATAGATGATTTGCCTCGTTTCATCCTAGCTGCCATATAGAATCCACTTAGATTAGGCAGCAACCCACTGGTTCCTTACTTTAAACCTAAACCTTAATTATTACACAAAATAGAAAATAATTTTTTAATTATACAATGCTCAGATTTTAGGATTTAAATTTTTTTTTAAATATATATTTGCTTTTGCCATTCATTTCATCCAAAATTGTTGTACATTGATCGAGTGATAGCCAAATAATAAGTCAACAAAAACTCATAAGTCATCAAGCAGCTAGTCAAATGGTGCACTTTTACAAAAAAAGTTTTGTGGTTCAAAGGCTCAAATTAAAAATAAATTTAAATGTAATTAATTCATTCGCGGTTTTGTTTCTGCATAAAAATTATACTTTTTGAATTTTGGTCATTCATTTTTTTACCTTGGAGAGAGGAATTAATTTTGGTAAGCGTTGTGGTCAGTTTTCTTTTCAGTCCTCCTTTGCATTTACGTCCCAAACCACATAGACTACCCAGAAACAAACGCGTGTTCTCTTGGAGTCCCGCCCCGTAAGGGCGCGGCGATTTGCCATCCTGGCCGCCGTGCTGACTGGACTCCCCCCGTAAGGGGGGAGTCCCTTACGGGGGCGCCTCCCTATTTTCAGCGGCAGTCCCTCCTTTTTCTAAGGGGACTGCCAAGAAAGGCAGCCCAATGCCGACCGCCCCTCGTGTAAGCGGCTCGGTAGGGCAAAACCCCCTTAGGGGGAAGAGGGAAGCCAGGTCGCTTCGATCAAAAGACCTGCTGGCAAGAATATTAAACCTTGCCGGGGTCAAGGCCTGTGCCTTCCCACAAAAGACTGGTGACGCTGCCAAGGAGACCTGCGATGTCCTGGGAGGGGATGGCCAACTGGAGGCCCCTCCTCCTCCCCGTAAGGGGCGCGACGATTTGCCATTCTGGCCGCCGTGCTGACGGGACTCAGCACCCCGTCCGGCCCCAGCCTAGCCTCTCTTCCTTCCTTCAAAACACTTGTTTCCTCTCTTTTCACACAACCTCTCCCACAACTTTCTCTGGTCAGCCTCTAATTTCACAGGGTATCTGCTGACCTTCCTTTCAGCCAACCGTCCCGCATCGGGGCTGAGGGGGTGGGGGACAATGTTCCCTAAACCCTGAGCTCCGGTCTGGGGTGGCTGGTTTTTAACTACCTGCTTCATCCCCACCCATACCTTCCTCACATCCCTTTTCCTCTCGTCTTCAAAATCTATCATTTATACGCCGTGTCCAAGGTGGAGCCGCCATGCCGATGGACTGCCAGGCCACCAGGCGGGAGGGGTGGTCCCAAATGGCGGCGCCTGGCTCTGCTGGGCCTGTAAGCACCTCTCGCAGTGCGGGCTACTACGAGAGGTGTGCGCTATTGCATCCCGTATTAAAAGAAGGGTCACCATGCCCAATGATGAAAATCACACCAAAAAAACCCAACCCCCAACTTCCCCAAGAACAACGGAGCCGCCCTTGGGCAGCTCCAGCAAAAAAATGGAGGTCCCCCCCCCCCCTGTGCTTGCACAGGGGACCCTCCATATTTCTCTAACCGGAGAGGAGGCTTACTCCTCTCCTTCGCCTACGGGTGCAGGGGACCCCCTCACCCCCTTCTCTGGAGGTGCTTTCGGGCACCTCCCTTTTCCCAGCGGCAGTCCCCTCTTTTCTTTCCAAGGGGACTGCCAAGAAAGCCAGCAGGCAGCCCTTAGCCAGCCGCTCCCCATCAAAGCGGCTCGGTAGGGCAAACCCCCTTAGGGGGGAGAGGCAAGCCAGGCCCCTTCGGTCGCTTCCCTCAAAAGACCTGCTGGCAAAAATATTAAACCTTGCCGGGGTCAAGGCCTGTGCCTCCCCAAACAAGACTGGCGACACTGCCAAGGGGACCTGCAATGTCCTGGGAGGGGATGGCCAACTGGAGGCCCCTCCCGTGATAGACATGGTCCTTGAGGAGACCCAGCCTCAGACGGTAGGGCCTTCCATGGGGGGGAATTCGGGCTCGGCGCCAAGCACCGAACCCGAGTCCGCCCCTATGCAAGGTCCTCCTCAAATGGCTGAGGGCTCCGAGGCAGTAGAAGGAGGGGAGGGATCTCCTCCGACAGGTCCCCGTAAGGGGCGCGGCGATTTGCCATCCTGGCCGCCGTGCTGACGGGATCCAGCGCCCCGTCCGGCCCCAGCTTAGCCTCTCTTCCTTCCTTCAGATAGCCTGTATTCCTATCCTACCTCGTCGCTTTTCATACAACCTCTCCCACAACTTTCTCTGGTCAGCCTCTAATTTCACAGGGTAGAAGCTGACCTTCTTCTCAGCCAATCGTCCCGGATCGGGGCTGAGGGGGGAGGGGACAATGTCCCCTAACCCCTGAGCTCCGGTCTGGGGTGGTTGGCTTTTATCAACCTGCTTCATCCCCACCCATACCTTCCTCACATCCCTTTTCCTCTCGTCTTCAAAATCTATCCGTTTTACGCCGTGTTCAAGGTGGAGCCGCCATGCCGAAGGACTGCCAGGCCACCAGGCGGGAGGGGTGGTCCCAAATGGCGGCGCCTGGCTCTGCCGGGCCTGTAAGCACCTCTTGCAGTGCGGGCTACTGCAAGAGGTGGTGAGCGATTGCGTCCCGTAAAACAAAGAGGGTCACCATGCCCAATGATGAAAAAAAAAACATCTCCCCTTAATTCCCCCTATAACAACAACGGAGCCGCCCTCGTGCAGCTCCACAGAAAAGATGGAGGTCCC
Source organism: Ceratothoa steindachneri (assembly GCA_963969495.1). Classification (NCBI taxonomy): domain Eukaryota; kingdom Metazoa; phylum Arthropoda; class Malacostraca; order Isopoda; family Cymothoidae; genus Ceratothoa; species Ceratothoa steindachneri. The sequence goes on from OZ018324.1 coordinate 52,849,377, forward strand.
CCCCCCTGTGCTTGCGCAGGGGACCCTCCATACCTCTTTAACCGGAGAGGAGGCTTACTCCTCTCCTACGCCTACGGGTGTAGGGGACTCCCCCTCACCCCCTTCTCTGGAGGTGCTTTCGGGCACCTCCCTATCTCCAGCGGCAGTCCCTCCTATGCTTTCTAAGGGGACTGCCAAGAAAGCCAGCAGGCCACCCTTAGCCAGCCGCTCCACATCAAAGCGGCTCGGTAGGGCAAACCCCCTTAGGGGGGAGAGGGAAGCCAGGCCCCTTCGGTCGCTTCCCTCAAAAGACCTGCTGGCAAAAATATTAAACCTTGCCGGGGTCAAGGCCTGTGCCTCCCCACTAAAGACTTATGACGCTGCCAAGGGGACCTGCGATGTCCTGGGAGGGGATGGCCAATTGGAGGCCCCTCCTGTGATAGACATGGTCCTTGAGGAAAACCAGCCTCAGAAGGTAGGGCCTTCCATGGGGGGGAATCCGGGCTTGGCGCCAAGCACCGAACCCGAATCCGCCCCTATGCAAGGTCCTCATCAAACGGCTGTGGATTCTCAGGCAGGACAAGGAGGGGAGGGATCTCCTCCGGATGAATCCCCTGCGCCCACCGGGACCTTCTCCATTTCAGAGAAGGACCTGGCTGAGGCCGGTCCATCTGGCCTGGGGGCTTCTACCGGCGGGGGTGAAAAGCGGGTTAATTCCCCGCCCTCCTCTCCTAAAAAGAAGAAAAAGACAAGAAAGACGAAAAAGACTCGGGGCTCCTCTCCATCCGCGGGGGCTGCGGGGACGGATGGGTCTGCTGCCACTTTGGTACGCGACCAAGCCAAGATCGGCACATCCGGCCCCTCTACCCCCTCGTGTGCGGAGCCCCTGACTAAGACCAAGAGTGCACAGGGCGGAGCCTCGATGACATCGGGGCCCCTCATTCAGAGGTTACCTGGCGTTTTCGAGCCCGCTGGCTTCAAACGCTTCCTCGTTATTCGCTCCACTGATGGCACCATGTTGTCCAAGGGCAACATGATCCATCAGAGGAGAGGATTAGCTAGTGCAATTGGTAGAGAGCCGAAGGTAACCCGTTTCTCGGACGGGAGCCTTCTGGCGAATCCCGCCGAGGCGGCCAAGATAAGTGCTCTTCGGACACTTCATGGCACCCCGGTGAGTGTGACGCCGCACTCTACCATGAACTTTGTAAAAGGAGTAGTTTATGCGAGGGAACTCGTTGACTACTCCATAGAAGACATCACCCTAGAGCTGGCCGACCATGGGGCGGTCAAGGTCGAACGTGTGATGAGAAAACAGGGAGGGGCCTCGAGACCCACCCCTACACTCTTCGTCACGTTCGACTGTGACAAGCTCCCTGAGTCGGTGCGTGCCGGTTGGTACCGCTACCGCGTGAAGGCATTCGTGCCACTGCCGCGGCGGTGCTATTACTGTCACCGCTTCGGCCACACGAATCGATCATGTAGACGTGCAAAATCGGGGTCACCCGAAGTCTGTGTAAATTGCTCCAAGGTCGCACACGATAAGTCCAAATCGTGTGTGGCCAAGTGTGTCAATTGCGGAGAGCCGCACCCTGCTTCTTCGAAGCAATGTGGTGCATATCTCCTTGAGAAAGAAATCCTGGCCATTCAGGCCCAGGATCGACTCTCATTCCGCGAGGCTAAGGACTTGGTCCTGGCGCGCCCGGCTCTGCCTGGGACGTCATATGCCTCAATAGTTAGAAAAGCACCCTCTGCTCCTGGCCCATCCAGGCCAACGAGCACGGTTGTTTCCGCGCCCATTCGGAGCCCTTCTGCGGGCTCTACTACACCCGGGCGCTCCCCTGGTAAAGCTGGCGGCAAAAAGGGTTCACACCCAGCCCCGGCTAATACACGGGCTCCCCCCTCTTCCCCCAGCGTGACCGTTTTCCGTAAGGCGAAACGGCCACGCGCCTCCACAGAGTCGTTAGACTCACAGGAGGCAACACCCCTGAAGATGGTCGCTAGGCCATCTTCCAGGGTTCCTAAAGCTGTTCCCCGAAAGGAGGACAGCAACAAAGGAGCTTCGGCCCCTTGGCCCACGCCCCGAGGTGGAGCGAGTGGCTCGGAGACGGTGGTTCCTCGAAAAGAGGGCCCCCCGCCTCCCGAGCCGCAACGCCCGCCTAAGGTTTCGAGGCGGAGGGAGGAAAAGACTCGCATGGCGAGCCCAACCTCCCCCAATAAGTCCTCGAAGGCGACAGCGCTTTGTCCGGCCAACAGCGCCCGGGGTTCTGCCCCCGGGAAGCGTACGGCCATTCCCGTGAGGGTCTTCAATTCGAGGAGGGCCCCCGCGTCTCCTCCGAGCTAGGCCTGGAGGGCATATTCCTTCAATGGAATTGCCGTGGACTCCGGGCCAACTGGGAGGAGCTGCGGAGGCTCGTCTCGTCCCGTTCCCCGTTAGCTATTTTTTTGCAGGAGACCATGCTAGGCGCGTGCCCGCTGCATGCCCTCCCGGGGTATAAGGGTCTTGCGACCCCACCACCGTGGGATGGCCGGGCTGGGGGATGCGCGGTTTACACCCGGCATGATGTCTCCGTTCTTCCTTTCTCTTTAGATACCTCCTTTCAGGCAGTGGCTGTGCAGCTGCACCTGGATAGGAGGTATACTATCATTTCTGCGTACATTCCACCGTCAGCTGACTTCGACGCGGGGGACTTCCGCCGCGTCGTGGCACGGTTGCCGAGGCCCTATCTCTTGCTTGGAGATCTGAACGGCAGGCATCCTCTCTGGGGAGATTACTCCATAAATCCCAGGGGACAAGTCCTTGCCGATCTGATCGAAGAGCTTGAGATGGGTGTCCTAAACGTGGATGAGTTTACGCATCACTGTCCGAGAACCGCTTCATTTTCTTGCCTTGACCTATCTTTGTGCTCTTCGGATGCACAGCCTGATTTTGATTGGGGGGTGGTCGATGACGTCCATGGTAGTGATCACTTTCCCATTCAAATATCATTTTCAGGGCAACTGCCGCCTGAGAGACCACCTCGGTGGTGCTTGGCGCGGGCGCGGTGGCCTGCATTTCAGGAAATGACTGAATTCTCTATCTCAGTCGAGGAGTTTAGGTCGGTAGATGAGGCCGTTGAGTTCTTCTCCGGCAACCTCATCGCCGTAGGCCTGACTACTATTCCTAGGACGTCTGGCCGTTTTGCACGCCGACCACTCCCATGGTGGTCGGCCGAGTGTGAGACGGCCCTCAAACAGAAGCGTTATGCCTACATGCGCTATAAGCGCCGCCCGAACGATTTCACTGTCGCTGAATTTCGTCGGGCTAGGGCTAGGTTCCGGTATATTTCGAAGCACGCCCGCCGCTCTTCTTGGCGGGCATACGTGTCTTCACTTAACGGGAAGACCCCTTTAGCTGAGGTGTGGAAGCGAGTCAAAAGGATTCGGGGCAAGTTCTCGCAGGACCCCCCTCCCGTTCTCCAGGAGAATGGGACCGCAATCTCGGACCCCGCGTCCGTGGCGGAATCCTTAGCGACCGCTTTTTCCGCATTCTCTAGCCGTGATGCTGCTCCGCCAGCATTCAATGCACGTCGTGATGTCGCGGAAGGCCGCCGGCTGGACTTTACCTCCAGAGGCGGAGAACCCTTCAACGACAAGTTTACTGTGAGTGAGTTGCGTTCCGCTCTCGCTTCGTGCGCGGACACCGCCCATGGTCCGGACGATGTCCCGTACGCCATGCTTCGACACCTGGGTGAGCGAGGCATGGCCTTTCTGTTAGATTTGTTCAACAGGATCTGGGTGGAAGGTCTTCTCCCAGACTCCTGGCGAATCGCTACTGTGCTCGCCTTTTGCAAGCCGGGGAGAGATCACTCTACTCCGACCGGTTTCCGCCCAATCTCTCTAACCTCTTGCGTGTGCAAGTTGATGGAGAAATTGGTAAATGTTAGATTAGCCTATTTCCTGGACAGCGGAGGCCATCTGTCTTCTGCACAGTGCGGCTTCCGTAAGTTCCACTCCACGTCGGATGCTCTGCTCCGAATGGAAAGTGCCGTCTGCGAGGCTTTCCTTCGTAGACAGCACTACGCCACGGTGTTTTTTGATCTGGAGAAGGCCTATGATACCGCATGGCGATACGGTATCATGGAGACTCTCCACACGATGGGGGCGAGGGGACGCCTCCCAATTTTTATATCTGAATTTTTGCGAGATCGTCGATTCCGCGTACGGGTGGGGGGAGCCCTCTCCGGCCCAAAGGAGCAGGAAGAGGGTGTCCCGCAGGGAAGTGTCCTCAGTGTCACACTCTTTGCCCTGAGCATCAACGGCATCACCTCGGTGCTGCCGGAAGATGTTCTCGCTACGCTCTACGTGGACGACCTTTCGATCTCTTTTGGCGCGGCCCAGATGCCAACTCTGGAGCGTCGACTCCAACAGGCATTGAACCGCGTCTCTCACTATGCCGAAGCGCACAGGTTTCGGTTTTCTTTGGCCAAGACTAAGGTGGTGCACTTCTGCCGCCATCCACGGCTTCACCCCGACCCAGATTTGTTTCTTAATGGGGTGCGCCTGGATGTGGTTGAGTCGCACCGTTTCCTTGGTCTTGTATTCGACCGACGCCTCACCTGGGAGGCTCATATTCGCAGCCTTAGGGTCTCTTGTACCCGCGCCATGGACATTCTCCGTTCCGTGACGTTCAGCGCTTGGGGCGCTGATAGGGCTACCGCCTTACTTTTTTATCGATCCTTTGTTCGCTCGAAGCTCGACTACGGATGCGAGTTTTATGCATCCGCAGCCGAGCGTTTATTGCGGAAGGTGGATTCGATCCACCACACCGGCCTTTGCCTTGCGACCGGTGCCTTCCGCACTTCCCCCATTGAGAGCCTGTTGGTCGATGCTGGGGAGATGCCACTCGCTCTGCGCCGCGTGCAGTGCATCACTCGCCTGTACGCGCGAGCCCGGCGCCTCCCTCAGTCGCCAACAGCTCTCACTGCATCCGCAGCTGATCTCGATGGTGCCTATGCCGCCGAGAGACGCCAGTCATACCCTAAGCCCTTTGGGTTTAGGGCCAGGAAACTCCTTGGAGAAGTAGATATAGCTCTCGTGCCGGTGGCGCCCCTGGTTCTGCCCAGGACGCCACCCTGGAGGGTACCACATTTGGCTATTTGTCGCCACGCCTCTGCTCCCAAAGCTTGTACTGCGCCGGGAGTATTGCGTTCGACCTTTTTGGAGCACACATCGTGTCACGCTGGAACCGTGCCAGTGTATACGGATGGCTCCAAGTCCCAAGAGCGGGTCGGCTTCCACGCCGTATCCCCTCTGTTTGAAGTCAGCGGGGCTCTACCAGGCGCTGCGTCTGTCTTCACGGCCGAGCTGGTGGCAATACACCACTCGGTACGGGAGATTACGCGACGTGCCCGGTTCGGAGACCGGATTGTGATCTATAGCGACTCACAAAGCGCCCTGAGTGCTCTCGGGGCATTGGAATCTCCGCATCCCCTGGTTCGCGATATCCGTGACGCCACGGTTTTGGCGAGCCGGGCAGATGTCGAGATTATCTTCTGCTGGGTTCCTGGACATGTAGGAATTGCGGGGAATGAGCGCGCCGATGAGGGCGCCAAAGAGTCCGCGAGGACTCTCCGACCGGACCAGCGTTTCGCTCTTCCTCACACCGACTACATGGCAGGAATACGGGCAGCTCTTCGGACTGCTTGGCAAAGAAGATGGGAGACGGTCGAAGGAAACTTAAAGTTGCGTGCCATTGCGCCGCGACTGTTCCCATGGACCTATCCCCCAATGCCGCGGCGGCTACAGGTTGCTTTCTGTCGTCTCCGAATCGGACACACTCGTGTGACGCATCGCTATCTGATGGAGCGCTCGCCTGCGCCCTATTGCAACGACTGCGTCGTCCCCCAGACTGTTCGGCACATTCTTGTCGAATGTCCCAGTCTGGGTGATCTTCGCGCACGACACCTGTCCCGGTACCGGGATGGGCGGGGTCGCTACCGCCTGTCCCTTGTTCTCGGGATGAGTGCGTGTACTTTGACTGGTGGACTTATTGACTTTTTGGGGGAGGCCGGCCTTCTCCCTTTTATTTAACGCGATTTAATTGTTGTTGTTGTTTTTGTAATTGTTTTGTTATTGCTTTGTTATTGTTATTGTTATTCCTTTTTATTGTTTTCTGTTTAATTTTTTAAAGTAGCCTAAATTAGGCTATTTGTTTACGGCAACTTATGCCTTAGTCGGCAGTCGCCAGATAGCCCCTTAATTAAAAAAAAAAAAAAAAATCCTCCGACAGGTGCCCCTACGACAACCAGGACCTTCTCCATTTCGGAGAGGGACCTGGCTGAGGCCGGTCCATCTGGCCTAGGGGCTTAGGCCGGCGGAGGTGAAAAGCGGATTCATTCCCCGCCCTCCTCTCCAAAAAAGAAAAAGACTCGGGGCTCCTCTCCATCCGCGGGGGCTGCGGGGACGGATGGGTCTGCTGCCACTTTGGTAGGCGACCAAGCCAAGATCGGCACATCCGGCCCCTCTACCCCCTCGTGTGCGGAGCCCCTGACTAGGACCAAGAGTGCACAGGGCGGAGCCTCGATGACATCGGGGCCCCTCATTCAGAGGTTACCTGGCGTTTTCGAGCCCGCTGGCTTCAAACGCTTCCTCGTTATTCGCTCCACTGATGGCACCATGTTGTCCAAGGGCAACATGATCCATCAGAGGAGAGGATTAGCTAGTGCAATTGGTAGAGAGCCGAAGGTAACCCGTTTCTCGGACGGGAGCCTTCTGGCGAATGCGGCGAATCCCGCCGAGGCGGCCAAGATAAGTGCTCTTCGGACACTTCATGGCACCCCGGTGAGTGTGACGCCGCACTCTACCATGAACTTTGTAAAAGGAGTAGTTTATGCGAGGGAACTCGTTGACTACTCCATAGAAGACATCACCCTAGAGCTGGCCGACCATGGGGCGGTCAAGGTCGAACGTGTGATGAGAAAACAGGGAGGGGCTTCGAGACCCACCCCTACACTCTTCGTCACGTTCGACAGTGACAAGCTCCCTGAGTCGGTGCGTGCCGGTTGGTACCGCTACCGCGTGAAGGCATTCGTGCCACTGCCGCGGCGGTGCTATTACTGTCACCGCTTCGGCCACACGAATCGATCATGTAGACGTGCAAAATCGGGGTCACCCGAAGTCTGTGTAAATTGCTCCAAGGTCGCACACGATAAGTCCAAATCGTGTGTGGCCAAGTGTGTCAATTGCGGAGAGCCGCACCCTGCTTCTTCGAAGCAATGTGGTGCATATCTCCTTGAGAAAGAAATCCTGGCCGTTCAGGCCCAGGATCAACTCTCATTCCGCGAGGCTAAGGACTTGGTCCTGGCGCGCCCGGCTCTGCCTGGGACGTCATATGCCTCAATAGTTAGAAAAGCACCCTCTGCTCCTGGCCCATCCAGGCCAACGAGCACGGTTGTTTCCGCGCCCATTCGGAGCCCTTCTGCGGGCTCTACTACACCCGGGCGCTCCCCTGGTAGAGCTGGCGGCAAAAAGGGTTCACACCCAGCCCCGGCTAATACCAGGGCTCCCCCCTCTTCCCCCAGCGTGACCGTTTCCCGTAAGGCGAAACAGCCACGTACCTGCACAGAGTCGTTAGACTCACAGGAGGCAACACCCCTGAAGATGGTCGCTAGGCCATCTTCCGGGGTTCCTAAAGCTGTTCCCCGAAAGGAGGACAGCAACAAAGGAGCTTCGGCCCCTTCGCCCACGCCCCGAGGTGGAGCGAGTTGCTCGGAGACGGTGGTTCCTCGAAAAGAGGGCCCCCCGCCTCCCAAGCCGCAACGCCCGCCTAAGGTTTCGAGGCGGAGGGAGGAAAAGACTCGCATGGCGAGCCCAACCTCCCCCAATAAGTCCTCGAAGGCGACAGCGCCCGGGGTTCTGCCCCCGGGAAGCGTACGGCCATTCCCGTGAGGGTCTTCAATTCGAGGAGGGCCCCCGCGTCTCCTCCGAGCTAGGCCTGGAGGGCATATTCCTTCAATGGAATTGCCGTGGACTCCGGGCCAACTGGGCGTTGCTGCGGAGGCTCGTCTCGTCCCGTTCCCCGTTAGCTATTTTTTTGCAGGAGACCATGCTAGGCGCGTGCCCGCTGCCTGCCCTCCCGGGGTATAAGGGTCTTGCGACCCCACCACCGCGGGATGGCCAGGCTGGGGGATGCGCGGTTTACACCCGGCATGATGTCTCCGTTCTTCCTTTCTCTTTAGATACCTCCTTTCAGGCAGTGGCTGTGAAGCTGCACCTGGATAGGAGGTATACTATCATTTCTGCGTACATTCCACCGTCAGCTGACTTCGACGCGGGGGACTTCCGCCGCGTCGTGGCACGGTTGCCGAGGCCCTATCTCTTGCTTGGAGATCTGAACGGCAGGCATCCTCTCTGGGGAGATTACTCCATAAATCCCAGGGGACAAGTCCTTGCCGATCTGATCGAAGAGCTTGAGATGGGTGTCCTAAACGTGGATGAGTTTACGCATCACTGTCCGAGAACCGCTTCATTTTCTTGCCTTGACCTATCTTTGTGCTCTTCGGATGCACAGCCTGATTTTGATTGGGGGGTGGTCGATGACGTCCATGGTAGTGATCACTTTCCCATTCAAATATCATTTTCAGGGCAACTGCCGCCTGAGAGACCACCTCGGTGGTGCTTGGCGCGGGCGCGGTGGCCTGCATTTCAGGAAATGACTGAATTCTCTATCTCAGTCGAGGAGTTTAGGTCGGTAGATGAGGCCGTTGAGTTCTTCTCCGGCAACCTCATCGCCGTAGGCCTGACTACTATTCCTAGGACGTCTGGCCGTTTTGCACGCCGACCACTCCCATGGTGGTCGGCCGAGTGTGAGACGGCCCTCAAACAGAAGCGTTATGCCTACATGCGCTATAAGCGCCGCCCGAACGATTTCACTGTCGCTGAATTTCGTCGGGCTAGGGCTAGGTTCCGGTATATTTCGAAGCACGCCCGCCGCTCTTCTTGGCGGGCATACGTGTCTTCACTTAACGGGAAGACCCCTTTAGCTGAGGTGTGGAAGCGAGTCAAAAGGATTCGGGGCAAGTTCTCGCAGGACCCCCCTCCCGTTCTCCAGGAGAATGGGACCGCAATCTCGGACCCCGCGTCCGTGGCGGAATCCTTAGCGACCGCTTTTTCCGCATTCTCTAGCCGTGATGCTGCTCCGCCAGCATTCAATGCACGTCGTGATGTCGCGGAAGGCCGCCGGCTGGACTTTACCTCCAGAGGCGGAGAACCCTTCAACGACAAGTTTACTGTGAGTGAGTTGCGTTCCGCTCTCGCTTCGTGCGCGGACACCGCCCATGGTCCGGACGATGTCCCGTACGCCATGCTTCGACACCTGGGTGAGCGAGGCATGGCCTTTCTGTTAGATTTGTTCAACAGGATCTGGGTGGAAGGTCTTCTCCCAGACTCCTGGCGAATCGCTACTGTGCTCGCCTTTCGCAAGCCGGGGAGAGATCACTCTACTCCGACCGGTTTCCGCCCAATCTCTCTAACCTCTTGCGTGTGCAAGTTGATGGAGAAATTGGTAAATGTTAGATTAGCCTATTTCCTGGACAGCGGAGGCCATCTGTCTTCTGCACAGTGCGGCTTCCGTAAGTTCCACTCCACGTCGGATGCTCTGCTCCGAATGGAAAGTGCCGTCTGCGAGGCTTTCCTTCGTAGACAGCACTACGCCACGGTGTTTTTTGATCTGGAGAAGGCCTATGATACCGCATGGCGATACGGTATCATGGAGACTCTCCACACGATGGGGGCGAGGGGACGCCTCCCAATTTTTATATCTGAATTTTTGCGAGATCGTCGATTCCGCGTACTGGTGGGGGGAGCCCTCTCCGGCCCAAAGGAGCAGGAAGAGGGTGTCCCGCAGGGAAGTGTCCTCAGTGTCACACTCTTTGCCCTGAGCATCAACGGCATCACCTCGGTGCTGCCGGAAGATGTTCTCGCTACGCTCTACGTGGACGACCTTTCGATCTCTTTTGGCGCGGCCCAGATGCCAACTCTGGAGCGTCGACTCCAACAGGCATTGAACCGCGTCTCTCGCTATGCCGAAGCGCACAGGTTTCAGTTTTCTTTGGCCAAGACTAAGGTGGTGCATTTCTGCCGCCATCCACGGCTTCACCCCGACCCAGATTTGTTTCTTAATGGGGTGCGCCTGGATGTGGTTGAGTCGCACCGTTTCCTTGGTCTTGTATTCGACCGACGCCTCACCTGGGAGGCTCATATTCGCAGCCTTAGGGTCTCTTGTACCCGCGCCATGGACATTCTCCGTTCCATGACGTTCAGCGCTTGGGGCGCTGATAGGGCTACCGCCTTACTTTTTTATCGATCCTTTGTTCGCTCGAAGCTCGACTACGGATGCGAGTTTTATGCATCCGCAGCCGAGCGTTTATTGCGGAAGGTGGATTCGATCCACCACACCGGCCTTCGCCTTGCGACCGGTGCCTTCCGCACTTCCCCCATTGAGAGCCTGTTGGTCGATGCTGGGGAGATGCCACTCGCTCTGCGCCGCGTGCAGTGCATCACTCGCCTGTACGCGCGAGCCCGGCGCCTCCCTCAGTCGCCAACAGCTCTCACTGCATCCGCAGCTGATCTCGATGGTGCCTATGCCGCCGAGAGACGCCAGTCATACCCTAAGCCCTTTGGGTTTAGGGCCAGGAAACTCCTTGGAGAGGTAGATATAGCTCTCGGGCCGGTGGCGCCCCTGGTTCTGCCCAGGACGCCACCCTGGAGGGTACCACATTTGGCTATTTGTCGCCACGCCTCTGCTCCCAAAGCTTGTACTGCGCCGGGAGTATTGCGTTCGACCTTTTTGGAGCACACATCGTGTCACGCTGGAACCGTGCCAGTGTATACGGATGGCTCCAAGTCCCAAGAGGGGGTCGGCTTCCACGCCGTATCCCCTCTGTTTGAAGTCAGCGGGGCTCTACCAGGCGCTGCGTCTGTCTTCACGGCCGAGCTGGTGGCAATACACCACTCGGTACGGAAGATTACGCGACGTGCCCGGTTCGGAGACCGGATTGTGATCTATAGCGACTCACAAAGCGCCCTGAGTGCTCTCGGGGCATTGGAATCTCCGCATCCCCTGGTTCGCGATATCCGTGACGCCACGGTTTTGGCGAGCCGGGCAGATGTCGAGATTATCTTCTGCTGGGTTCCTGGACATGTGGGAATTGCGGGGAATGAGCGCGCCGATGAGGGCGCCAAAGAGTCCGCGAGGACTCTCCGACCGGACCAGCGTTTCGCTCTTCCTCACACCGACTACATGGCAGGAATACGGGCAGCTCTTCGGACTGCTTGGCAAAGAAGATGGGAGACGGTTGAAGGGAACTTAAAGTTGCATGCCATTGCGCCGCGACTGTTCCCATGGACCTATCCCCCAATGCCGCGGCGGCTTCAGGTTGCTTTCTGTCGTCTCCGAATCGGACACACTCGTGTGACGCATCGCTATCTGGTGGAGCGCTCGCCTGCGCCCTATTGCAACGACTGCGTCGTCCCCCAGACTGTTCGGCACATTCTTGTCGAATGTCCCAGTCTGGGTGATCTTCGCGCACGACACCCGCCCCGGTACCGGGATGGGCGGGGTCGCTACCGCCTGTCCCTTGTACTCGGGACGAGTGCGTGCACTTTGACTGGTGGACTTGCTGACTTTTGGGGGGAGGCCGGCCTTCTCCCTATTATTTAAGCAAGGTTTGTGTTTTGTTTTGTTTTGTTTTTTGTTTGTTTTTTTTCCTTTAGTTGCACGCTCCTGCGCCGGGGGGACCTCTCCCCGACGCACCAGCTTGCTTCCTTTCCCCATTTTGGGGTGTTTTGTTTTGTTTTTTTCTTTAATTTTATTTTAAAGTAGCCTAGAACTAGGCCAGTTTTAATACGGCGACTAATGCCCAAGTAGGCAGTCGCCAGATGAGCCCTTAAAAGAAAAAAAAAAAAAAAATCTTCGCGCACGATACCTGTCCCAGTACCGGGATGGGGGGGGGTCGCTACCGCCTGTCCCTTGTGCTTGGGACAGATTCGTGCACACTGACTTGTGGACTTGTTGACTTCTTTGGGGAGGCCGGCCTTCTCCCTATTATTTAAGCAAGGTTTGTTTGTTTGTTTTTGTTGTTTTTTTGCATTTGTTTTGTTTTTTGTTTGTTTGTTTTTTTTCTTTAGTTGCACGCTCCTGCGCCGCGGGGACCTCTCCCCGACGCACCAGCTTGCTTCCTTTCCCCCTTTTGGGGTGTTTTTTTTTTTTTTCTTTAATTTCATTTTAAAGTAGCCTAGAACTAGGCCAGTTTTAATACGGCGACTAATGCCCAAGTAGGCAGTCGCCAGATGAGCTCTTAAAAAAAAAAAAAAAAAAAAATGGAGTCCCCTCCTGTGATAGACATGCTCCTTGAGGAAACCCAGCCTCAGATGGTAGGGCCTTCTATGGGGGATAATCAGGGCTCGGCGCCAAGCACCGAACCCGAATCCGCCCCTATGCCAGGTCCTCCTCAAACGGCTGAGGGCTCCGAGGCAGTACAAGGAGGGAAGGGATCTCCTCCAACCGGTGCCCCTGTGACCACCAAGACCTTCTCCATTTCGGAGAAGGACCTGGCTGAGGCCGGTCCATCTGGCCTAGGGGTTCCTATCGGCGGAGGTGAGAAGCGGGTTCATTGCCCGCCCTCTCTCTCCAAAAAAGAATAAGAAGACTCGGGGCTCCTCTCCATCCGCGAGGGCTACGGGGACGGATGGGTCTGCTGCCACTTTGCCCCGTAAGGGGCGCGGCGATTTTCCATCCTGGTCGCCGTGCTGACGAGACTCAGCACCCCGTCCGGCCCCAGCTTAGCCTCTCTTCCTTCCTTCAAAACACTTGTTTCCTCTCTTTTCATACAACCTCTCCCACAACTTTCTCTGGTCAGCCTTTAATTTCACAGGGTAGATGCTGACCTTCTTCTCGGCCAACCGTCCTGGATCGGGGCTGAGGGGGAAGGGGCCAATGTTCCCTAACCCCTGAGCTCCGGTCTGGGTGGTTGGTTTTTAACAACCTGCTTCATCCTCACCCATACCTTCCTCACATCCCTTTTCCTCTCCTCTTCACATTCTATCTGTTTTACGCCGTGTCTAAGGTGGAGCCGCCTGGCTCTGCCGGGCTTGTAAGCACCTCTCGCAGTGCGGGCTACTGCGAGAGGTGATGCGCGATTGCGGCCCGTATAAAATAGAGGGTCACCATGCCCATGTTTGTACAACAAAAAAAAAACCCTCAACTTCCCCTGAAACAGCGACGGAGCCGCCCTCGGGCACCCCGTGAGGGGCGCGGCGATTTGCCATCCTGGCCGCCGTGCTGACGGGATCCAGCGCTCCGTCCGGCCCCAGCTTAGCCTCTCTTCCTTCCTTCAAAACACTTGTTTCCTCTCTTTTCACACAACCTCTCCCACAACTTTCTCTGGTCAGCCTCTAATTTCACAGGGTATCTGCTGACCTTCCTTTCAGCCAACCGTCCCGCATCGGGGCTGAGAGGGTGGGGGACAATGTTCCCTAACCCCTGAGCTCCGGTCTGGGGTGGCTGGTTTTTAACAACCTGCTTCATCCCCACCCATACCTTCCTCACATCCCTTTTCCTCTCCTCTTCACAATCTATATATTTTACGCCGTGTTCAAGGTGGAGCCGCCATGCCGATGGACTGCCAGGCCACCAGGCGGGAGGGGTGGTCCCAAATTGCGGCGCCGGGCTTGTAAGCACCTCTCGCAGTGCGGGCTACTGCGAGAGGTGTGCGCTATTGCATCCCGTGTTAAAAAAAGGGTCACCATGCCCAATGATGAAGACTAAAAAAAAAAAACTCAACCCCCAACTTTCCCTGAAACATCAACGGAGCCGCCTTCGGGCAGCTCCAGCAAAAAAAAATGGAGGTCCCCGATCCCCTGTGCTTGCACAGGGTACCCTCCATATTTCTCTAACCGGAGAGGAGTCTTAATCCTCTCCTTCGCCCCCGTAAGGGGCGCGGCGATTTTCCATCCTGGCCGCCGTGCTGACGGGATCCAGCACTCCGTCCGGCCCCAGCTTAGCCTCTCTTCCTTCCTTCAGATAGCCCGATTTCTCCCCTACCTCGTCGCCTTTTCATACAACCTCTCCCACAACTTTCTCTGGTCAGCCTCTAATTTCACAGGGTAGAATGCTGACCTTCTTCTCAAGCCAACCACCCCGGATCGGGGCTGAGGGGGGAGGGGACATTGTTCCCTAACCCCTGAGCTCCGGTTCGGGATGGGGGTTTTTTAACAACCTGCTTCATCCCCACCCACATCTTCCTCACATCCCTTTTCCTCTCCTCTTCACAACCTATATTTTTTACGCCGTGTCCAAGGTGGAGCCGCCATGCCGAAGGACTGCCAGGCCACCAGGCGGGAGGAGTGGTCCCGAATGGCGGCGCCTGGCTCTGCCGGGCTTGTAAGCACCTCTCGCAGTGCGGGCAACTGCGAGAGGTGATGAGCTATTGCGTCCCGTAATCAAAAGAGGGTCACCATGCCCATGAATGAAAAAAAACAACAAAAAACCCAACCCCCAACTTCCCCAAGAAAATCGACGGAGCCGCCCTCGGGCAGCTCCACCGAGAAAATGGAGGTCCCCCCCCCCTTGTGCTTGCGCAAGGGACCCTCCATAATTCTTTAACCGGAGAGGAGGCTTACTCCTCTCCTACGCCTACGGGTGTAGGGGACTCCCCCTCACCCCCTTCTCTGGAGGTGCCCGTCCGGCCCCAGCTTAGCCTCTCTTCCTTCCTTCAGATAGCCCGATTTCTCCCCTACCTCGTCGCCTTTTCATACAACCTCTCCCACAACTTTCTCTGGTCAGCCTCTAATTTCACAGGGTAGAATGCTGACCTTCTTCTCAAGCCAACCACCCCGGATCGGGGCTGAGGGGGGAGGGGACATTGTTCCCTAACCCCTCAGCTCCGGTTCGGGATGGGTTTTTTTTTAACAACCTGCTTCATCCCCACCCACATCTTCCTCACATCCCTTTTCCTCTCCTCTTCACAACCTATATTTTTTACGCCGTGTCCAAGGTGGAGCCGCCATGCCGAAGGACTGCCAGGCCAACAGGCGGGAGGGGTGGTCCCGAATGGCGGCGCCTGGCTCTGCCGGGCTTGTAAGCACCTCTCGCAGTGCGGGCAACTGCGAGAGGTGATGAGCTATTGCGTCCCGTAATCAAAAGAGGGTCACCATGCCCATGAATGAAAAAAAACAACAAAAAACCCAACCCCCAACTTCCCCAAGAAAATCGACGGAGCCGCCCTCGGGCAGCTCCACCGAGAAAATGGAGGTCCCCCCCCCTTGTGCTTGCGCAAGGGACCCTCCATAATTCTTTAACCGGAGAGGAGGCTTACTCCTCTCCTACGCCTACGGGTGTAGGGGACTCCCCCTCACCCCCTTCTCTGGAGGTGCCCGTCCGGCCCCAGCTTAGCCTCTCTTCCTTCCTTCAGATAGCCCGATTTCTCCCCTACCTCGTCGCCTTTTCATACAACCTCTCCCACAACTTTCTCTGGTCAGCCTCTAATTTCACAGGGTAGAATGCTGACCTTCTTCTCAAGCCAACCACCCCGGATCGGGGCTGAGGGGGGAGGGGACATTGTTCCCTAACCCCTCAGCTCCGGTTCGGGATGGGTTTTTTTTTAACAACCTGCTTCATCCCCACCCACATCTTCCTCACATCCCTTTTCCTCTCCTCTTCACAACCTATATTTTTTACGCCGTGTCCAAGGTGGAGCCGCCATGCCGAAGGACTGCCAGGCCAACAGGCGGGAGGGGTGGTCCCGAATGGCGGCGCCTGGCTCTGCCGGGCTTGTAAGCACCTCTCGCAGTGCGGGCAACTGCGAGAGGTGATGAGCTATTGCGTCCCGTAATCAAAAGAGGGTCACCATGCCCATGAATGAAAAAAAACAACAAAAAACCCAACCCCCAACTTCCCCAAGAAAATCGACGGAGCCGCCCTCGGGCAGCTCCACCGAGAAAATGGAGGTCCCCCCCCCTTGTGCTTGCGCAAGGGACCCTCCATAATTCTTTAACCGGAGAGGAGGCTTACTCCTCTCCTACGCCTACGGGTGTAGGGGACTCCCCCTCACCCCCTTTTCTGGAGGTGCTTTCGGGCACCTCCCTATCTCCAGCGGCAGTCCCTCCTTTGCTTTCTAAGGGGACTGCCAAGAAAGCCAGCAGGCAGCCCATTGCCGACCGCCCCTCGTGCAAGCGGCTCGGTAGGGCAAACCCCCTTAGGGGGGAGAGGGAAGCCAGGCCCCTTCGGTCGCTTCCCTCAAAAGACCTGCT
Source organism: Ceratothoa steindachneri (assembly GCA_963969495.1). Taxonomy (NCBI): domain Eukaryota; kingdom Metazoa; phylum Arthropoda; class Malacostraca; order Isopoda; family Cymothoidae; genus Ceratothoa; species Ceratothoa steindachneri. Next base: position 52,865,643 of record OZ018324.1, read on the forward strand.
GGCAAGAATTTTAAACCTTGCTGGGGTCAAGGCCTGTGCCTCCCCACACCACCTGACTAGTGACAATACTGCCAAGGGGACCTGCGATGTCCTGGGAGGGGATGGCCAATTGGAGGCCCCTCCTGTGATAGACATGGTCCTTGAGGAGACCCAGTCTCAGACGGTAGGGCCTTCCATGGGGGGGAATTCGGGCTCGGCGCCAAGCACCGAACCCGAATCCGCCCCTATGCAAGGTCCTCCTCAAATGGCTGAGGGCTCCGAGGCAAAAGGAGGGGAGGGATCTCCTCCGACAGGTGCCCCTACGACAACCAGGACCTTCTCCATTTCGGAGAGGGACCTGGCTGAGGCTGGTCCATCTGGCCTGGGGACTTCTGCCGGCGGAGGTGAAAAGCGGGTTCATTCCCCGCCCTCCTCTCCGAAAAAGAAAAAGACTAAAAAGACAAAAAAGACTCGGGGCTCCTTTCCATCCGCGGGGGCTGCGGGGACGGATGGGTCTGCTGCCACTCTGGCAAGCGACCAAGCCAAGATCGGCACATCCGCCCCCTCTGCCCCCCCGGTTGCGGAGCCCCTGACAAAGAAGACTACTACCAAGAGTGCACAGGGCGGAGCCTCGATGACATCGGGGCCCCTGATTCAGAGGTTACCTGGCGTTTTCGAGCCCGCTGGCTTCAAACACTTCCTCGTTATTCGCTCCACTGATGGCACCATGTTGTCCAAGGGCAACATGATCCATCAGCGGAGAGGATTAGCTAGTGCAATTGGTAGAGAGCCGAAGGTAACCCGTTTCTCGGACGGGAGCCTTCTGGCGAATGCGGCGAATCCCGCCGAGGCGGCCAAGATTAGTGCTCTTCGGACACTTCATGGCACCCCGGTGAGTGTGACGCCGCACTCTACCATGAACTTTGTGAAAGGAGTAGTTTATGCGAGGGAACTCGTTGACTACTCCATTGAAGACATCACCTTAGAGCTGGCCGACCATGGGGCGGTCAAGGTCGAACGTGTGATCAGAAAACAGGGAGGGGCCTCGAGACCCACCCCTACACTCTTCGTCACGTTCGACTGTGACAAGCTCCCTGAGTCGGTGCGTGCCGGTCGGTACCGCTACCGCGTGAAGGCATTCGTGCCACTGCCGCGGCGGTGCTATTACTGTCACCGCTTCGACCATACGAATCGCTCATGTAGACGTGCAAAGTCGGGGTCACCCGAAGTCTGTGTAAATTGCTCCAAGGTCGCCCACGATAAGTCCAAATCGTGTGTGGCCAAGTGTGTCAATTGCGGAGAGCCGCACCCTTCTTCTTCGAAGCAATGTGGTGCATATCTCCTTGAGAAAGAAATCCTGGCCGTTCAGGCCCGGGATCGACCCTCATTCCGCGAGGCAAAGGACTTGGTCCTGGCGCGCCCGGCTCTGTCTGGGACGTCGTATGCCTCAATAGTTAGGAAGGCACCCTCTGCTCCTGGCCCATCCAGGCCAATGAGCACGGTTGTTTCCGCGCCCATTCGGAGCCCTTCTGCGGGCTCTACCCAACCCGGGCGCTCCCCTGGTAAAGCTGGCGGAAAAAAGGGTTCATACCCTGCCCCGGCTAAAACCAGGGCTCCCCCCTCTTCCCCCAGCGTGACCGTTTCCCGTAAGGCGAAACGGCCACGCGCCTCCACAGAGTCGTTAGACTCACAGGAGGCAACACCCCTGAAGATGGTCGCTAGGCCATCTTCCGGGGTTCCTAAAGCTGTCCCCCGAAAGGAGGACAGCAACAAAGGAGCTTCGGCTCCTTCGCCCACGCCCCGAGGTGGAGCGAGTTGCTCGGAGACGGTGGTTCCTCGAAAAGAGGGCCCCCCGCCTCCGAAGCCGCAACGCCCGCCTAAGGTTTCGAGGCGGAGGGAGGAAAAGACTCGCATGGCGAGCCCAACCTCCCCCAATAAGTCCTCGAAGGCGACAGCGCCTTCAGCGCTTTGTCCGGCCAACAGCGCCCAGGGTTCTGCCCCCGGGAAGCGTACGGCCATTCCCGTGAGGGTCTTCAATTCGAGGAGGGCCCCCGCGTCTCCTCCGAGCTAGGCCTGGAGGGCATATTCCTTCAATGGAATTGCCGTGGACTCCGGGCCAACTGGGAGGAGCTGCGGAGGCTCGTCTCGTCCCGTTCCCCGTTAGCTATTTTTTTGCAGGAGACCATGCTAGGTTCGTGCCCCCTCCCTGCCCTCCCGGGGTATAAGGGTCTTGCGACCCCACCACCGCGGGATGGCCGGGCTGGGGGGTGCGCAGTTTACACCCGGCATGATGTCTCCGTTCTTCCTTTCTCTTTAGATACCTCCTTTCAGACAGTGGCTGTGCAGCTGCACCTGTATAGGAGGTATACTATCATTTCTGCGTACATTCCACCGTCAGCTGACTTCGACGCGGGGGACTTCCGCCGCGTCGTGGCACGGTTGCCGAGGCCCTATCTCTTGCTTGGAGACCTGAACGGCAGGCATCCTCTCTGGGGAGATTACTCCATAAATCCCAGGGGACAAGTCTTTGCCGATCTGATCGAAGAGCTTGAGATGGGTGTCCTAAACGTGGATGAGTTTACGCATCACTGTCCGAGAACCACTTCATTTTCTTGCCTTGACCTATCTTTGTGCTCTTCGGATGCACAGCCTGATTTTGATTGGGGGGTGGTCGATGACCTCCATGGTAGTGATCACTTTCCCATTCAAATATCATTCTCAGGGCAACTGCCGCCTGAGAGACCACCTCGGTGGTGCTTGGCGCGGGCGCGGTGGCCTGCATTTCAGGAAATGACTGAATTCTCTATCTCAGTCGAGGAGTTTAGGTCGGTAGATGAGGCCGTTGAGTTCTTCTCCGGCAACCTCATCGCCGTGGGCCTGACTACTATTCCTAGGACGTCTGGCCGTTTTGCACGCCGACCACTCCCATGGTGGTCGGCCGAGTGTGAGACGGCCCTCAAACAGAAGCGTTATGCCTACATGCGCTATAAGCGCCGCCCGAACGATTTCACTGTCGCTGAATTTCGTCGGGCTAGGGCTAGGTTCCGGTATATTTCGAAGCACGCCCGCCGCTCTTCTTGGCGGGCATACGTGTCTTCACTTAACGGGAAGACCCCTTTAGCTGAGGTGTGGAAGCGAGTCAAAAGGATTCGGGGCAAGTTCTCGCAGGACCCCCCTCCCGTTCTCCAGGAGAATGGGACCGCAATCTCGGACCCCGCGTCCGTGGCGGAATCCTTAGCGACCGCTTTTTCCGCATTCTCTAGCCGTGATGCTGCTCCGCCAGCATTCAATGCACGTCGTGATGTCGCGGAAGGCCGCCGGCTGGACTTTACCTCCAGAGGCGGAGAACCCTTCAACGACAAGTTTACTGTGAGTGAGTTGCGCTCCGCTCTCGCTTCGTGCGCGGACACCGCCCATGGTCCGGACGATGTCCCGTACGCCATGCTTCGACACCTGGGTGAGCGAGGCATGGCCTTTCTGTTAGATTTGTTCAACAGGATCTGGGTGGAAGGTCTTCTCCCAGACTCCTGGCGAATCGCTACTGTGCTCGCCTTTCGCAAGCCGGGGAGAGATCACTCTACTCCGACCGGATTCCGCCCAATCTCTCTAACCTCTTGCGTGTGCAAGTTGATGGAGAAATTGGTAAATGTTAGATTAGCCTATTTCCTGGACAGCGGAGGCCATCTGTCTTCTGCACAGTGCGGCTTCCGTAAGTTCCACTCCACGTCGGATGCTCTGCTCCGACTGGAAAATGCCGTCTGCGAGGCTTTCCTTCGTAGACAGCACTACGCCACGGTGTTTTTTGATCTGGAGAAGGCCTATGATACCGCATGGCGATACGGTATCATGGAGACTCTCCACACGATGGGGGCGAGGGGACGCCTCCCAATGTTTATATCTGAATTTTTGCGAGATCGTCGATTCCGCGTACGGGTGGGGGGAGCCCTCTCCGGCCCAAAGGCGCAGGAAGAGGGTGTCCCGCAGGGAAGTGTCCTCAGTGGCACACTCTTTACCCTGAGCATCAACGGCATCACCTCGGTGCTGCCGGAAGATGTTCTCGCTACGCTCTACGTGGACGACCTTTCGATCTCTTTTGGCGCGGCCCAGATGCCAACTCTGGAGCGCCGACTCCAACAGGCATTGAACCGCGTCTCTCGCTATGCCGAAGCGCACAGGTTTCGGTTTTCTTTGGCCAAGACTAAGGTGGTGCACTTCTGCCGCCATCCACGGCTTCACCCCGACCCAGATTTGTTTCTTAATGGGGTGCGCCTGGATGTGGTTGAGTCGCACCGTTTCCTTGGTCTTGTATTCGACCGACGCCTCACCTGGGAGGCTCACATTCGCAGCCTTAGGGTCTCTTGTACCCGCGCCATGGACATTCTCCGTTCCGTGACGTTCAGCGCTTGGGGCGCTGATAGGGCTACCGCCTTACTTTTTTATCGATCCTTTGTTCGCTCGAAGCTCGACTACGGATGCGAGTTTTATGCATCCGCAGCCGAGCGTTTATTGCGGAAGGTGGATTCGATCCACCACACCGGCCTTCGCCTTGCGACCGGTGCCTTCCGCACTTCCCCCATTGAGAGCCTGTTGGTCGATGCTGGGGAGATGCCACTCGCTCTGCGCCGCGTGCAGTGCATCACTCGTCTGTACGCGCGAGCCCGGCGCCTCCCTCAGTCGCCAACAGCTCTCACTGCATCCGCAGCTGATCTCGATGGTGCCTATGCCGCCGAGAGACGCCAGTCATACCCTAAGCCCTTTGGGTTTAGGGCCAGGAAACTCCTTCGAGAGGTAGATATAGCTCTCGGGCCGGTGGCGCCCCTGGTTCTGCCCAGGACGCCACCCTGGAGGGTACCACATTTGGCTATTTGTCGCCACGCCTCTGCTCCCAAAGCTTGTACTGCGCCGGGAGTATTGCGTTCGACCTTTTTGGAGCACACATCGTGTCACGCTGGTACCGTGCCAGTGTATACGGATGGCTCCAAGTCCCAAGAGGGGGTCAGCTTCCACGCCGTATCCCCTCTGTTTGAAGTCAGCGGGGCTCTACCAGGCGCTACGTCTGTCTTCACGGCCGAGCTGGTGGCAATACACCACTCGGTACGGGAGATTACGCGACGTGCCCGGTTCGGAGACCGGATTGTGATTTATAGCGACTCACAAAGCGCCCTGAGTGCTCTCGGGGCATTGGAATCTCCGCATCCCCTGGTTCGCGAAATCCGTGACGCCACGGTTTTGGCGAGCCGGGCAGATGTCGAGATTATCTTCTGCTGGGTTCCTGGACATGTAGGAATTGCGGGGAATGAGCGCGCCGATGAGGGCGCCAAAGAGTCCGAGAGGACTCTGCGACCGGACCAGCGTTTCGCTCTTCCTCACACTGACTACATGGCAGGAATACGGGCAGCTCTTCGGACTGCTTGGCAAAGAAGATGGGAGACGGTCGAGGGGAACTTAAAGTTGCGTGCCATTGCGCCGCGACTGTTCCCATGGATCTATCCCCCAATGCCGCGGCGGCTTCAGGTTGCTTTCTGTCGTCTTCGAATCGGACACACTCGTGTGACGCATCGTTACTTGGTGGAGCGCTCGCATGTGCCCTATTGCAACGACTGCGTCGTCCCCCAGACTGTTCGGCATATTCTTGTCGAATGTCCCAGTCTGGGTGATCTTCGCGCACGATACCTGTCTCGGTACCGGGATGGGCGGGGTCGCTACCGCCTGTCCCTTGTACTCGGGACGAGTGCGTGCACCATGACTGGTGGACTTATTGACTTTTTGGGGGAGGCCGGCCTTCTCCCCTTTATTTAAGGTTCCTTTTTTTTGTTATTGTTTTGTTTTAGGTTGCACTCTCCTGCACCGGGGTGAGGGGGACCTCCCCCCGCTGCCGGAGATTGCTTCGATTTTTAAGTTTTTCCAATTTATATTGATTGTTAAGTTTTCATATTTTAACTTTAAAGTAGCCTAATTCTAGGCTGTCGTGTTTTTCGGCGACTTATGCCCAAGTGGGTAGTTGCCAGATGGGCTCTATAAAAAAAAAAAAAAAAAATCTCTGGAGGTGCTTTCGGGCACCTCCCTATCTCCAGCGTCAGTCCCTCCTTTGCTTTCTAAGGGGACTGCCAAGAAAGCCAGCAGGCAGCCCATTGCCGACCGCCCCTCGTGCAAGCGGCTCGGTAGGGCAAACCCCCTTAGGGGGGAGAGGGAAGCCAGGCCCCTTCGGTCGCTTCCCTCAAAAGACCTGCTGGCAAGAATTTTAAACCTTGCTGGGGTCAAGGCCTGTGCCTCCCCACACCACCTGACTAGTGACAATACTGCCAAAGGGACCTGCGATGTCCTGGGAGGGGATGGCCAACTGGAGGCCCCTCCTGTGATAGACATGGTCCTTGAGGAGACCCAGTCTCAGACGGTAGGGCCTTCCATGGGGGGGAATTTGGGCTCGGCGCCAAGCACCGAACCCGAATCCGCCCCTATGCAAGGTCCTCCTCAAATGGCTGAGGGCTCCGAGGCAAAAGGAGGGGAGGGATCTCCTCTGACAGGTGCCCCCACGACAACCAGGACCTTCTCCATTTCGGAGAGGGACCTGGCTGAGGCTGGTCCATCTGGCCTGGGGACTTCTGCCGGCGGAGTTGAAAAGCGGGTTCATTCCCCGCCCTCCTCTCCGAAAAAGAAAAAGACTAAAAAGACAAAAAAGTCTCGGGGCTCCTCTCCATCCGCGGGGGCTGCGGGGACGGATGGGTCTGCTGCCACTCTGGCAAGCGACCAAGCCAAGATCGGCACATCCGCCCCCTCTGCCCCCCCCGGTTGCGGAGCCCCTGACAAAGAAGACTACTACCAAGAGTGCACAGGGCGGAGCCTCGATGACATCGGGGCCCCTGATTCAGAGGTTACCTGGCGTTTTCGAGCCCGCTGGCTTCAAACGCTTCCTCGTTATTCGCTCCACTGATGGCACCATGTTGTCCAAGGGCAACATGATCCATCAGCGGAGAGGATTAGCTAGTGCAATTGGAAGAGAGCCGAAGGTAACCCGTTTCTCGGACGGGAGCCTTCTGGCGAATGCGGCGAATCACGCCGAGGCGGCCAAGATTAGTGCTCTTCGGACACTTCATGGCACCCCGGTGAGTGTGACGCCGCACTCTACCATGAACTTTGTGAAAGGAGTAGTTTATACGAGGGAACTCGTTGACTACTCCATTGGAGACATCACCTTAGAGCTGGCCGACCATGGGGCGGTCAAGGTCGAACGTGTGATGAGAAAACAGGGAGGGGCCTCGAGACCCACCCCTACACTCTTCGTCACGTTCGACTGTGACAAGCTCCCTGAGTCGGTGCGTGCCGGTTGGTACCGCTACCGCGTGAAGGCATTCGTGCCACTGCCGCGGCGGTGCTATTACTGTCACCGCTTCGGCCATACGAATCGTTCATGTAGACGTGCAAAGTCGGGGTCACCCGAAGTCTGTGTAAATTGCTCCAAGGTCGCACACGATAAGTCCAAATCGTGTGTGGCCAAGTGTGTCAATTGCGGAGAGCCGCACCCTTCTTCTTCGAAGCAATGTGGTGTATATCTCCTTGAGAAAGAAATCCTGGCCGTTCAGGCCCAAGATCGACTCTCATTCCGCGAGGCAAAGGACTTGGTCCTGGCGCGCCCGGCTCTGCCTGGGACGTCGTATGCCTCAATAGTTAGGAATGCACCCTCTGCTCCTGGCCCATCCAGGCCAACGAGCACGGTTGTTTCCGCGCCCATTCGGAGCCCTTCTGCGGGCTCTACCCAACCCGAGGGCGCGCCCCTGGTAAAGCTGGCGGCAAAAAGGGTTCAAACCCTGCCCCGGCTAAAACCAGGGCTCCCCCCTCTTCCCCCAGCGTGACCGTTTCCCGTAAGGCGCAACGGCCACGCGCCTCCACCGAGTCGTTAGACTCACAGGAGGCAACACCCCTGAAGATGGTCGCTAGACCATCTTGCGGGGTTCCTAAAGCTGTCCCCCGAAAGGAGGACAGCAACAAAGGAGCTTCGGCTCCTTCGCCCACGCCCCGAGGTGGAGCGAGTGGCTCGGAGACGGTGGTTCCTCGAAAAGAGGGCCCCCCGCCTCCCAAGCCGCAACGCCCGCCTAAGGTTTCGAGGCGGAGGGAGGAAAAGACTCGCATGGCGAGCCCAACCTCCCCCAATAAGTCCTCGAAGGCGACAGCGCTTTGTCCGGCCAACAGCGCCCGGGGTTCTGCCCCCGGGAAGCGTACGGCCATTCCCGTGAGGGTCTTCAATTCGAGGAGGGCCCCCGCGTCTCCTCCGAGCTAGGCCTGGAGGGCATATTCCTTCAATGGAATTGCCGTGGACTCCGGGCCAGCTGGGAGGAGCTGCGGAGGCTCGTCTCGTCCCGTTCCCCGTTAGCTATTTTTTTGCAGGAGACCATGCTAGGTTCGTGCCCCCTCCCTGCCCTCCCGGGGTATAAGGGTCTTGCGACCCCACCACCGCGGGATGGCCGGGCTGGGGGGTGCGCAGTTTACACCCGGCATGATGTCTCCGTTCTTCCTTTCTCTTTAGATACCTCCTTTCAGGCAGTGGCTGTGCAGCTGCACCTGGATAGGAGGTATACTATCATTTCTGCGTACATTCCACCGTCAGCTGACTTCGACGCGGGGGACTTCCGCCGCGTCGTGGCACGGTTGCCGAGGCCCTATCTCTTGCTTGGAGATCTGAACGGCAGGCATCCTCTCTGGGGAGATTACTCCATAAATCCCAGGGGACAAGTCCTTGCCGATCTGATCGAAGAGCTTGAGATGGGTGTCCTAAACGTGGATGAGTTTACGCATCACTGTCCGAGAACCGCTTCATTTTCTTGCCTTGACCTATCTTTGTGCTCTTCGGATGCACAGCCTGATTTTGATTGGGGGGTGGTCGATGACCTCCATGGTAGTGATCACTTTCCCATTCAAATATCATTTTCAGGGCAACTGCCGCCTGAGAGACCACCTCGGTGGTGCTTGGCGCGGGCGCGGTGGCCTGCATTTCAGGAAATGACTGAATTCTCTATCTCAGTCGAGGAGTTTAGGTCGGTAGATGAGGCCGTTGAGTTCTTCTCCGGCAACCTCATCGCCGTGGGCCTGACTACTATTCCTAGGACGTCTGGCCGTTTTGCACGCCGACCACTCCCATGGTGGTCGGCCGAGTGTGAGACGGCCCTCAAACAGAAGCGTTATGCCTACATGCGCTATAAGCGCCGCCCGAACGATTTCACTGTCGCTGAATTTCGTCGGGCTAGGGCTAGGTTCCGGTATATTTCGAAGCACGCCCGCCGCTCTTCTTGGCGGGCATACGTGTCTTCACTTAACGGGAAGACCCCTTTAGCTGAGGTGTGGAAGCGAGTCAAAAGGATTCGGGGCAAGTTCTCGCAGGACCCCCCTCCCGTTCTCCAGGAGAATGGGACCGCAATCTCGGACCCCGCGTCCGTGGCGGAATCCTTAGCGACCGCTTTTTCCGCATTCTCTAGCCGTGATGCTGCTCCGCCAGCATTCAATGCACGTCGTGATGTCGCGGAAGGCCGCCGGCTGGACTTTACCTCCAGAGGCGGAGAACCCTTCAACGACAAGTTTACTGTGAGTGAGTTGCGCTCTGCTCTCGCTTCGTGCGCGGACACCGCCCATGGTCCGGACGATGTCCCGTACGCCATGCTTCGACACCTGGGTGAGCGAGGCATGGCCTTTCTGTTAGATTTGTTCAACAGGATCTGGGTGGAAGGTCTTCTCCCAGACTCCTGGCGAATCGCTACTGTGCTCGCCTTTCGCAAGCCGGGGAGAGATCACTCTACTCCGACCGGATTCCGCCCAATCTCTCTAACCTCTTGCGTGTGCAAGTTGATGGAGAAATTGGTAAATGTTAGATTAGCCTATTTCCTGGACAGCGGAGGCCATCTGTCTTCTGCACAGTGCGGCTTCCGTAAGTTCCACTCCACGTCGGATGCTCTGCTCCGACTGGAAAGTGCCGTCTGCGAGGCTTTCCTTCGTAGACAGCACTACGCCACGGTGTTTTTTGATCTGGAGAAGGCCTATGATACCGCATGGCGATACGGTATCATGGAGACTCTCCACACGATGGGGGCGAGGGGACGCCTCCCAATGTTTATATCTGAATTTTTGCGAGATCGTCGATTCCGCGTACGGGTGGGGGGAGCCCTCTCCGGCCCAAAGGAGCAGGAAGAGGGTGTCCTGCAGGGAAGTGTCCTCAGTGTCACACTCTTTGCCCTGAGCATCAACGGCATCACCTCGGTTCTGCCAGAAGATGTTCTCGCTACGCTCTACGTGGACGACCTTTCGATCTCTTTTGGCGCGGCCCAGATGCCAACTCTGGAGCGTCGACTCCAACAGGCATTGAACCGCGTCTCTCGCTATGCCGAAGCGCACAGGTTTCGGTTTTCTTTGGCCAAGACTAAGGTGGTGCACTTCTGCCGCCATCCACGGCTTCACCCCGACCCAGATTTGTTTCTTAATGGGGTGCGCCTGGATGTGGTTGAGTCGCACCGTTTCCTTGGTCTTGTATTCGACCGACGCCTCACCTGGGAGGCTCACATTCGCAGCCTTAGGGTCTCTTGTACCCGCGCCATGGACATTCTCCGTTCCGTGACGTTCAGCGCTTGGGGCACTGATAGGGCTACCGCCTTACTTTTTTATCGATCCTTTGTTCGCTCGAAGCTCGACTACGGATGCGAGTTTTATGCATCCGCAGCCGAGCGTTTATTGCGGAAGGTGGATTCGATCCACCACACCGGCCTTCGCCTTGCGACCGGTGCCTTCCGCACTTCCCCCATTGAGAGCCTGTTGGTCGATGCTGGGGAGATGCCACTCGCTCTGCGCCGCGTGCAGTGCATCACTCGTCTGTACGCGCGAGCCCGGCGCCTCCCTCAGTCGCCAACAGCTCTCACTGCATCCGCAGCTGATCTCGATGGTGCCTATGCCGCCGAGAGACGCCAGTCATACCCTAAGCCCTTTGGGTTTAGGGCCAGGAAACTCCTTGGAGAGGTAGATATAGCTCTCGGGCCGGTGGCGCCCCTGATTCTGCCCAGGACGCCACCCTGGAGGGTACCACATTTGGCTATTTGTCGCCACGCCTCTGCTCCCAAAGCTTGTACTGCGCCGGGAGTATTGCGTTCGACCTTTTTGGAGCACACATCGTGTCACGCTGGTACCGTGCCAGTGTATACGGATGGCTCCAAGTCCCAAGAGGGGGTCGGCTTCCACGCCGTATCCCCTCTGTTTGAAGTCAGCGGGGCTCTACCAGGCACTGCGTCTGTCTTCACGGCCGAGCTGGTGGCAATACACCACTCGGTACGGGAGATTACGCGACGTGCCCGGTTCGGAGACCGGATTGTGATTTATAGCGACTCACAAAGCGCCCTGAGTGCTCTCGGGGCATTGGAATCTCCGCATCCCCTGGTTCGCGAAATCCGTGACGCCACGGTTTTGGCGAGCCGGGCAGATGTCGAGATTATCTTCTGCTGGGTTCCTGGACATGTAGGAATTGCGGGGAATGAGCGCGCCGATGAGGGCGCCAAAGAGTCCGCGAGGACTCTGCGACCGGACCAGCGTTTCGCTCTTCCTCACACTGACTACATGGCAGGAATACGGGCAGCTCTTCGGACTGCTTGGCAAAGAAGATGGGAGACGGTCGAGGGGAACTTAAAGTTGCGTGCCATTGCGCCGCGACTGTTCCCATGGACCTATCCCCCAATGCCGCGGCGGCTTCAGGTTGCTTTCTGTCGTCTTCGAATCGGACACACTCGTGTGACGCATCGTTACTTGGTGGAGCGCTCGCATGTGCCCTATTGCAACGACTGCGTCGTCCCCCAGACTGTTCGGCATATTCTTGTCGAATGTCCCAGTCTGGGTGATCTTCGTGCACGATACCTGTCTCGGTACCGGGATGGGCGGGGTCGCTACCGCCTGTCCCTTGTACTCGGGACGAGTGCGTGCACCATGACTGGTGGACTTATTGACTTTTGGGGGAAGGCTGGCCTTCTCCCGTTTATTTAAGGTTCCTTTTTTTTGTTATTGTTTTATTTTAGGTTGCACTCTCCTGCACCGGGGTGAGGGGGACCTCCCCCCGCTGCCGGAGATTGCTTCGATTGTTAAGTTTTTCCAATTTATATTGATTGTTAAGTTTTCATATTTTAACTTTAAAGTAGCCTAATTCTAGGCTGTCGTGTTTTTCGGCGACTTATGCCCAAGTGGGTAGTTGCCAGATGGGCTCTATAAAAAAAAAAAAAAAAAAATCCTCTCCTTCGCCTACCCCGTAAGGGGCGCGGCGATTTGCCATCCTGGCCGCCGTGCTGACGGGATCCAGCGCTCCGTCCGGCCCCAGCTTAGCCTCTCTTCCTTCCTTCAAAACACTTGTTTCCTCTCTTTTCACACAACCTCTCCCACAACTTTCTCTGGTCAGCCTCTAATTTCACAGGGTATCTGCTGACCTTCCTTTCAGCCAACCGTCCCGCATCGGGGCTGAGAGGGTGGGGGACAATGTTCCCTAACCCCTGAGCTCCGGTCTGGGGTGGCTGGTTTTTAACAACCTGCTTCATCCCCACCCATACCTTCCTCACATCCCTTTTCCTCTCCTCTTCACAATCTATATATTTTACGCCGTGTTCAAGGTGGAGCCGCCATGCCGATGGACTGCCAGGCCACCAGGCGGGAGGGGTGGTCCCAAATTGCGGCGCCGGGCTTGTAAGCACCTCTCGCAGTGCGGGCTACTGCGAGAGGTGTGCGCTATTGCATCCCGTGTTAAAAAAAAGGGCCACCATGCCCAATGATGAAGACCAAAAAAAAAAAACTCAACCCCCAACTTTCCCTGAAACATCAACGGAGCCGCCCTCGGGCAGCTCCAGCAAAAAAAAATGGAGGTCCCCGATCCCCTGTGCTTGCACAGGGTACCCTCCATATTTCTCTAACCGGAGAGGAGTCTTACTCCTCTCCTTCGCCTACCCCGTAAGGGGCGCGGCGATTTTCCATCCTGGCCGCCGTGCTGACGGGATCCAGCGCTCCGTCCGGCCCCAGCTTAGCCTCTCTTCCTTCCTTCAAAACACTTGTTTCCTCTCTTTTCACACAACCTCTCCCACAACTTTCTCTGGTCAGCCTCTAATTTCACAGGGTAGATGTTGACCTTCCTTTCAGCCAACCGTCCCGCATCGGGGCTGAGGGGGTGGGGGACAATGTTTCCTAACCCCTGAGTTCCGGTCTGGGGTGGCTGGTTTTTAACAACCTGCTTCATCCCCACCCATACCTTCCTCACATCCCTTTTCCTCTCCTCTTCACAACCTATATTTTTTACGCCGTGTTCAAGGTGGAGCCGCCATGCCAAAGGACTGCCAGGCCACCAGGCGGGAGGGGTGGTCCCGAAAGGCGGCACCTGGCTCTGCCGGGCTTGTAAGCACCTCATGTAAGACAAAAAAAAAAAAAAAACCCAACCCCCAACTTCCCCAAGAAAATCAACGGAGCCGCCCTCGGGCAGCTCCACCGAGAAAATGGAGGTCCCACCCCTTGTGCTTGGGCAAGGGACCCTCCATAATTCTTTAACCGGAGAGGAGGCTTACTCCTCTCCTACGCCTACGGGTGTAGGGGACTCCCCCTCACCCCCTTCTCTGGAGGTGCTTTCGGGCACCTCTCTATCTCCAGTGGCAGTCCCTCCTTTGCTTTCTAAGGGGACTGCCAAGAAAGCCAGCAGGCAGCCCATTGCCGACCGCCCCTCGTGCAAGCGGCTCTGTAGGGCAAACCCCCTTAGGGGGGAGAGGGAAGCCAGGCCCCTTCGGTCGCTTCCCTCAAAAGACCTGCTGGCAAGAATTTTAAACCTTGCTGGGGTCAAGGCCTGTGCCTCCCCACACAAGACTGGCGACACTGCCAAGGGGACCTGCGATGTCCTGGGAGGGGATGGCCAACTGGAGGCCCCTCCTGTGATAAACATGGTCCTTGAGGAGACCCAGCCTCAGACGGTAGGGCCTTCCATGGGGGGGAATTCGGGCTCGGCGCCAAGCACCGAACCTGAATCCGCCCCTATGCAAGGTCCTCCTCAAATGGCTGAGGGCTCCTAGGCAGTAAAAGAAGGGGAGGGATCTCCTCCGACAGGTGCCCATACGACAACCAGGACCTTCTCCATTTCGGAGAGGGACCTGACTGAGGCCGGTCCATCTGGCCTGGGGGCTTCTGCCGGTGGAGGTGAGAAGCGGGTTCATTCCCCGCCCTCCTCTCCAAAAAAGAAAAAGACAAAGAAGACTAAAAAGACGAAAAAGACTTGGGGCTCCTCTCCATCCGCGAAGGCTGCGGGGACGGATGGGTCTGCTACCACTTTGGTAGGTGACCAAGCCAAGATCGGCACATCCGGCCCCTCTACCCCCTCGTGTGCGGAGCCCCTGACCAAGACTAACACCAAGTGTGCACAGGGCGGAGCCTCGATGACATCGGGGCCCCTGATTCAGAGGTTACCTGGCGTTTTCGAGCCCGCTGGCTTCAAACGCTTCCTCGTTATTCGCTCCACTGATGGCACCATGTTGTCCAAGGGCAACATGATCCATCAGAGGAGAGGATTAGCTAGTGCAATTGGTAGAGAGCCGAAGGTGACCCGTTTCTCGGACGGCAGCCTTCTGGCGAATCCCGCCGAGGCGGCCAAAATAAGTGCTCTTCGGACACTTCATGGCACCCCGGTGAGTGTGACGCCGCACTCTACCATGAACTTTGTGAAAGGAGTAGTTTATGCGAGGGAACTCGTTGACTACTCCATTGAGGACATCACCCTAGAGCTGGCCGACCATGGGGCGGTCAAGGTCGAACGTGTGATGAGAAAACAGGGAGGGGCTTCGAGACCCACCCCTACACTCTTCGTCACGTTCGACAGTGACAAGCTCCCTGAGTCGGTGCGTGCCGGTTGGTACCGCTACCGCGTGAAGGCATTCGTGCCACTGCCGCGGTGGTGCTATTACTGTCACCGCTTCGGCCATACGAATCGCTCATGTAGACGTGCAAAGTCGGGGTCACCCGAAGTCTGTGTAAATTGCTCCAAGGTCGCACACGATAAGTCCAAATCGTGTGTGGCCAAGTGTGTCAATTGCGGAGAGCCGCACCCTGCTTCTTCGAAGCAATGTGGTGCATATCTCCTGGAGAAAGAAATCCTGGCCGTTCAGGCCCAGGATAGACTCTCATTCCGCGAGGCTAAGGACTTGGTCCTGGCGCGCCCAGCTCTGCCTGGGACGTCATATGCCTCAGTAGTTCGAAAGGCACCCTCTGCTCCTGGCCCATCCAGGCCAACGAGCACGGTTGTTTCCGAGCCCATTCGGAGCCCTTCTGCGGGCTCTACCCAACCCGGGCGCTCCCCTGGTAAAGCTGGCGGCAAAAAGGGTTCATACCCAGCCCCGGCTAAAACCAGGGCTCCCCCCTCTTCCCCCAGCGTGACCGTTTCCCGCAAGGCGAAACGGCCACGCGCCTCCACCGAGTCGTTAGACTCACAGGAGGCAACACCCCTGAAGATGGTCGCTAGGCCATCCTCAGGGGTTCCTAAAGCTGTCCCCCGAAAGGAGGACAGCAACAAAGGAGCTTCGGCTCCTTCGCCCACGCCCCGAGGTGGAGCGAGTGGCTCGGAGACGGTGGTTCCTCGAAAAGAGGGCCCCCCGCCTCCGAAGCCGCAGTGCCCGCCTAAGGTTTCCAGGCGGAGGGAGCAAAAGACTCGCATGGCGAGCCCAACCTCCCCCAATAAGTCCTCGAAGGCGACAGCGCTTTGTCCGGCCAACAGCGCCCGGGGTTCTGCCCCCGGGAAGCGTACGGCCATTCCCGTGAGGGTCTTCAGTTCGAGGAGGGCCCCCGCGTCCCTTCCGAGCTAGGCCTGGAGGGCATATTCCTTCAATGGAATTGCCGTGGACTCCGGGCCAGCTGGGAGGAGCTGCGGAGGCTCGTCTCGTTCCGCTCCCCGTTAGCTATCTTTTTGCAGGAGACCATGCTAGGCGCGTGCCCCCTGCCCGCTCTCCTGGGGTACAAGGGTCTTGCGACCCCACCACCGCGGGATGGCCGAGCTGGGGGATGCGCGGTTTACACCCGGCATGATGTCTCCGTTCTTCCTTTCTCTTTAGATACCTCCTTTCAGGCAGTGGCTGTGCAGCTGCACCTGGATAGGAGGTATACTATCATTTATGCGTACATTCCACCGTCAGCTGACTTCGACGCGGGGGACTTCCGCCGCGTCGTGGCACGGTTGCCGAGGCCCTATCTCTTGCTTGGAGATCTGAACGGCAGGCATCCTCTCTGGGGAGATTACTCCATAAATCCCAGGGGACAAGTCCTTGCCGATCTGATCGAAGAGCTTGAGATGGGTGTCCTAAACGTGGATGAGTTTACGCATCACTGTCCGAGAACCGCTTCATTTTCTTGCCTTGACCTATCTTTGTGCTCTTCGGATGCACAGCATGATTTTGATTAGGGGGTGGTCGATGATCTCCATGGTAGTGATCACTTTCCCATTCAAATATCATTTTCAGGGCAACTGCCGCCTGAGAGACCACCTCGGTGGTGCTTGGCGCGGGCGCGGTGGCCTGCATTTCAGGAAATGACTGAATTCTCTATCTCAGTCGAGGAGTTTAGGTTGGTAGATGAGGCCGTTGAGTTCTTCTCCGAAAACCTCATCGCCGTGGGCCTGACTACTATTCCTAGGACGTCTGGCCGTTTTGCACGCCGACCACTCCCATGGTGGTCGGCCGAGTGTGAGACGGCCCTCAAACAGAAGCGTTATGCCTACATGCGCTATAAGCGCCGCCCGAACGATTTCACTGTCGCTGAATTTCGTCGGGCTAGGGCTAGGTTCCGGTATATTTCGAAGCACGCCCGCCGCTCTTCTTGGCAGGCATACGTGTCTTCACTTAACGGGAAGACCCCTTTAGCTGAGGTGTGGAAGCGAGTCAAAAGGATTCGGGGCAAGTTCTCGCAGGACCCCCCTCCCGTTCTCCAGGAGAATGGGACCGCAATCTCGGACCCCGCGTCCGTGGCGGAATCCTTAGCGACCGCTTTTTCCGCATTCTCTAGCCGTGATGCTGCTCCGCCAGCATTCAATGCACGTCTTGATGTCGCAGAAGGCCGCCGGCTGGACTTTACCTCCAGAGGCGGAGAACCCTTCAACGACAAGTTTACTGTGAGTGAGTTGCGTTCCGCTCTCGCTTCGTGCGCGGACACCGCCCATGGTCCGGACGATGTCCCGTACGCCATGCTTCGACACCTGGGTGAGCGAGGCATGGCCTTTTTGTTAGATTTGTTCAACAGGATCTGGGTGGAAGGTCTTCTCCCAGACTCCTGGCGAATCCCTACTGTGCTCGCCTTTCGCAAGCCGGGGAGAGATCACTCTACTCCGACCGGTTTCCGTCCAATCTCTCTAACCTCTTGCGTGTGCAAGTTGATGGAGAAATTGGTAAATGTTAGATTAGCCTATTTCCTGGACAGCGGAGGCCATCTGTCTTCTGCACAGTGCGGCTTCCGTAAGTTCCACTCCACGTCGGATGCTCTGCTCCGACTGGAAAATGCCGTCTGCGAGGCTTTCCTTCGTAGACAGCACTACGCCACGGTGTTTTTTGATCTGGAGAAGGCCTATGATACCGCATGGCGATACGGTATCATGGAGACTCTCCACACGATGGGGGCGAGGGGACGCCTCCCAATGTTTATATCTGAATTTTTGCGAGATCGTCGATTCCGCGTACGGGTGGGGGGAGCCCTCTCCGGCCCAAAGGAGCAGGAAGAGGGTGTCCCGCAGGGAAGTGTCCTCAGTGTCACACTCTTTGCCCTGAGCATCAACGGCATCACCTCGGTGCTGCCGGAAGATGTTCTCGCTACGCTCTACGTGGACGACCTTTCGATCTCTTTTGGCGCGGCCCAGATGCCAACTCTGGAGCGTCGACTCCAACAGGCATTGAACCGCGTCTCTCGCTATGCCGAAGCGCACAGGTTTCGGTTTTCTTTGGCCAAGACTAAGGTGGTGCACTTCTGCCGCCATCCACGGCTTCACCCCGACCCAGATTTGTTTCTTAATGGGGTGCGCCTGGATGTGGTTGAGTCGCACCGTTTCCTTGGTCTTGTATTCGACCGACGCCTCACCTGGGAGGCTCACATTCGCAGCCTTAGGGTCTCTTGTACCCGCGCCATGGACATTCTCCGTTCCGTGACGTTCAGCGCTTGGGGCGCTGATAGGGCTACCGCCTTACTTTTTTATCGATCCTTTGTTCGCTCGAAGCTCGACTACGGATGCGAGTTTTATGCATCCGCAGCCGAGCGTTTATTGCGGAAGGTGGATTCGATCCACCACACCGGCCTTCGCCTTGCGACCGGTGCCTTCCGCACTTCCCCCATTGAGAGCCTGTTGGTCGATGCTGGGGAGATGCCACTCGCTCTGCGCCGCGTGCAGTGCATCACTCGCCTGTACGCGCGAGCCCGGCGCCTCCCTCAGTCGCCAACAGCTCTCACTGCATCCGCAGCTGATCTCGATGGTGCCTATGCCGCCGAGAGACGCCAGTCATACCCTAAGCCCTTTGGGTTTAGGGCCAGGAAACTCCTTCGAGAGGTAGATATAGCTCTCGGGCCGGTGGCGCCCCTGGTTCTGCCCAGGACGCCACCCTGGAGGGTACCACATTTGGCTATTTGTCGCCACGCCTCTGCTCCCAAAGCTTGTACTGCGCCGGGAGTATTGCGTTCGACCTTTTTGGAGCACACATCGTGTCACGCTGGTACCGTGCCAGTGTATACGGATGGCTCCAAGTCCCAAGAGGGGGTCGGCTTCCACGCCGTATCCCCTCTGTTTGAAGTCAGCGGGGCTCTACCAGGCGCTGCGTCTGTCTTCACGGCCGAGCTGGTGGCAATACACCACTCGGTACGGGAGATTACGCGACGTGCCCGGTTCGGAGACCGGATTGTGATTTATAGCGACTCACAAAGCGCCCTGAGTGCTCTCGGGGCATTGGAATCTCCGCATCCCCTGGTTCGCGAAATCCGTGACGCCACGGTTTTGGCGAGCCGGGCAGATGTCGAGATTATCTTCTGCTGGGTTCCTGGACATGTAGGAATTGCGGGGAATGAGCGCGCCGATGAGGGCGCCAAAGAGTCCGCGAGGACTCTGCGACCGGACCAGCGTTTCGCTCTTCCTCACACTGACTACATGGCAGGAATACGGGCAGCTCTTCGGACTGCTTGGCAAAGAAGATGGGAGACGGTCGAGGGGAACTTAAAGTTGCGTGCCATTGCGCCGCGACTGTTCCCATGGACCTATCCCCCAATGCCGCGGCGGCTTCAGGTTGCTTTCTGTCGTCTTCGAATCGGACACACTCGTGTGACGCATCGTTACTTGGTGGAGCGCTCGCATGTGCCCTATTGCAACGACTGCGTCGTCCCCCAGACTGTTCGGCATATTCTTGTCGAATGTCCCAGTCTGGGTGATCTTCGTGCACGATACCTGTCTCGGTACCGGGATGGGCGGGGTCGCTACCGCCTGTCCCTTGTACTCGGGACGAGTGCGTGCACCATGACTGGTGGACTTATTGACTTTTGGGGGGAGGCTGGCCTTCTCCCGTTTATTTAAGGTTCGTTTTTTTTGTTATTGTTTTATTTTAGGTTGCACTCTCCTGCACCGGGGTGAGGGGGACCTCCCCCCGCTGCCGGAGATTGCTTCGATTGTTAAGTTTTTCCAATTTATATTGATTGTTAAGTTTTCATATTTTAACTTTAAAGTAGCCTAATTCTAGGCTGTCGTGTTTTTCGGCGACTTATGCCCAAGTGGGTAGTTGCCAGATGGGCTCTATAAAAAAAAAAAAAAAAAAAATCCTCTCCTTCGCCTACCCCGTAAGGGGCGCGGCGATTTGCCATCCTGGCCGCCGTGCTGACGGGATCCAGCGCTCCGTCCGGCCCCAGCTTAGCCTCTCTTCCTTCCTTCAAAACACTTGTTTCCTCTCTTTTCACACAACCTCTCCCACAACTTTCTCTGGTCAGCCTCTAATTTCACAGGGTATCTGCTGACCTTCCTTTCAGCCAACCGTCCCGCATCGGGGCTGAGAGGGTGGGGGACAATGTTCCCTAACCCCTGAGCTCCGGTCTGGGGTGGCTGGTTTTTAACAACCTGCTTCATCCCCACCCATACCTTCCTCACATCCCTTTTCCTCTCCTCTTCACAATCTATATATTTTACGCCGTGTTCAAGGTGGAGCCGCCATGCCGATGGACTGCCAGGCCACCAGGCGGGAGGGGTGGTCCCAAATTGCGGCGCCGGGCTTGTAAGCACCTCTCGCAGTGCGGGCTACTGCGAGAGGTGTGCGCTATTGCATCCCGTGTTAAAAAAAAGGGTCACCATGCCCAATGATGAAGACCAAAAAAAAAAAACTCAACCCCCAACTTTCCCTGAAACATCAACGGAGCCGCCCTCGGGCAGCTCCAGCAAAAAAAAATGGAGGTCCCCGATCCCCTGTGCTTGCACAGGGTACCCTCCATATTTCTCTAACCGGAGAGGAGTCTTACTCCTCTCCTTCGCCTACCCCGTAAGGGGCGCGGCGATTTTCCATCCTGGCCGCCGTGCTGACGGGATCCAGCGCTCCGTCCGGCCCCAGCTTAGCCTCTCTTCCTTCCTTCAAAACACTTGTTTCCTCTCTTTTCACACAACCTCTCCCACAACTTTCTCTGGTCAGCCTCTAATTTCACAGGGTAGATGTTGACCTTCCTTTCAGCCAACCGTCCCGCATCGGGGCTGAGGGGGTGGGGGGCAATGTTTCCTAACCCCTGAGCTCCGGTCTGGGGTGGCTGGTTTTTAACAACCTGCTTCATCCCCACCCATACCTTCCTCACATCCCTTTTCCTCTCCTCTTCACAACCTATATTTTTTACGCCGTGTTCAAGGTGGAGCCGCCATGCCAAAGGACTGCCAGGCCACCAGGCGGGAGGGGTGGTCCCGAAAGGCGGCACCTGGCTCTGCCGGGCTTGTAAGCACCTCATGTAAGACAAAAAAAAAAAAAAAACCCAACCCCCAACTTCCCCAAGAAAATCAACGGAGCCGCCCTCGGGCAGCTCCACCGAGAAAATGGAGGTCCCACCCCTTGTGCTTGGGCAAGGGACCCTCCATAATTCTTTAACCGGAGAGGAGGCTTACTCCTCTCCTACGCCTACGGGTGTAGGGGACTCCCCCTCACCCCCTTCTCTGGAGGTGCTTTCGGGCACCTCCCTATCTCCAGTGGCAGTCCCTCCTTTGCTTTCTAAGGGGACTGCCAAGAAAGCCAGCAGGCAGCCCATTGCCGACCGCCCCTCGTGCAAGCGGCTCTGTAGGGCAAACCCCCTTAGGGGGGAGAGGGAAGCCAGGCCCCTTCGGTCGCTTCCCTCAAAAGACCTGCTGGCAAGAATTTTAAACCTTGCTGGGGTCAAGGCCTGTGCCTCCCCACACAAGACTGGCGACACTGCCAAGGGGATTTGCGATGTCCTGGGAGGGGATGGCCAACTGGAGGCCCCTCCTGTGATAAACATGGTCCTTGAGGAGACCCAGCCTCAGACGGTAGGGCCTTCCATGGGGGGGAATTCGGGCTCGGCGCCAAGCACCGAACCTGAATCCGCCCCTATGCAAGGTCCTCCTCAAATGGCTGAGGGCTCCTAGGCAGTAAAAGAAGGGGAGGGATCTCCTCCGACAGGTGCCCATACGACAACCAGGACCTTCTCCATTTCGGAGAGGGACCTGGCTGAGGCCGGTCCATCTGGCCTGGGGGCTTCTGCCGGTGGACGTGAGAAGCGGGTTCATTCCCCGCCCTCCTCTCCAAAAAATAAAAAGACAAAGAAGACTAAAAAGACGAAAAAGACTTGGGGCTCCTATCCATCCGCGAAGGCTGCGGGGACGGATGGGTCTGCTACCACTTTGGTAGGTGACCAAGCCAAGATCGGCACATCCGGCCCCTCTACCCCCTCGTGTGCGGAGCCCCTGACCAAGACTAACACCAAGTGTGCACAGGGCGGAGCCTCGATGACATCGGGGCCCCTGATTCAGAGGTTACCTGGCGTTTTCGAGCCCGCTGGCTTCAAACGCTTCCTCGTTATTCGCTCCACTGATGGCACCATGTTGTCCAAGGGCAACATGATCCATCAGAGGAGAGGATTAGCTAGTGCAATTGGTAGAGAGCCGAAGGTGACCCGTTTCTCGGACGGCAGCCTTCTGGCGAATCCCGCCGAGGCGGCCAAAATAAGTGCTCTTCGGACACTTCATGGCACCCCGGTGAGTGTGACGCCGCACTCTACCATGAACTTTGTGAAAGGAGTAGTTTATGCGAGGGAACTCGTTGACTACTCCATTGAGGACATCACCCTAGAGCTGGCCGACCATGGGGCGGTCAAGGTCGAACGTGTGATGAGAAAACAGGGAGGGGCTTCGAGACCCACCCCTACACTCTTCGTCACGTTCGACTGTGACAAGCTCCCTGAGTCGGTGCGTGCCGGTTGGTACCGCTACCGCGTGAAGGCATTCGTGCCACTGCCGCGGTGGTGCTATTACTGTCACCGCTTCGGCCATACGAATCGCTCATGTAGACGTGCAAAGTCGGGGTCACCCGAAGTCTGTGTAAATTGCTCCAAGGTCGCACACGATAAGTCCAAATCGTGTGTGGCCAAGTGTGTCAATTGCGGAGAGCCGCACCCTGCTTCTTCGAAGCAATGTGGTGCATATCTCCTGGAGAAAGAAATCCTGGCCGTTCAGGCCCAGGATAGACTCTCATTCCGCGAGGCTAAGGACTTGGTCCTGGCGCGCCCAGCTCTGCCTGGGACGTCATATGCCTCAGTAGTTCGAAAGGCACCCTCTGCTCCTGGCCCATCCAGGCCAACGAGCACGGTTGTTTCCGAGCCCATTCGGAGCCCTTCTGCGGGCTCTACCCAACCCGGGCGCTCCCCTGGTAAAGCTGGCGGCAAAAAGGGTTCATACCCAGCCCCGGCTAAAACCAGGGCTCCCCCCTCTTCCCCCAGCGTGACCGTTTCCCGCAAGGCGAAACGGCCACGCGCCTCCACCGAGTCGTTAGACTCACAGGAGGCAACACCCCTGAAGATGGTCGCTAGGCCATCCTCAGGGGTTCCTAAAGCTGTCCCCCGAAAGGAGGACAGCAACAAAGGAGCTTCGGCTCCTTCGCCCACGCCCCGAGGTGGAGCGAGTGGCTCGGAGACGGTGGTTCCTCGAAAAGAGGGCCCCCCGCCTCCGAAGCCGCAGTGCCCGCCTAAGGTTTCCAGGCGGAGGGAGCAAAAGACTCGCATGGCGAGCCCAACCTCCCCCAATAAGTCCTCGAAGGCGACAGCGCTTTGTCCGGCCAACAGCGCCCGGGGTTCTGCCCCCGGGAAGCGTACGGCCATTCCCGTGAGGGTCTTCAGTTCGAGGAGGGCCCCCCGCGTCCCTTCCGAGCTAGGCCTGAAGGGCATATTCCTTCAATGGAATTGCCGTGGACTCCGGGCCAGCTGGGAGGAGCTGCGGAGGCTCGTCTCGTTCCGCTCCCCGTTAGCTATCTTTTTGCAGGAGACCATGCTAGGCGCGTGCCCCCTGCCCGCTCTCCTGGGGTACAAGGGTCTTGCGACCCCACCACCGCGGGATGGCCGAGCTGGGGGATGCGCGGTTTACACCCGGCATGATGTCTCCGTTCTTCCTTTCTCTTTAGATACCTCCTTTCAGGCAGTGGCTGTGCAGCTGCACCTGGATAGGAGGTATACTATCATTTATGCGTACATTCCACCGTCAGCTGACTTCGACGCGGGGGACTTCCGCCGCGTCGTGGCACGGTTGCCGAGGCCCTATCTCTTGCTTGGAGATCTGAACGGCAGGCATCCTCTCTGGGGAGATTACTCCATAAATCCCAGGGGACAAGTCCTTGCCGATCTGATCGAAGAGCTTGAGATGGGTGTCCTAAACGTGGATGAGTTTACGCATCACTGTCCGAGAACCGCTTCATTTTCTTGCCTTGACCTATCTTTGTGCTCTTCGGATGCACAGCATGATTTTGATTAGGGGGTGGTCGATGATCTCCATGGTAGTGATCACTTTCCCATTCAAATATCATTTTCAGGGCAACTGCCGCCTGAGAGACCACCTCGGTGGTGCTTGGCGCGGGCGCGGTGGCCTGCATTTCAGGAAATGACTGAATTCTCTATCTCAGTCGAGGAGTTTAGGTCGGTAGATGAGGCCGTTGAGTTCTTCTCCGGCAACCTCATAGCCGTGGGCCTGACTACTATTCCTAGGACGTCTGGTCGTTCTGCACGCCGGCCACTCCCATGGTGGTCGGCCGAGTGTGAGACGGCCCTCAAACAGAAGCGTTATGCCTACATGCGCTATAAGCGCCGTCCGAACGATTTCACTGTCGCTGAATTTCGTCGGGCTAGGGCTAGGTTCCGGTATATTTCGAAGCACGCCTGCCGCTCTTCTTGGCGGGCATACGTGTCTTCACTTAACGGGAAGACCCCTTTAGCTGAGGTGTGGAAGCGAGTCAAAAGGATTCGGGGCAAGTTCTCGCAGGACCCCCATCCCGTTCTCCAGGAGAATGGGACCGCAATCTCGGACCCCGCGTCCGTGGCGGAATCCATCGCGACCGCTTTTTCTGCATTCTCTAGCCGTGATGCTGCTCCGCCTGCATTCAATGCACGTCGTGATGTCGCGAAAGGCCGCCGGCTAGACTTTACCTCCAGAGGCGGAGAACCCTTCAACGACAAGTTTACTGTAAGCGAGTTGCGTTCCGCTCTCGCTTCGTTCGCGGACACCGCCCATGATCCGGACGATGTCGCGTACGTTATGCTTCGACACCTAGGTGAGCAAGGCATGGCCTTTCTGTTAGATTTGTTCAACATGATCTGGGTGGAAGGTCTTCTCCCAGACTCCTGGCGAATCGCTACTGTGCTTGCCTTTCGCAAACCGGGGAGAGATTACTCTACTCCGACCGGTTTCCGCCCAATCTCTCTAACCTCTTGCGTGTGCAAGTTGATGGAGAACTTGGTAAATGTTAGATTAGCCTATTTCCTGGACAGCGGAGGCCATCTGTCTTCTGCACAGTGCGGCTTCCGCAAGTTCCACTCCACGTCGGATGCTCTGCTCCGACTGGAAAATGCCGTCTGCGAGGCTTTTCTTTGTAGACAGCACTACGCCACGGTGTTTTTCGATCTGGAGAAGGCCTATGATACCGCATGGCGATACGGTATCATGGAGACTCTCTACACGATGGAGGCAAGGGGACGCCTCCCAATTTTTATATCTAAATTTTTGCGAGATCGTCGATTCCGCGTAAGGGTGGGGGGAGCCCTCTCCGGCCTAAAGGAGCAGGAAGAGGGTGTCCCGCAGGGAAGTGTCCTCAGTGTCACACTCTTTGCCCTGAGCATCAACGGCATCACCTCGGTGGTGCCGGAAGATGTTGTCGCTACGCTCTACGTGGACGACCTTTCGATCTCTTTTGGCGCGGCCCAGATGCCAACTCTGGAGCGTCGACTCCAACAGGCATTGAACCGCGTCTCTCGCTATGCCGAAGCGCACAGGTTTCGGTTTTCTTTGGCCAAGACTAAGGTGGTGCACCTCTGCCGCCATCCACAGCTTCACCCCGACCCAGATTTGTTTCTTAAAGGGGTGCGTCTGGATGTGGTTGAGTCGCACCGTTTCCTTGGTCTTGAATTCGACCGACGCCTCACCTGGGAGGCTCATATTCGCAGCCTTAGGGTCTCTTGTACCCGCGCCATGGACATTCTCCGTTCCGTGACGTTCAGCGCTTGGGGCGCTGATAGGGCTACTGCCTTACTTTTTTATCGATCCTTTGTGCGTTCGAAGCTCGACTACGGATGCGAGTTTTATGCATCCGCAGCCGAGCGTTTATTGCGGAAGGTGGATTCGATCCACCACACCGGCCTTCGCCTTGCGACCAGTGCCTTCCGCACTTCCCCCATTGAGAGCATGTTAGTCGATGCTGGGGAGATGTCACTCGCTCTGCGCTGCGTGCAGTGTATCACTCGACTGTACGCGCAAGCCCGGCGCCTCCCTCAGTCGCCAACAGCTCTCACTGCATCCGCAGCTGATCTCGATGGTGCCTATGCCGTCGAGAGACGCCAGTCATACCCTAAGCCCTTTGGGTTTAGGGCCAGGAAACTCCTTCGAGAGGTAGATATCGCTCTCGTGCCGGTGGCGCTTCTGGTTTTGCCCAGGACGCCACCCTGGAGGGTACCACATTTGGCTATTTGTCGCCACGCCTCTGCTCCCAAAGCTTGTACTGCGCCGAGAGTATTGCGTTCGACCTTTCTGGAGCACACATCGTGTCACGCTGGAACCGTGCCAGTGTATACGGATGGCTCCAAGTCCCAAGAGGGGGTCGGCTTCCACGCCGTATCCCCTCTGTTTGAAGTCAGCGGGGCTCTACCAGGCGCTGCGCTGCGTCTGTCTTCACGGCCGAGCTGGTGGCAATACACCACTCGGTACGGGAGATTACGCGACGTGCCCGGTTCGGAGACCGGATTGTGATCTATAGCGACTCACAAAGCGCCCTGAGTGCTCTCGGGGCATTGGAATCTCCGCATCCCCTGGTTCAGGATATCCGTGACGCCACGGTTTTGGCGAGCCGGGCAGATGTCGAGATTATCTTCTGCTGGGTTCCGGGACATGTAGGAATTGCGGGGAATGAGCGTGCCGATGAGGGCGCCAAAGAGTCCGCGAGGACTCTGCGACCGGATCAGCAGTTCGCTCTTCCTCACACCGACTATATGGCAGGAATACGGGCAGCTCTTCGGACTGCTTGGCAAAGAAGATGGGAGACGGTCGAAGGGAACTTAAAGTTGCGTGCCATTGCGCCGCGACTTTTCCCATGGGCCTATCCCCCGAAGCCGCGGCGGCTTCAGGTTGCTTTCTGTCGTCTTCGAATCGGACACACTCGTGTGATGCATCGCTACTTGATGGAGCGCTCGCATGCGCCCTATTGCAACGACTGCGTCGTCCCCCAGACTGTTCGGCATATTCTTGTCGAATGTCCCAGTCTGGGTGATCTTCGCGCACGATACCTGTCTAGGTACCGGGATGGGCGGGGTCGCTACCGCCTGTCCCTTGTACTCGGGACGAGTGCGTGCACCATGACTGGTGGACTTATTGACTTTTGGGGGGAGGCCGGCCTTCTCCCCTTTATTTAAGGTTCCTTTATTTTGTTATTGTTTTGTTTGTAGGTTGCACTCTCCTGCACCGGGTTGAGGGGGACCTCCCCCCGCTGCCGGAGATTGCTTCGATTGTTAGGTTTTTCCACTTTATATCATTGTTAAGTTTTCATATTTTTACTTTAAAGTAGCCTAGTTCTAGGCTGTCGTGTTTTTCGGCGACTTATGCCCAAGTGGGTAGTTGCCAGATGGGCTCCAT
The DNA here is from genome assembly GCA_963969495.1 of Ceratothoa steindachneri. Taxonomy (NCBI): domain Eukaryota; kingdom Metazoa; phylum Arthropoda; class Malacostraca; order Isopoda; family Cymothoidae; genus Ceratothoa; species Ceratothoa steindachneri. The sequence goes on from OZ018324.1 coordinate 52,892,962, forward strand.
AAAATTAAAAAAAAAAATCTCCTTCGCCTACGGGTGCAGGGGACTCCCCCTCACCCCCTTCTCTGAAGGTGCGTCGGGCACTTCCCTTTTCCCAGCGGCAGTCCCCTCTTTTCTTTCCAAGGGGACTGCGAAGAAAGCCACCAGGCAGCCCTTAGCCAAACGCTCCCCATCAAAGCGGCTCGGTAGGGCAAACCCCCTTAGGGGGGAGAGGCAAGCCTGGCCCCTTCGGTCGCTTCCCTCAAAAGACCTGCTGGCAAAAATATTAAACCTTGCCGGGGTCAAGGCCTGTGCCTCCCCAAACAAGACTGGCGACACTGCCAAGGGGACCTGCGATGTCCTGGGAGGGGATGGCCAACTGGAGGCCTCTCCTGTGATAGACATGGTCCTTGAAGAGACCGAACCTCAGACGGTAGGGCCTTCCATGGGGGGGAATTCGGGCTCGGCGCCAAGCACCGAACCCGAATCCGCCCCTATGCAAGGTCCTCCTCAAATGGCTGAGGGCTCTGAGGCAGTAAAAGGAGGGGAGGGATCTTCTTCGACAGGTGCCCCTACGACAACCAGGACCTTCTCCATTTCGGAGAGGGACCTGGCTGAGGCCGGTGCATCTGGCCTGGGGGCTTCTGCCAGCGGAGGTGAGAAGCGGGATCATTCCCCGCCCTCCTCTCCAAAAAATAAAAAGACAAAGAAGACGAAAAAGACTCGGGGCTCCTCTCCATCCGCGGGGGCTGCGGGGACGGATGGGTCTGCTGCCACTTTGGTACGCGACCAAGCCAAGATCGGCACATCCAGCCCCTCTACCCCCCCGTGTGCGGAGCCCCTGACTAAGACCAAGAGTGCACAGGGCGGAGCCTCGATGACATCAGGGCCCCTCATTCAGAGGTTACCTGGCGTTTTCGAGCCCGCTGGCTTCAAACGCTTCCTCGTTATTCGCTCCACTGATGGCACCATGTTGTCCAAGGGCAACATGATCCATCAGACGAGAGGATTAGCTAGTGCAATTGGTAGAGAGCCGAAGGTGACCCGTTTCTCGGACGGAAGCCTTCTGGCTAATCCGGCCGAGGCGGCCAAGATAAGTGCTCTTCAGACACTTCATGGCACCCCGGAGAGTGTGACGCCGCACTCTACCATGAACTTTGTGAAATGAGTAGTTTATGCGAGGGAACTCGTTGACTACTCCATTGAGGACATCACCCTAGAGCTGGCCGACCATGGGGCGGTCAAGGTCGAACGTGTGATGAGAAAACAGGGAGGGGCTTCGAGACCCACCCCTACACTCTTCGTCACGTTCGACTGTGACAAGCTCCCTGAGTCGGTGCGTGCCGGTTGGTACCGCTACCGCGTGAAGGCATTCGTGCCACTGCCGCGGCGGTGCCATTACTGTCACCGCTTCGGCCATACGAATCGCTCATGTAGACGTGCAAAGTCTTGGTCACCCGAAGTCTGTGTAAATTGCTCCAAGGTCGCACACGATAAGTCCAAATCGTGTGTGGCCAAGTGTGTCAATTGCGGAGAGCCGCACCCTGCTTCTTCTAAGCAATGTGGTGCATATCTCCTGGAGAAAGAAATCCTGGCCGTTCAGGCCCAGGATCGACTCTCATTCCGCGAGGCTAAGGACTTGGTCCTGGCGCGCCCAGCTCTGCCTGGGACGTCATATGCCTCAGTAGTTAGAAAGGCACCCTCTGCTCCTGGCCCATTCGGAGCCCTTCTGCGGGCTCTACCCAACCCGGGCGCTCCCCTGGTAAAGCTGGCGGCAAAAAGGGTTCATACTCAGCCCCGGCTAAAACAAGGGCTCCCTTCTCTTTCCCCAGCGTGACCGTTTCCCGCAAGGCGAAACGGCCACGCGCCTCCACCGAGTCGTTAGACTCACAGGAGGCAACACCCCTGAAGATGGTCGCTAGGCCATCTTCGGGGGTTCCTAAAGCTGTCCCCCGAAAGGAGGACAGCAACAAAGGAGCTTCGGCTCCTTCGCCCACGCCCCGAGGTGGAGCGAGTGGCTCGGAGACGGTGGTTCCTCGAAAAGAGGGCCCCCCCCGCCTCCGAAGCCGCAGTGCCCGCCTAAGGTTTCCAGGCGGAGGGAGCAAAAGACTCGCATGGCGAGCCCAACCTCCCCCAATAAGTCCTCGAAGGCGACAGCGCTTTGTCCGGCCAACAGCGCCCGGGGTTCTGCCCCCGGGAAGCGTACGGCCATTCCCGTGAGGGTCTTCAGTTTGAGGAGGGCCCCCGCGTCCCTTCCGAGCTAGGCCTGGAGGGCATATTTCTTCAATGGAATTGCCGTGGACTCCGGGCCAGCTGGGAGGAGCTGCGGAGGCTCGTCTCGTTCCGCTCCCCGTTAGCTATCTTTTTGCAGGAGACCATGCTAGGCGCGTGCCCCCTGCCCGCTCTCCTGGGGTACAAGGGTCTTGTGACCCCACCACCGCGGGATGGCCGAGCTGGGGGATGCGCGGTTTACACCCGGCATGATGTCTCCGTTCTTCCTTCCTCTTTAGATACCTCCTTTCAGGCAGTGGCTGTGCAGCTGCACCTGGATAGGAGGTATACTATCTTTTCTGCGTACATTCCTCCGTCAGCTGACTTCGACGCGGGGGACTTCCGCCGCGTCGTGGCACGGTTGCCGAGGCCCTATCTCTTGCTTGTAGATCTAAACGGCAGGCATCCTCTCTGGGGAGATTACTCCATAAATCCCAGGGGACAAGTCCTTGCCGATCTGATCGAAGAGCTTGAGATGGGTGTCCTAAACGTGGATGAGTTTACGCATCACTGTCCGAGAACCGCTTCATTTTCTTGCCTTGACCTATCTTGGTGCTCTTCGGATGCACAGCCTGATTTTGATTAGGGGGTGGACGATGACCTCCATGGTAGTGATCACTTTCCCATTCAAATACCATTTTCAGGGCTACTGCCGCCTGAAAGACCACCTCGGTGGTGCTTGGCGCGGGCGCGGTGGCCTGCATTTCAGGAAATGACTGAATTCTCTATCTCAGTCGAGGAGTTTAGGTCGGTAGATGAGGCCGTTGAGTTCTTCTCCGGCAACCTCATCCCTGTGGGCCTAGCTACTACTCCTAGGACGTCTGGCCGTTTTGCACGCCGACCACTCCCATGGTGGTCGGCCGAGTGTGAGACGGCCCTCAAACAGAAGCATTATGCCTACATGCGCTATAAGCGCCGCCCGAACGATTTCACTGTCGCTGAATTTCGTCGGGCTAGGGCTAGGTTCCGGTATATTTCGAAGCACGCCCGCCGCTCTTCTTGGCGGGCATACGTGTCTTCACTTAACGGGAAGACCCCTTTAGCTGAGGTGTGGAAGCGAGTCAAAAGGATCGGGGCAAGTTCTCGCAGGACTTCCTTCCCGTTCTCCAGGAGAATGGGACCGCAATCTCGGACCCCGCGTCCGTGGCGGAATCCTTAGCGACCGCTTTTTCCGCATTCTCTAGCCGTGATGCTGCTCCGCCACCATTCAATGCACGTCGTGATGTCGCGGAAGGCCACCGGCTGGACTTTACCTCTAGAGGCGGAGAACCCTTCAACGACAAGTTTACTGTGAGTGAGTTGCGTTCCGCTCTCGCTTCGTGCGCGGACACCGCCCATGGTCCGGACGATGTCCCGTACGCCATGCTTCGACACCTGGGTGAGCGAGGCATGGCCTTTCTGTTAGATTTGTTCAACAGGATCTGGGTGGAAGGTCTTCTCCCAGACTCCTGGCGAATCGCTACTGTGCTCGCCTTTCGCAAGCCGGGGAGAGATCACTCTACTCCGACCGGTTTCCGCCCAATCTCTCTAACCTCTTGCGTGTGCAAGTTGATGGAGAAATTGGTAAATGTTAGATTAGCCTATTTCCTGGACAGCGGAGGCCATCTGTCTTCTGCACAGTGCGGCTTCCGTAAGTTCCACTCCACGTCGGATGCTCTGCTCCGACTGGAAAATGCCGTCTGCGAGGCTTTCCTTCGTAGACAGCACTACGCCACGGTGTTTTTTGATCTGGAGAAGGCCTATGATACCGCATGGCGATACGGTATCATGGAGACTCTCCACACGATGGGGGCGAGGGGACGCCTCCCAATGTTTATATCTGAATTTTTGCGAGATCGTCGATTCCGCGTACGGGTGGGGGGAGCCCTCTCCGGCCCAAAGGAGCAGGAAGAGGGTGTCCCGCAGGGAAGTGTCCTCAGTGTCACACTCTTTGCCCTGAGCATCAACGGCATCACCTCGGTGCTGCCGGAAGATGTTCTCGCTACGCTCTACGTGGACGACCTTTCGATCTCTTTTGGCGCGGCCCAGATGCCAACTCTGGAGCGTCGACTCCAACAGGCATTGAACCGCGTCTCTCGCTATGCCGAAGCGCACAGTTCGCTTTTCTTTGGCCAAGACTAAGGTGGTGCACTTCTGCCGTTATCCACGGCTTCACCTCGACCCAGATTTGTTTCTTAAAGGGGTGCGCCTGGATGTGGTTGAGTCGCACCGTTTCCTTGGTCTTGTATTCGACCGACGCCTCACCTGGGAGGCTCATATTCGCAGCCTTAGGGTCTCTTGTACCCGCGCCATGGACATTCTCCGTTCCGTGACGTTCAGTGCTTGGGGCGCTGATAGGGCTACTGCCTTACTTTTTTATCGATCCTTTGTTCGTTCGAAGCTCGACTACGGATGCGAGTTTTATGCATCCGCAGCCGAGCGTTTATTGCGGAAGGTGGATTCGATCCACCACACCGGCCTTCGCCTTGCGACCGGTACCTTCCGCACTTCCCCCATTGAGAGCCTGTTGGTCGATGCTGGGGAGATGCCACTCGCTCTGCGCCGCGTGCAGTGTATCACTCGACTGTACGCGCAAGCCCGGCGCCTCCCTCAGTCGCCAACAGCTCTCACTGCATCCGCAGCTGATCTCGATGGTGCCTATGCCCCCGAGAGACGCCAGTCATACCCTAAGTCTTTTGGGTTTACGGCCAGGAAACTCCTTCGAGAGGTAGATATCGCTTTCGGGCCGGTGGCGCCCCTGGTTTTGCCCAGGACGCCACCCTGGATGGTACCACATTTGGCTATTTGTCGCCACGCCTCTGCTTCCAAAGCTTGTACTGCGCCGGGAGTATTGCGCTCGACCTTTCTGGAGCACACATCGTGTCACGCTGGAACCGTGCCAGTGTATACGGATGGCTCCAAGTCCCAAGAGGGGGTCGGCTTCCACGCCGTATCCCCTCTGTTTGAAGTCAGCGGGGCTCTACCAGGCGCTGCGCTGCGTCTGTCTTCACGGCTGAGCTGGTGGCAATACACCACTCGGTACGGGAGATTACGCGACGTGCCCGGTTCGGAGACCGGATTGTGATCTATAGCGACTCACAAAGCGCCCTGAGTGCTCTCGGGGCATTGGAATCTCCGCATCCCCTGGTTCACGATATCCGTGAAGCCACGGTTTTGTCGAGCTGGGCAGATGTTGAGATTATCTTCTGCCGGGTTCCTGGACATGTAGGAATTGCGGGGAATGAGCGCACCGATGAGGGGCCAAAGAGTCCGCGAGGACTCTGCGACTGGACCAGCGTTTTGCTCTTCCTCACACCGACTACATGGCAGGAATACGGGCAGCTCTTCGGACTGCTTGGCAAAGAAGATGGGAGACGGTCGAAGGGAACTTAAAGTTGCGTGCCATTGCGCCGCGACTGTTCCCATGGACCTATCCCCCAATGACGCGGCGGCTTCAGGTTGCTTTCTGTCGTCTTCGAATCGGACACACTCGTGTGACGCATCGCTACTTGATGGAGCGCTCGCATGCGCCCTATTGCAACGACTGCGTCGTCCCCCAGACTGTTCGGCATATTCTTGTCGAATGTCCCAGTCTGGGTGATCTTCGCGTACGATACCTGTCTCGGTACCGGGATGGGCGGGGTCGCTACCGCCTGTCCCTTGTACTCGGGACGAGTGCGTGCACCATGACTGGTGGACTTATTGACTTTTGGGGGGAGGCCGGCCTTCTCCCCTTTATTTAAGGTTCCTTTTTTTTGTTATTGTTTTGTTTGTAGGTTGCACTCTCCTTCACCGGGGTGAGGGGGACCTCCCCCCGCTTCCGGAGATTGCTTCGATTGTTAAGTTTTTCCACTTTATATCATTGTTAAGTTTTCATATTTTTACTTTAAAGTAGCCTATTTCTAGGCTGTCGTGTTTTTCGGCGACTTATGCCCAAGTGGGTAGTTGCCAGATGGGCTCCATAAAATTTAAAAAAAAATAAAAATCTTGCTACGCTCTACGTGGACGACCTTGCGATCTCTTTTGGCGCGGCCCAGATGCCAACTCTGGAGCGTCGACTCCAACAGGCATTGAACCGCGCCTCTCGCTATGCCGAAGCGCACAGGTTTCGGTTTTCTTTGGCCAGGACTAAGGTTGTGCACTTCTGCCGTTATCCACGGCTCCACCCCGACCCAGACTTGTTTCTTAATGGGGTGTGCCTGGATGTGGTTGAGTCGTACCGTTTCCTTGGTCTTGTATTCGACCGACGCCTCACCTGGGAGGCTCATATTCGCAGCCTTAGGGTCTCATGTACCCGCGCCATGGACATTCTCCGCTCCGTGACGTTCAGCGCCTGGGGCTCTGATAGGGCTACTGTCCTACTTTTTTATCGATCCTTTGTTCGTTCGAAGCTCGACTACGGATGCGAGTTTTATGCATCCGCAGCCGAGCGTTTATTGCGGAAGGTGGATTCGATCTACCACACTTGCCTTCGCCTTGCGACCGGTGCCTTCCGCACTTCCCCCATTGAGAGCCTGTTGGTCGATGCTGGGGAGATGCCACTCGCTCTGCGCCGCGTGCAGTGTATCACTCGACTGTACGCGCAAGCCCGGCGTCTCCCTCAGTCGCCAACAGCTCTCACTGCATCCGCAGCTGATCTCGATTATGCCTATGCCCCCGAGAGACGCCAGTCATACCCTAAGCCCTTTGAGATTAGGGCCAGGAAACTCCTTCGAGAGGTGGATATAGCCCTCGGGCCGGTGGCACCCCTGGTTCTGCCCAGGACGCCACCCTGGAGGGTACCACATTACGCTATTTGTCGCAATGCCTCTGCTCCCAAAGCTTGTACGGCGTTGGGAGTATTGCGTTCGACCTTTTTGGAGCACACATCGTGTCACGCTGGAACCGTGCCAGTGTATACGGATGGCTCCAAGTCCCAAGAGGGGGTCGGCTTCCACGCCGTATCCCCTTTGTTTGAAGTCAGCGGGGCTCAACCAGGCGCTGCGCTGCGTCTGTCTTCATGGCCGAGCTGGTTGCAATACACCACTCGGTACGGGAGATTACGCGACGGGCCCGGTTCGGAGACCGGATTGCGATCTATAGCGACTCACAAAGCGCCCTGAGTGCTCTCTGGGCATTGGAATCTCCGCATCCCCTGGTTCGTGATTTCCTTGACGCCATTGTTTTGGCGAGCCGAGCCTTTTCGAGATTATATTCTGCTGGGTTCCTGGACATGTAGGAATTGCGGGGAATGAGCGCGCCGATGAGGGCGCTAAAGAGTCCGCAAGGACTCTGCGACTGGACCAGCGTTTTGCTCTTCCTCACACCGACTGCATGGCAGGAATATGGGCAGCTCTTCGGACTGCTTGGCAAAGAAGATGGGAGACGGTCGAAGGGAACTTAAAGTTGCGTGCCATTGCGCCGCGACTGTTCCCTTGGACCTATCCTTTAATGCGGTGACGGCTTCAGGTCGCTTTCTGTCGTCTCCGAATCGGACACACTCGTGTGACGCATCGCTATTTGATGGAGCGCTCGCCTGTGCCCTATTGCGACGACTGCGTCTTCCCCCAGACTGTTCGGCACATCCTTGTCGAATGTCCCAGTCTGGGTGATCTTCGCGCACGTTACCTGTCCCGGTACCGGGATGGGTGGGGTAGCTACCGCCTGTCCCTTTTACATGGGACGAGTGCGTGCATCATGACTGGTGGACTTGTTGACTTTTGGAGGGAGGCCGGCTTTCTCCCTTTTATTTAACTTGTTTTTTGTTATTGTTGTTTGTTTTGTTTTTTTCTAGGTCGCAGGCTCCTGTGCCGGGGGGAGGGGACCTCCCGCCAACGCCGGAGCTTGCTCCCTGAGTGTTATCCCCCTTTTATTGTTGTTTTTGTTATTTTTTTTATTTCAGAGTAGCCTAGAACTGGGCTGTTTGTTTGCGGCGACTTAAACCCAAGTGGGTAGTCGCCAGATAGCCCCTTGAAAAAAAAATAAAATTGCGGAAAGTGGATTCGATCCACCACACTGGCCTTCGCCTTGCCACTGGTGCCTTCCGCACTTCCCGCATTAAGAGCCTGTTCGTCGATGCTGGGGAGATGCCACTCGCTCTGCGCCGCGTGTAGTGCATCACTCGCCTGTACGCGTGAGCCCGGCGCCTCCCTCAGTCGCCAACAGCTTTCACTGCATCCGCAGCTGATCTCGACGCTGCCTATGCCGCCGAGAGATGCCAGTCATACCCTAACCCCTTTGGGTTTAGGGCCAGGAAACTCCTTGGAGAGCTAGATATACTCTCGGGCCGGTGGAGCCCCTGGTTCTGCCCAGGACGCCACCCTGGAGGGTACCACATTTGGCTATTGGTCGCTACGCCTCTGCTATTTTATGGAGCGCTCGCTTGTGCCCTATTGCGACGACTGCGTTCTCCCCTAGACTGTTCGGCCCATTCATGTCGAATTTCCCAGTCTGGGTGATCTTCGCGCACGTTACCTGTCCCAGTACCGGGATGGGCGGGGTCGCTACCGCCTGTCCTTTAATGAGGACATCTAAAAAGGGTAATCTATTATCATATTCCATCCCGTAATTGCTTGTGGTTGAGGCGGTCAACGAAATCTTGAGTGTTCATAATGTGTGCAGATGAGAGTCTTCCAACCACCTGCAATTACCGGATGGAAAATGTGTGAGCTTTGATGTAAACTCTTTGTTTACCAAAGTTCCGGTTGACCAAACCATGGGCCCTCTGCGGGAAATCATGCATAGACTTAATTTGGATCTTCCCATTTCTACGAGTAAATTTATCGATTTAGTTGAATTATGTCTCTCTGACAATGTGTTTCGAGTAAATAATGAGTTTTATAGACAAATATTTGGCCTTAGCATAGGAAATAGTTTATCTCCGATATTGGCATGTCTCTTCATGGAATATTTTGAGATTGAACTCCTTCCCACAATTTCTCCCCCTAACTTTATATGGTTAGGTACATTGACGATGTATTTTCTGTATGGCCTAATGGCCATGATTTTGATAACTTTTTTAATAATTTGAATAATTTGCATGTCTCCATCAAATTTAAATATGATAATAGATTACCCTTTTTAGATGTCCTCATTAATAAAGATCACCATGAATTTAAACTTGACGTTTATAGGAAACCAACCCACTCGAATGCCTATATACATTATTTTTCGTTTCACGATAATACTGTTAAAAAAATCGGTAATTTCTAACCTTTTCCTTAGAGCATATAAAATATGTCATCCTTCCTATTTAGATGAGGAAATTGTCATTATCGGGACCATTTTTTCTAATTTGTATTACCCCGATTGGTTCATATCGTCTGCCCATTTTGCAGCTAGGAAAACATTCCATGGTAATAAGCCTTCCCGCACTAATGACTTCAACAAATGTATAACATTGCCATTTAATAATAAATTAAATAGTTTAAAGGACATATTTGGAAAAGCGGGTATTAATCTAGCCTTTAAATATAATAATTCCTTAAATCAATTGATGATTGCCAAGAAACCCAAAGATCATCATAACATAGGAGTATATGCAATACCATGCAATGATTGCCATTAGGTTTATATAGGGGAAACGGATGGAAATCTAGACAAGAGATTGTACGAACACAAAAGAGATATTAGAGTGGGCAGCCAAAGCAGTGGAATATTTTGCCATGTTAGAGACTTGAATCATTCGATCGATTTCAATGGAAGTAAAATGGTATTTAAATCGGCTAACAATGTTAAGAGAAGAATGGTAGAATCAAGCTTGATATCGTCAGTTCCTAATTTAAATCTATCTGAGGGTCAATTTTCTTTTAATCCTGTAATACGAAAGCAAATAAACAAAATAGTAAAATGTCAGCCCTTCAATATGTTTAGGCCTAACACCCCCCTGATTAGCCACAAGTAGGGGATTGGGGGAAAAAAAGAGGGGATCTTTCACGACCTGACCCCGTGTTATGTATGTAAGCACTTTTCTAATATTTTCTATCCAGTGTCAGTTGAAAAAGGGTGTGAGATACACCGAAACTGTTCTGAATTAAATTGTCTTCGGAGAATGTGGTTTAATTCCTCATATATATATATATATATATATATATATATATATATATATATATTTTAGTGTAGTTGGGTAGCAGTCTTTCCTGAAGGCAAATTTTGTTGAAGACCATTGTGTATTTCGCCTTAATTAATTTCCTTTGGAAACTTTCTCATCTTCTAACTCTCTTTTTTCTAACATCTTGTAGATGGTGGATCACTTGTCCTGTATTCATCTCTTTTAAATGAATGTGTTTGGTAAAAACCCAATTAAATTGCTGAGCTTTCGATTTTATTCGATCATATTCGGAGCGTTTTGAAATGTTCTTGCTTCCTTTACCAATGTAATGAGTAGAGTGAGGATCTTACAGAATGAAAGAAAATGATTTTTAAGGGGTATTTATTCCGCTTAGGTTGAGCATAACGTTAGAGGAAATGGGCCTGTCCGATGAGTGGAATTTTAAAATAATTTTAATGTGCGATTCCAGCTTGTCGCTTGACTGTTGATGGCCGGCTTATCTTCGTTTATTAATATGGCTTCTAAGATGCTCAGCTTAGCTTTATTAACCTTTTCTTTTAATAACAGTGTTATCAACAAGCATTTCTCTCGTTAGGATAACCTAACGAGAGATATGCTTGTTGATAACACCTGGGTTTACGGTTCGCCAAGGCTAGGTACAAGACCCACATCAACACCAGAGTCTCCCTAGTCAAAAAGTAACGTCCTGGGTTTACGGTTCACCAAGTCTGGGTACAAAACCCACATCAACACCAGAGTCTCCCTAATCAAAAGGTAGCTTCGGAACCTATACAGGTTCCGAAACCTTAATGCTCCAAAGAAGAAACAGTTATACACTGCCTTGGTACGCTCCGTCCTGGTGTACCCGGCAGTGATAACCCAGATGGCAAGTTGTACCTCTCTCAGGACGATGCAGAGAGTAGAAAATAAAGCCACCCTACTAATAGATGGCGCTAGAAGAAACGACCTTATTGGGCAAACAGACCTGCACGCAAGAGCAGGGCTTAAGGAAATTAATAGAAGCTCAAAGGCTAGGGTGAAAAACTTGGAAAAAGATACACCAAACAATTATACCCTCACTCGACAACCTTCAAATTGTAATCCCGCAGCAGAAGCGACACAAAGTTGCAAGGTTAGCATTATTCCCAAGCGGAAGAAATTGCGCGGGACAGGCAATAAACCCGATTTTTAAATATCCAAGATCGAGAAATACGAATATAAGACCGGAGAAAACCAAAAAAGAACAACCAATATAGACTAAAACCATAAAACGAACAAAGAAGAGATATACCCAATAAGAGCACATAAAATAAATAAATAAAAGGACAAACGATAAAAAGAAGCGAAATGCCCATAAAAGGTGTAAAGAAACGAGAAATAAACAGAAGAAATGAATCAATATAAAACTAAACAAAAGAGCCCATCAATAGAAAAAGTAATAAAAAAATAAAAAATAAACAAAAGCGGCGAACAGCCCATTAAAAGAATATGAAATGTAAAGTATAAAACTAATTTAAGAATAAAATAAAAAATAAACAAAAGAGGCAAAATGCCCACAAAAAAGAAAATTAGCCTAAATAAAGTTAGCAAAAAATAAACTTGAAAGGTTAGAAAGCTACGACGGAGGAATAAATAATATATATATATATATATATATATATATATATATATATATATATATATATATATATATATATATATATATATATATATATATATATATATATATATATATGTAGAAATAAACTCGAGGAGAGGGCACCACGTCGTATATCGCATTTATGTTCATTCATTCGCTTAGAGAATCTGCTGCTTTCACCGATATATAATTCATCACATGATTTGCATGGAATAAAATAAACTTCCTGTTCTTTTTCGATCGATCTATTTTTGGATAGGCTATTTCTGATCGTATTCTCGTACTGAAAGGCAATATTGATGTTGTTGGTCTGCGTCAACTTTTTGAAATTGATTAACTAGGGGAAGTATGAGAAGGTAACATAATATTTGACACATCTGTTTTCCTTATAATTAGCTGGGGAGTAATCGATGGTTCTGGCTCTATAGTGACACTTTTCTATGAACCAAAGGGGATATTGCAGTTCAATGAATGTTTGGATGGTTTTATTAATTTCGTCTTGCAAGAAACAAGGATCACAAATGCGATATGCTCTCAGGAACATGGAAGAAACTACAGGCCGTTCAACGGATACATCGTGGTTTCCAGTAGACGGAACAATATGCTTTGTCGTTTATTTTAGATATTTTTACATCCAGAAACGGCAATGAGTTGTTCAGTTCCCATTCTACTTTAAATGTAATAGTTGGGTGGATCTTATTCAATTTTTCAAAGAAACAATCAAATCTGTTATCATTGATGAGCCATGTGACACATATATCGTCTACATAGCGGAACCACGTTGTGGAATTGTGTAAAATGGGGGGGAAGGAGGTACTTTTCAAAATCTTCCATCAACAGATGGCATAATATCGGGGAAAGGAGATTGCCCATACTCATGCCATATTTCTGGCTGTAAATACAATCTTCAGTTCTGAACACATTGTCCGTCACACACAAACGAACTAATTTTACAAATTCCTTACACTGTAAGGGTAATGTTAGGTTAGACAAAGGCAAGTTTTTTCATAATTACATCCAGAGCTTCATCGACGGGAACTTTTGTGAAACGGCTATTGACATCAAGACTTAACAACTACTTATTCGATAGGTCAAGCTCTTTAATTTTATTCACAAAATCACCAGAATGGATAATGTGAGCATCAGAAATACTACCAATTAATTTAGATAGGATTTTCGCTAGCCATTGAGAGAGTTTGTACGGATGGGATCCTACGCTGGAAATAATCGGTGCTATTTTAATTGTTACCTTTTCGTGTATGTGAGAAGAGCTCCTTCCGAGGGCTTCAATAAAGACTGTGTATACCTAATATAGCCTTTTAACTGCATATATATATATATATATATATATATATATATATATATATATATATATATATATATATATATATATATATATATATATATGTGTGTGTGTGTGTGTGTGTGTGTGTGTGTGTGTGTGTGTGCGTGTTTAATGAAAAAAATTACAAAATGGTACGTGAGGAAAGCAATAATATTAAAATTAACCCACAGGAAAATGAAAAGATGAATCCAAGCACTTTCGAACTATATTTGCAAGTTTATTTTCAATGAATAGCATGAAAAAGGAGGAGAAGACAACCTTATATAGGCTACAAAGATACGAAGGGAACGCCCATCACATAGTACAAACCAATAGAAAACACAAAAACAAGACAGAAAAATACTAAAAAAAGAACAATAGGCAACTAATAACAGACATCTGCATCCCTAAAACGATATACACACAACAATGCCATGTATATGATGGGTAAAAAAAAAACACTTTAAAGGATTATTATTAGAGCGAAAACATTTCGGGCTTAGAGTTAATCCACAGTCACAACAGAGACAGGTGATGGGGAGGCAATGCGAATGATATTACACTAATAAAGAGTGACAACAGGCTGCATTATGAAGTTATTCCATTTAGTACAAGTTTTTTTTAAAACAAGGTCGAGTTTAAATAAGCCAGGGGAAATATTTTTATTGGGTAAGATGCCAATTAAGGAACACTCGACAATATATCTTCTTGTGAAATCAACGGAATGATAATGGAATTTTGCAAGAATTCCAGTCAATGGGGTGGTTATATTCAGATAAATGTAAAAATAAAGCGCTGTTTATTTCACCTCTTCTAATATTGTACTTATGTTTGTAAATTTTAGGTAGATAAAGATTTACCAGTTTGCCCGAAGTAAGGTAAATTACAAATAGAACATTCTATAGAATATACTCCACATTTTTTCTTGTATTATTGTGGACTAACATTTTATATAAAGTGGATTCATATCTAAAATTTACAGAGATATTAAGTTGTTTAAAAATACGGGTGAGACTTAAAATGGTTCAAAGTATGGCAAGAGTAGACAATTTTTGTAATTGAAAACCGGTAGGTTATCAGTTCTATAAAAAGTACTCTTAGCAAAGTTTAATGAAGTATGCAAAAATTGACGAGATTAACAAAGTTTTTTACCTATTTGAAAGATATTGGACAATTCCTTATCCAAAAATTCCGGACTAACAACGCGTAATGCACGCAGAAACATATAAGTGAATACAGACCATTTAATTTTTAACATTATGTTAATAATAAAAGTGAATATATGAACTGGAGTTAAACGTTTTTGAATTCTATGTCCTGTTCATAAAATGTAATACCTGTATAACTTACTCTTAGTTCTTTGGAAGCCTTCGCAGTCAACGTGTTAAGAAAAGCAATTAAAATTGAATACAAGTGGCAGTAATTTAGACGAATTAAGTGTATTGTTTAATATTGAATGAATATAGACACGTGGGTAAGAATAAAAGTGGTATGAATATGAGTGGTATAAACAAAAGTGATAAGACAACAGGGTATAGCAACAAGGATATACACACACGGATTATAACCTCACAGAGGACTTGTCTAACCGGCGGAGAAAACAGAAATAGCTTTGGGGATGAATCGATACAGAGACAAAAGCGATTTCGACACCAATTGGTGGGTTTAAAATACGTCAGACGAGGGTTGTGATTGGCTGAGGGAAACCGTGCAAATCATATTGATAAACAGGATAGAAATGTCGCATATGAAGCACAAGTGTGTCCTATGCGAAATGAGTAAGCTCTTAAACGGGAAAATTCCAAGGGGATTTTAGAAAGTTTGTAGGAACTTCACAAATGGCCATGATGCCAGCTACTATAATTCAATCGCTTCATTGGTGTGAAGCGTACGAGAAGTGCAGGCGAGCGGCTTAAAAGCTTCGCTTGAATGAGTCATTTTTGAGATTCAGGATGGCCGAGTGGATTCGCCGCTGGCTAACAGTGGTCCAGTGATGAGGGAAGCTATTCGCAATTCGCCCACGCTATTATTTTTCCCTTTGGCCGTTTTCCTACTCCTCTATCTACAGGTTCAATCATTAACCAAACAACCGATATATATATATATATATATATATATATATATATATATATATATATATATATATATAAATATAGAATTAGGTAAGAGGCCACGTTGTATACATTCACTGTTGAAGTCCACACCAGTGGCAGCGTTATTGATTTTAACTTGTATTCTATTTATTTTTCTTATAAGTTTTTGCCTGGGTCTTGTAGGCGAGAAAAAAACATTCGCAAAAGACATATTTTATTCCGAGACGTCTTTCGCCTGTGGTCGGTCATCTTCAGGAAATAAACAGAAATGGACTGGAAAAGATGGTATACTCAATTTAGTAGATGATGGGATAGTAGTAGATAAAAGTGGGCGCAATTTAATGTTGGGGGGGGATATTTTGCTCTAGTAGGAGGGCATCACATTATATTCTTGATATTGATTTTTTCTTTTTGTCTTATTTGTTGTATGTAATGTTTTTCTATGTTTGTTTCTATTTGTTTAGCTAGCGTGTTCTTATTGTTAGTGTTTCAATTCTTGTATACTTATTTTTTAGGTTAAATTCTTAAGCATTCAAGCCTTTAATAGCTGTTAGCTCAGCAATTTATCTGTGTTGTTTTAATGTTATGTTATTCTGTCTCTCTGTTTTTTGTTTCGGTTAAACTGTGTTAGTTTTTTGTGTTCCTGTTATGTGTATAGTGACGTTATGTTTTCCTGAGAGCATATCTTAGTACTTGGGAACTGGCTACGACGGGAGACTTTCTCCCGTATTCGTGCAGGTATATTAAGTCTGCCACCAGTTCCATGTAGCTCCAGAATGACAACATTCGTGAGGGTTGACCAGACCTTTCTTCCCAATTTTGGAGTGATGATGTTAATAGGGTCCAGTTTTTTTTTCTTGTATGGAGATCCCTCTGCCGATGTTGGTCACGCCTTCTGGCTTTATTAACAATTAGGGATGCCGTGTTCTGTACTCGTTGCAGTTTTCTCATTGAGGTCTTGCTGGCCGCTTGAGTCACTACTGCTGGGTAGATGAGCTTATCCCGGACGTACATCAGGAATATTTTCCTAATGTTCTCTTAATCTGTATAGCTTGGAGATTTCTCTCTTTGCTAGGTTCCGCCTCTCCGTTTAGTGTCTCGAGTATCCGTGGTCGGAGATCTTTAGGTCCAGGACAGTGCCTTCAGCGGAGTAGCCGTATCTCCTCCCATAGATGATGATGAGCCACGCCAACGTGCGGCTCAGTGGGACGATTTTGAACTTGTCCCAATTAGTTCTTATCTTCCAGCGTCTCTCGTACCGGTTGATGTTGTTGATTTCCGCTATTGTACGCATTGCCTGATCCCTTGCTTTCTTCACCGGGCATGGAACGATCTAGATGACGTCATCTGCAAATTGCAGATACATCATGTCCCTGTGCACCGGTGTTGGGAGGTCGTGGTAAAGACCAAGTAGAGCAGTGGGCTCAGGCAACTTTCCTGTGGAACGCCCGCCTTGAGTTCGAATTCGGGTCCTCTGTATCCTTTGATCATGATACATGCTCTTCTGTCCATGGCAAAGTCAACAAAGGATCCTTTTCAGGATTGGGTCTAGCTGGAGGTTCAGGATCTTGTATTGAAGTCCTTCCAGCCAGACTTTATCGAAGGCCTTCTGCACGTCCCTCAACACAATGTTTACATAGTATCCATTCACATGGCAATAGGCTACTTTTTTTGTCAGGATCGCTAGGGCTGTATCTGTGCCTCTTTTGGGGCGGAACCCGTGTTGTTGAGGATAATGCGCTCCAACTCGTTCAGTTGAACTTGTAGCCTATTAGCTAGGATCTTTTCAAAGATCTTGCCGTGCATCTCCAGAAGAGAGATCGGACGATAGTTTGCCACCTGGTATGGGGGCTTGTTTCCTTTCGAGATGAAGGTGATTTTGGCCATCTTGTACCCTTCAGGAAATTAACCTGTATTCAAAGCGGCATTCATGGTATTAACCGAATGATTTGCCTCGGGGCATTCACGAGATTGTTTTTCGTGACCCAAACCAGCCTGGTGCCCTTTACTTCAAAGATCTTATGGTGTTCATGGTCTCTTCGAAAGTTATTGGGTACCCGTGGCCGACCATCTCTCTTTCCTGAGATACTTGCGGGTGAGGGTGGGTTCTATGTATCACTGTGCCGAGGTCCTCGAGCAGTTAGTCTTCGAATTCCTGGTCGAAGTCGTCGTTCTCCTCAGGGGTTATAGCAAAAATCTTTTTCCAGTGTATCCTGAATCTTTTTTCGAGAGACTCTGGATTCTCAATGATTTCATCTCCATCTTTTATTTTTGTTCTGGCTTTGGTGGGCAGTCCCCTAAGACTTCAGATGCTATTCCAAAAATTTACTGAACGGTCCTCCCTGTCTAGCCTACAATGATGTCATTCCAGATTTCCTTTTGTTTCTATGTGATTGTGTCTTTTAGTTCCTCGCTTAGTTGTCTCATTCTGGCTATCCTTTCCCGATTTGCGCCTGTCCTGCCTATTTCTTCGAAGATTCCCCTATGTTTACTAGCGACATTCCTCATCTCGTTCGTCCACCTAGGTTGTGGGAGCATTTTATAGGAGATACTGGGGACGCATCTCTCGTTGGCTTGAATGAGGAGATTAGTGATGTAGTTTATCTCCTGATCTACCTCTTCGAGATTGGTGTCTTCCAGGTCAGCTGGTTGATATTCGCTAAGTATCTATCTATATAGCTCCCATTTAGCTTTCGCATAAGTCTTCCTAAGTGGGACTGGCTTGAGAATTGGTGCAAGCGAGATTGTTGTAAGGATCGGGATATGGTTGCTCGGTACTACAGGTCCGGGCTCGTTGCTGATGTTAAAGGGGGAGTTACGGCTCGCTAACACTATGTCCGGTTTGGTTGCCGAACGTTGCGTTAGGTAGGTCGGGAAATCAGGTCCTACTCTCTGGTGTCTGTCTCTTTAGAAGAGTAGTTCCAGATTCCTTCCCCTTTGGTTGGAGTCACCATAACCAGACGCTGTGCATCTGGCGTTTAGGTCTCCTCCTAGCAACGCCATTTTTACTCGCCTAAAGATGTTGAAAAAGCTGGGAATAAGCAGGTACTTTCGGCAGGGCGGCTGATACGCCGCTGCCACAGTTAGGCCTCCCACCAGGGTCCACTTTAATTGCCCTGTCTTTACCCCTTTAACAATCTCCATAATGATGGGGGTGACTGGGAATGGGGTCTTATCAGTTTGTAGAATTTCATTTTCAACTCTTCTCCATCAAATTTAGTGGTTTGTTGGGGAGCCTTTACCCTGCTTCTACTACTCGACCTCTTGCTTTCTTTGGGGGGTTGGATCTGTTCGTCTTCGTCTTCAGAGGAGGATGCAGAGCTTGAGAGGTTACCATCAGCTTGCTTTATACTTATTGCTGCTCCCCCCCCCCCTGCATTTCCCATTTTCTTATGGCCTCTATTCATGGATCCCTATTTTTGGATTTTTGATGTGCTTGGGTTGTCTCCTAGTTTTCATTTACTTCCGCTCTAACTTCACTTGGTGGAAAGGGGGTCGCTGGGGCTTCTTCCTGAAATTCGTATTGCAGTTGATGGACGTCCCCCGATGGAGGGTTGTCCGGGAACCACACTTCCTTGAGACTATTCTTCGGTCGCGAAGCAGCCCAAGTTGGTAAGGTTTGTCACATGTGCGTACAAAATACACGTGAAGATTTTCGTGTAGTTTTTATTCCCTACCTTCAGGTAGGTCTTTTAAACGTCACTTTCTACGGTCCTTGCTGGGGTGGCTTTTGCCGCTTGGGCATATGAGGTATTCGCTTTCCTTATTCCCTCCGTCTTTTTCTCGTCTTCCCATCTTTTCATTGCCTCCTTCTTCTTTGGGCAAGACATGGCCATAGCCCCATGCTTTTGTCCACAGTTTGAGCATTTTTCTTCGGCTGCCGGGCATTCCCGCCGGGCATTCTTTTGTGGTGGGTGTTCTAATTTAAAGCACCTTAAGCAGATTTGCACTAGGGTAAACTCCTCCCTCTCGATTTGTTCCCTGCTTATTTTTGCGTTGAAGAGCAGTAGTCCACTCTCCTTCACCTTGGTTGCCATGATGGTATCGCCAAATATGATCTTAAACACGTGGTTGTATTCCGTGTTGTCCCTTCTGTTTTTAAACTTTACCACTTTGTTAATGTTCGCCCACTGTTGGTTACTCTCTATTTCTCCGTTAATCTCCTCATTTGTATGTTGGCCGATCAAAGGGTCCAGCCTTCGGCATATCACATTTCTGTGTGCGTGAATCTGGGGAGGGGTACTGGATTGAAGGTTTATTCCCCTCAGGATCTTTATCCCAGCTCCCTTTGTGAGGGACTCAACGTCATTTTCCTTCTTGCATATAGCGACATATACTGTCGGTGAGTCGATCAGGCGGAAGACTGACACATTTAGGCTTCCGAATAAGGTTTCGTAAAACTTTCCCTTGTGGAGGGGAGTGCACTTACTTTCTGTCTTACCTTATTATCTGTTTATTTTGAGTTTCTACCTACCAATTCGTGTAATTCAGAGTTTTAGGTTTTTACGTTTTTTAGATTATTTGCCTTGGGGAGAAGAGAGCACCCAACTCCCTCGTTTGCCGACCGCCTCGACAGAAGAAGGAATTGCCTTTTAGGGTGAATGATAAAGATGGATGGGATGAATCCGGGTGGGATCCTCTCAGGGGTGTGATTTTATGGCGGATTTATTGACAACACCACCCCCCGAGGGTGTTTTAATCGCGACCGCATCCCAACATAGCATAGAGACGGTTGTATGTCCCTCTATGGTCCTGGAAGGGGCCCCCGCTGTGACGAGCAGCGGAGGTAGCAGTCTCTCACTTGTCCGGAATTGTTTCTGACATTGTTCTCGGCTGTATGCAACTCTTCAAACCAGTTTCCTCCAATGCCCCCAATTATGCCGTGGCAAGAGCTCGGCATAGTTAAAACGAAATATGATCGGCAATCCCTCCTCACATCCGGCAGCAGTTCACGTAGGGGCGCAAGGCAGGGGATTTAAGCAGTCATCGGCCTAAGTGGGGCCTCTAGAAAGAAAGATGAGTATTATTAGTCATGAATGAATGATGATGAGTTTATCTCTTTCGTGAAAGTGGTTTTCGGAGGCGTCCTTTGGAAAATTCTCAAAACTTTACCTAGTTTGCCGAGTTCTGAGGTAAATCAGCCAGTAATTTTTCCAAGATTTGCGAGCTAGCACAAATGGACTGACTTACATAGGCACTGCTTGTTTTTCTATTTGAACATAAAGGATACAAAATTGGCCAATCACAGTTAAGGAAATTTTTAAAGACACACTAAGGTTTAAATCATAGACGCTACAGAATAATTGACTTTTTCAGACGTAAGCGTTGCAAAATGACCAAACACATTTTGCACCATTCTGTAAGTCATTCCATTTCTGTTCATTTCCTGAAGATGACCGACCACGGTCTAAAGACGTCTCGGAATAAAAGATGTCTTTTGCGAATGTTTTTTTTTTTTTTTTGCCTACAAGACCCAGACAAAAAAAAACTTGTAATAAAAATAAAGAGAATACAAGTTAAAATCAATAACGCTACCACTGCTGTGGATTTCAACAGTACATGTATACAACATGGCCTCTTACATAATTATACATCCGTCGCCAGGCAAACAGCCAAAAAACCTGCGCGGAACAGAGAACTGCTTGTATGCACAGTGAGTATGTGCAAAAACAAAATCTCCTTGCAGCGCTCAAGAGTTAATTGCTTTCTCATCAAGCTCTTCTCCCCGAAGATCTTCTATCTCAATTAAAAGCAAGCCTTCGTGACGCATCTGACATACATCTGCGTCAGTGCAGGCAGCTCATTGGGTACAAGCTTGCTAAATTGTACGGCAGCCCAGTTGGCGTCTCTCAAAAAACAGACCATTTCATCAACCTAAGCAATACAACTCTTAGCCCAGAGCAGGTTGATTTCCTTAATTTAGGCCTCAACTGCTATTATATGACTAATTCACTTCCTTTATCTAAGGGGATTGAAATAGAGATCCTCCTGGAAGATATACTGTAGCTCCAACAAGACCAAAAAGTCATTATAAATCTCAACCTCCCTACTGAACTATCTGCAGAGTCAAACAAACGCCGAGGCCACAGTCGGAGCTCCCTCATCACCTCTCGACTGAGGCAGGCTGCGAAAGAACTAAGACAACGAAGATATTGGCATCCGTAGAGCCGATAAATCCTCAATATATGTCATCCTGAGCCAAGAAGATGAAAACAATCCTGCTCGACACCAGTAAATTCAAGTATATCAAGAGGAATCCCACTAACGATCTAAAACCGAAGCTAAACAAACTTATTAGAAAAAATAATATCACCATTAACCCTATGAAAATTCCTATAATCGAATGCGACTTTAGGATGGGTTACGCCTACATCAATGTGAAAGCGCATAGCCTGGAAATTTTCTCGGCCCTATCATAAGTCAAACTTCAAGTGTGAATTATCACTTAGCATAATATCTCAACTCGAATATCGCTCCCTATACCCCATCTGACTACACTCTGCCCTCATCTTAGACTCTTCTAGATATCCTTCAAACTTCTCGAATAGCAGCCGTACTAGCTTCCATGGACGTGGAATCTCTATTCACAAATGTTACCGTGGACGAGACCATCTATTTGATAAATTAATGTCATTTACCACATGGAAGGTTCCACACCTCTCACCATTCCCGAAGACATTCTACGACAACTCCTCCAAACATGCACAAAAGAATCCCCGTTCTACGGTCCCGGCGGGAAAATGCGCGTGTAAATCGATGGCGTTGCGATGGGGTCCCCACTTGGCGTCATTTTTGCTAACTTCTACATGGGTGCAGTTGAGAACAAGATTTTCAAGAGCAATATAGCGCCCAAACCTCCCATTTATGCGCGCTATATCGACGACATACTTTTGAATGCAGATAACCTTGATCAAGTTAATGCCCTAGTTGACACATTTAAGAACAACTTGTGTTTGAATTTCACGCACGAAACGGAAGATCAAGGATCCCATCCATTCCTTGATATTCTAATCAGTTGCCATGCGTCTAAATTTACCACCCAAATGTACGTTAAGGCCTCAAATTTAGGCTTCTGTTTAAACGGTATCTCTGAATTTCCTGAACGGTACAAGAAATCAGTCATTAATGCCTTGGTTAACAGGGCAATTTTCCATTCCTCCTTGTGGACGGCTGTCGATCTTGAACTGAAGAAGGCTTTCCTCGTTCTGCTCAACAACGGGTACTCACAGGAATACATCGATGCCACTATAAGAGAAAAAAAATGAATCTGGCCATTGGATCTGGTGCCCGGTGTACACCGAAGAAAAATACCATCGATCTTTATTACAAGGTCAATATGAACACAGGCTACCGTGAAGACGAAAAGGCCCTCAAGGCCATTTTACATCGAAATGTGACCCCAAATGACCCTAATACGGATATAAACCTAATAATATATTACAAGACAAAGAAAACAAAAAGTTGCATCATGAAAAACAGCTGTCTCCCTCCAAAGAACAGACTCCAGGAGACTAACGTCGTGTACGAGTATTCGTGACTGCGAACACCGTAATTCCAAGTACATCAGCGTGACCTTCACAACCTTGTCGAGGCGACTAACGGCTCACCTACAAGATGGGGCAATTAGAAAATATGCCCGCTCTCACGGGACTATATTAATCCGTGAGACGCTAAATAAGAACACTTCCATCATCCTGAGACTACAAAACCGCAGAAGATTGCGAATGGCCAAGCCGTATTTATCCGAATGAAGAAATCGGCAATTAATGTGCAAATCTAGCCCAAAACCATACTTTTCACTATAGCGTACGAGAAGTGCAGGCGAACAGCTTAAAAGCTTCGTTTGAATGAGTCTTTTTTGAGACTCAGGATGGCTGAGTGGATTCTCCGCTGGCTAACAGTGGTCCAGCGACGCGGGAAGCTGTTCGCAACTCGCCTACGCTATTATTATTTTTTTTGCCCCCTTTCCTACTCTCCTCTATCTACAATGGTACCCAAACCCGGGAGGGGGAGAGTTAGCCATTGGATAACATTTCCAAACGGGCTCTCTTCATTTCTTCAAAATACGCTCCGCTTTTAGGAGGGAGGTTGTATAGCGTACGGGAAGTGCAGGCGAGCGGCTTAAAAGCTTCGTTTGAATGAGTCTTTTTTTTAGACTCACGATGGCCGAGTTGATTCGTCGCTGGCTAACAGTGGTCAAGCAACGCGGGAAGCTGTTCGCAACTCGCCTACGCTATTATTTTTTCTTTGCACCCTCTCCTACTCTCCTCTATCTATACGACAACTCGGTATCTCCGCGCCGACCGTCGCAATACAAAATCTCAATTCCCTTTACTTATTGAATATTATCTGAACTAAAAATTTTCCTTGAATGTGTATGATCATTTTGCAGCCCTTACGTCTGAAAAAGTAAATTATTCTGTAGCGCCTATGATTTAAACGTTAGTTTGTCCTTAAAGATTTCCTTAACTGTAATTGGCCAATTTTGTATCCCTTTTGTTCTATAGCAATTCCCTCTGGCATTCCTATAAAATATTACATGTATCAATATTTCGTTGTATCAATTTAAATATTACCATTATATAATATCATTTTAACGTAATGCGCCTTGTGCATAAATATTAGCATACTTTTCCTTTTTAGATTCAATGTAAAAATATCCATTTATTTTCCCATTTAATTTCTACAATTTCTATTAAATCTTATGTAAAATCTCAACTTAGTTATGTATAAATTATTAATCATCTTAAATAATCCTATTATTAGTGTATCAATCAATAATTTCAATAAAAAAATCTCAAATTTGTTTGTATATGTATTTTCAATATATCTTTTGTAATAAATAACTGTCATCCAAAAATCGTGACTAAGATACATTTTTTTGGCAACATTTCCTTTAGTCAAATACAAACTAACACGCTTTCAGCCTTCTCGCATTGAACACAAAAATTGCCACTCGTGCTTCGTCATTCCCATTGTAAAGGTCAGTAAATATTCTTCTCCAGTTAATTATTTAATTCCAAACAAATCATACTTGGTCTAATTCCTCGTCCTCTCATTCCAGACTCCTATAAACACTAGTTGCTACCTTGTTGCCTAGTTACCAATATTTACTTTGCTATTTACTTGTGCCATTTTATACCTGTTTATACATCGTTGTCACTACCTTACACCAAGCTTAGTCAGGCCGAAAATTCTGTATTATCTCATGTTCATGTTTGTATAATTAAACTCAAACTCAAATTCAATTATTATATTTCACATTTGTTCCATTCTTGTTAATCTATAATAATAGATATACATTTTGTTCTATCCTCGCAAAAGATATATTTTATTCTGAGACGTCTTTCGACCGTGGTGGGTCATCTTCGGGAAATGAACAGAAATGGAACGACTTACAAAATGCTACACTATGTATACTTTCTTACTTAAACATAAGGGATACAAAATTGACCAATCACAGTTTAGGAAAGTTTTAAGCACAAACAAATGTTCAAAACATAGGCACTACTTGTTTTTCTATTTGAACTATAGATAAATGGCCTTCGTGGTATGAACCAAGATAGATACTTCCATCCAATCCCTTAACAATTTCGCGGTCAGCCATTACGCCTAAATTCGCCGCCAGCTCAGCCACTCAACCCTTGTTTACGATTCGTCCTTTAATAATTCTCTTTCTTTAAAAAACTTATAGATAAAAGGTTTGTTGTGAAGTATATATCTTGGTTCATACCACGATGGCCCTTTATCTATAGTTCAAATAGAAAAACAAGTAGTGCCTATGTTTTGAACTGTGATTGGTCAATTTTGTATCCCTTATGTTTAAGTAAGAAAGTATACATAGTGTAGCATTTTGTAAGTCGTTCCATTTCTGTTCATTCCCCGAAAATGACCCACCATGGTCGAAAGACGTCTCGGAATAAAATATATCTTTTGCGAATGTTTTTTATCGCCCACACGACCCAGACAAAAAATCCCTGTAAGAAAAATAAAGAGAATACAAGTTAAAATCAATTACGCTGTCACTGCTGTGGACTTCAACAGTGCATATATATATATATATATATATATATATATATATATATATATATATATATATATATATATATATATATATATATATATATATATATATATATATATATATATATATATATATATATATATATATATATATATATATATATATATATATATATATATATATATATATATATATATATATATATATATATATATATATATATATATATATATATATATATATATATATATATATATATATATATATATATATATATATATATATATATATATATATATATATATATATATATATATATATATATATTAGTATATAGTATAGATGGGTAGCAGTCTTTCTTGAATGCCAATTTTGTTGAAGCCCATGGTATAATTCGCCTTAGTCAATTTACTTTGGCAACTTTCTATTCTTCTAACTGTATTTTTTATTCCATCTTCTAGATGGTAGATAACTTGTCCTGTATTTATTTCTCTTTTAAATGAATGGGTTTGGCAAAAAACAAACTAAATTGCTGGGCTTTCGATCTTTTTCGATCATCTACGGAGCGTCATTATGTATTCTTTCCTCTTTTACCGATGAAATGTGTGGAGTCAGAATCGGAATGAATGAAAAGAAAACGGATTTTAGGGGATAGTTATTCCACCTGGCTTGATCGCTACGTTAAAGGAAACGAGCCAATCCGGTGAGTGGAATTTCCAAAAAACTTTAATGTTCAATTCCAGCTTGCTGCTTGACTATTAATGGCCGGCTTTCCTTCATTTATTAAGATGGCTTCTAAGATGTTCAGCCTAGCTTTATTTCCCTCTTTTCTTTTAATTACGCTGTTGTCAACTAGAATATCTCTCGTTAGGTTGATGTTGGTGAGTGGAATTTCCAAAAAACTTTAATGTTCAATTCCAGCTTGCTGCTTGACTATTAATGGCCGGCTTTCCTTCATTTATTAAGCCAATCCGGTGAGTGGAATTTCCAAAAAACTTTAATGTTCAATTCCAGCTTGCTGCTTGACTATTAATGGCCGGCTTTCCTTCATTTATTAAGATGGCTTCTAAGATGTTCAGCCTAGCTTTATTTCCCTCTTTTCTTTTAATTACGCTGTTGTCAACTAGAATATCTCTCGTTAGGTTGATGTTGTGCGCGCTCTCCATATGATTTTTAGGTCCTCCGCTTTGCATGACAACTACCACCCTTTCCAGTAGTTTAACCATGCATCTGCAAAGCGGAGGGCCTTGTTTCATAGGGCGGCAGAGTTTTGGTATACGTCTGGAACTGTTTCCCTGCTCTCGAATGCAAGGTGAGATCTAGTAACGAGATTTTAGGGCTAGACTTAGATTTTACCAGCTCCTCTTATCGACTAGTGAGGTTTACAGGCCACAAAGACAGTCAGAAGAGTCAGACTCAAGACAGTACGCAAAGCTCACTGACCTGATAAATAGTCGCACGAATTTGGTCATTGGTGACTTCAACTGTCGTGGGACTGAGTGGATGAAATGGACAGGCGATGCGGAAGGGAGAAGATTGATTGAGTTCGCTCAGGATAACTTCCTGACACAGTGGGCAGAGGAGCCAACAAGGGTTGAGAACATGTTAGACTTGGTGTTTACCACCGAGGACCACATGGTATCCGGACTCAGCGTGGGAGAGTGTCTGGTCAGGAGCGATCACTGCAGAGTCACGTTTTCCGTCCAAATTCGATGTGTCAGACGCTCTCACATCGCTATCTTTAAACCTTACTTCCGACGCACGAACTTTGTGGGTCTTCGGGATGCGATAGCTCGGCTTGGCCCCGCAACAGGAGAAGGAGCCTCGTACAAATGGTTGGCGTTTAAAGACAATTTTATGACCCAACAGTCTGCGTTTGTCCCCAGCAGGAGGATGAGCGGCAAGCCTCTCCAACCGAGACGATTCAATCGAGGCATCGCTGCAGCGATAAGGAACAGGAAAATTGCCAACAATAACTGGAAAGCCAACCATAATGAAGAAAGGCTTTTTCAATACAGAGAAAATGTAGACATGTTAAAGCTCTGGTGCACAGAGCTAAGCACAGCGAGGAAGTTCGGATGGCCGCCCTCAGTAAAGAGACCCCGAAAGAATTCTTCCTGCATGTCAATAGCCGCAAACCGATTCGCCATAGCATAGGACCTCTGAGAGATGACGATGTCATATTACGGATGTCAGAACCAGGCATCGCTAACGTGTTGAACGGCTACTTCGCCTCCGTATTTACGAGGGAAGTTGGCGGTCCAGCTCTGAAGCCGGGGGTTCAACTCAAAGAGGGCGAAAACCTATACGAAATAGTCTTAGAGAGAAACGAAGTAGTTGCCAGACTAGGAAACCTTGAGGATATACCACATTCATTTTTACAACTTTATACTACTTTAAATAGCCTTCGACCATTAAAAAATCATTCCCTACCACCAAACCTATAGAAGAAACCAACAAAGCAGGAGTCTATTTAATTCCCTGTAAAGAAATTAACTGCCCTTTATTTTACATAGGCGAAAGAGGAAAAAATCTGGATAAGAGAATGTGTGAATACAGAGGAGACATTAGACAGGGAAACACAGCCTCTAATCTTTTGACACACAGTAATAACTTTAATCACCCGCTAGACTTCCCACAGGCCAAACTAATCTACCTGTATAAGTACTTCCGCAAAAGAAAGGCCATTGAATCCACCCTTATAGAAGAAATCCCAATTTTAACCTTTCGGTTGGACAATTTAAATGCAGCCCCTACCTCAAAGATCTAATCTTAAAAGATATCCTTAATGAACTTATATTCACACTCCCTGATTAGGAACTCTAAATGGATCTCTGTAAACTATATATATATATATATATATATATATATATATATATATATATATATACTTTGAGGGATATATACATTTGTATATTTACCACGCGTTTAACTATTCCTCATTTATTCTTTGAATTACTAATTAATTTTCTATTTATTTCATAGTCCCCGTTCGAGCTTGCGAAAGTGTTCCTTAAAAGCTATTTTATGCAGAGATTCTTTTGGTTCTCTGCGTAGCATAGTGTACTAACGGCATACTTTTTTTTCAACTGTGATCAAAGCGGTGCTCGCTGCCTCTATGTGCATGGTTCAAATTGCTTCCGTGCACGGATTTTTCCGAAAAAAGGTAATAAAAATATTAGTGCAAGGAAAAATTATTCCGTTTTCTCTTTCAATGTGGTTTAATGGATTCATTTTCATCATTCTCTCGTGCTACTTTGTGATATATATATATATATATATATATATATATATATATATATATATATATATATATATATATATATATATATATATATATATATATATATATATATATATATATATAGGAATGCAATGTCCCGCACGAAAAAGTGACATTGCATTCATTTGCTACCCTCACGTGATACTTTGTGAGTTTTTCATTTCATATATATATATATATATATATATATATATATATATATATATATATATATATATATATATATATATATATATATATATATATATATTGAAGTTCACAGCTGTGGCAGCGTTATTAATTTTAACTTGTATTTTCTCAATACCTCTTACAAGTTTTTAACGGGGTCTTCGAGGCGAGAAAAAACATCCGCGAATGACATTCTTTATTCCTTGACTTCTTTTGACTATGTTAGGTCATCTTCAGGTAATGAACAGAAATGGAATTATTTACTAATTGCTACATTATATATAATATTTCTAAGCGAACATAAATGTAAAGGAAAGCATCCGAAACTCAACAATCGCGCAAATTATGTAACTATCGTCCAAATGCGATTCGTCTCACTCTCAGACAACCAACCACCACCTCGCGCGCGCCCATTGGCCGCACGGCGCAAAGAAACCTGAGATCGGGCAAACCTTAAACCCAAACCTTTACTCTAGTTTCGGAAACATCACCATAAAGGTGCGTTTGTTTTCCATAGTGTGTGTCCCGTTTTCCTAAAGCTTCTTTGTGTGTATATTTATCAATTTTTGACTTGTGCATATTTTTTTCCTATATTTTTGTGTCCATTTAAAAGTGTTTTGTGTAAACCTTCACCTTTTAAGGGTAATTTTGAGTGGTTGT
Source organism: Ceratothoa steindachneri (assembly GCA_963969495.1). Lineage (NCBI taxonomy): Eukaryota > Metazoa > Arthropoda > Malacostraca > Isopoda > Cymothoidae > Ceratothoa > Ceratothoa steindachneri. The sequence continues at coordinate 52,922,408 of OZ018324.1, forward strand.
TCATTTATGAGCCCTTTCTTAAATGGCGAAGTTTTTTTTGTATTAATGTTTGCTTCATTTATGCCTTTTACGGTAATTTCATGTGAATTTTTAAGTCCCCCTCCTCAGAGGCCTATTGCTTTCTTTAGTTAGTTTGAGATTATTATTCCTAATCTGTTTTTTTCTAACCGAACTCTAAGTCAAGAAATTCGGCTCAAACAGGAGTCGAAAACTATAATCTCAGCCAAGCGGAGAACTGCGCCAAATCATCCCCTCGGTCGTTCACCGTCAGGGAAATTTTTCCTTTTCTTCGGAGCTAAGCCTTGGTTTAATTTTTGCATTATTTTTAGTTTATTCCTCTTTTGTGTATTTACTGTTAGCAAATTACTTTATTTACTTTATTCAATTTTTCCCATTTTTCCTTATGTATATATTAACTTATTTTGCTTATTCCTATTGTAAACTACTTAAATTACTATAGTTTAATTTTTGTCCCCACGATCCAAAAGTGGGTGGTAATAGCTCACTTACAATAAGTATTACAAAAATTGGTCAGTCATGGCGCGGGAAATTTTTAAGGGGAAACTAAGCGCTACAAGAAACATAAAATTGGAAGGCTCAGATTGATGAAGGTTTGGAAACGTGCTTCTTTTAACGGCGGTTAACTCAGAGACGCCGAGGTGTCGGAAGTATGGTTTCCGGCTGAATTTGCATGTTAATTGCCGGTTTCTTCATTTGAATAATGACTGCTTCAGCCATCCGCAATCTTCTGCGGTTTTGGAGTCTAAGGATGATGGAGGTCTCCTTAAGTTTTTCACGGGTTAGGGTAGTGCCATGAGAGTGGGAGTGTTTTTTAATCGCCCCATCTTGAAGGTGAGCTGTCAGTCACCTTGACAGGGTTGTGGAGGTTACGCCAATGTACTTTGAATTGCGGTGTTCGCAGTCACCGACTTTGCACGAATATTCATATACGACGTTAGTCTCCTGGAGTTTGCTCGTCGGAGGGAGACAGCTGTTCTTTATGATGCAACTACTTGTTTTCTTGGTCTTGTAGTATATAATTAAATTTATATCCGCATTAGGGTCGGTTAGGGTCACGTTACGATGGAGAATGGCTTTGAGAGCCTTTACGTCTTCACGATAGCCGGTGTTCATATTGACCTTGTAATAAAAGTCATATTATTCTTCTTCGGAGTAGACCTGACGCCAGGACCAGCAGTCAATTTCATTTTCTCTTTCATGGTGGCGTCGATGGATTCTTGTGAGTAGCTGTTGTTAACGAGAACTCGAGAAACAAGGGGCGGCTGGTCCTCAGGGGCTGGTGAGCTGCAGCCTCCCTGTCTCAGCCTTGGCAGGCAGATGATAGATAAGTGATTAATTCATATTATTAATTAATTTTATGCAAATAAATAATATTATACTTTTATATTCCATTCAGTATTCATTTCGTTTTTTTATCATTTTTTTTAACACAAAATACTAAAAGATATAATAAATTAATTCAACTTTACAGTAAAACACTTTTTCCAGGGTTGGCGGCAGCGCCATCCCGCTGCGAGCTGCAACTAGTACAGCCCGATTCCCCGGGATTACAGTTTGTCCGCCCTCAGTGTTAGTGAAACAAATATAGAAACAATAGTGCATTGCGTCCGTGATTCGTGAATACTAGCCAGTTTTAGCACCCTCCGTGACGACCGAAGCTTAGTTTCAGTGTCCTGGTTACTTCAATACTACATATTATGCTTAATACTCGTAACATGCTAAATGTTCCTCATAGCTTTGGCAACGCATACATTTTAAAGTATGAGGTACAAAACGTAACGTGTGTGATTCGAATAAGACTGCCTCTAGTATGGCCACATTAGTAGTAGGCCTACTGTAATTGGCATACTGTCTTACAGAATAATATGATATAAAACCCATTTCTTGATCGGGTCACGATAGATATTAGGTCAGAGTCCGACTCAACACTTCTCCAAGGAATTAAGCAATTAACTCGCCTAATACAGTATTTTCCTCTATATGATGGTATATCCCATTTCCTGTGCAAATTCTTAATTTCATTGTTATGATTTTTTTCTCTGTATTAGCCTATATCAGTCCAGCCAACCGAAACTGCGTAAACACTGAGCCGTCACTACTCGTGATGCCAGTGCTGGGTGGGTGGGGTCGGGGGGCTTAACCTAATATAATTTAACCTTACCTAACCTATCATGATAATTACAATGCAGAAAAAAATCATAACAATGAAATTAAGAATTTGCACAGGAAATGGAATATACCATCATATAGAGAAAATATTGTATTAGGTGTGTCGTGGTACTGCAAGGACCGAGTGGTGGTGTACGTACGTATAGGTTTGTTACGTACTTCAAAACTTCCTTGATTACGTTTTCTCTAAGAGTGTTATATTTTAGTATTATTACGTTATTTTAATCTTTAAGAAATGCTAGCGCCATGCTCAGCGTTTCGAGATTGAATTAAATACTCTGAGAAAATAGACCCTCAATTACAACATGAAAAAATGTAAAAAAAAGTGAAATCTAACAAAACAAACTATATAGCTATAAATTAAACGAGTTTAAGTGAGACTTACTAATTTAAACAAATGAATATAAAGTAATGGTTGACCCAAAGCTCACTTTAATATTGAACGTTAATTGATCTTCAAAAAAATAATGGAATTTATTTACCTTTAAAAACAACCACACGTGAGCCCGGCTGGGGACTGACCTTGGCCTCAATTTTTATATAGACGCAAGAATGTTTTTTCTGCGGCCAGACGCGTGGACTCGTTCACAGACACTCCAGATGTTTGACTGGCATGGGGACAAGTTTGAAGAACCAGGTGATTTTGGTCCTGGCGGTGGATGGTGTTAAGCACGTTGTCTTAGTCCAATGATTTCAACAACGGTACAGGAAAGTATGCTTCTTCCAATCTTCTGGTTAATCTTAGAATGATTTGCACTGACGAGCGATGAGCAAACGAGTGAATCCTTTAACGAATGGGGAGTGTTTGAGGAAGTTCACTTTGCAGTATTCCTCAATGGTGAGGACTATCTCTGGGTTTTGTTGTAAACCGGGATAGTGGTTTTCTCTGACGAGAGATGATTGAGCTTGTTTCTCAATACAAGCTAAACTAAATTTCAGTGTGACCACCAGGAACTGACTCGGCATGAGCTTCTCCTGTGTTCCTTTTGTTGGGGTGCCGGGTACTCTAGCCGGACTTCGTCGTCTCGATCTCCCTGAGACAAGATGCCAATTTTCGGTGTGACCACCAGGAACTGGCTCCGGATGAGCTTCTTCTTTGTCCCTTTCGTTGGTTTGCCGGGCACTCTAGCCGAACTTCATCGACTCGATGACTAATTAGATCTCCCTGTTCTTCTACAGTTATCCGCATATATGAAATGAAAGATATAACTATTTAATGTTGTAGTAAACTAGAGTCATCTAACTCAAAGGTCACTGGTTTAGCATCAACTGGTATCAAGAGAATGTTAAAGGATCTCGAGTTCAATTTTTGGCTGGTATTTTTCTCTAAAGTAATGCCCCAGGTAAATATTTTGTTTTTACAGCTTCAATCCAGAAATATTGATGCAGTTAAAGCTAATGTTGCATTAAATGCTTTCAATTCTGCAGTTCAAAGGATAAGAGTTGCATGTGATGAGTGTGATACAGAGATGCAAGAGTTACCTAAGGCAAAAAGAAGAAAACCTGAATTGCCTGAGACAGGTAGAACAACATCTGCAAAGGAGATGTGCAATGTAATTATTATGTAGTGGAGAGAAAGATTTGGCTTCACTAATCATATGGAAGCAAGAAAGTTACTTCTAGTAAACAATTTTCTTACATATTCCATTAATTTCCCCAATAATGAACTTGCACAGCCAGTTGAAGCTTATCCAATGCTTGTAAAAGAAAAAAAATAAGAACTGAACTTAGTGCTATACACCAGAGAAGATTTATGGAAGTCACAAAACCTCACGGATCTACTCAAGAAGATAAATGATAATAATTTACAGTCGGCATTTTCAGAAACTGTCAAGTTATTGAAAATTCTAATATCAACTCCAGTGACAACAGCCAAAGCAGAAAGGTGCTTTTCAACTTTAAAAAGGATTATTGGGGGACAATGGAGTGGGAGCTTCGAGGGAATGCACAGCCGAGCCTGGGAACAATGCCTTATCTGCCCATAAGTTTAACTCAATCTAGCGAGGTCAGCGCATGGGGCAAACGACGGAAGATAAACCTCCTTGTTTAAACATTGACTCAGGTGGCTGCGATAAGGCCCCAGGCTTCAAAGCGAAGATGCACGTGGGTAGCATCGTGGTTTTAAATAACATGTGATAGTGGTTGAAATTTACGCAGCCTCAACCCGTTCTATCACATACAGCTTACCATCAAATAAATTTTACCTTTGAATATTACAAATATAATCTAGAATAAACTTTTCAACAAGAAACTTTTTTAGAAAAAATATACATATTTGAAATATACTTCAAAATTAATATAAATTGGAAAATCCTGTAGAAAATTTCCTTTATTAGTGCATTTTACCTATAATAAAGTGAATGCAATTTACTTCTTATTGGCTACTCCTAAAGCAATTTAAGCACATAGCTGGCCTATCTACACATTCGTTACAATAGGTACATACCTTTTTGCATTTTTTCAATGCCTCATTTCTACCTACGCTCTTTGCTAATACCGAGTAGCATCTTGTGCATCTTTTTCGAGTTTTCCTTTTCTGGAGTCTCTGGTGTCATATTCGTCTAATGCGTGTTTGTCCGCATTTGAAGACTGTTAAGGCTGAGGTGCATCCTCTACATGGCAGAGTGACTCAATAATAGCTAGTCAAAATTCAGCTATTTGCATGTTCTTGTTTGTCACCTCCTTGTACATGATAAGTGCATTGACAACAGCTGTATTTATAAGAAATTCGAAGGCAATTTTGTGGTACCATCTGACTGTTTTTCTGAGAGGTGAGAAGTAACTAGCCATTTGGTCAGAAATGTCAATTCCTTGTTTGGTAACATTATACGATATTATCATTTCTGGTTTAGTTATATCTTCACCGTTGCGATTTTTCTTTGCTGTAGTCGCTATGCTCAAGTCATGTTTTGTTGACAGCATAAGAATTTCCCGTTTATCCTTCCATTTTGCTACAACGATTCCATTATTGCTTTCACGCCCTACAATTTCCCCTTTCTTTACTTTTGCTTCAGCTATGACTTTTGGATTGTACTTACGATTTTTTTTGAAGAGTTCCCATTAGATGCATTTCCTGCTGAGGCAGGGCTCTGGCTAAAGGGACAGACGTGTAAAAATTGTCTGTAGCAAGGGTTCTTCCTTTTTTGAAGTACTTTTCTGCAAGATCTAACACTATTTAAGTAGAATGTGTAGATGTTTCTGTTTGGTTACCACGGACTTGAGCATCCAATTTCCCACAGTATACAGAACTTGTATATGTGTATCCTTTTGGATCACATAGCTTGTATAGTTTCACCCCATATTTGTGTGCTTTTCCAGAATTATACTACCTGAATATGTGACGACCATATGAGACGTCATAAATGACGTCACGGAAAATCGCATATGTTAGACGCTTAATCCACGCGACGGGGCATCCGTAAGGTTTGAATTGGACGGGACCCACGTGGCCGTCGGTCTATGGTTACAAAAGAAAACATGAAACATAATGAGAACATAGGAATTGATAAATGACAATAATGAATGGAGAATGGCGCCCTTTGCCGGCAAACCCACACTTGCTGTGGAGTCCGAGAACAAGTGATAGGAAGGGCGGTTGAGATATAATACAAAAAGGGCCGCGAATTCCGCTTTAACGGCGTGGGTGGGGGCGGGTAAATACACTGAAGCCTGCCTCTGATAAAAAAACCCATCCCCCAACCGCAGGGGAGCGAGGGAGGGGCCCGCCCGACTCGTGCCCCAGCCCAGGGGACCCATCCGGAAGGGAGGAGGACGGCCAGAAGGCGATCCGGGAAAAACGCGGTAGGCCAATAGCCATCCCCACAAAATTAAGGAGGCCACCAAGCCTGGCCCAGAAGGGGGAACCATAGGACACACGTGGGGCCCATTCCAGGGTGGTGCAGGTCTTCTTTCGTATCTTCGGGGTGAGGTTGGAGCGCAAGTTGATATCGACGCCCAGATACACAAGGTGGCGGGTGGGGGTGAGCACGGATTTTGCTTCATTAATTAAGAGGGAGGAATTGCGGATCAGTTCGATAAATCTAAGGATCACGGCGGGGCAGCCTAGGCCCAGGACATCGTCGAGGTATGTGAAAGCAACAATGCCCACCTGTCGCGCAAATTCAGCAAAGATGGCAGCCATGCAAGCCTGCATGATGTAGGGAGATCCCGCGAACTCCATGGGCAAACGTTTAAAACGAAAACGATCCTTCCCACAGAGCACGCCGAACCAAGGCCTAGCATTGGGGTGGAATTTTATATGATAAAACCCATGCTGTAGGTCGATTTTTATCGCCCACGTGGCCTCTCCTGCATCACGCAGAACCTTTCCGAGAGAAGGGAGTTGGAAAGGAGGGGGGGGGGGTATACAAACCCGACACGCCCAAAGGGGACATGTCGTGAATGAGGCGATCCTCGCGCTCATTTTTGGGGACCAGGAACACCTGATGGGCACACCTGATCTACTCCGAGCGTTCTAAGACGCCAGCGCGCAGAAGGGTCTGCAGCACCGGGAACAACAGCCTATTGCTGGGGGCGAAGTGACGGTACGCACCGAGGTACACATGCACCCCTTTTCCACTCGCAGCTTTCGCCACATTGGAGGGAAGGGGCACATGGTGGCAGACGTTACCGGGGATGAAGTCACAAATGTGACGCTGCAGGGGGGCGTTACGGGCCCGCGCTAGCGGGTCAAACACACTCCCAGCCTCACCCTCGTTGGCCTCATCATCACCGTCGCCTTGGTCCGCACCCAACTCAACCCTGGCTGCCAAGGGCGCATCCTGAACAGGAGCCTCCTCAGCCGGCGAAGCAGGGGGGGTCATACGGCACCGGACCGGGACGTTTTCTATGAAGTTAATGGCGTCCTGAAGCTGTGGATCGTTGTTGATCAGTTCCTGGGTATTGTCCTCCAGGGATGGGGGCACCATATTAATGGCGTCAATGGCCGCGGCCAGTCCAGGGTCCGCCGCTAATAGGCGTTCCTGGGATGTAAGCTGGAAATCCTCCAGATCCCGGAGGTCCTCGTCGGGAAGCAATTCCGCCTCAAATTCGGGCAGGGCATCTATACTGTTGCCGAACTGCTCTTCTCCGCCTGCGCCGAGCCCCACGACGAGGGGGAGGTCTGCCCCAACCCAAGGAAACTTTATACCCAGGAAGGGGGGGGGGGCAAAATCGAAAATCTCCCTGACCGCCCAAACCTCATCCTCCCAAGAGTCCACCGGGGACCTATTTTTGGCCATCCTTAGGTCTACTGCGAGCACGTGGACGACGACGAGGACGTGCAGGAGGGGCAGCCGGCTGAGGGCGGGCTGGGGCGGGGCGGGACCAAGATTCCCTTAGGACAGTCCTATTGTAAATAACAGGGTCGATGGTAATACCAGCGCTCTGGGTAGCCTGGAGGCGGTAGTCCTCCAGGGCGTACCCCCAACCCACGTAGGAGACCAGATAGTAAAGCCGCAACCTGGTGCGCAAACGGGCAGTCTCCTCTTCGATGAGCTGGTCCCGAAACCTATAAACTATGAATAACAACTGGAGCTCCTCGATGTCACGAGTTCTAAAAACGGGGGGGGGGGAGGATAGCCTAGCCCTAAGGTAGGTGATAACCAGGGCCCAGTCCGGGGTAACCCGGCGGGCTTCCACTATTTGGGGAAGACCTTAGTTAGGCTGAAAACCGAGATTTGGCTCCTTAAAACCTAGGGCCCTACGGGCGTCAATAGGGTCGGGGTCCCACGGGGTAGAGTTTCTGGGAATGGGCGGGACCTCCCGAGTGCCGATAGAGTCTAACGCCTAACGGTGCAGTCTCTCTAATTCCTCGACACCGGATTCCGAAGCCGTAGTACTATCCTGGTCTGGAGGGGGAGCCGAAGGGGCTGGGTCTCGTGCCTGAGAGGCCTGCGAGCCTGTATGAGCCCGGGTAGCCGCGCCCTTAGTGGGCGTCTCTCTGGGAGGGGTCATGAAGGTGGGTAGTCTCGATTACAGAGAGTCCCACAAGAACACTTTTACGTGAATAAGAACCTAAGCACCCCTGGGCCTAACAGAAAAAGCACATGGACTTACCCTAGCGGAGGCTGCAGGTTAAATTAATTTTAAGAAAAATAATTATCAGTGAAGCTGATAATTACATAAAGGCAAGCCTTTATTCACAATACATACAATAATTTATTTGAGGGCTGTGAACGTGTTAAACAAAATGTGAAGCACCTCAATAAAGTATTAAGTAAATGTTTAACCAGAGGCAGGCGGAGCATTAGTGAAACTACTTTAAGTAATAAAAGTACATTTCTAATTTTCAATAATCGATCACCAGGAGCAGATTTGTCATTATCTGCAAAATGTAAACACCGCAATAATAACTAAAATTTATTTCGTGGCATTATCGATGGAACAAATTATTTATTGTAGGGTCTCTTTTTACCCCAATAAAGCGTAATTCTTGGATAAATTACTAGTCTCATGTACATAACAATAGACAAAAACTTCTTAACTTCTGCAACATTAGTATCTTTCCATTCTTTCATGCGTGATACTCTTCGCATCTGATGATTCATAAGCACCTTGTGAGCATTGATATTTGTTTGATGAACAATTAGATTATATATATCGTTTGTAACCATAACATTGAATATATCGATAGGCGTAACATTTTCTGACTTTAATACATTTATTGCAGAATTACTTTCAATGGTAGTGAACTGAATATTTTTTAGATATGTTCCATCTACAATGTGCCAAACATTTGACGGCAATGAAATATCATCAGGGTTATAAGAGTCGACTCTTTGGCTGAAGAGCGGCATTTGACATTCTTCATCTGAAATAGATGAGTCTGTAGATTTATACTATGTTGGTTTATACTCATCTGAACTGGAATCACCACTAAACATGAGATCATCATCAAAATCACTTTCAGAACTTTGAGAACTTCCTTTAGATGAAGATCCATAAAAAGATTTACTTGAGAACATTTTTATATGGGTATTAATTATTTTTGTTTATATTTTATAGATTTATCATATGAAAAGAAGATAAATATAAATTATTGTAAATTATAATGTACCTATATATATTTTTTTTGGGGGGGGGAAATAAAATGTGGATGTCTGCGGGTCTCACGGCACATGGGAAATATCCTATTACTTAAGTGCCGTGTGACTCGCCGGTATCCTCAGTACGCACGCTTACTCAAACACAGTAATATATCATAATACAATCAGATATGTAAAACAATAAACTTTCACGAAGAAAATAATAGCATATGTCCATTGGCACTTGAGTACAAAAGAACAAAAACCTCCTCCCGCGGCCAACGTGTTAAGCGGATATATGGCTTTTGGCAATTCTAGGTTATATTATTATACCTTTATAATTTTATTGAGTTAGACCGAGTTTCGAAAGTGCTTTATTTTCATTACTTTCTTGTACCGTCATGAAAAGTTTCAGTTTTTAGTGTGCTAATTTCAGGAGAAATTCTTGTGGCTTACAAACTTCCTTTTTCAATAGTATCTTAGAATATTTCGTATTTAAAAATGAAGAATTATCACTTTCGCATAACAAATCTTTTATTATCCAATAAAATGACGGTAGCTTAGGAGTTGGTTTCTGAAACGCATTTTGTAAGTATGTAATAAATTTCTGTATCCTCATGTCGTCTCAAACATGTGCGTTGAGTCGAGGGAGAAGTTTTCGTGATATGGTGTTGACGTATCTGATTAGCTCCGCATAACTAATATTTCATTAACTAAATCTTTCTATATATATTTGTAGTAATTAAGGTTTGCTGCACTTATTTATAATTGGGAGCTTATACAGGCCTACTGATTTCCGGTAGGTCTTTTGAAATGGAGGATGACCCCGATGGGTCTCCTGATAATGCCTAAGTGGGCAGTCGCCAGATAGCCCTAAAAAAAAAAAAATATCCTGATAATATAAATCTTCCATTCAAATACTTATTAGGGTAAACATGTAGACGAGCGGCCCGGCCGGAAAAAAATATTTTGTGTAAATATTATCGTTCACCCCGTGTCACATTCGCAAAACGATTAAAGGCGCTGACATGATGTAGTTAAAGCATTCACCTCTGTAAACGTCAGAACATTATAAAAATTAGGATTATATACTGGGGGGCTGTGCCCCCCAGACCCCCCAAATTTAATGCAACTCAGGATCATCGTAGTGCTGTCCACGCATCGTGTTTAACTCCCCACGAGCCGTCCCCTATAAATGTACTCCAAAAACGTGAAGCATTTTGGAACACGGATGAAATAGTACATCTTAGCGGCTGGGCCGCTCATCTACATATTTACCCTTAATAGTACCTGTAAAAGAAGATGATAAATTTAATGACAAGCCCCTTCAATTTAGCATTGCTCTTAAAAACAGTAATTTACTTAATGATATCCAACATCATGATGTAACTTTTACTGGTCGCACAAAAAATTGCATTATTAGTACCAGTACTAAGATTAAAGATATCTTCTTAGATAGTGCAGGTTTCTTACTAGGTGAGTGGAAAGTAACTTGTAAATTACTATCAGATCTTCCAAAATCGGTAAATATGTAGATTATCGGCTCAAACGATGGGACGTACTTCGGGGTAATGATGAAGAGAAATTAAAGGAGATAGTGACAAAGGAAATTGATAAAATCAAAAGTAGTAAAGCACCCGGTCCTGATGAGCTCTTTCCTAGAATTTTGAAAGAATGTAAGGATGTGTTAAGTGAGCCCCTAGCATGCATCTTTAGAAAATCATTGGAGAGTGGCATTGTGCCAGTGGCATGGAAGAAAGCCAATGTGATACCTATATTTAAGAAAGGGGATAAAACAAATATGTCTAATTACAGACCAGTAAGTTTGACATCAGTGGTAGGGAAAATGATGGAATCTATTATAGCAAGGAATATTAGAGATCACTTGGATAAGCATAAGTTGATAAAAGAATCACAGCATGGCTTTAGTAAGGGTAAATCCTGTCTGACTAATTTGCTGTCTTTTTATAGTAAGGTGTATGAAGCAGCAGATAATGATGAAAACTATGATATTTTATACTTGGACTTTAGTAAGGCTTTTGATCGAGTGCCACACTTACGACTTCTGAGCAAAGTTAAAGCACACAGGATCGATGGCAGTATATTTAGGTGCATTCAGTCATGGCTTGGTGACAGACAGCAAAGAGTTAGTATAGATGGAGTTAAATCTGAGTGGGGATGTGTTAGCAGTGGAGTTCCGCAAGGATCTGTTTTGGGTCCTTTGCTATTCTTAATTTATATTAATGATCTTGACATGGGTATAAGTAGTGACCTGAGTAAATTTGCTGATGATACTAAGCTAGGTAGGGCCATTAGGGCTGATTCTGATGCTGTTGTAATGCAGGAGGAATTGACCATTCTGTCCAATTGGGCCGAGAAATGGCAAATGAAGTTTAACATAGACAAATGTAGTGTACTTAGTATAGGTAGAAATAATCCATTGAATAGTTATAAATTAAATGGGAGAATTTTAGGGAGGACTGATTGTGAGAGAGACTTGGGTATTTTGGTAAGTTCAGACCTTCGTCCTAGAAAGCAATGTCTAAATGCTAAGAATAAAGCTAATAGGATATTGGGATTCATTAGGAGGAGTGTAAGCAATAAGAGTGCTGAAGTCATTCTAAAACTGTATCTGGCGCTAGTTAGGCCTCATCTAGACTATGCAGTACAATTTTGGTCACCATATTATAGGAAGGATATTGATTTGCTTGAGTCTGTGCAGAGAAGGATGACAAAGATGATTGGTGGGCTAAGGAACTTACCCTATGGTGAAAGGCTCAGAAAACTAAATCTACATACATTGGAAAGGAGAAGAGTCAGAGGGGAATTGATTGAAGTCTTCAAATGGGTAAAAGGATATAATAAAGGGGATCTGGGTAAGGTTCTTATACTTAGTGAACATGACAGGACACGTAGCAATGGGTTTAAGCTTGATAAGTATAGGTTTAGGAAGGAGATTGGGAGGAATTGGTTTACAAATCGTGTGGTAGATGAATGGAATAGGCTCACTAGGCATGTGATAGAAGCCTCCTCTCTGGGTAGTTTTAAGAATAGATTAGATAAATATATGGATGAAGCTGCTAGATGGGACTGACTTTTTTTATGTACATATGTATATATTTTTCTAAGGAGTGGGAAGATTATATTTTGCGGTTGCATGAATGGACATAATCCTCTGGATGCATTTTATGTATATTGTAGATTAGATCTGACGAACTCCTGTTAAGGGTGACAATGTTGATGACTTTTCTCTGGTAAGAAATCTTTTGTGTGTTGAATGGAACAGGAGCTGCCAAGTGTAGGCCATGAATGGTCTTTTGCAGTCTCCTTCTTTTCTTATGTTCTTATGTCTGTGTTCCAAAATGTTTCACGTTTTTGGAGTACATTTAAGTTGATGGCTCGTTTGGGGGTAAACACAATGGGGGGACTACACTAAGACTATGCAGTACAATTTTGGTCACCATATTATAGGAAGGATATTGATTTGCTTGAGTCTGTGCAGAGAAGGATGACAAAGATGATTGGTGGGCTAAGGAACTTACCTTATGGTGAAAGGCTCAGAAAACTAAATCTACATACATTGGAAAGGAGAAGAGTCAGAGGGGAATTGATTGAAGTCTTCAAATGGGTAAGAGGATATAATAAAGGGGATCTGGGTAAGGTTCTTATACTTAGTGAACATGACAGGACACGAAGCAATGGGTTTAAGCTTGATAAGTATAGGTTTAGGAAGGTGATTGGGAGGAATTGGTTTACAAATCGTGTGGTAGATGAATGGAATAGGCTCACTAGACATGTGATAGAAGCCTCCTCTCTGGGTAGTTTTAAGAATAGATTAGATAAATATATGGATGAAGCTGCTAGATGGGACTGACTTTTTTTTATGTACATATGTATATATTTTTCTAAGGAGTGGGGAGATTATATTTTGCGGTTGCATGAATGGACATAATCCTCTGGATGCATTTTATGTATATTGTAGATTAGATCTGACGAACTCCTGTTAAGGGTGACAATATTGATGACTTTTCTCTGGTTTCACGTTCGAACCCTCCCAAAACCCACTGCCCTTCCACTACACGGCCCATGGGCTTTGAGAAATGCAACACATTTCTCGTCGGTTAAAATAGCACCGAAACGTTGAATAGGTAATGAACAAACTTCGCCCAAAAGTGACATTTTGACAAATGAGCGGGAAACGGCGTGGGTGGTTGTTTAAATATGAGAGGCGTGGACGGAAAAGTAGTTCATTCTTCCCGAAAAATTTGTGACTTTTTTTTTTTTACTGAAATTGATGATTTGTGTTTCTTGAACTACACATATAGTAATAAAAACACTAATACTGAACGCATCCATTTGGAACAATAATAAAAATGAAGGTTATAAAAAAATCAAAGAAGAGAAATAAATACGGAACAGAAAAAATGAAAAAGTCGTGTTTTCGTCAGAATTAAGACGTGAGACTTCATTAACAACACTGAAATATGGTTTAATCAAGCATTAAACAATGGGAAATTAAGTAACAAGTAAATAAAAAGACTAAATAAAGTCAGGCATAGGGTAGGTAAGATATATAGAAAAGAAATAAGGGGGAAAAAACATCTAAAATATAAGAAAAACCAAGTTTTGATCAATATAAAAAGCCTTGAAACAAATACAGCTTTCTGATTGGTCATTTATGAAACTGAATCCATATCTGTGATTGGCCAGTGCGATAGCAGAAAAACACTGAAAAGTAGCCCCCAAAATAAACTAGTCGCATCTGGCCATCGTCGCAACATTTACCAAAATTAGGATTATATACTGGGGGGCTGTGCCCTCCAGACCCCCCTTCCCAATTTAATGAAACTCAAATCATCGTAGTGCGGTCTACGCATCGTGTTTACCCCCACGAGCCATCCCCTATAAATGTACTCCAAAAATGTGAAACATTTTGGATCTTGGACAAAATAGTACATCTTATCAGCCAGGCCGCTCGTCTACATATTTACCCAAGTTAATCACACAGTTGGGTGAAAACATTTTGGGAGGTGGAATAAATATTATGGGAATGCAAGTGGGAAAGCTCATGGGGTATGGATCTTCAGAATTACTTCGGAAATCGCCATAAACTTCATCCACATGGATTTCAGCTCAGAAAAGGGGTCAATATGTAGATTAGCGACTCGTCTGAAAAAGTGTATTTTGGTAAATATTTTTGTTCACCCATACCAGAATATTCATGTGCGTTTGAGTCGTCTGACATCAGATCCCACCCCCACCCCCATTATAATTCGCAAAATGATTAAAGGCGCTAACATGATTTGGTTAAATCCTTCACATCTGTAAACGTTAGCACATTAGTCTATAAACAATTAGGATTATATATTGGGGGGCTGTGCCCCCCCCAATTTAATGAAACTCAGGATCATCGTAATGTGGTCCCCCATTGTGTTTTCCCCCACACGAGCTGTCCCCTTAAATGTACTCCCATCGTTCGAGTTACTAATCTACATATTTACCAGAAAAAGTAGCTAGGACTCGGACCCAGCCATACTCTACACAATTACCGAATATGGGAGTAAGCGTTGGGAATGAAAAGATATGCCTGTTGCTGTATGCAGATGATGTGATTGTGAAAAGTGAGATAGCCGAATAGTTGGAAAGGTTGCTAGATGTTGTAAATGAGTATGGCACAGAGATTTTGGAATTAGTTTTAGCAAGGAGAAAAGCCAGCTGCTGACAGTAAATAGGTCGGAGAATGACGGTTATGCCACATGGAAAATTGGAGAAAATGTACTAAAGCAGACTGATGGCTCAAAAGGTAGTGAGAAAATGAAGAATGAAAAGATTAATATGACTAACCAGTGGGTAGGTAGATTGGGCAGTGCAGTTAGGATTAGTGCTAGTATGATGTGGTGAGAGAAGTATGGAAGAGTGTGGTAGTACCAAGTTTTATGTATTGTATGGATGTAATAGCATTTTTTGGGTGTGTCTTGACAGATGCAGATGACCTTTGATAGGCCCTTGCGGCTTTATGTTATGTTAAGGAGAAGGAAATAGACAATGTTGATGACTTTTCTCTGGTAAGAAATCTTTTGTGTGTTGAATGGAACAGGAGCTGCCAAGTGTAGGCCATGAATGGTCTTTTGCAGTCTCCTTCTTTTCTTATGTTCTTATGTAAGCTGGAGACTGGGCAAAATAAGGTAGGACGAAGGTAAACATGAAGATCAGCTGTGCGCTTGAAAAAGTGTATTTTTTGCATGTATGTTTCATTCACCCGCGCATGCATATTCATGTATGTTTGGTTAAATAAAAATGTTAGAACATTATTCTATAAACAATTATGATTATATATTGGGCGGCTGTGCCCCCTCAGACCCCTCCCCCAATTGATTGAAACTCAATATCATTGTAGGAGGGGGGGGGGTCCCCACAGTAATAAATCCCCCACGAGCAGTCCCCTTGAATTTACTCAAAAAAGAAACATATTGGAACAGGGGCGAAATATTTTGCATCCCATTCTTTGCGCCGCTGATCTTCATGTTTACCAAGAAGAATAGCCCTGAACGCACTTAAGTATGCAGCGATTCAGGGTGTGAGAGGTGACATGGGATGGAGTACTTTTAGAGAAAGGTGTATGAAAGTGTCTTTGAGGTATAAGATTAGACTGGAACAAATGAAGGATACAAGATTGGCACTAAAGGTTTATTTGTGGAATGAGAACAGTAGAAAGTGGAATAAGAGGTGTTTAAGGATGACAAATGTGTGGATTAATAGCAAATTTTAGTTTGTATGAGTAGACAATGTTGAATGCAAATGGGAAGGTACGTAACTGGGATTGGAGAAAGTGGATAAATGAAATAGACAAGTGTTGAAAGATGTGGCTCAAAGAAAGTGGATGGATGACCCATAATTATATTTCTGGTTCATCCAGTGTCCAGTTTTTCAAAATTAACAATGGCTGTCTTCACATACCACCAGGGTTGGAAAAAAAATGAGATTTTTTTAATAAAAATTAAAATTGATTTTTTGAGTAAAATCAGATTTTTTTTTAGTAAAATCATTAACATTATTATTATATTTATAATAATTCTTAGCAGTATTTTCTTTAATTTCTAGGACTTAATTTAGATTTATAACTTCTAATTTCAGTAGCTGAAAGTTCTCATTTAACTTGTTTATGACAGTGCCAGCAACAGTTTAATAATTAATAATTTTGTTTTAATCAAGGATTATTTGGGAGTTACCATTGTTATTAACTGGTAACTTACATATCTTAATCAGCATAGAAGTATCACACTCTTACTTAGTTCAATGTAAAGTCATGGAAAAGCTCTTGAGAGGGGTCATAGTAGGTCAGCTGGAGGATAATCACCTGCTCAAAGACTATCAACATGATTTTAGGATTGGGACATCCTGCCTCACTTAGCTGCTGGAGTTCAGTTCAGTATCTGTAGTATTGCCATTGGCAGCAGCATTTACTCCCTTTGGGGGTAAGTTTTCATATTCACTTGTCCTATTTTGGTTGTTATATATTTAGGTGTTTTATTTTATTTTAGTGTTTCTATATATCCACATTTTATAGATAACTTCTTTTGTGTTTTCAATCTTATCTTCTTGAAAGAGCAATTTTCCAACATCTGTATTGTCAGATTCAGAGTCTTCTATGTGTAGTTCATTCCTCAACCACCTGAGGCACCTTGAATATATAGATAGACTGTTTATAAAGTAGTTGCATGATCTGATATAGTCCTATGTGGGTGGGTTTTGATGGATACAGATGACCTTTGATAGGCCCTTGTGGCTTTTGTCATCCGTGAAATTATTATGTTAGTTATGAAGAGCAATGCAATAGAAAGTGTCCTAGGTTCTCTATCCCCTCTTTACAAACGGGGCATATATTGTCTTTCCATTTGAGTGCCTATTTCTGTCATTTAGTGGCAAAGTATTTGTTCTTGCCTTATATAGTAAAACTGGTGAATACGAGTTATCATATATATTTTCAGCTTTTATCTCTTTTTTTTTCCATGTTCTGTATACTTCAAGACTTAATTTTGTTGACATTTCTTCCCTCCATAATTTTAGGTCCCACTCATATATTTTTTGTTTTATATCTTCTTTATTTTGCTTTATAATGCCCTTAATGCTTATTTGTTAGCCATTTGATAGTTTTGTAAGGTCCTTAATAAATTTATGGTCCTTTTCTATCATATCCTCCAGTATATATTTTAAAAGTTCATTTTCTCCTTTTAATATACATGTATTTTTCTTTTACTATCCTTGTCTTCATTAAAGATGCTCCTATTTCTGCCCTCAAAGTACAATTTGGGGCATATTTTGAGGCACCCAGGATCTTTCTATATACACTATTCTCTATATTCTGTAGTTTCTTGATGTCTGTTTCATTTAGGTTAATTATATTGGTCCCATATAGGATGGCAGGATGGGCAACATTCTTCCAGTAGGTCTTCCCAATCAGCACCTTATGACAGCATTTAGCTATGACTGGATATACAATGTTCTGCAATTTGTGCGCTTTTTTAATTATTGAGTGCCTATAGTTTTTAAAATAATTCCTAGTCATTTATAGTTACCCCTAAATAGTCTATCTCATTAACAACTCTAATTTCTGCTATATTTGCTGGTTTATCTTTCTTGTTCATAATTATTATGTTGCTCTTGGATGTATTGATTGTAAGACCACATCTTTCACTTACCTCAGTGAGGATGCTGATGGTGGAAATAGCATCTTCCAATGATTGTGTCAGAAGGAGTCCATCATCTGCATAGAATAGACTAGTTATATTTATTACTTAATTTGGAAATCCAACTTTACTTTTCTCAATTTTGTTCATTATCATATAAGTTATTAGTTTGAATAATACTGCAGAGCCTGTGCATCCCTGTCTGATCCCATTTGTTATTAGCATTTCAACTTTTGTTTTATTACGGTTTATTATAGTCTTATCATCTTGATAGATGTTAGCTATTACTTCTATAATGCTTGGGTGTATTCTGAATTGCATCATAGCATTTATTAAGCTACTTCATTTGATAGAATCAAATGCCTTATTGAAATCAACTGAGATCACATATAATGGTTTTTTGCTTTGGTAGCTTTCTTGAATGCAGTATTGTAAAATGAGAATATTATCCTTTATTCTTCGACCTTTTGTAAATCCTGCTTGTGTCTCCTTCATGATGTTGTTCTGCACTAGGTGTCTATTTCTTCACCAATGAGAGACATAAAAA
Source organism: Ceratothoa steindachneri (assembly GCA_963969495.1). Taxonomy (NCBI): domain Eukaryota; kingdom Metazoa; phylum Arthropoda; class Malacostraca; order Isopoda; family Cymothoidae; genus Ceratothoa; species Ceratothoa steindachneri. The sequence goes on from OZ018324.1 coordinate 52,940,857, forward strand.
TTTTATAAGATATGTTAGTTAAGGCTTTGGGTCACAAGTGCTTTACAGTTGTTTTTTAATTTTCGGTATCATTTTGGTTTTTGATATTTTCCACTCTTCTGGTTTGTCTTTCTTTTCTATGTTTTGGAGACAGTAAATATTTTTTATAATTTTATTACTATTAAGCAATGCCTTATAGATTTCTGGTTTTATATTATCTGGGCCTGGAGTCTTCCTGCCTCTTAATTTTTGTAAGCATTTAGATACTTTTTCTTCTGTAATGCTCACTTTTTCCATAGGGGTTATAAATTCTGAACTTCCATCACTGCATCCATATGTTCATGTACTTTAAATGGTACTCTTATTTTGGAAGTCACCATACACGTGTTCTTCAAGTTTTTCATTGTAGTTAATGATGTTTCCAATAAGTTGTTCTTGATTGTTATCATGGCTGAAACTATAATTACTTTTATTTGAGTTCCATGTCTTTTATTTTGTTAGGGTATTTCTTATATATATTTTTCCAAAATGACTCAATTTCATCTCAAATATTCTTTTCAACTATGTTTCCAATTGCATCGTATAATATTATATCTTGGTCTTGTGACTTTGTGCCGTATCTTAGTATTTATATTTTCCCATAGTTTATTTGATTTTCTTTCTTTTATTTCATTAACTAGTTCTTTCTCATATTCATGTATAGCTTCTTTAATCATATATTTGACCTTCTTTCTTTGCTCTTCATATTTAGGGAATAGTGCTTCTTTGTCCTTACCTAGAGCTGTTAACATAACATAATTTCACAGATGGCAAAAGCCACAAGGGCCTATCAAAGGTCATCCGCATCCGTCAAAACCCACCCACAAAAAGCACCATCACCAGGGGAAGACAAAATCAAAGTCCCCCACAATATAATATAACAGATGACAAAAGCCACAAGGGCTCATTATAGGTCATCCAAGTTAAATGGCCTCTTTTTTAAGGCACCCAAACTCCCAGGAAAACTACATCCAGAGGATTGCGTCCAGAAACAAGGGTATCACCAATCAAGGCTTTTCAAGAACTAAATCATGCAACTATAGATATATACAAACAATATTAATATATACAAAACTTAGGAACCATCACAACCTTCCCTCCCCATAAACTCATCCAACCTACTCTTAAATACATTTAAATTTGGACTACCTATTACCCTCCGCGGCAATTTTTTCCAGAAGTCTACCACTCTATTGGTGAAAATATATTTTCTTAAATCCAACCTACACCCTTGCCTTTTAATTTTCGAGTGGTGACCTCTAGTCCGATTTCCATCATCTAACTCAAAAAACTTGCTAATATCCAATTTATCTATCCCAGAAATTTTTTTAAAGAGCTCAATCATATCCCCTCTCACACACCTCCTTTCGAACAAGAACATATTTAATACCCTCACTCTATCTATATATTCAAGGTGCCTCAGGGAAGGAATAATCTTTGTTGCCCTCCGTTGCACAGACTACAGGAGTTAGGCTAACCAGTCTAAAGTTATTTGGATCCTCTTTACTACCCTTCTTGAAAATGGGGACTACATTCGCTCTCTTCCAATCATCGGGTATTTCTCCATATTCCAGTGACCTAGTATACAACTTTCCAGAGCTATTGAAATACTTTCTACCCCTTCTTTAAGTATCCTAGAAGGAATATTATCAGGGCCGAGCCCTTGGTACTATCTAACTCACCTATTAGTTTTTTTATCGTCCTCCAATCCACACTAATGGTAGTAAACACCTCTTTCCCTGACCCATGAGTACTATACATAAGACTATTTAGTTTCTCCTTTGTAAATACTGATGCAAAATGACCATTTAGTACCTCAACTATTTCCTCATCAGTTTCTCTCACAACCCCTTCATATTTGATTGGCCCTATTTTAACTCTGCCAGACTTATTATTAATTTTATAGTAACTAAAGAACTTTCTAGGATCTGTGTTGCTATCCTGAGCTAATTGTTATGTTATGTTCATTGCAGAGAATCCAGCCTCACACAAATATGGAGTTGAAAAAAAGAAGAGATTCAATTGCTTTCTTTGTATTTGCAGGGTATTCGTCTTGAATGGACAACCAAAAGGCAGTCATATTTGTGGATTTGTGCTTCAGTTTTAGTTCTGTTGGCTCATCCTCTTCGGTAACAGTAAACTCTGCTGACCCGCAAGCACTTGGCATAAACTGATTTCTCACTCAGTCCAAAGATGATGTTTTGTTAATTCAAACATATCAACTTTCTCTTTTTTTTTATTTTAGATCCCCACAATGTTAGTTTTTCCTTAGATGAGCTAATTTTGTCTATACAAGTAAGAATGTTTTTTTTCTTTCCTTGCATACTACTTTTATTAAGAATGTTCAAGGCTTGAAAAATATCAGCCATGAATGCCACTTTATTGCACCAGGATTCACCACTCTTCTGATGTTAAAAATATAAGAATCTCCTCCCTTAATTCATAAAATCTTGAAAGAGCTCACCCTTGAGATAGCCTCCTCACTTCTGTATGTAATAGTTGTACACAAGCAGATTCCATGGCAGGACACAGAAGTGAAAACAGCCTCAATTTTAATGGCCTACTTTTGATACAATACACTATTTTGATTGCCTCATCTAATACTTGCTGATGCTCAGGTACTACTGATTTTGAAATAAGGACCTTTCTATGTAGGAAACTGTGTAAAAACAATGCTAGTTTTTTTGTTTTACCAGTGCAATAAATCCTTTTATGCTTCCTGAAATAGAGGGGTCACCATCTGTGCAGATACTAATACATGATTTCCATGACAAATCGTTAGAGCTGAAATAATTGTCAACAACATCAAAAATGTCTTGATCTCTTGTTGTTTCTGGAAGTGGTTTGCAAAATAGAAGTTGTTCAATTATATCTTCATTACAAACAAACCTGATGAATAAGAGTTGAGTTGATACCAGAAATAAAATGACTAATGGTGTTATTTGACATGGAGATTTTCAAAATCTCTTTTTTCATATATTTCGCCTAACATAATGTTCGCAATTTTACTGCATGCTGATAATATTACTGATTCTGCAATTGTATGTGATTTCATATTTTTGTCAACGATTTCTGCAACAGCATAACTTGCTTCTTTAGTTTTCTCAGATATAGTGGTGATTTTGGTATTTTTGAAACTGGCGTGTTTGGTCAGTGATATAAGCCTGTTAAAATATTTAGTTGGTTTCTCACATAAATGAGAGTGCTTTGCTTGAAGGTGTCTTTTCAGATTACCTGGAACCTATTGCTTGGTTTGCCAGTTTCTCCCCACAAACAACACAGACAGGATGTGGCTCCTCTTCTCCAGATGAAACAAATCCGAAGGACAAGTAGACTTATTTATACTGGCTCACAATTTATTTGGCAGTAACACTGTAGGTCCTAAGTATTTGAATTCCAGAACTAGCTCTCCGTAAGGGGTGCGGAGATTTGCCATCATGGCTGACGGGATCCAGCGCTCCGTCCGGCCCCAGCTTAGCCTCTCTTCCTTCCCTCAGATAGCCTGTATTTCTCCCCTACTTCGTCGCTTTTCATACAACCTCTCCCACAACTTTCAATGGTCAGCCTCTAATTTCATAGGGTAGATGCTGACCTTCTCAAGCCAACCGTCCTGGATCGGGGCTGAGGGGGAGGGGACAACATTCCCTAACCCCTGAGCTCCGGTTCGGAATGTTTTTTTTTTTTAACCTGCTTAATCCCCACCCATACCTTCCTCACATCTCTTTTCCTTTCTTCTTCACACTCAGTTTTACGCCGCATCTAAGGTGGAGCCGCCATGTCAATGGACTGATGGGCCACCAGGCAGGAGGGGTGGTCCTAAATGGCGGCGCCTGGCTCTGCCATTCCTGTAAGCACCTCTTGCAGTGCGGGCAACTGCGATAGGTGGTGAGCTATTGCATCCTGTATAAAAAAAGAGGGTCACCATGCCCATGTATGCAAATAAAACCCCCCCAAATCTCTCCCCATTCCCCCTTGTACACCGCCCCTCGTGTAAGCAGCTCGTTAAGGCAAACCCCCTTAGGGGGGAGAGGGAAGACAGGCCCCTTCAGTCGCTTCCCTCAAAGGACCTGCTGGCAAGAATTTTAAACCTTGCCGGGGTCAAGGCCTGTGCCAAGGGGACCCACGATGTCCTGGGAGCGGATGGCCAACTGGAGGCCCCTCCTGTGATAGACATGCTCCTTGAGGAAACCCAGCCTCAGACGGTAGGGCCTTCCATGGGGGGGAATCCGGGCTTGGCGCCAAACACCGAATCCGCCCCTATGCAAGGTCCTCCTCAAACGGCTATGGTTTCTGAGGCAGTACAAGGAGGGGAGGGATCTCCTCCAGATGGTGCCCCTGCGACCACCAGAACCTTCTCAATTTCGGAGAAGGACCTGGCTGAGGCCGGTCCATCTGGCCTAGGGGCTTCTGCTGGCGGATCTGAGAAGCGGGTTCATTCCCCGCCCTCCTCTCCAATAAAGAAAAAGACAAAGAAGACTCGGGCTCCTCTCCATCCGCGGGGGCTGCGGAGACGGATGTGTCTGCTGCCACTTTGGCAAGCGACAAAGTCAAGATCGGCACTTCCGCCCCCTCTGCCCCCCCGGGTGCAGAGCCCCCGAATATGACAAAGACCAAAAGTGCGCAGTGCAGAGCCTCGATAACATCGGGGCCCTTGATTCAGAGGTTACGTGGGTTTTTTAAGCCCGCTGGCTTCAAACGCTTACTTGTCATTCGCTCCACTGATGGCAGCGAATGACAATCAGAGGAGAGGATTAGCTAGTGTAATTGGTAGAGAGCCGAAGGTGACCCGTTTCTCGGATGGGAGCCTTCTGGCGAATCCCACCGAGACGGCCAAGATAAATGCACTCTACCATGAACTTTGTGAAAGGAGTAGTTTATGCGAGGGAACTCATTGACTACTCCATTGAGGACATCACTCTAGAGCTGGCCGACCATGGGGCGGTCAAGGTCGAACGTGTGATGAGAAAACAGGGAGGGGCCTCAAGGCCCACCCCTACACTCTTCGTCACGTTCGACTGTGACAAGCTCCCTGAGTCGGTGCGTGCCGGTTGGTACCCTGCCCCGTGAAGGCATTTGTGCCACTGCCGCAGCGGTGCTATTACTGTCACCGCTTCGGCCATACGAATCGTTCCTGTAGACGTGCAAAGTCGGGGTCACCCGAAGTTTGTGTAAATTGCTCCAAGGCCACACTCGATAAGTCCAAAGCGTGTGTGGCCAAGTGTGTCAATTGCAGAGAGCCGCACCCTGCTTCTTCTAAGCAATGTGGTGTAGTCTCCTTGAGAAAGAAATCCTGGCTGTTCAGGCCTAGGATCGAATCTCATTCCGAGAGGCTAAGGACTTGGTCCCTGCGCGTCCGGTTCTTCCTGGGACGTCATATGCCTTAATAGTTAGAAAGGCACCCTCTGCTCCTGGCCTATCCAGGCTAATGAGCACGGTGGTTTCTGTGCCCATTCAGAGCCCTTCTGCGGGCTCTACCCAACCCGTACGCTCCCTTGGTAAAGCTTCCGGCAAAAAGGGTTCACACCCAGCCCCAGCTAAAAGCAGGGCTCCCCTATCTTCCCCTAGGGTGACCGTTTCCCAGAGGTGAAACGGCCACGCGCCTCCACCGAGTTGTTAGACTCACAGGAGGCAACACCCCTGAAGATGGTCGCTAGGCCATCTTCCGGGGTTCCTAAAGCTGTCCTCCGAAAGTAGGACAGCAACAAAAGGAGCTTCGGCTCCTTCGCCCACGCCTAGTGGTGGAGGGAGTGGCTCAGAAACGGTGGTTCCTTGAAAAGAGGGCCCCCACGCCTCCGACGTCGCAACGCCCGCCTAAGGTTTCGAGGCGGAGGGAGGAAAAGACTTGCATGGTGAGCCCAACCTCCCCCAATAAGGCCTCGAAGGCGACAGCGCTTTGTCCGGCCAACAGCCCCCGGGGTTCTGCCCTCGAGAACCGTACGGCCATTCCTGTGAGGGTCTTCTGTTCGAGGAGGGCCCCCGCATCTCCTCCGAGCTAGGCCTGGAGGGCATATTCCTTCAATGGAATTGCCGTGGACTCCGGGCCAATTGGGAGGAGCTGCGGAGGCTCGTGTCTTCCCGTTCCCCGTTAGCTATCTTTTTGCAGGAGACCATGCTAGGCGCGTGCCCCCTTGCCACTCCCTGGGTATAAAGGTCTCGCGACCCCACCACCGCTGGGGGATGCGCGGTTTACACCCGCATCTCCCGTTTTCTGTTCTTCCTTTCTCTTTAGATACCTCCTTACAGGCAGTGGCTGTGCAGCTGCACCTGGATAGGAGGTATACTACCATTTCTGCGTACATTCCACCATCAGCTGACTTCGACGCGGGGGGACTTCCGCCGCGTCGTGGCACGGTTGCCTTGGCCCATTCTCTTGCTTGGAGATCTGAACGGCACGCATCCTCTCTGGGGAGATTACTCAATAAATCCCAGGGGACAGGTCCTTGCCAATCTGATCCAAGAGCTTGATAGGTGTCTTAAACGCGATGAAAACAGCTTCATTTTCTTGCCTTGATCTATCTTTGTGCTCTTCGGAGGCACAGCCTGATTTTGATTGGGGGGTGGTCGATGACCTCCATGGTAGCGATCACTTTCCCATTCAAATATCATTTTAGGGCAACTGCCGCCTGAGAGACCACCTCGGTGGTGCTTGGCGCGGGCGCGGTGGCCTGCATTTCAGGAAATGACTGAATTCTCTATCTCATTCGAGGAGTTTAGTTCGGTAGATGAGGTCGTTGAGTTCTCCGGCAACCTCATCGCCGTGGGCCTGACTACTATTCCTAGGACGTCTTGCCGTTTTGGACGCTGACCAGTCTAATATTGTTGGCTGAGTGTGAGACGGCCCTCAAACAGAAGCATTATGCCTACATGCGCTATAAGCGCCGCCCGAACGATTTCACTGTCGCTGAATTTCGTCGGGCTAGGGCTAAGTTCTGGTATATTTCGAAGCACGCCCGCCGCTCTTCTTGGCGGGCATACGTGTCTTCACTTAACAGGAAGAACCCCTTTAGCAGAGGTGTGGAAGCGAGTCAAAAGGATTCGGGGCAAGTTCTCGCAAGATGCCCCCTCCCGTTCTCCAGGAGAATGGGACCGCAATCTCGGACCCCGCGTCCGTGGCGGAATCCTTAGCGACCGCTTTTTCCGCATTCTCTAGCCGGGATGCTGCTCCGCCAGCATTCAATGCACGTCGTGATGTCGCGGAAGGCCGCCAGCTGGACTTTACCTCCAGAGGCGGACAACCCTTCAACGATGAGTTTACCTTGATTGAGTTGCGCTCCGCTCTTGCTTCGTGCGCGGACACCGCCCATGGTCCGGACGATGTCCCGTACGCCATGCTTCGACACCTGGGTGAGCGAGGCATGGCCTTTCTCTTAGATTTGTTCAACAGGATCTGGGTGGAGGGTCTTCTCCCAGACTCCTGGCTAATCGCTACTGTGCTCGCCTTTCGCAAACTGGGGAGAGATCAATCTACTCCGGCCGGTTTCCGCCCAATCTCTCTAATCTCTTGCGTGTGCAAGTTGATGGAGAAATTGGTAAATGTTAGATTAGCCTTTTGCCTGGACAGCAGAGGCCATCTGTCTTCTGCATAGTGCGGCTTCCGCAAGTTACACTTCAGGTTGGATACTCTGCTCCGACTGGAAAGGGCCGTCTGCGAGGCTTTCCTTCGTAGACAGCACCACGTCACGGTCTTTTTCGATCTGGCGAATGCCTATGATACCGCATGGCGATACAGTATCATGGAGACTCTCCACACGATGGGGGCGAGGGGACGCCTCCCAATGTTTATATCTGAATTTCTGCGAGATCGTCGATTCCGCGTACGGGTGGGGGGAGCCCTCTCCGGCCCAAAGGAGCAGGGAAGTGTCCTCAGTGTCACACTCTTTGCCCTGAGCATCAACGGCATCACCTCGGTGGTGCCGGAAGATGTTCTCGCTACGCTCTACGTGGATGACCTTTCGATCTCCTTTGGCGTGGCCCAGATGCCAACTCTGGAGCGTCGACTCCAACAGGCATTGAATCGCGTCTCTCGCTATGCCGAAGCGCACAGGTTTCGGTTTTCCTTGGCCAAGACTAAGGTGGTGCACTTCCGCCATCCACGGCTTCTCCCCGACCCAGATTTGTTTCTTAATGGGGTGCGCCTGGATCTGGTTGAGTTGCACCGTTTCCTTGGTCTTGTATTCGACCGACGCCTCACCCGGGAGGCTCATATTCGCAGCCTTAGGGTCTCTTGTACCCGCGCCATGGACATTCTCCGTTCCGTGACGTTCAGCGCTTAGGGCCCTGATAGGACTACTGCCCTACTTTTTTATCATCGATCCTTTGTTCGTTCGAAGCTCGACTACGGATGCGAGTTTTATGCATCCGCAGCCGAGCGTTTATTGCGGAAGGTGGACTCGATCCACCACACCGGCCTTCGCCTTGCGACCGGTGGGTGCCTTTCGCACTTCCTCCATTGAGAGCCTGTTGGTCGATGCTGGGGAGATGCCACTCGCTCTGCGCCGTGTGCAGTGCATCACTCGCCTTTCCCCGCGAGCCCCGCGATTCCCTCAGTCGCCAACAGCTCTCACTGCATCCGCAGCTGATCTCGACGGTGCCTATGCCGGAGAGACGAGAGTCATACCCTAAACCTTTGGGTTTAGGGCCAGGAAACTCCTTCGTAAGCTAGATATAGCTCTCGGGCTGGTGGCGCCCCTGGTTCTGCCCAGGACGCCACCCTGGAGGGTACCACATTTGGCTATTTGTCGCCACGCCTCTGCTCCCAAAGCTTGTACAGTGCCGGGAGTATTGTGTTCGACCTTTCTGGAGCACACCTCGTGTCACGCTATAACCGTGCCAGTGTATACGGATGGCTCCAAGTCCCAAGAGGGGGTCGGCTTCCACGCTGTATCCCCTCTGTTTGAAGTCAACATATCTAATAGGCTGGCCCAATTTTAGCACTGTTAGATTTGTTATTAATTCTACAATAGCTAGAGAAGTTTCATTGATCTTTATTATTATTTTGAGCTAAATTAATTTATGCTGCCCTTTTGCTCTTAATAATCTTATTTAGCTCATTTCTGGTTGACCTTTAATTATTTAAGTTGTCAAAAGTAGTTTCTCTCTGTAATCTCTGGTATGCCCCTTTCTTCTGAGAATTTTTTCTAGCCATCTCCTGCTTCTACCACACTGGCTTCCTATACTGCTCCTGGACTATGTTTAATATGGTCTTAAAAGTGTCGCACATCTCATAATTATTCTTTTCACTGAATTCTATATTACATTTAATTTGATTTAGCAAGTTGCGTAATTTATTGTAATTGCCCCTATAAAAATTTGGAGTTTGTCAATGTTCTACCTTTCACTATTCTCAAGTTAAAAGGAACCATCTGATGATCACTATTTTCCAATGCTTACCTGACACTCAATTCCTGAACTAAGTGATCATCATTTGAAACAACCAGATCTAATATATTGGCCCCTCTTGTTGGCTTATTGACAAATTGAATAAAAAAATTATCCTCAAAACATTCTATTAGCTTACAACTTGTTCTATCTCTTCCTATCATATTTTCCCACTCCACAGAATTTAAATTAAAGTCACCAAGAATAAATGTATCTACTTCACATTCTTTACTTATTTCCTTGATCATTAAATCATCAATACCATCGTTCTGTCCAGGTGGTCTGTAAAAGGCTCCCAAGTGTATTATCCTATTTTTACTGACCTTAATATCTATCCTCAGTGACTCAACTTCTTGCTTTATAGAATTAGTTAGATTTGAAGAAATTCTATTTCTGATATAAATCATCATCTCACCATTAATTTACATATCATAACCCACCCTGTAGTTCAAATTCACTCACATTGTCATTAAATTTACTTTCATTAACCCATGATTCTATTACACATATTATATCTATATCTTCATCAATAATATAACTAAATAACTCATCTTTCTTATTTCTAAGACTACGAGCATTGGTATAAAGACAACTCCTCCCTCCTATCCCTGAAGCACCTCTTTTAGAATGTATACCTTCCACTCTATCTCCTCTGCATATCTTTGCTTTCTCTGCCCCAACCTGTGCTCTTATATTTCCCTGATGCTATCGCTAACTAGTTTGCCCACCTGCAAAGACCCAACGACACTAACTCTTGCCACAACACGTCAACTCCAGCCCGGCTTAGATGAAGTCCATCCAATGCCTTATTCCCATAAAAGCCATTCCATGCATCTACAAACACTAATCCTGACTCCTCACACAGGCCTTTAACATATTCATTCAATCCAATTTCACGAGACAACCATTCCATCCTCTGATCCAATCTCAGAAGCACACCTGAAACAACGCCTTTCACTCCTTTCAACTAACCTTTTGTACCTCTGTTGTAACTCATATGAACCCACCTTCTTTATATCATTTACTCCCACATGCACAATCACAACTGCATCCCTCTCACACCCAGACTATCATACCTATCAGACATCTTTTACACCAGCACCCGGCAAACAAACTCTCACTCCCTTCCATTTGCTTCCACTCAACTTCCTATCTAAATATCTAATCTGAGAGTCATCCATCACAAGTACCTCAGTCATTTTCTTAATCCCCCTATGCCAGGGGCAGGCAACCTCTGGCCTGTGAAGGCCTAGCGTCTGGCCTGCCACCTTACTCAGCATTAATATTGCAATCCGGCCCGGGAAACCCCAGGCATCCACCCCAAAATTAAATAAATATATTCTGCCAAACATCTGTCTCAGTAGACTCATATAGGAAGATAGGAATAAGTCTTACAGCTGGCAGTGAAAATGAGTAAAAAATTAGAGGAAAATGTATTTCCCTCACAGATATGAAAAGTTTTATAGAGACCAAAGTTGTAGAGGAGGCAATTCTAAACAAAAAATGCTTAAGACTTTTTCCGCTGCCATGAATCCTTACTGAGATATGGGTACAAGCATACCATTCTGTGCAGCTACACTGGCAGATACTTTTCAACTCTCAAACATGCTGCCATGTTTGGCAGCACCTACTGTTAAAAAACTGGTCTTCTCCAAAATGAAGTACACAAAGTTTCACTTTTGCTCCTAACTCTTGGACCTACACCTCAATAACATTCTTCTGTTGTCTACCTCATCCATCAAGCAAGCAGGGCAAGCAGTACCAGCTGTCTCACCTATTTGTATGTTTCTCAATAAAATTCTTGTATAATGTATTCTAGTATATATATGTATATGGTCACTTTGGGGATTTCGTTTGTCACTCCTGCCTGCTCCCAAAAGTCTCACATGGCCTTCACTCTGAAAAGGCTTCCTGTGCCCCTGCGTTAAGCTGGGCTTTACCTTCCCTCCTGTTCTCATTCAAACTACCACTTATTCCGCTTTCCGCCACAACCACATCAGACAAATCCCCTTCAACCTCTTCCTCTCTCAGGTTCCATGTCCTTCTTACACACCTAACCTGTCATAACCCTGCCATTTTATCCATATTCATCCAACATTCATCTTCATTTCATCAGTCACTTCTTTCTCTCCAGCCCCTAGTCTATGCCTATCTTCCTCCCTCCTGGTCCCAACCACATTCTTCATGCATACACACTCATCTCTTCTCACTTCATGCACCTTCTTACATTCATCACGCAACTGACCCACCTCCTTAAACAAACACGATCTGTGTAGGAAAGAGATTAGTAGAAATTGGTTTAAAAAATTGATTGATAGATGAGTTGAATAAGTTCAGTAGTCATGTGCCAGAAACATGGGATTGAATTTGGTGACGGGAACAGGAGCTGCCTTGTTTACACTATATAGTAGCTTTTTGCAGACTAATTTTTTTTCCTACTGTTAACTTTTTCGCTTTCTTTGCAAATATCTTTTTACACTCTTGGGGACATTCCCTCATTGGTTTTACTTCTTAGTTTTATATTAATAATCTTACTTTAAATTGTCTTTATTTATACAAGTAATTGGTTATAATTTTCTGCAGGTGTAAATGTCAACAGTAAAATTTTTGCATCCTAGAACCTACAATAATGCCAAAAGTTGTCGAAAAAAAGACTCGGGTCCACAAAGAAAAGGGTAAAACCCATGTAAAAAGTGGAATAAAAAAAGCAAAAGCAGCAGGTACTCAACAACAAGGACTTGTTTTCAAAACTGATCTTGGGCAGCATGTTCTCAAGAATCCACTAGTTATCAATTCCATGATAGAAAAGGCTGGCCTTAAGGCTACTGATACAGTACTAGAGGTAAGGTTTCTCCCATTATAGTTGTTAATGAACTTAATTAAAATAGGAGGCACCTCCCTTCCACACTTTCACTTTTAACTTTACTACTTGCTTTATGCAATTTTTCAAACTTCCTTGCACTGGTACCCCTTTTGAAATGAATATTATCGTTTGTTTGAGCCATTGGCTGTGCATCCAGACTTATGCTTTGTTTACAAATTATTGGTTGAAGTCAAACTTGGCCACAATTAATGAAATTTGTACCCCTTGCTTGTATTACTTATACATAAACTCTCTGATGGGACTGAAAGTTGTTGGTGCACTTCCTCCTCTCAGCACCACTCTTTATTTGGTACTCTATGACTATAACATCAAGTTTTTGTCTAGCTGCACTTGGTACCTGGAGGAGCTTATCTCAACTGGGCAGTATAAATTATGGATGCCTTATCAGGGGTTTGAATTGAACTCTTTGACAGGTCCAAGAGAATCTGTTTGAGTGATTCCTAATCTCTCCCTCATCAGCATTCCTTTTTCCCCATGTTCCCCTCAACCCTCTATTGAAGCTCAAGAATCTGACCAGCTACGTAATGCTGCATCAGAAGAGACACTTTCGGACCTATAAACAATGACCTTTAATGCCTGCAGGTTACAATGCAAGAGATCAGGCCTTAAAGGGACCTGGGTATTGGGGCGTGAATGAGGAATATCAGTTTTGCCACAATAATGATTCCCCTGCGTGTAATGGGCTGACCATCTCCTCCCTGTGGCTATTACTGAGGGAATGAGGCTGTAGTGGGTGGACTTTACTGGCAGATTCTCTGACAAATCAGGCAAAATTTTAAATATCCGACCACCCTCTTGGATTTTGATTCAAATGATATATGGGTAGAATGGCTGAACTCTATTTTTTCAATATCTTAATTAAAAGCAAAGTTATGGACATCCCAAATTATAAAAGACTTATCTCAGCCCTTAATATACTGAGGTTAAACAAAAAGCCATTGAAAAGAGAATTTTTAACTCTTTTAAAATTAATTTTCAATATTTTACGGCCATCAAAATTTTTAAGTGGGGTGGGGGGGAGGGGTCCAAAGTGCATGTAAATGAAAAAATTATTCCCTCCCCCCCCAAAAAAAAGCATGACCCCTTTTTCTTAAAATATATAATTTCTTTTGTATCTTTTACTTGATCTGTTCAATATATAGGATTAAATATATTGAGCTTTTTAACACTTTTAACCATCCTGAGGGCTTTCCTTTTCTTTGAGATTCACTGCCATTAGAAGAATCTACCTTACTCTTTGGAGACATAATGAAGGGCAAAAAGTTACAAAGAACCAACAAAAACTTAACTAGCCAGCTAGAACTGACCCGCATTGTCTTCCCCAATAACAGCATATTCCTATGTTTCACCCAACAACAACAAAAAACTAGTTGTACATGGGTTTCATATTTACAATGCTGGTGGTGTATTTCTCAACCTAAATTTCTTATTAATAAATACATTGCGTCATAATGAGGGATCATCGTAGGTCAGGTCCATCTTAACCCAGAGACTTCCTGTACGTGATATTTGACTGCTCTTTTCAATTTGGGGGCACTCACACTCAATGTTCATCATCAATACCCAACGTGTATCCTCAGTGATGCATGAAGTTAATTTTACAGTTTGATGTTCATCTGAGATTTCAATAATTCCTATCTAATGAATATTTTCATAGGTACAAATAACATATTGACCCATATTATTAGTTAACAGTTATAACTGTTCTATACTTTATTATATTAGATAAACAACTTTTATTCAAACTGTTTTTATCAGCTCTAATATTTATTATAGTTATCTTGTATAACAAATTGTAAATTATAGTTTTCATTGGTATACCGTGAGTCCTGCAATAGGCTATGTTTCTGTACCAGAGCGGACATAAAAGTATATTGCAAATAATTTGTTAATCCAAAAATATTATTGGATAAATTTAACTTTTAATATAAAATAAAAATTTAATTTTGTTGCCTGTCTGTTACACTGGTAGCACACACAGAATATACATCCCTGATAATTTTGTGTATTTGTTTCATTGTTTTATTTCCTTAAATCATTTTAGTCATTCCTGAATAACCATTACCTACTCAAAATAGGCAGTTCAATCCTTAATTATATTAAGTCAATTTTCCAGTCATATAACAATATATTTGTATTTAGATTCTAGGTAATTATCAATTTATTTTTTCCTCACAGTCTACCCATGGCTGATAAGAAGTGTCTTACAGTCAATTAGATCTTTTAATGCGTCCCATCCCTTAGTCACAGAAATTTGCAACTGGCTGGTCCAAAATGCGTCCCGATATAGAATTATTTTTTGCTGGGTCCTGGGCAATGAGAGGGCTGATCGGCTAGCCTACTCAGCACATTCTGTGTCCCTTGAGAACTCAGCTCTGCCTTTTAGGGACTATTTTCCTTCAATAAGAAAATATATTTTTCAACTGTGGCAGAATGAATGGGATGACTGTTCAACATCCAAACTATACAAAATTAAAAATTCTCTTCACTCTTGGCCCTCGAGCCATCATAGATTGCAGTCATTGCATGTACCCCTTTGCCAAGTTTGCATTGGCCACACAAGACTTACGGCCATCTTGTTTTGGGTGATGTTCAAATTAGCCCTTGCTGTCATTTTTGTGGTGGGGACCAATCGGTTGACCATCTTTTATTAGATTAACACCCATTTCGCCACTCTCTGGTTGTCCTGTTTCCTGACCCTTTTAACTATCCCACAACACACCTGCCTTCGATTCATATTGGCAGTGGAATCTTTTAACCCTATGTTTTTAAAATTTTTATCACCAAGTGCTCTCCACCTTTTATAGATAATTTGCTTCATTTTATCCTATTTGCCATATAGAATCCACTTGGATTGGGCAGCAACCCACTGGTTCCTTACCTTAAACCTATTTCTTTAATTACTTTATACTTATGTCAATGAAATAAATAAACTCATCAAATAGTTCTTTCTGAAACAGGATCCCCCCCCCCCTCCTAAATGGCATACATCTATCATTTTTAAATAACTTTTGCAAATAGATATATATGAGGGGGAGTCAATAAGTTTTGCAATTCGGATATAAGGAAACAAGATATGAAGAAAAGTGTTTTATTTTTATTTTTTTTTCAATGGACTTGCGCCACTTGTCCCTGAGGCCTCGAATTCCCAACAACCAGAAATATCCTGACTGCTGTTCAATCCACTCCTGGATGGCAAGCTGGACATCTTCATCATCCCCAAACCAGCATCCACGCAGTGCAGTCTTGAGCTGGGGAATTAAAAGTAAAGTAATCGCTAGGAGCCAGATCTGGACTGTAGGGGGGATGGTTGAGCTCCTCGAATCCGCACTCACGCAGGGCAGCTTGTGCAACTCTGCCCTTGTGCACTTTGACGGCGTTGAAGTCGATCATAGGGCGTTAGGTTTCTAGGGACCCAACGGGCAGAGACTTTGGTCATGGCAAAATTGTTGTGGATGATGTTGATAACACTTCAATGTGATATTCCTAGTTCTCACTCAATTTCTTCGCCCTTCACCCATTGATTTTCAAGGATCATCCTCTCCACATTGTCCTCGTTGGTCACGTCTGATGGGGGTCATGTTCAAGAGACTCACAACCATGGTGGAACTCCCTATTCCAGCGAGCAATGGTTGCATAGGAAGGGGCAGTGTCGGTTTACACTGCAGCCATGCATTCGTGGATCTCTTTTGTATTCTTGCCTTCCTTGGTCAAAAATTTGATCACTGCACGGTGCTCAATCTCAATTGTTGAAAAATTTGTGACAGATGATCTGCGATCAGCTACTGCTTCTTAAGTAGATGAGGCAGGAGCGTGCGGGCTGCATGTCCTGACTTGTCCTAACACCTCCACAAACAGCCATCCCCCTTCCTCTGTTTTGCTCTACCGATTCGCAAAACTTATTGACCACCCCTCGTATTTTAGGCAGATACATCAGATCTATAGGGAAAAAGTGAAAATAATTTTGGAAGTGGTTTGGTGTGTAGATTAGTCTACAATTTGGGGGACTTTGAGTTTTGGAATTAATATATATTATTTAGGTTTATTTATAAATACTAAGTTTTTTTCTCAGATTGGTTTTATTAATTTTATATAGAAAAACCAGGCAATGGCTTTGCCACTCCCCCCCTACTAAGATTAAAATTTAAAATCTAAAAAAAAGCAGCCATGGTTAAATTTTTATAAATATAGAGTTAAAGAAGATATATAAAATAAATGTTTTGAAATTCACCATTTGTAATTCTTTGGGTTTAAAAACTTCACAATTTCCATACTATATTTATTTCTGAACTTGACCATTTTGTTTTTTGATATTATAAAAGAATTAGTGGAAATAACTTTGATAAAAAACATAAGTCATAGCCAAACTAAGATGAAATTGTGATTCAAATACTCAAAAAAATTCCCTTCTTAAATTATAGAGTTAGTGATGATGATGAGTGCAAAGCAAACATATTTTAATAATATGGGAAAAAGAGTTATAATTAATCATATGAAATCAAAAATATATACAGAAAGTGTAACAGCTAGATAAATAAGTCATTAAATTTAGTTTATTCTGCATCTGCAACCAGTCCAGAGACCGGCTCAAATTCTGTTCCTGGGTCATCTAGATCAACAAGCAATACATGCCTAAAGCAGTCATCACTCACTGAAAGCGTCACTGTTAACATTTCAGATGTTACCAGAATAGAAATAATGTGAGCTATATGTACAGTGGCGGCAACAAAAAAAGTGACATTGAATATTGGCAACAGAAATCGATACACAAAATCGCTTTCACTATTTTACTTGCCATCAATTCAATGAAAATGTGCGGAGCTTATGCCGCAAGTGGACGACTCTCCTGGGCTAAGACAACAGAA
The DNA here is from genome assembly GCA_963969495.1 of Ceratothoa steindachneri. Lineage (NCBI taxonomy): Eukaryota > Metazoa > Arthropoda > Malacostraca > Isopoda > Cymothoidae > Ceratothoa > Ceratothoa steindachneri. The sequence continues at coordinate 52,958,002 of OZ018324.1, forward strand.
CTGCGCTCTATTGGAACTCAGTGTCTCGTTTGAGCTCGTACAACGAGGTTTTAGTATATGGCACTCCAGCGTGCTGATTATCTGCATTCGTGCCTACATTTGACGTGCTATAACTTCTGTGCAAGTGGATACAATGGGGTGGAAAAAGCTTTCTATGACAGAGAAAAGCCGTGCCTTGACCCTATTAGAGCAGGAAAAGTCTTTTATTGATGTAGCAGCAGATTTAGTAACCTCAAAAATACGATTCATCGCCTAAAACGTGCAGCTGAGTTATTGCCACCAGGTACCATACCAAAGAGGAAGGAGGGCATTGGTGCAGCTAGGAAGACATCTCCAAGGACTGATAATATCCTAAGGCGTAAAGTGATGTCAGACCCTTCTGTAACCTCCGCTTCAATCAAGAAAAAACACCCAGACCTCCTCCAGAACGTTGCCCTCAGGACCATCAGTCATCGCTTACAGAAGGACTTAGGCCTACCGTCTCGCCGCGCTGCCAAGAAGCCACTTCTTACCAAGGCTATGAAGATGGAAAGGCTCAATTTTTGCAAGACCTATAAACATTGGACAGCTGCCCATTGGAAGAAGGTCATGTTCAGTGATGAGAGCACCTTTAGGCTGGTCAGAGGAGAGTCAAAGATCGTGCGTCGTCCCAGCACTGTGTCTCGGGATGACCCGAAATATACCGTGAAAACTGTGAAGCACCCTGATAGTGTGATGGTGTGGGGTGCCTTTAGTGGAAAAAGGGGCAGAGGAGGTCTGTACTTCCTTGCCAAGAATGTAGCCATGAGGGGCACTAACTATCTTGAAGTTTTGAGGCAGCACATGCTGCCATTTTGGGAAATTCATCAGTGTGAATTTTTCATGTATGATGGTGCCCCTGCTCACAGGTCCCAGTTAGTAAAAAGGTTCTTCAATGATAATAATATTAGTGTTTTGGAGTGGCCTGGTAATTTCCTGGACCTAAATCCTATTGAGAATGCTTGGAATCTGATGAAATCCAAAGTTCAAGAGACAGCACCCAGCAGCATCAAGGACCTGATAGAATCACTGAAGCAGATCTGGGTTACGATCGACCCCACCTACTTCGCAAACCTCACTGAATCAATGCCCAATCGACTCAGGATGGTCATCAAGTGCAAGGGCAACATGACCAAGTAATAACTTTCATGAAATATTCATAATAAAATATGTAAGTTACATTTTTCTGTTTTATTTTCCCCGAATTGTCACATGTCACTTTTTTTGTTGCCGCCACTGTACTGTCATGAAGAGATCTTCAATGAATTCAAATTTGGATGTTTCCAATACTTTTAAAATGATGGTTTTTGACAGTCAAGTTGCTAAGCAATTTCAATTAAGAAGTAGTAAATATACATATACGAGGAGTGGTCAATAAGTTTTGCGAATCGGTAGAGCAAAACAAAGGAAGGGGGGTGGCTGTTTGTGGGGGTGTTAGAACAAGTTATGACAAGGCAGGACCTGCAGCCGCATGCTCCTGCCTCATCTATTTAAGAAGCAGTAGCTGATCGCAGATCGTCAATCACAAATTTTTCAACAATGGAGAAGGTTGAGCACCGTGCAGTGATCAAAATTTTCACCAAGGAAGGCCTAAATGCAGTGTACCTTGACACCGCCCCTTCCTATACAACCATTACTTGCTGATTTGGAATAGGGAGTTCCGTCATGGTCGTGAGTCCCTTGAAGATGACGCCTGTCAGACGTGACCAACAAGAACAATGTGGCCCATGTGGAGAGGATGATGCTAAAAAATCGACGGGTGAAGGTCGAAGAAATCGAGCGAGAACTTGGAATATCACATGGAAGTGTTGTCTACATCATCCTCGACAATTTGGCCATTACCAAGGTCTCTGCCCATTGGGTCCCTAGAAACCTCATGCCCCATGACGACTTCAATGTCATCAAAGTTGCACAAGCTGCCCTGCGCGAGTGTGGATTCGAGGAGCTCAACCACATCCCCTACAGTCCAGATCTGGCCTCTATTGACTACTTTTTATTCCATCAGCTCAAGACCACTGCTTGGACGCTGGTTTGGGGATGATGAATATGTCCAGCTTGCCGTCCAGGAGTGGATTGAACAGCAGTCAGGAATTCGAAGCCTCAGGGACAAGTGGCGCAAGTGCATTGAAGTCGTGGGTAGTTATATTGAAAAATAATAAAATACTTTTCCTTATATCCGAATTGCAAAACTTATTGACCGCCCCTCGTATAAATCATGGCATTGCTCCTTACTTTAATGAATGCTTAAAGGAAAGAATTTTAAAATATCAGGATTTTGTTATTTTATTTGATGAATCTGTTTAAAAAATAACCCATAGAAACCAAATGGATATTCACATAAAGTATTTTAATGATGTAACAATCAGAGTTGAAACAGAATACATTACCAGTGTTTTTTGGATAAATCTACTGCTGACAATTGGTAAAGTTATTCCTTTAAAGGAATTAAAATGCTTCCTGTAAAAAATTTTACAAATCAGCATGGATGGGCCAAATGTCAATTTATCTTTTATGAAGAAGATCCAAGATCAGGAGTTTTCATCAGTTGGGAAACGGCTAATTGAAATTGGAGTTTGTGGCCTACATGTAGTAAGTGGTGCTGCAAAAATGGGATCTCTCAAAGCAAAATGGCATCTAGAATCTTTTTGAAGAGATATTTATTTTGCTTTTAACCCCTTCCCCGGCAGAAACGTGTATACACATTTTGAAAAATGTTCTTTTTTCAGTCGTCGATGAGTATACTCGTCTAAAACTTTACCTTCAAAAACCAGCTACATACGTATATACTCGTCGATTTTAAGCCTTTGTAAGCCATTCTACGTGTGAAACGAGTATTCTCGTCAAATTGTACGCCTGGCAGAGGCGATAGGGTAGAGCTGTGGGATTTCAAGGACATTGTTACTAGACTTGCTCCGACAGCCATTGTCGTCGGATGAGTGTTGTTTGCATCCACATTTGCATTCATTTTTTTTGTAGCATTTTCAAGTGTTACACCCCAGATGTCTAGTTCAACGGAAGATAGTGAATATGAACCTTCACTCAGAAGCTTGAATACTTCTGATAACTCTGCCAGTTCATCAGACAATAACTATTCCTCGACAAGTGAGGAGGAGGGGGGTAAGGGGAGAGTTTGGAGAAGCCTTGAGTTGTCAGAGGAGCGTATGAATACACCACCACCACGCTTTCCTTTCACAGGAAATCCCTCACACCGACTACATGGCAGGAATACGGGCAGCTCTTCGGACTGCTTGGTAAAGAAGATGAGAGACGGTCGAAGGGAACTTAAAGTTGCGTGCCATTGCGCCGCGACTGTTCCCATGGACCTATCCCCCAATGCCGCGTCAGCTTCAGGTTGCTTTCGGTCATCTCCGAATCGGACACACTCGTGTGACGCATCGCTATTTGATGGAGCGCTCGCCTGCGCCCTATTGCAACGACTGCGTCGTCCCCCAGACTGTTCGGCACATTCTTGTCGAATGTCCCAGTCTGGGTGATCTTCGCGCACGATACCTGTCCCGGTACCGGGATGGGCGGGGTCGCTACCGCCTGTCCCTTGTACTCGGGACAGATTCGTGCACATTGACTTGTGGAATTGTTGACTTTTGGGGGGAGGCCGGGCTTCTCCCCTTTATTTAAGGTTCTTTAGATTTTTGTTATTGTTTTGTTTGTAGGTTGCACGCTCCTGCACCAGGGTGAGGGGGAACTCCCCCCGCTGCCGGAGATTGCTTCCTGATTGTTAAGTTTTTCCAATTTATATCGATTAAGTTTTCATATTATTTTAAAGTTGCCTAATTCTAGGCTGTCGTGTTTTTCGGCCACTTATGCCCAAGTGGGTAGTTGCCAGATGGGCTCTATAAAATTAAAAAAAAAAAAAAATCACAGGAAATCCTGGAATAAAGATTGATGAAAACCCAGTCTTCAGTCTTTTTATTGATAAAAGGATTATTGACTCTGTACTGGTAGAGACTAATCGTTTTGCTGAACAAACTGGGCAAGATGATTCTTTGTGGCGCTCTGTAACAGAGGCTCAACTTTTTGTATTTTTTGCCATGAAAATGCCAGAAGAAGAAATGAACTGCTTGAAAGACCAATTTTTCAGCAGCTAATGACTATGAAACGGTACAGTAAGATAAAGCAATATCTTCATTTTGTAGATAATGAAACTCATGATGCACAAACTCATCAAAATTGTATAAGATTTATGATGTATTCATGACATTGTGTGAGAACTTTGGGAAGTGTTACACCCCTAGGCAAGATGTATGTATAGTTGAGAGCCTTATGTTATTCAAAGGAAGGTTAGGATGGGTACAGTACATTCCACTGAAAAGGAGGAGGTTTGGAGTGAAATATTTCATGTTGTGTGAGTCAAAGACTGGATATGTGTACAAAATGACCATGTATGATGGCAAATGAACACAGTTTGATCCAGAGTATGATGCATATCCTGTGAGTTCGCGTATTGTTTTATCTTTGATGAAGCCCTTATTTGGGAAAGGTTATTGTGTTACTGTGGATAACTTTTACACTAGTCCACAATTAGCTGATGCTCTAGTTATGAACCAGACTGATACTTATGGAACTCTACGTATGAATCGAAAAGAAGTGCCAGAAGAACTGAAAAGAAAAAAAACTGAAGAAAGGAGAAGTTGCAGCATTTCAGAGAGGCAAGGTAATGACTCTTCGTTGGAAAGACAAAAAGGATGTTGCAATGCTATCAGCCATTCACAACCCAGCCATGCATTACATTGAGACAAGACAAGGGCCTGTGAAGAAACCCAAAGTTGACCAGCAACTGGTAGATTATCCCATTCCAAGGAAATGGGGTAAGAAATATTACAAGACTGTTTTCTTCCATTTGATGGATATTGGAGTATGGAATGCTTTCATCCTGCATCAAGAAGCATTCACTCAGTCAGGAAAAAAAAGCCTAACACACCTGAAGTTTCGTTTGGAAATTATACGATACATATTTGGCAAGTATGGACCTGCTTTACCACCAAGAAGATCACCAGGAAGTTTGCGGCATACGCCAGGAGGACATTTTCCAATGGAAGTTCCACCAACAGAAAAGAAAAAGAAAAATCCAACAAGAAAATGTGTTGTATGCAGTCTGAAGCGTGACCATAGAGGGAAACCAGTCAGGAAAAAGTCGCGCTACATGTGTAAAGTTTGCCAAGTAGCTCTATGTGTTGTGCCATGCTTTGAAAAGTACCATTCTAAATAATTTCATCTAGAAACTTTCTGAGGAAATACTATTCCTTTATATGTGGAAATAAAATTAATTTGTTTTATTTTTTTGCTATCAACTTAAAGTTTTCGATTGATTTTGTTCATAATAAAATGCCAGAAAAAGGAATTTCATTTTTTATGCGTATTATAATTACTGCTAGATATTTGGTAACAATTGTAATAAAAATTAAAAATTAAAATAGGTTTTCTTTTCCCCTTACATTTGGTAATAAAATTTTGAGAAAAATTAAGAAAATATGGTAAAAAAATATGGTTTATAGGAAGACGAGTTGACTCGTTTTTGCCGACAAAGGTATTTTCAAAATAAAAAGTTAACCACAAAAATGGGAAGAAAAAACTTTTCATAACCAGCCTCAAAAATACTATATAGAACCAAAATAAAAAAATTAGTCTGAAAAAGAAACGTTTTTAACAAAAAAATTGTTGGGGAAGGGGTTAATGAAGCTCTGTCTAGAAGAGCAGAGTTTAAGAACATCACTGACAGCTGTTCAAAGTTTCGTAAAAAATACTGTTCAGTTACATGGACAGAGAATATTGATTGCATAGATCGATATCTGGAAATATTTGATGAACTTGAGCTTTTTTTTTTAACTCAAACTTCCTGAGAAAAAACCTGTTATAAACATAAAAAAATGCTAAATGATATGTTTCTTTAAAGCAAGTTGGCTTTCTTTAGACTTATTTCATATGAATGCCCTTCTTTTCTGAAGCAGTTTCAGTCACCTCTTCCTTTAAGACCATTTTTAGTTGGTGGAAAAATTGGTAAATGTTAGTTAGATTAGCCTTTTTTCTGCACATTGCAGCTTCTCCTCTGCCAGTTCCAATCCACATTGGATGCTCTGCTCTAACTGGAAAATGCCGTCTGCAAGGCCCTCCTTTGAAGCTAGCACTACGTCACCGTGTTTTTTTGACCTGGACAAAGTCTATGATACTACATGTCAATATGGTGTCATGGATACTTCCCACAATGTGGGTAAGGGGCTGCCTCATAATCTTTATATCTAAAATTTTCTGAGATCATCGATTCCATGTACAGGTCAGGGGATTCCTCTCTGCCGCAAGGGGATGGCTTCTGGCAGCATCCCCTTGGTGCTGCTAGAAGATGTTATCACTAACCTTACATAGATGACCTTTCATTCTCTTTTGGCATGACCCAGATGCCAATTCTGGATCGTTGACTCCAACAGGCATTGAACTGCGTCTCTTGCCATGCCAAAGTGCACAGGCCTTTGTTTTCCCTCCCTAAGACTAAGGTGGCGCCCTTCTGCCACCATCCATGGCTCCACCTGACCCAGACTCATTTCTAAATGGGGTTCACCTGGAACTGGTGCACTTGCACCAGCCTTAGGATCTCTTGTACCCCTGCCATGGGTATTCTTTGTTCCCTGACATTCAACCCCTGGGGGACTGATAGGGCTACGTCCTTACTTTTTTATCGATCTTTTCTTCATTCGGAGCTCGACTATTGATGCCAGTTTTATGCATCCACAGCTGAGTGTGTATTGTTGGAGGTGGACTCAATCCCCTACACTGGCCTTCACCTGCTGATCAGTGCCTTCTGCACCTCCCTCATTGAGAACCTGCTTGTCAATGCTGGGTAGATTCCACTTGCTTTGTGCCGTGCACACTGTATAATCCTCGTGTATGTGTGAGCCTCCCTCAGTCGCCATTAGCTCTCATTGCATCTTCAGCCGATCTCAAAGGTGCCTATGCTCTTTGTATTTAGGGCTAGGAAACTCATTTGAGAGCTCAGTATAGTTTTCAGGCATGTGGCACCCCTGGTTCTGCCCATGATGCCACCCTGAAGTGTACTGAAATGGGCAAATGTCCTACAAACTATTTTTCCATGAAGTTAAATGTAACTTTGTGTGTGTGTTTCAGGATGTGCAATCCTGCATGATTTGAGTTTGCTTGCCAAATCATTTTTCTAGTTGCTTGTATTTTTTGGCTGCACTTATTTTTTACTAGGCACTCTCAGGTAACACATTATTATGCTTTGCATGGCTTTTCTTTTTTATTCTTCTGTTTCTCTTATTTCTTTCTCAGGGCAATGAAAGTTTAGCCCAGGGGAACTTGAGCAACGCTCTTCACTTTCACTGATTCAGAAATTGCACCAATGTGCTGCTACCTCTTGTCACGGTTATAATGAGTGTAGGGAACCTGTGTAGTGGCAATTTTCTTGTGTACAATTGATTCCTGAGTGAAAAAAGTGCCCTGGATTTTGGCAAGTGACCTCAATAAGCGAGATTACCTAACTTATTTGCACATCTTATTCTTGAAAACTAGTCTTGTGACCGTGTTCATTGTCTATGTTGTGCTACTGTGGGTTTGGCTCTTGTTAGGCTAGAAGAAAGTATAGATCACAATTGTAATAATTGTACTCTTACCGTTTCTTGGAAAGCAACCCGATATCCCTGTATATAATTTTTGATTTATGGCATTCGCCAGACTCTTTCTCTTCATGAGTAGTAGTTATTAACCCTTGTCTCTTCTGGTTTTGTGTGTGTGGATCAAAATTGAAATATATACATTATTGTTATGGCTGCTAAATGTAAATAATTGGGATTGTATATATGTATTAGGGTAAATAAGTTTTTGTTTTTTTCATTAAATTGAAGCTTAAGGATTCCTATTTTCTCTATCAAATGTTAGGGACCTTGAAGAAAGTCTTGACTAAGAATGGACGCACTGATTCGGTTGCCTTCATGCCAGAATATGAAGGTGCTGCCCAGAGGATAAGTGGCAGATTACCAACCAAGATCTTTGGATCGAGTTGGGGCTTATGTAGAGGGTTGCGCTGAGTAACCAGCGGAATTTGCTACAGTACCATCTTTGACTATTAGTCTCCATGCCTCTGCTCCCAAAGCCTCTGCAGCACTGGAGTATTGCATTTGGCCTTTTTGAAGCACACACTGAACTGTGCCAGTGTATATGGATGGCTCCAAGTCGCAAGACAGAGTCAGTCTCCATGCTATATTCCCTTTGAAGTCACCGCAGCTCTGCCAGGCGCTGCATGTCTTCACGGCCGAACTGGTTTCAATATACTGCTTGCTATGAGAGATAAAAGAGACATGCCTTGTTTGGAGACTGGATTGTGATTTTTAGCCACTCAAAATTGCTCTCAGGGCATTGGAATCTCCGCATCTCCTGGCTCATGATATCCATGATGCCATGGTTTTGGCAATGTGGGTGGATGCCGAGATTATCTTCTGCTGGGTTCCTGGACATGTAGGAATTGCGGCGAATGAGGGCACCATAGAGTCCATGAGGACTGGGTGATCAGAACAGCATTTTGCCCTTCCTCACACCGATTACATGGTAGGAATACGGGCAGCCCTCCAGGCTGCTTGGCAAAGCAAATGGGAGACGGTCAAAGGGAACTTATAGTTACATGTCATTGCACTTGAATGTTCTTGTGAACCTACCCTCCAGTGCCGCATTGGCTTTAGGTTGCTATCTATCATCTCTGAATTAGACACACATGCTTGCCTGCGCCTTATTGTGATAACTGCATTGCCCCTTGGACTGTTTGGCAGATTCCTGTTGAATGGTTGATCTTTCTGCACATTATCCCTGGGTTGCTATTATTTCTCTCTTGTACTCAGGATCTGTTTCGTACACAGACTTGCAGACTATACAACTTTTTGGAGGAGGCTGGCATTCATTTTATTTGTCTGTTGTAGGTCACATGTTCCTGTGCTGGGGGAGGCTGTCCTATCTATCCCTTTTGCTGGAGTGCATCTCCTTGTTGCTTTTGTCTTTTTTTTATTTAGCTTGTGTCTTGCCTTGTTCCTTTTTTATTTATTTCCTTGGTTTTTAATATAGCCTAGTATTAGGCTTTCCGCTAATTATGCCAGATTGGCTATTTAAATTAAAAAAAAATCCCAGCTAGGCCTGGAGGGCATATTCCTTCAATGCAATTACGGTAGACTGGGCCAATTGTGAGGAGCTGCGGGGACTCACCTCCTGTCCCCCATTAGCTATCTTTGCATGAAACCATGCTGGGTACATTCCCCATGTACACCCTTCAGGATATAATAGTTTTGCTACCTTAATACCACAGGATTGGGGAGGGTTGGCGATTTCCACTCAGCATCATTTTTCCATTCTTCTATTTGTTTTAAATGCCTCCTTTCGGACAAGGGCAGCACTGCTACAGCTGGGTAGTAGGCATATTGTAATTTCTGTGTATATTCCACTGTCAACTGACTTTGTAGAGGATTTCTGCTGCATCATGCCATGGTTGCTGAGGCCCTTCTGCATGGCAATTTGAACTGTAGACACCCCCTGCGTCAGGACTACATGAACAATTTTGGGTGTCAGGTCCTTCCCAACCTGTTCACTGAGATGTATATAAGGTGTCCTAAATGTGCATGAGTTTACACATCACTGTCTGAGAACCATTTCATTTTCCTGCCTTGATTCATCCCTGTGCTCTGAATACCTGGCCTGATTTTCGGCGGGATGTAGTTGAGGACCTCCATGGTAGTGATCAATTTCCCATTCAACTAACATTTTCTGGGCTGCTGCCACATGAAGAACTGCCCTGGTAGTGCAGGAGTGGGGGAGGTGTCCGTATTTCAAGAAAGGCCCAATTTCTTTGTCCCATTTGAGGAGTTTAGGTCAGTTGATTAGGCTGTCGAGCTCTCAGACAAGCTCAACATTGGTTGTTTTGCATGCTCTCCGCCTCCTTGGTGGTCGGCTGAGTGCGAGGCGGTTTGCAGACAGAATTGATATGCCAATATGCTCTATATGCACTGCCTGAATTATTTAACTGTTAGTTAACTTCATTAAGCTAGGTTTAGGTTCTGATATATTTCAAAGCATGCCCACCTCTCTTCCTGACGCATACATATCTTTACTTAACAGGAACACCCCTCTTGCAGAGGTGTGGATATGAGTCAAAAGCATTTGGAGCAAGTTGTCATCACAGCCCCCCCTCCTGCTCCCCTGGAGATAGGAAGCGTGATCCAGCATTTATCTTGGGAGTCTTTCGTAATTGCTTTCTCCACTTTCTCAACCCTTTGACTGGGCTTTACTCCCCCCCACTTGATGGGGCAGAGGGGATGTCTCCCAATCTTTATTTCTGAATTTCTGTGAGATTGTCGATTCTGTGTCCATAGTGCCCTCTCTGGCCCAATGGAGCAGGAGGGGGATAACCTGCAAGGAATGTCCTCACTGTCACAATCTTTGTGCTCTACCTGAACCACCTTATCTTTTTTTGGGTGTGGTCCAGATGCCAACTGGAGTGTCAACCCCTTGGCAATTATTGAACTGCTTCTCTTACTTTGCTGAAGCACACAAGTTTTGTTTTTCATTGGCCAAAACTAAGTTTGTGCACTTCTGCCACCCACCACCCATGGCTCCACCCTGACCTGGTCTTGTTCCTAAATTTGTCTTGTCTGGAAGTGGTGGATTTGTATCATTTCCACGGCCTTGTTTTCAACCTACACCTCACTTGAGAAGCTTATATTTGCAGCCTTAGGGTCTCTTACCCTCGCTATGGACAGTCTTTGTTCTGTGACATTCAACATTTGTTGGTGGTTCTGATAGGGCTACTGCCTCTGTTTTCTAGTGATCCTTTGTTCATTTGAAGCTTTACTATGGATGCCAGTTTTATGTATCCTTAGCCGAGTGTGTATCGCGGAAAGTGGACTCTATCCACCACACTGGTCTCTGCCTTCCACACTTCCCCCATTGAGAGCCTACTTGTCGATGCCAGGGAGATGCCACTTGCCTTGCACTGTGCAAGGCATTTATCCCACGATCCTGGTGTCTCCCTTAGTTGCCAATGGCTTTCACTTCCACCACTGATCTTGACAATGCCTATGTCGCTGAGAGATGCCATATGGACTTATTCACTGTGACCTTTTGGACAAGGCTGGCCTCTTCCATTTTATTTGACTTTCCCGCATGTTGGTTGCATGATCATGTACCGGGGGTAGTGGGACCTGTTCCTGATGCTGTAGTGTGCTTCCTTCTTCTTGCACCTTTGCTTCATTAAAAAAAAATTATTTTGGCATTAGACTGTTAAGATGAATACGGCAACTTAGGCTCTAAAAAAAGATAAGGCCTTGCTAGCATTTATAGAAGCTTCCCATCTTCTATATAAAGTGTGCATAATTGTGAAATTCTCAAAACTGCTAATTCAATCAGTATTTTAATTATTTTTATTACAGGTTGGACCTGGTACTGGAAATATGACAGTCAAATTGTTGGAAAAAGCAAAGAAGGTTGTTGCCTGTGAAGTTGATCCAAGAATGATTGCAGAACTCCATAAAAGATTTATTGGTACCCCATTGCATTCAAAGCTCGACATTAAAGTTGGAGATGTACTGAAGTCAAAGTTGCCTCCATTTGATCTTTGTGTGTCTAATCTTCCCTTCAAGTTAAGTACTTAGTATTTTTTATTATCACCACCCCCATTTGTGAGCATTGGCATGCATCAATGTTATAGAAAAAGAAATCATCTTTTCCCCCAAATACAACTGCTATGGGCCCTCATCTTAACATCCATTTAAGGTGAGAATTCATTGGTTCCAAGGTTTCCATACCCTACATGTTTCCATTTCCTCAGTTAACACATTTTCTTTCATATAGGATCTGCACCTTTCCAGTTGGCTGGGTCCACAATCACAATGCATGCTGCTCCAACAGAGCCACCTGGGTGTTTGAGGGGTTAATCTAATTGACTTTATTTACACAACACAAAAAAAAGACAAAAAACAAACCCCAAATAATTGCAACATAGTATACAATCAAAATATATACAGCCTTACCATATATATCTCCAGTGTAGAAATAGAAATCTTACGCAAATAACTAGGTATATGTACATTCAACAAAAATACTAAATATATATATATGTATATATATAGGGCCTTACAAGATATAGAAATCAGCCAGTGCAGAAATATAGATCTTACAAAAAATAAATAAATATGTAAATGTACCTCAAAGAGAAACCCTGAATATATATATAGGGCATAACAATCTATAGATATTAGTCAATGCTGAAATATAAATAAGTCATGCAAAATTAAGAATATATATATATATATATATATATATATATATATATATATATATATATATATATATATATATATATATATATATATATATATATATATATATATATATATACACACACACATTGGATCCAGTCTAACAATATCTGCAAACAGTACTGGCATCAGTGGGAAAGGGAGGTGGGCCCACTTTCTTCTAGGAATTCCTTAGGGTCTTGGGACTCAAAGAAGCATTCAGTACTTAGGGAACTGGGACACACGCAAGTTCCAACTGCTGCATTGGAGACTGAGGCTCTCTCAATGACTGCCAATTCACTGAGATGTGAGTCAAGGGCTGGCTTCTGCCGCAGACTCTCATAGTCAGATGCTGGTTGGTACCAAGGAGCTGAAAAGGACAAGGCATCTTCAGTCTCAGATTCACTGCCACACTCAAACATCATTAACACCATACATACATACACACCCATTCACACTGTTAGTTACCTGGTTGCCTGTCCAGCTCCCTCTTCTCTTCAATTTGAATGCATATGCACTTCTGTATACTAAGCAATGTTTTAGAGTCCAACCAGTCACTTAATATATTCACTGAAAAATATGGCTGTGGAGGGAGACAGAGATGAAGCTATCTCACAGTGTACTTGTCATTTAGCATACCATTCTCAGAACTGATGCCCAGTTCTCATTCTCAATTTTCTCAAGTTTGCCCCCCTTCCCTCCACATTCCAAATACTATGATGATATATAGACCAGACTAACCTAATGCAACTTAGGGGCTATGAATCTCCTGACTAAAATTATTTGGCTTCCCAAGTCCCTTGAGTGGACCTTATGATTGTTGCTGGCCCCAGAATCATTAGCCTCTATGTTGTCCTAATCTTTTGTTTGTCATTACAGATTTCATCACCATTTGTATTCAAGCTTTTACTGCATCGGCCAATTTTTCGATGTGCCATTTTGATGTTTCAACAAGAATTTGCTCAGCGATTGATTGCAAAGCCTGGTGATAAAATGTACTGTCGACTCTCTGCTAATGTGCAGTTGCTGTCTAAAGTCAGCCACTTAATGAAAGTTGGCAAGAACAATTTCCGACCTCCACCAAAGGTTAAGTGGAATTTTGTTTCTCAGGTTTATATACTTGGTCAGATTTAAGGTCTCTCCTAGACATGTAAAGGGTTGTTTAAATTTTTATTTCTCACTCTGTACATGCTTAAGTCTAGAATATCCAAAGTTACCCCTAATTGTGCATATATATCACGCTTTTGCTCTTCCTTTGCTTAATCATTGTTCTTTGAGTGAGGATTTGGGAACCTACAATGCCGAATGCTGCTGGTTCACTGAGTAATACACCAAAAGGTCTCTAGTGCCTCAAGTAGTCTTTATTATTCTTAGTGTCACCACTTTAGAAAACTTTTCAAAGCTTTAATTATATGGTGCATGTTAGAAACATGTTATCTGTATGACATTTTGGTTTTCTATTACCCCATATTTTCCTCTTCTGATGCCTATCACAGTTGGGACCTAAAGTTTTTAGTGATGACCACCCCATTTATGTTGGGTGAGTGAGGCTCATCTGAAGAGCTAGACTTGTACAGAGTTCTCTTATCATACATGTGTTATCATCTCATGGATCTGGCGGTCATGGTTCCAATGATGGTTGTTCAATTTAAAAGCTCTTTTGTGGTACTCAGCTTGCAGTTCCTCACCCAAAAACTTCATTCTCTTGACATTGTCCAAGCTTTTGCTTTTTTTGATAAGTGCTGTTGTGTATCATTGTTGCTCTTCTACAGGTAGAGTCTTCGGTGGTGAGGGTAGAACCCCTGAACCCAGTCCCAAACATTAATATGCGTGAGTGGGATGGTCTTCTAAGGATCATCTTCGTCAGGAAGAATAAGACATTGCTGTCTTCATTCAAGCAAAAGGCTGTTGTCCAGGTAAGAACCATCATATCAGCTTGCGTAGGGCCTCCCTTGAGATTGCTTAGTGATTCATTCAAAGCCATTGGCCTTATGTGTTTTTGGTTCCTGACGATTCCTGTGGTTGAGATGTTCATCCATTCTGGTGGGCTAGGGGTCTGTATGCAACCTATTACAGTACCAAGAGGGACTGCACATCCTCCCGGCCTGGGTGTAAGTTAGGGAAACCCTGTCACTGGGTTGATGTGAACTTTGATGGGGCCTGGGAAAGCTTTTGGTGTGCTTCCTTCTCAATCCCTCTCAGCGCTACTTTAACTTTATTTATATATATATATATATATATATATATATATATAATTGCGACTATCTTTTGTATAGCTGCACTCTACCAGAAGGCACTGTCTTACCTGGACAAAATTTGGTTCGCTAGACATGGTCCCTGGGTGGACTGCAGACTGCACACCATTACAGGATCACCTTGTACCAGGGTAATGATAATAGGTGATCACCATCCTACTCAAAGGGTAGACCAGCCTATCTCTACTTCGCTTTATTACATATCCCCCTCTCCCGTTCCAAACTTGCCTTTCTATCTACAGAGGTTTTGGCTGCTCATTACACGTTCATCCTCTTATGGGTCATTATCAAGTGGCACTGTATACCATGAGATCCCTACCTCCTGCGATGTCTGAAAGTCTGCAAGAGCTGTGCTGGGCCATCGTCTCTGCTAACCTTCTTCCAGTACACATATATATAAGGTGGCTACGTTTGCACCATCCTCTATGGTTAAACCTGAAGCTAAAATGTCAAGGCCCATTTTAGCTTGAACTGTGAGCTAAGAATGTGTAAATGATCAATTCTGTAATTTTCTGATCCTATGGAGACTTTTCTCTTAATCTCCCAAGGCATTTGGGGTCATAGTATCTACTCTCCATGCATTATTTTTCTTTTTAGAAATTTAGGTGAAGGAAATATTAGCTGAATGGCAGCGGATGGAGATCTGCCTCCAAGCACAGCCTTGTCCTCCCTATGACTTTCCCATGGCCGATGAGGGCCGAGCCTTCATCACCCCTTATACTCAGATCTGCCTACTGCTATGTCTTCCAGCAGTCCAGTGTAAGGAGGTTCGCACCTAGAAGCGTGCACATTGCTTCCCAAACATAAGGTTCAAATGAACTATGCTCAGTCACTGTCTCAGAAGCCCGTCGTTCATCTTTGAGAATTATGTTCCTAAAATCTTGTCCAACTGGGCCTTAATGAGTGACTCGCTATTGTTTGGATGAATTAGTTATAAGCTAGCCCTCCTCTTCACTTTAATCTCAAAATTCACAGAGCTCATTTCAGGTCCCTTTCCCAACCCCAAGAGACTATTACAATCACCTCTTCCCAGAGAACTGCAGCATGCAATTTCTTTAATACGAGGTACTGCTCCTAGCCCAGATGGAACCGAGTCTTGCCTCCTCCACTTATCGGCACTTCAACTCCATCTAGATCTTTATAATATGATCCGGATTGATGGCAGTTTCCACATCTGCTCATCTTTACCCCACCCCTTGAAAATCCAGATGAGAGATCATCTCTCCAACCTGGGTGCTCTTAAGGGTCCTTCTCCTTCCATCAAACTGTTGGTGTGCTCCACTTCCCACAGTTTGCATGGGCATATGGCGCTTGGACAAGTCCTCTCTGGACCCGTGCTCTCTTAAGGGCCTGTTTCTCGAGCATGCAACCTTGCATACACAACAGTGCTCCATATACACAGATAGTTCCAAGTCAGACCGAAGCATGGTGCTGGAGCCGTTTACTGAGGAGTTATTAACCTTGTCTTCGCCGCTAAACTTTCAGCCATTCTTTTAGGTGTTAGACTTATCCAAATTTGGCCTTTTAAAGATTTCATTATTTTCTTTGACTGTGTTTTAAAAGCGATTCACTCTTTTAGCGCTTCATATTCCTTAATTGAAGAATCTGCAACTGGCTGGTCCAGGATGCGTTCCATTATCAGGTTATGTGGCCAAGTGTGTCATTTGCGGAGAGCCGCATCCCGCTTCTTCGAAGCAATGTGGTGCATATCTCCTTGAGAAAGAAATCCGGGCCGTTCAGACCCAGGATTGATTCTCATTCCGCGAGGCTAAGGACTTGGTCCTGGCGCGCCAGTCTCTGCCTGGGATGTCTTATGCCTCAATAGTTAGAAAGGCACCCTCTGCTCCTGGCTCATCCAGGCCAACGAGCACAGTCGTTTCCACGCCCATTCGGAGCCCTTCTGCGGGTAATACTCAACCCAGGCGCTTCCCTGGTAGAGCTGGCAGCAAAAAGGGTTCACACCCAGCCCTGGCTAAAACCAGACCCCCCCCCCTCCCCTCCCCTTCCCCCAGCGTGACCGTTTCCGGTAAGGTGAAACGGCCACGCGCCTCCACCGAGTCGTTAGACTCGCATGAGGCAACACCCCTGAAGTTGGTCGCCAGGCCATCTTCCGGGGTTCCTAAAGCTGTCCCCCGAAAGGAGGACAGCAACAAAGGAACTTCGGCTCCTTCGCTCACGCCTAGTGGTGGGCTAAGTGGCTCGGAGATGGTGGTTCCTCAAAAGGAGGGCGCCCCCGCCTCCGAAGCCGCAACGCCCGCCTAAGGTTTCGAGGCGGAGGGAGGAAAAGACTCGCATGGCGAGCCCAACCTCCCCCAATAAGTCCTTGAAGGCCACAGTGCCTTCAGCGCTCTGTCCGGCTAACAGCGCCCGGGATTCTGCCTCCGGGAAGCGTACGGCCATTTCCGTGAGGGTCTTCTATTCGAGGAGGGCCCCCGCGTCTCCTCCGAGCTAGGCCTGGAGGGCATATTCCTTCAATGGAATTGCCGTGGATTCAGGGCCAACTGGGAGGAGCTGCGGAGGCTCGTCTCGTCCCGTTCACCGTTAGCTATTTTTCTGCAGGAGACCATGATAGGCACTTGCACCCTGCCCACCCTCCCGGGGTATACCCCGTAAGGGGCGCGGCGATTTGCCATCTTGGCCGCCGTGCTGACAGGACTCAGCACCCCGTCCGGCCCCAGCTTACCCTCTCTTCCTTCCTACAAAACACTTGTTTCCTCTCTTTTCATACAACCTCTCCCACAACTTTCAATGGTCAGGCTCTAATTTCACAGGGTAGATGCTGACCTTCTTCTCAAGCCAACCGCCCCGGGGGGGGGGCAATGTTCCCTAACCCCTGAGCTCCGGTTAGGGATGGGGGTTTTTAACAACCTGCTTCATCCCCACCCATACCTTCCTCACATCCCTTTTCCTCTCCTCTTCACATTCTATCCATTTTTACGCCGTGTTCAAGGTGGAGCCGCCATGCCGATGGACTGCCAGGCCACCAGGCGGGAGGGGTGGTCCGAAATGGCGGCGCCTGGCTCTGCCAGGCCTGTAAGCACCTCTTGCAGTGCGGGCAACTGCAAGAGGTGATGAGCTATTGCGTCCCGTAGCACAAATGGGGTCACCATGCCCAATGATGAAAAAAAAACAAAAAAACAACCCCCCAACTTTCCCAAGAACATCAACGGAGCCGCCCTTGGGCAGCTCCACCGAGAAAATGGAGGCCCCCCTTTCCCTTGTGCTTGCGCAGGGGACCCTCCATACTTCTTTAACCGGAGAGGAGGCTTACTCCTCTCCTACGCCTACGGGTGTAGAGTACTCCCCCTCACCCCCTTCTCTGGAGGTGCTTTCGGGCACCTCCCTATCTCCAGCGGCAGTCCCTCCTTTACTTTCTAAGGGGACTGCCAAGAAAACCAGCAGGCAGCCCATTGCCGACCGTCCCTCGTGCAAGCGGCTCGGTAGGGCAAACCCCCTTAGGGGGGAGAGGGAAGCCAGGCCCCTTCGGTCGCTTCCCTCAAAAGACCTGCTGGCAAGAATATTAAACCTTGCCGGGGTCAAGGCCTGTGCCTCCCCACTAAAGACTTATGACGTTGCCAAGAGGACCTGCGATGTCCTGGGAGGGGATGGCCAACTGGAGGCCCCTTCTGTGATAGACATGGTCCTTGAGGAAAACCAGCCTCAGACGGTAGGGCCTTCCATGGGTGGGAATCCGGGCTCGGCGCCAAGCACCGAACCCGAATCCGCCCCTATGCAAGGTCCTCCTCAAACGGCTGGGGATTCTCAGACAGTACAAGGAGGGGAGGGATCTCCTCCGGATGATGCCCCTGCGAACATCAGGACCTTCTCCATTTCGGAGAAGGACCTGGCTGAGGCCGGTCCATCTGGGCTGGGGGCTTCTACCGGCGGGGGTGAGAAGCGGGTTCATTCCCCGCCCTCCTCTCCAAAAAAGAAAAAGACGAAGAAGACTCTGGGCTCCTCTCCATCCGCAGGGGCTGCGGGGACGGATGGGTCTGCAGCCACTGGCATCGACCGAGCCAAGATCGGTACATCCGGCCCCTCTGCCCCCTCGGTTGCGGAGCCCCTGATTCAGAGGTTGCCTTGCCTTTTCGAGCCCGCTGGCTTCAAACGATTCCTCGTTATTCGCTCCACTGATGGCACCATGTTGTCCAAGGGCAACATGATCCATCAGAGGAGAGGATTAGCTAGTGCAATTGGTAGAGAGCCGAAGGTAACCCGTTTCTCGGACGGCAGCCTTCTGGCGAATGCGGCGAATCCCGCCGAGGCGGCCAAGATAAGTGCTCTTCAGACACTTCATGGCACCCCGTTGAGTGTGACGCAGCCCTCTACCATGAACTTTGTGAAAGGAGTAGTTTATGCGAGGGAACTCGTTGACTACTCCATTAAGGACATCACCCTAGAGCTGGCCGACCATGGGGCGGTCAAGGTCGAACGTGTGATGAGAAAACAGGGAGGGGCCTCAAGACCCACCCCTACACTCTTCGTCACGTTCGACTGTGCCGCCATCCACGGCTTCACCCCGACCCAGATTTGTTTCTTAATGATGTGCACCTGGATGTGGTTGAGTCGCACCGTTTCCTTGGTCTTGTATTCGACCGACGCCTCACCTGGGAGGCTCATATTCGCAGCCTTAGGGTCTCTTGTACCCGCGCCATGGACATTCTACGTTCCGTGACGTTCAGCGCTTGGGGCGCTGATAGGGCTACTGCCTTACTTTTTTATCGATCCTTTGTTCGTTCGAAGCTCGACTACGGATGCGAGTTTTATGCATCTGCAGCCGAGCGTTTATTGCGGAAGGTGGATTCGATCCACCACACTGGCCTCTGCCTTGCGACCGGTGCCTTCCGCACTTGCCCCATTGAGAGCCTGTTGGTCGATGCTGGGGAGATGCCACTCGCTCTGCGCCGCGTGCAGTGTATCACTCGACTGTACGCGCGAGCCCGGCGCCTCCCTCACTCGCCAACAGCTCTCACTGCATCCGCAGCTCCCCGTAAAGGGCGCGGCGATTTGCCATCCTGGCCGCCGTGCTGACGGGATCCAGCGCTCCGTCCTGCCCCAGCTTAGCCTCTCTTCCTTCCTTCAAAACACTTGTTTCCTCTCTTTTCACACAACCTCTCCCACAGCTTTCTCTGGTCAGCCTCTAATTTCACAGGGTAGATGCTGACCTTCCTTTCAGCCAACCGTCCCGCATCGGAGCTGAGGGGGTGGGGGACAATGTTCCCTAACCCCTGAGCTCCGGTCTGGGGTGGCTGGTTTTTAACAACCTGTTTCATCCCCACCCATACCTTCCTCACATCCCTTTTCCTCTCCTCTTCACAATCTATATATTTTACGCCGTGTTCAAGGTGGAGCCGCCATGCCGATGGACTGCCAGGCCACCAGGCGGGAGGGGTGGTCCCAAATGGCGGCGCCTGGCTCTGCCGGGCTTGTAAGCACCTCTCGCAGTGCGGGCTACTGCGAGAGGTGTGCGCTATTGCATCCCGTGTTAAAAAAAGGGTCACCATGCCCAATGATGAAGACAAAAAAAAAAAAAACTTAACCCCCAACTTTCCCTGAAACATCAACGGAGCCGCCCTCGGGCAGCTCCAGCAAAAAAATGGAGGTCCCTCCCCCTGTGCTTGAACAGGGGACCCTCCATATTTCTCTAACCGGAGAGGAGGCTTACTCCTCTCCTTCGCCTACGGGTGCAGGGGACTCCCCCTCACCCCCTTCTCTGGAGGTGCTTTCGGGCACCTCCCTTTTCCCAGCGGCAGTCCCCTCTTTTCTTTCCAAGGGGACTGCCAAGAAAGCCAGCAGGCAGCCCTTAGCCAGCCGCTCCCCATCGAAGCGGCTCGGTAGGGCAAACCCCCTTAGGGGGGAGAGGGAAGCCAGGCCCCTTCGGTCGCTTCCCTCAAAAGACCTGCTGGCAAGAATTTTAAACCTTGCCGGGGTCAAGGCCTGTGCCTCCCCTCACAAGACTGGGGACCTGCGATGTCCTGGGAGGGGATGGCCAACTGGAGGCCCCTCCTGTGATAGACATGATCCTTGAGACCCAGCCTCAGACGGTAGGGCTTTCCATGGGGGGGAATTCGGGCTCGGCGCCAAGCACCGAACCCGAATCCGCCCCTATGCAAGGTCCTCCTCAAATGGCTGAGGGCTCCGAGGCAGTAAAAGGAGGGGAGGGATCTCCTCCGAGAGGTGCCCCTACGACAACCAGGACCTTCTCCATTGCGGAGAGGCACCTGGCTGAGGCCGGTCCATCTGGCCTGGGGGCTTCTGCCGGTGGAGGAGAAAAGCGGGTTCATTCCCCGCCCTCCTCTCCAAAAAAGAAAAAGACTCGGGGCTCCTCTCCATCCGCGGGGACGGATGGGTCTGCTACCACTTTGGTAGGCGACCAAGCCAAGATCGGCCCATCTACCCCCTCGTGTGCGGAGCCCCTGACCAAGACTAAAACCAAGAGTGCACAGGGCGGAGCCTCGATGACATCGGGGCCCCTCATTCAGAGGTTACCTGGTATTTTCGAGCCCGCTGGCTTCAAACGCTTCCTCGTTATTCGCTCCACTGATGGCACCATGTTGTCCAAGGGCAACATGATCCATCAGAGGAGAGGATTAGCTAGTGCAATTGGTAGAGAGCCGAAGGTGACCCGTTTCTCGGACGGCAGCCTTCTGGCGAATGCGGCGAATCCCGCCGAAGCGGCCAAGATAAGTGCTCTTCGGACACTTCATGTCACCCCGGTGAATGTGACGCCGCACTCTACCATGAACTTTGTGAAAGGAGTAGTTTATGCGAGGGAACTCATTGACTACTCCATTGAGGACATCACCCTAGAGCTGGCCACCATGGGGCGGTCAAGTTCGAACGTGTGATGAGAAAACTGGGAGGGGCTTCGAGACCCACCCCTACACTCTTCGTCACGTTCGACTGTGACAAGCTCCCTGAGTCGGTGCGTGCCGGTTGGTACCGCTACCGCGTGAAGGCATTCGTGCCACTGCCGCGGTGGTGCTATTACTGTCACCGCTTCGGCCATACGAATCACTCATGTTGACGTGCAAAGTCGGGGTCAACCGAAGTCTGTGTAAATTGCTCCAAGGTCGCACACGATAAGTCCAAATCGTGTGTGGCAAAGTGTGTCAATTGCGGAGAGCCGCACCATGCTTCTTCGAAGCAATGTGGTGCATATCTCCTGGAGAAAGAAATCCTGGCCGTTCAGGCCCAGGATAGCCTGTCATTCCGCGAGGCTAAGGACTTGGTTCTGGCGCGCCCAGCTCTGCCTGGGACGTCATATGCCTCAGTAGTTAGAAAGGCACCCTCTGCTCCTGGCCCATCCAGGCCAACGAGCACGGTTGTTTCCGCGCCCATTCGGAGCTCTTCTGCGGGCTCTACCCAACCCGGGCGCTCCCCTGGTAAAGCTGGCGGCAAAAAGGGTTCATACCCAGCCCCGGCTAAAACCAGGGCTTCCCCCTCTTCCCCCAGCGTGACCGTTTCCCGCTAGGCGAAACGGCCACGCGCCTCCACCGAGTCGTTAGACTCACAGGAGGCAACACCCCTGAAGATGGTCGCTAGGCCAGCAACAAAGGATCTTCCGCTCCTTCGCCCACGCCCCGAGGTGGAGCGAGTTGCTCAGAGACGGTGGTTCCTCGAAAAGAGGGCCCCCCGCCTCCGAAGCCGCAGTGCCCGCCTAAGGTTTCGAGGCGGAGGGAGGAAAAGACTCGCATGGCGAGCCCAACCTCCCCCAATAAGTCCTCGAAGGCGACAGCGCTTTGTCCTGCCAACAGCGCCCGGGGTTCTGCCCCCGGGAAGCGTACGGCCATTCCCGTGAGGGTCTTGAGTTCGAAGAGGGCCCCCGCGTCTCCTCCGAGCTAGGCCTGGAGGGCATATTCCTTCAATGGAATTGCCGTGGACTCCGGGCCAGCTGGGAGGAGCTGCGGAGGCTCGTCTCGTCCCGCTCCCCGTTAGCTATCTTTTTGCAGGAGACCATGCTAGGCGCGTGCCCCCTGCCCGCCCTTCCGGGGTACTAGGGTCTTGCGACCCCACCACCGCGGGATGGCCGGGCTGGGGGATGCGCGGTTTACACCCGGCATGATGTCTCCATTCTTCCTTTCTCTTTAGATACCTCCTTTTAGGCAGTGGCTGTGCAGCCGCACCTGGATAGGAGGTATACTATCATTTCTGCGTACATTCCACCGTCAGCTGACTTCGACGCGGGGGAATTCCGCCGCGTCGTGGCACGGTTGCCGAGGCCCTATCTCTTGCTTGGAGATCTGAACGGCAGGCATCCTCTCTGGGGAGATTACTCCATAAATCCCAGGGGACAAGTCCTTGCCGATCTGATCGAAGAGCTTGAGATGGGTGTCCTAAACGTGGATGAGTTTACGCATCACTGTCCGAGAACCGCTTCATTTTCTTGCCTTGACCTATCTTTGTGCTCTTCGGATGCACAGCCTGATTTTGATTGGGGGGTGGTCGATGACCTCCATGGTAGTGATCACTTTCCCATTCAAATATCATTTTCAGGGCAACTGCCGCCTGAGAGACCACCTCGGTGGTGCTTGGCGCGGGCGCGGTAGCCTGCATTTCAGGAAATGACTGAATTCTCTATCTCAGTCGAGGAGTTTAGGTCGGTAGATGAGGCCGTTGAGTTCTTCTCCGGCAACCTCATAGCCGTGGGCCTGACTACTATTCCTAGGACGTCTGGCCGTTTTGCACGCCGACCATTCCCATGGTGGTCGTTTGAGTGCGAGACGGCCCTCAAACAGAAGCGTTATGCCTACATGCGCCGCCCGAACGATTTCACTGTCGCTGAATTTCGACGGGCTAGGGCTAGGTTCCGGTATATTTCGAAGCACGCCCGCCGCTCTTCTTGGCGGGCATACGTGTCTTCACTTAACGGGAAGACCCCTTTAGCTGAGGTGTGGAAGCGAGTCAAAAGGATTCGGGGCAAGTTCTCGCAGGACCCCCCTCCCGTTCTCCAGGAGAATGGGACCGCAATCTCGGACCCCGCGTCCGTGGCGGAATCCTTCGCGACCGCTTTTTCCGCATTCTCTAGCCGGGATGCTGCTCCGCCAGCATTCAATGCACGTCGTGATGTCGCGGAAGGCCGCCGGCTGGACTTTACCTCCAGAGGCGGAGAACCCTTCAACGACAAGTTTACTGTAAGCGAGTTGCGTTCCGCTCTCGCTTCGTGCGTGGACACCGCCCATGGTCCGGACGATGTCCCGTACGCCATGCTTCGACACCTAGGTGAGCGAGGCATGGCCTTTCTGTTAGATTTGTTCAACAGGATCTGGGTGGAAGGTCTTCTCCCAGACTCCTGGCCAATCGCTACTGTGCTTGCCTTTCGCAAACCGGGGAGAGCTCACTCTACTGCGACCGGTTTCCGCCCAATCTCTCTAACCTCTTGCGTGTGCAAGTTGATGGAGAAATTGGTAAATGTTAGATTAGCCTTTTTCCTGGACAGCGGAAGCCATCTGTCTTCCGCACAGTGCGGCTTCCGCAAGTTCCACTCCACGTCGGATGCTCTGCTCCGACTGGAAAATGTCGTCTGCGAGGCTTTCCTTCGTAGACAGCACTACCCCACGGTGTTTTTCGATCTGGAGAAGGCCTATGATACCGCATGGCGATACGGTATCATGGAGACTCTCCACACGATGGGGGCGAGGGGACGCCTCCCAATTTTTATATCTGAATTTTTGCGAGATCGTCGATTCCGCGTACTGGTGGGGGGAGCCCTCTCCGTCCCAAAGGAGCAGGAGAGGGTGTCCCGCAGGGAAGTGTCCTCAGTGTCACACTCTTTGCCCTGAGCATCAACGGCATCACCTCGGTGGTGCCGGAAGATGTTCTCGCTACGCTCTACGTGGACGACCTTTCGATCTCTTTTGGCGCGGCCCAGATGCCAACTCTGAAGCGTCGACTCCAACAGGCATTGAACCGCATCTCTCGCTATGCCGAAGCGCACAGGTTTCGGTTTTCTTTGGCCAAGACTAAGGTGGTGCACTTCTGCCGCCATCCACGGCTTCACCCCGACCCAGATTTGTTTCTTAAAGGGGTGCGCCTAGATGTGGTTGAGTCGCACCGTTTCCTTGGTCTTGTATTCGACCGACGCCTCACCTAGGAGGCTCATATTCGCAGCCTTAGGGTCTCTTGTACCCGCGCCATGGATATTCTCCGTTCCGTGACGTTCAGCGCTTGGGGCGCTGATAGGGCTACGGCCTTACTTTTTTATCGATCCTTTGTTCGTTCGAAGCTCGACTACGGATGCGAGTTTTATGCATCCGCAGCCGAGCGTTTATTGCGAAAGGTGGATTCGATCCACCACACCGGCCTTCGCCTTGCGACCGGTGCCTTCTGCACTTGCCCCATTGAGAGCCTGTTGGTCGATGCTGGGGAGATGCCACTCGCTCTGCGCCGCGTGCAGTGTATCACTCGACTGTACGCGCGAGCCCGGCGCCTCCCTCAGTCGCCAACAGCTCTCACTGCATCCGCAGCTGATCTCGATGGTGCCCATGCCGTCGAGAGACGCCAGTCATACCCTAAGCCTTTTGGGTTTAGGGCCAGGAAACTCCTTCGAGAGGTAGATATCGCTTTCGGGCCGTTGGCGCCCCTGGTTTTGCCCAGGACGCCACCCTGGAGGGTACCACATTTGGCTATTTGTCGCCACGCCTCTGCTCCCAAAGCTTGTACTGCGCCGGGAGTATTGCGTTCGACCTTTTTGGAGCACACATCGTGTCACGCTGGAACCGTGCCAGTGTATACGGATGGCTCCAAGTCCCAAGAGTGGGTCGGCTTCCACGCCGTATCCCCTCTGTTTGAAGTCAGCGGGGCTCTACCAGGCGCTGCGTCTGTCTTCACTGCCGAGCTGGTGGCAATACACCACTCGGTACGGGAGATTACGCGACGTGCCCGGTTCGGAGACCGGATTGTGATCTATAGCGACCTGAGTCCTCTCGGAGCATTGGAATCTCCGCATCCCCTGGTTCGCGATATCCGTGACGCCACGGTTTTGGCGAGCCGGGCAGATGTCGAGATTATCTTCTGCTGGGTTCCTGGACATGTAGGAATTGCGGGGAATGAGCGCGCAAAGAGTCCGCGAGGACTCTGCGACTGGACCAGCGTTTCGCTCTTCCTCACACCGACTACATGGCAGGAATACGGGCAGCTCTTCGGACTGCTTGGCAAAGAAGATGGGAGACGTTCGAATGGAACTTAAAGTTGCGTGCCATTGCGCCGCGACTGTTCCCATGGACCTATCCCCCAATGCCGCGGCGGCTTCAGGTTGCTTTCTGTCGTCTTCGAATCGGACACACTCGTGTGACGCATCGCTACTTGATGTAGCGCTCGCCTGCGCCCTATGGCAACGACTGCGTTGTCCCCCAGACTGTTCGGCACATTCTTGTCGAATGTCCCAGTCTGGGTGATCTTCGCGCACGATACCTGTCCCGGTACCGGGATGGGCGGGGTCGCTACCGCCTTTCCCTTGTACTCGGGACAGATTCGTGCACATTGACTTGTTGACTTCTTGGGGAAGGCCGGCCTTCTCCCTATTATTTAAGCAAGGTTTGTTTTTTGTTTTGTTTTGTTTTTTGCATTTTTTTCCCCCTTTGATTTCACGCTCCTGCTCCGGGGGGACCTCTCCCTGACGCACCAGCCTGCTTCCTTTCCCATTTTTTGGGGTGTCTTTTTTTTTCTCTCTAATTTTATTTTAAAGTAGCCTAGAACTAGGCCAGTTTTAATACGGCGACTAATGCCCAAGTAGGCAGTCGCCAGATAAGCTCTTAAAAAAAACAAAACTCCCGGGATATAAGGGTCTTGCGACCCCACCACCACGAGATGGCCGGGCTGGGGGATGCGCGGTTTACACCCGGCATGATGTCTCCGTTCTTCCTTACACTTTAGATATTTCTCTTCAGGCAGTGGCTCTGCAGCTTCACCTGGATAGGAGGTATACTATCATTTCTGCGTACATTCCACCGTCAGCTGACTTCGACGCGGGGGACTTCCACCGCGTCGTGGCACGGTTGCCGAGGCCCTTTCTCTTGCTTAGAGATCTGAACGGCAGGCATCCTCTGGGGGGATTACTCAATGCATCCCAGGGGACAAGTCCTTGCCGATCTGATCGAAGAGCTTGAGATGGGTGTCCTAAACGTGAATGAGTTTACGCATCACTGTCCGAGAACCGCTTCATTTTCTTGCCTTGACCTATCTTTGTTCTCTTCGGATGCACAGCCTGATTTTGATTGGGGGGTGGTCGATGACCTCCATGGTAGTGATCACTTTCCCATTCAAATATCATTTTCAGGGCAATTGCCGCCTGAGAGCCCACCTCGGTGGTGCTTGGCGCGGGCGCGGTGGCCTGCATTTCAGGAAATGACTGAATTCTCTATCTCAGTCGAGGAGTTTAGGTCGGTAGATGAGGCCGTTGAGTTTTCTCCGGCAACCTCATTGCCGCAGGCCTGACTACTATTCCCAGAACGTCTGGCCGTTTGCACGCTGACCACTTTCCTGGCGGACGGCCCTCAAACAAGCGTTATGCCTACATGCGCTATAAGCGCCGCCCGAACGATTTCACTGTCGCTGAATTTCGTCGGGCTAGGGCTAGGTTCCGGTATATTTCGAAGCACGCCCGCAGCTCTTCTTGTCGGACATAGGTGTCTTCACTCAACGGGAAGACCCCTCTAGCAGAGGTGTGGAGGCGAGTCAAAAGGATTCGGGGCAAGTTCTCGCAGGACCCCCCCTCGCGTTCTCCAGGAGAATGGGACCGCAATCTCGGACCCCGCGTCCGTGGCGGAATCCTTCGCGACCGCTTTCTTCGCATTCTCTAGCCGTGATGCTGCTCCGCCAGCATTCAATGCACGTCGTGATGTCGCGGAAGGCCTCCAGAGGCGGACAACCCTTCAACGATGAGTTTACCTTGATTGAGTTGCGCTCCGCTCTCGCTTCGTGCGCGGACACCGCCCATGGTCCGGACGATGTCCCGTACGCCATGCTTCGACACCTGGGTGAGCGAGGCATGGCCTTTCTCTTAGATTTGTTCAACAGGATCTGGGTGGAGGGTCCCCTCCCAGATTCCTGGCGAATCGCTTCTGTGCTCGCCTTTCGCAAACCGGGGAGAGATCACTCTACTCCGACCGGTTTCCGCCCAATCTCTCTAACCTCTTGAGTGTGCAAGTTGATGGAGAAATTGGTAAATGTTAGACTAGCCTTTTTCGTGGACAGCTGAGGCCATCTGTCTTCTGCACAGTGCGGCTTCCGCAAGTTCTACTCCACGTCGGTCTCTGCTCCGAATGGAAAATGCCGTCTGCGAGGCTTTCCTTCATAGACAGCACTACGCCACGGTGTTTTTCGATCTGCAGAAGGCCTATGATACCGCATGGCGATACGGTATCATGGAGACTCTCCACACGATGGGGACGAGGGGACGCCTCCCAGTCTTTATATCTGAATTTTTGCGAGATCGTCGATTCCGCGTACGGGTGGGGGGAGCTCTCTCCGGCCCAAAGGAGCAGGAAAGGGTCCTCAGTGTCACACTCTTTGCCCTGAGCATCAACGCCATCACCTCGGTGCTGCCAGAAGATGTTCTCGCTACGCTCTACGTGGACGACCTTTCGATCTCTTTTGGCGCGGCCCAGATGCCAACTCTGGAGCGTCGACTCCAACAGGCATTGAACCGCGTCTCTCGCTATGCCGAAATACACAGGTTTCGGTTTTCTTTGGCCAAGACTAAGGTGGTGCACTTCTGCCGCCATCCACGGCTCCACGCCGACCCAGATTTGTTTCTTAATGCGGTGCGCCTGCAAGTGGTTGAATTGCACCGTTTCCTTGGTCTTGTATTTTGCCGATGCCTCACCTGGGAGGCTCATTCGCAGCCTTAGGGTCTCTTGTACCCGCGCCATGGATATTCTCCGTTCCGTGACGTTCAGCGCTGATGGTGCTATTGCCTTACTTTTTTATCAATCCTTTGTTCGTTCGAAGCTCGACTACGGATGCGAGTTTTATGCATCCGCAGCCGAGCGTTTATTGCGGAAGGTGGACTCGATCCACCACACCGGCCTTTGCCTTGCAATCGGTGCCTTCCGCACTCCCCCTATTGATAGCCTGTTGGTCGATGCTGGGGAGATGCCACTGGCTCTACGCCGAGTACAGTGCATCACTCGCCTGTACACGCGAGCCCGGCGCCTCCCTCAGTCGCCAACAGTTCTCACTGCATCCGCAGCTGACCTCGACGGTCCCTATATCGCCGAGAGACGCTAGTCTTACCCTAAGCCCTTTGTGCGCCGATGGTTCTGCCCAGGACACAACCCTGGAGGGTACCACCTTTGTTATTTGTTATCACGCATCTGCTCCCAAAGCTTGTACAACGCCAGGAGTATTGTTCGACCTTTTTGGAGCACACCACGTGTCACGCTGGAACCGTGCCAGTGTATACGGATGGCTTCAAGTCCCAAGAGGTGGTCGGCTTCTACCCCGTATCCCCTCTGTTTGAAGTCAGCATAGCTCTGCCCGGGGCTGCGTCTGTCTTCACAGCCGAGCTGGTTGCAATACGCCACTTGGTATGGGAGATTACGCGACGTGCCCGGTTCGCAGACCCGATTGTGTTCTATACCGACTCACAAAGCGCTTTGAGTGCTCTCGGGTCATTGCAATCTCCGCATCCCCTGGTTCGCGATATCCGTGACGCCACGGTTTTGGCGAGCCGGGCGGATGTCGAGATTATCTTCTGCTGGGTTCCTGGACATGTAGGAATCGCGTGGAATGAGCGCGCTAAAGAGTCCACGAGGACTCTGTGACCGGACCAGCTTTCGCTGTTCCTCACACCGACTACATGGCAGGAATACGGGCATCTCTTCGGGCCTCTTGCCAAAGAAGATGGGAGACGGTCGAATGGAACTTAAAGTTGCGTGCCATTGCTCCGCGACTCTTCCCATGTACTTACTCCCCATTGCCGCCACAGCTTTAGGTCGCTTTCGGTCTTTTTTCTAATTGTACAAACGCCGGACGGACCGTCATTTGTTGGAGGTTCTCCTACTCGTTATTGCGACGATGCAGTCTCCCCCATTCTGTTGATCTTAAGAACGTTACCGGGATGAGTGGGGTCGCTACTTGGGACTGGTTCGTGCACACAGTCTTACGGACTATTTAACTTAATGTGGGGAGCTGACCTCTCATTTTATTTTACTACTGTTGTTGGTCACATGATCCTTGCTTCTTGCTTTTATTTTGTTCAGTTTTCTCATTTAGTGGTTTTACCTAATGTAGCCTCCTATTAAGGCTTGATTGAATACGGCAAATTATGGCCTTTTATGCCCTCGCTAGATAGGTGCTATTAAAAACATGGTGTGTCGTTGATTCGTTCTGTTAGCGCCGTTTCCCTCGGTTAAGCCTCATTTAGGTAGATGATATAAGTGACCATCGTAAGGTATTTCCTATGGCCGGACGAGATAGATCGCCCCCCCCCCCTGCTCCCTTTGAATGACAGGGATGGTTATGTTCGATTATAGACCCTTACATCCCATCCCCAGACGCTGGAGAAGAACTACCACGCTTGGTGTTCCTTGAAGAATAAGGCAGTGCCGAAAGACCTCAATTTCAAGGGTTTGCTCGCAAGCGTTATTGTGGAGGGCGAGTTTGCGAATCTTCGCGCCCGACACATGGATCAAGACGACATTCTGGCCTTGCTGAACGCTTTCAATGAGAAGGGAATCCATTTTACTTGATGCCCCAAGTATAAGCCTAATGTTGATGTCGATTGGCAAGATAAAAGATTAGATATATTAGTATTTATTTAGTTAATTTATTAAGTCAGAATTTTGTTTATCTATTTTACCAAAACTTGTTAAAAATGATTTAGGAAGCCAACTACGTTTTTATAACATAAATTCAGTCTTTTAGTGTTTAAAGTTAGGGATGGCATTTGTTATTGTTTTTAAAAGTCTTCACAATAGAATTTCATTGTTGTGGTGACTGGGGCTTTTTTTTTATTTATTCTAATTAAGGGTTATTTATTTATTTCACTTTCTCGTATATGAAGGTGGGATGGCCTCCCCTTGCTCTCTCTGCTAGATTTTCCTGAGACTATCTTTTACTTCTAGTGCCGCTTACTGGTTATATATTTACTGTTTGACCTAGCCTTTTGGTATCTTGTCACACTACTTTAAACTATACATGTATCGAAATAACATATGGCATATATTTTTATAGAACTATTTATATTTTTATCAAGGAAAAGATTTTTACATTCGCGATTGGACTGATTCAATCGTAAATCTGATTGGGTAAATATGATTCAACGTCCCATTCTCATTTAACCCCTCCATCGTCTAAAACTTTCGCTTACGACTTCTTCCTACTGCCCAGATGATTTCGCTGCCTGGTCATTCTCGTGCTATTTCTTTGGGTTTTCGGGTAATCATCTTCCGTCCGCGCCTTTTTACTGCACCACTTTCACTTGGTGTGGTTCTTTTAACGAGCTTTGCAACCTCACCTTGCCCCCCCCCCCCCTTTTCCCCCAAACCCTGTCTCGATCAACGCGTGTGTGTGTGACGTTTCGCTTTGCCCTACATAGTAATTCGTTTGTACTTTAGCGCATAAATATCCTATGTTTTGATTGTATTGTTACTTTTAAAAGATTGATATCAAATTTTCTTAGTTATTTAGTCAATATATTAGTTTTGTGTGATTTAAGAGTAGCCATCAAAGGTGAGAAGATCCTTGCTCTGGGCCATTTAAGGCTCTAAGATGCTTCACTTTTGTCTTCAATTATTTACCAATGGTCTGATTTTGTGGCCCTGTTTAGATTCACATTTCCCACATGTAAGTGCAGCTCACCGATGGTTTTCTTAGCCAGGAGTATTTTACAGCCCCTTATTTATAAATGTGGCTATTTTTCATTGCTTGGTTATTAGGATTTCTTTCATTTTATTTAGACATTTGGGGCTGCTCCAGCTGGATCTTGCTGGACCTCCCTTGTTTGATTGTTGTTCGAGACTACCTGCCCGTGGAAGGTTGCTGAAATCAGCTTGACTAAGGCTCAACTTTGTATTATTCAAAAAATAATGTGGTTGTGTTGGTATGGTTAATTCGATAGAGCGGAAGAAAACCCTAAAATTCGACCTCGCTTATCTTGCCCTCTCATAAACCAGTTACAGACGTTGTCTCCGTTATGGCATCTGCTAAAATGTTATTGACTTCTCACGTCTGGAGAGCTTCTCCTGAGTCATATGCTTTCAAATTTCTACGAACCAGAGAAATTGTAAAGGTGGCGATAATTTTATTTAATGGACTTTGGGTGATTCAAATCCGATTTTTTTTTTGTGCAGACTTGAAATTTTCTTATTTTGTTCCTTTTTTAAAATTTCTAGTTTAATTTGTTTGTGGACTTTGACCATAATGATCTGAAATGCGAGCCTTGTGACAATTGCTTAGGGATATTTTAGATGATAATGATTATGGTGCTAGTCATTAAGCTCGGTTATGATTTAAAAGACAAGGATTATGCAGTTATCTTTATCCCCTTTTAGTCTTAAATGAATGAGTCGATAGTTGAACAACTTGAAGAATGTACAGGGCACCTAAACCAAGTTTAGGGTGATGAGGGAAAATGTCTAAGCCGATCTCGATTAGTTTCACGGGGTACAAAGCGTGTTCAGGAAGGGCTTCTACCACTTGAGGCCACCTTATGTAGTCCCCCAATCCCCAACACGCAAACACTCGGCCAAAATTTCCTGTGTCCATGGAGGGCACAATTTCCAACGGGTGCCAACGTCCGTGAAAACATTTATTAGAAATAGTTGAGGCAGGTTTCATGGGCGATGCTTTCCTTGTTGTTATTGTTTTAGTTCAGCCCGTTTCATATTGAAAATATTTATCCAAGGGCGATTCACATAACTGCTGAAACGACTCTTCAGGGTTTTTTTTTATGGAAAGTTTACCGCCGATTGAAGCTAGTTAGAATTAAGGTAAAGAAAGGCAGATGGGAGTGGAAGAGAAAAGACAGGACAAAGTCAGAATATATGAGAGAAGGAGGTGGGTAGCAGTGAGGAATGAATAAGGTTATTTGCGGAGAAATTTGTGGTCTTCGACCAGCCAAGATTAGACGTAGAGGGTTGGTGCCACGAGACCTATCTGTAGCTCAGCTTGGTGTGACCCAGGCGTAAGCGAGTCAGCCCCACTTTATAATGGGAGCCGTCTAAGGATGACCAGTAGTAGAGGAGTTTGCTAGGCAGAAAGCCGTTGTGAATTAAAAGATTAATTCAGAGGTGGTCGGCGTGCTGGTGCGGAGACTGAGCCGGCATGCGCTTCTTTGCCAGACCCCAATGTGTGAGGGCACCTAGCGGAAGAGGCCCGAAAGTTTTGGTAAAAGCTATCGGATCTCGGATCAGGTGGGGGTGAGAGTACTAGATATCGTACTACTGTCTAGTATGAAGAATACGGAATGGTGGGGGAGCTATCTGTAAAGACTCGTGTGCTGAGAGTGTGCGCGGTTGCATAGCTAAGTGACACCTGATAATCCTAGCCATCTTCAGGGATATTGTAGGAGGTAGTATCAGACTTGCGGGGCTCATCCACGGACGGGTACCGCGAAAGAGATCTGACAAACTTAGATACTGTGGTAGTATCTACGTGCTATAGCAACATGGCGTGTAGAGGTGCGGTTGGTATCTGATCCTTGGGGCCTCAGGAAAGGTTCACAAAACTGAGCACTCCTGCGAATCACGCGGGTAGCGTATGTGCTCTTTCCAGAGCAAGAGATGTGTGGAAGCTCGAGCGTTTCTAACAGTTGTTATACGCAGGGTGTATGAATAGAAGGTGCGAAGGCGAATATACGGTGGAGGAGTTGTAGAGCAGAGAATTCGAAAGAGTTTATAGCGTATACGGAGGGATCTGGTATAGAATTGGAGGCAATTGTCATCACGGCGAGACGAGAGGGAAAGGAATCTCATCTCGGCATAGAGTGAGTGAGATCACAGGGGAAGACTTTAAAACACGTGTACCAAGGCGCAGACCTCGCTGATGTAGCGAGTTCAGTTTATTCAGTGTTTTTGGAAGCTGAGCCATACAGGTGGCAGCCATAATCAAGCTTTGAGAGAAGTAATCTGTGGATCTCTAGGAGGGTGCGTCGAACAGCGCCCCAGTGTAGCTTCGATCAAGAGGCCATAAGGGCAAGTACGGGGGTACGTACATCTTATAAGGTCTTGAGTATGATATTACCATGTCATATGTTGGTCAAATATAAGGCCTAACAATTTAGCATGGGTGGCAAATTTGATCGACGATCCAGAAATATTCAGACGTCTCTTAGGAAGGATTTACGTTGGGTAAAGGTAATTGCCGTTGTTTTAGGGAGGTAGCTGGTGAATCCATTAGATGAGGCATGAGCCATTATTGAATCGACGTCTCGCTCGAGTAAGGTGGTAGCCACCGCCACGGACGAGCTCATCACCCAGATAGCAATATCGTCTACATACAAAGAACATCGCACAGGCGTTTAGATATGTTTTGAGAAAGAATTGATTGCAATTATGAACAGAGTAGTACTAAGCACGATTCCTTGGGGATACCCTCGTGTACTAATTTCGAAGATCGACGCAGAAAGAGCGTTCCTTCAGGAAGTTAGATACATATAAACAACGTCAAAGCTACACGGAATGTCATATCGTTATAGAATCAAGTGCCGCCAGAAAGTATCATGCGTTTTTTCGAAGTCAAAAAGATTTCTGTGACCTTGCCGGAGCGCCGATGAAATAAAACTACGTTAAAATGCGCTCGGATCTTCGTGAAATGGGGAAAGTCTATTCTCATTGGTTAATTTCGAATTAGGTACACAAAGATTTTGGTTGGGAGGAGTTGTACTTTGATTTTGAGGGAACCGTATCGGTATCAAGGGTCGTACACAAGGTTGTTTTTTTTTCGTGCGAGATGGATAATTTTCTCAGACGAGAAATTGCCAACTGGCTCTTTACGAACTTTTAGGAACTTGCAAAGATGTCAGCTGCTACAATACTCCCCTCCCCCACCAAAAAAGAGACTCCTATCCCGTTACAAAAAAAAATATTACGCTAGTCCTTCTGACAATGCGACCAGACCGTGTGACGACTCCGGTGGGTTGGCTACGATTGCTGGGAATTTCACAAAATGCCGGCGAGGCACTGTCACTAGCAAGAGTAGACGGATTGATGGTGATCCGTTTGGGTGACCTCTCCGAACTGGCGTATGACGATAGCATGACGCTCTGTGCCTAGGTTCTGGGGTGACCAGAGGTGAAGGGGGTGGTCTCCTGACTGGACAGCTCTGACGACGAGGTTTCCTGCAACAAAAGAGGAGATGGAGATATGGGTGAGGTAGAGGAGATTGTGTTTGAGGTTAGATTATGATAAGGTAGGGGAATCACTGGACCATTATTTGAGAGAGTATAAGAGGAAAACGAGGACTGCTCAGAATGAACAGCATCAATAAAGGCAGGTTTCCAGCGATTCAGAGAAACAGTATCCTACTTGGCGCCAAACTGCAGTACATAGAATTTCGGCTTCCTAGAGATGACGAGAAAGGGTCCGTCATAAACTGGTTGCAATGAGGAGAGAGAAGAATCGCGACAGACAAAGACGTGGGAACAAGTTGACATCTCTTTCGGCAGGAAAGGTCTCTGATTAGCCGGCATTCTAGGGGCAGTAGGCTTAACTTCAGCCATTACCCGTACAAAATCGTGTACATAAGCAAGATTGAGATGAGAAAGTAGAGGTCGGTCAGAAGAAGAAAATAATTGACCAAGAAGACGAAGTTAGTAACGTAGACGAGTTCCGCCTCACAGCAGGCCAGGTGCCATTTCAAGTGATGTTTGGATCGGTGGAGCGTAAAGCTTGCCTTGAGGGTCCTATGCAACCGTTCCACTTTCGAGGTCCAGTGGTACGTAGACGAAGGTAGCCAAGCACTGCCGTGAGTGCATCCCATTGATGGCTGCCACGATCAGTCATATGATAGTTGAGGGAACACCGAAACGAGCAACCCATGTTCAGACGAAGCCTCGAGTGACTGTGGAAGCTGATGTCAGAGATAGGAACTGCCTCTGACCAACGAGTAAAACGATCAATCATGGTGAGAAGATAATTGCAACCACGAGAGTAAGAAAGACGACCTACTAGATCGACGTGAAAGGCGTTAAACGCGATGAAGGAAGAGGAAAAGGGACCAGAGGAGCTTTTGTGTGGCGATGGACTTTGGCGCGCTGGCATGGCAGGCATGAGCGAGTCCATTTTGCCACGTCGGCATTCATACCTGGACAACGAGCTTGCGTGTGACATTGACACCAGGATGAGAGATACCGTGAATTTGGTCGAAAATCTGCTGACGGTAAGCGAGAGGACGAGGACAATCAGGTAATGAATAGTCAACCAGGATGCGCCTGGAAGGACTCCGGCAAATCGATCTCACGAACGGCGAGTTGAGAAGAGTGACGCAGCGTTTGCGTTTCTTCATCTTGTTCCTGGGCAGGCGCTATTGCCGTATGATCTATGTGGGAGAGTTGCGTGCTCGAAGTCGCTGAAATGCGAGAGAGCGTGTCTGGTACGACGTTTGAAGAACCAGGAACATAGCGAATACTGTTCGTCAACTGCAGGTTGAAGTCAAAATGACGAGTGTCAACTGCAGTGTGTACTGATGAAGTACTACGAGAGGAACAAGCACTGACCAAAGGCTTATGATCTGTAAAGATGGTAAAGTCACGTCCTTCCAAGTAGTGACGGATTGCGAGGTATATTCCAAGGAGCTCTCGAGAGAACATACTATACCTGTTTTGAGAGTTTGAAAGAGAGCAAGAGGTTGCTATTGGTCAACAACTTTCTGGTGCAATGTTGCACCTACGTGAGTTGAGGATGAGTCGGAGGCAATGCTGATGGGGGCTCTTGGAGAAGGATGAGGCAATTCTGCAGCTCGGGCAATAGTTCTTTTGTGCGAGAGAACGAATCGCACGCTTCAACAGACCATTCAAGAGGAAAGTTATTTTTGGTCTGGCTGAGCAGAGAGTTGATAGGTTGCATGACCTTGGCACAATTTGGTATGAATCTGTGGTATAAATTAACCATGCCACAGAAACGCCTAAGTTGCTTGCGTGATGTGGGCCGAGAAAAGTTGCGCATCACGGTAACTTTATCTTCGAGTGGGCTAATCCCTGTAATCGAGACATGGTGACCCAAAACAGAGAGTTGGGGGACACCAAAAAGACACTTGGAAGTGTTGAGTACGATACCGTACTCTTCAAGTCGAGCGAAAACATGAAAAAGGTGAGACAGATGCTCCTCTAAAGACGAAGATGCTATCAGGAGGTCGTCTATGTAGCAGAAGACGAAAGGCAGACCTCTCAGAACCTGATCCACAAAAAGTTGGAAGGTCTGACCACTTTTACTAAGACCATAAGGGATCCTGTCCATGACGAAGGAACCAAATGGCGTGATGATACCTGTCATCTGGTTAAAAGCACGAACCAGATCGAGTCAAAAAAGATTGAACAACCGAAAAGAGCTGAATTGAAATCGGACAATTAGGGCAGAGGATATCTATCGCTGATAGTGCAGGCATTGAGCCGCCTGTCATCACCTACAGCTTTTTACTCA
Organism: Ceratothoa steindachneri; assembly: GCA_963969495.1. Lineage (NCBI taxonomy): Eukaryota > Metazoa > Arthropoda > Malacostraca > Isopoda > Cymothoidae > Ceratothoa > Ceratothoa steindachneri. The sequence continues at coordinate 52,995,154 of OZ018324.1, forward strand.
CCTGGGGGTAGATTTGGGCACAATATGAAGCGGAGAGGCCCAAGGAGAAGTAGAGGGGTTAGCTATGCCAGCTTCCAACTTGAAGGTGCACTCCCGCTTCATTAAGGTGAGTTTATCTAGGGCTAATCGTCGGGGGCGGGGAAAATACAGGCCTTCCAGTCGTCTCTATCCGGTGAACTACATGTGTTTAATAGGCCTGTTTTTAGAGGATGGTATGCTAAGTGCAGGAAATTCCTGTAGCAGGCGCTGAAACTGTGGATTGACTGAAGGAAACTGGATAGAGAGAAGAGAACTCTGCGACGGAAAAAATGAACCCGAAACTGTGAGCATTGTAGTACCATCGATAAGCTTGCGGTTGCGAGAGTCGACCAAAAGGTCATGGACAGAGAGAAAATCGAGGCCCAGAATAGGAACGTCGACCTCGGCAACAATAAAGGTCCTTAGAACAACTCTACGGAGGCCGAGAGCGAACTGAAGGATGCGCCTTCCATAAGTCCTTATATCCGAGGAATTAGCGGCTTTAAGGTGTAGATAGAGGAGAGTAGGAAAGGGGGCAAAGAAAAAATAATAGCGTAGGCTAGTTGCGAACAGCTTTCCGCGTCGCTGGACCACTGTTAGCCAGTGACGAATCAACTCAGCCATCCTGAGTCTCAAAAACGAAATTCAAACGAAGCTTTTAAGCCACTCGCCTGCACTTTTCGTACGCTATACAACCCCCCTCCTAGAAGCGGAGTGTATTTGGAAGAAAGGAAGAGAGCCCGTTTGTAAATGTTATCCAAGGGCTAACGCTCCCCCTCCCCGGTCTGGGCATCATTGTTGATAGAGGAGAGTAGGAAAGGGGGGAAAGAAAAAATAATAGCGTAGGCGAGTTGCGAACAGCTTCCCGCGTCGCTGGACCACTGTTAGCCAGCGGAGAATCCACTCAGCCATCCTGAGTCTCAAAAAAGACTCATTTTCAAACGAAGCTTTTAAGCCGGTCGCCTGCACTTCTCGTACGCTATAAAGGACACGATAAGAGGAAGAACAAGCTTGATCGTCCAGAGACGCTGGAATAACAATACATTGAGCACCAGTGTCAACTAAATATGAGAAACCAGAGAGTGGATCGACCTGAGAAGAAGGAACATAACATAACCTAACATTATTTCACAAATGACAAGAGCCACAAGGGCCTATCAAAGGTCATCCGCATCTGTCAATACCCACCCACAAAATACATCCATAGGATTGTGTCTGATCATGCATCTACAATATACAATTTAAACAATCCATAGGATTGTGTCAGATCATGCATCTACAATATACAATTAGAACCATTCACAGGAATGTGTTAGAAACAAAAGGCATCATCACTAAGACTCATTAAAATCTAAATTAATCGTAATATACAATAATAAATAACTGCATCCACAGGAATGAGTCCAGAATACCCCCCAAAGTTAACCCTCGCTCCTCATATAATCATCTAATCTGCATTTGAAAACATTCAAGTTTGGACTGTCTACCGTCTCAGATGGCAAACTATTCCAGTAATCTACCACTTTATTGGTGAAAAAATATTTTCTACTATCCAACCTGCACCTCTGTTTTTTTATGTGGGGACCACTACGAATGAATGAGATATTTAAATTAAGAATTGTTAAGGAATACAACGTAAATATAATTGAAATATGGATTACAGGATGAGCTTATAGAATGGTATTACAAGTATAATTGACGTGTAAAAAGGATTGGAAGTGTAGGATAGTATGGTTGATTTGTGGGGAAAGCACTGAAATATAACGTAACGTAATGAAATATATGAAAAGTATGGAATGAAATGTAAGGTGAAGTGAAATAAGGTAACTATGATGGACTATGAATTGGGATCTGCAATTAGAGAAGTAACCAGAATAAGGACCTACTCTCGCATGGCAATTTGCATAAAATATTTCAGGGAAGGTATTATTTTTGTTGCTCTCCTTTGTACTGACTCTAGCAGGTTGATGTCATTTCTAAAATGTGGTGACCATGCTTGTATACAGTACTCTAAATGTGGCCTAACATACGAGTTGTAGAGTTTAAGGATAACCTCTTTACTCTTGTAGCTAACATTCCTGTTAATGTATCCTAGCACCCTATGTGCTCTATTTTTTGCCTCAACACACTGCTTCGAAAACTTCAGTGACCTATCTACTACTACGCCTAAGACCTTCTCATCCTCAACTGAATTCAGCCAATGCCCATCCATTTCATAGCTAAATTCCCTATTATCTTAACTTGTACTCAATTAAAGGGAGATTGATTCGCGCTGATATGATTGTTGTGCGTAAAATTTTAAATGGTTATAGTCCACACCTAAATGGTCAATTAATGCAGGCAGTTTACAACCGTACGAGGTCATAGCAAGAAGATCTTTATGCCACGTTTTGCAACTAATGTTAGATCTCATTTCTTCTATGTTCGTGTTATTGAGCTTTGAAATTCCTTGCCCAAGTCTGTTGTATCATCATGCATCTTCTCTATCTTTAAAGGGAATCTAGAAGTGTCCCTTGGTGATAGACCCATTGGTCACTTGCGTTCTCAGTTTAAATTAGTCGAAGAATTTGAATTAGAATGAGAAGGGTGAGTTGGAGCATTAGTTGGATGAGAGTGAATAGATTGTTGAGATGCAATTGGTGGAATAGCGTTAGATTGAGGAGGTACTGGTTGTAAATATGTGCAGGGATGTAAACATTTTACGGCTTGTGCACCATATTTGTTTTGGTACCAGCACCAATTTGTTGGTTGGATGAAAGTAACATTATGATTAGAAGGACGAATTTATGAAGAGCGAGCATTTGATTGAGAATGAGAATAGGATGATATGTAGTATTCGCAAGGCTGTGTATAGCTTCATTACCATATTTCTCATGGTACCAGCAGACTTCTAGTTTGAGAGAGAGAGAATTTAGGAGTAGATGGATAGGCGGAAGAATGAGCAGGGGAATGCTGTGCCTCACCTCTTGTGATGGAATGCCCTCGTTGGTTTCGTTTTCGAGAGGACGAACGGCGCCTGTCGCTCCGTCCACCCTTGTAACCGTGCAATCGCTCGGTCCCACACTGGATTTTTAATTTTTGCAGCTCTCTCTCTCTCTCTTTATATCCTCTCCAAAGCAGTGCCAAGTCCTGTGATGAATGTGAAAAGGAGGCGTTACACGGGTCTGGCATATTGCTAGAAGGCGTCGTTGGTAACCGAACCTGACAAATAGATGGATTAGAGGGAGGAATGGGACATTGTGGAACAGTCCCTCAGCTTACGTAAGGATTGAAATATATTATTTCTGCTGCTTTAGCGATTACATCCACGATCTTGTTCTCACCAATCATGATGAGAGGCTTAATGTGGTCAGGGATCGCAAGCATGAAAATTTCCGTTAGTAGCCAAACGAAAAGCTTTGGCTGAGCGCCCTTAGCCCTGATCAATTCTTTGAAATGCTCAAGGAACCGCGTGGGACGCCTATCACCCATTTGTTGAGTATTTAGTCGTTCCCTTAAGTCTTCAACCTGAGATCTACCAAATTCAAGCTTGAAAGCTTGCCTCAATTCCCCCCATGCACCATTTCTCCCACTTTCTGACAAAATTCCCCGAAACAAAGTAAAGATACTTATTGGGACCTTTTGCGTGATGCTTATTATAGGCTCTTGATCGGTTATGGTTTGATGTGCCATTAAAACCTCGCATAATTCGAACCACCTGATCGGATCAGTCGCATCGAAAGCGGCAAGATTGATTGAATTGTGGTTGGTGCCTCGGGCGCTGACATCCTGGTTTATAGCTGCAGGATGATTAATTGCCACGGGCGACGCACATGTATTCGTTAAGGTTGAGGATGTCTGCCTTGTAATCGTGGTCGAGGCAGTTGAGGTAAACGTCGTAGCTTGGTAGATGTGTGCTTTTGAAACTTCCGGTTAAGAAAAAAATTTGAGGAAGTTGAAGTAAGAAACAAACTTAGTGAAAACAAAAGAATGGCGGGGCGTAAGCCGTGCCGGAGCCATTGAGAGAGAAGCGGCGAGTTCGTGGTTGCCGGGTGTAATCTCACGGGGAAAGAATAATATAATTTTTACGTAACTAGACGTTAAACTATATAATACTTAATTAAAAACAAACAAACAAAGAGTTTAGGGCACCAATTATAACTTATGTAAATGTGATGATTGGTTTAATGACAAACTTGCCTAGATAGCAGCCATTAAACCTTGCTATATGAATTTAAAGATAAAAATGCGTTGAAAGAGAAAACGCGAGAGAGGATAACAAATTCAGTCGGGAAGGTTTCAAAAGTACTGACATAAATTTTACAAGATTTATTGACCTAACAAATAACAATGGAATATGGCTTAATAATTGAATTAGATAATATGGTTATTTAATTGGAAATTATGGCCAGTAAATATAATGTTATTTTAATGAAATAATATATATATATATATATATATATATATATATATATATATATATATATATATATATATATATATATATATATATATATATATATATATATATATATATATATATATATATGAGGAATTAAACCACATTCTCCAAAGACAATTTAATTCAGAACAGTTTCAGGGTATCTCACACCCTTTTTCAACTGACACTGGGCAGAAAATATATAAGAGAAAAGCATAACACAAGATCCCCTCTTTTCCCTCCCAATCCCCTACTTGTGGCTAATCTGGGGGGGGGGGGGGCAGGGGTTAGGCCTAAACATATTGAAGGGCTGACATTTTACCATTTTATTTATTTGCGATCTTATTACAGGATTAAAAGAAAATTGACCCTCAGATAGATTTAAATTAGGAACTGACGATATCAAGCTCGATTCTACGATTCTTCTCTTAACATAGTTGGCCGACTTAAATACCATTTTACTTCCATTGAAATCGATCGTATGATTCTTGTCTCTAACGTGGCAAAAAATTCCACTACTTTCGCTGCCCACTCTAATATCTCTTTTGTGTTCGTACAATCTCTTGTCTAGATTTCTCCCCGTTTCCCCTATATAAACTTTAAGGAGCTAATTTTTACTGACGTTGTCGGGCGCCGAGAAACGGGAAACGGGAAAGTCTATTTTGATTGGTTAATTTTGAATTAAGTTGTACAAAGGATTTGATTGGTTGGTGGTTGGGAAGAGTCGTACTTTGATTTTGAGGTAACCGTATTGGTATCAAAGGTCGTACAAAAATGGATATTTGTGCGAGATGCATAATTTTCTCAGACGGGAAATTGTTAATTGCCTCTTTACGAACTTTGTATGAGCTTGCAAAGATGTCATTTGCTACACCAGTACAGGTTATTAACATTAAAGTCTTGAATTAAAAGGAATGGTTTCGGAAGTTGGGAGACAAGTTCAATCAGGGAGGCAAATGTTCTTGGTTTTGAGGATGGGTGGTAGACTGAGCACACAACTAAGAGCGTAGACCTGTAAAGGCGAACAGCAAGGGCATTAATGTTTGTATGGAGGAGGACTGTGGAAAATGGTATATCCGTGCGGAGTAGGAGGCGGGTACCAGACTGAGAGATTCAATATTGGGGGTGATATTTGGCTGTGATAACTTGCTTTGAGGGAGATCGGGCAGCAATGTAGTCGTGGCAGGGGTAGCTGTCACACACACCAGCCCTATAGTAGATGCAGGTAGATGATCTATAAGTTTATAATCGTGTAAAGTCATTGAGGCTTTGTATGTAGTTGGTTCGTGGGTGGGTTTATGTTTTGTTACATATAAGGGGGGGAGGTGATCTCGTTTAGTCTCTGCCTCTTCGATGGTTGTTCCTGCGGTTAGGGGGAGATTCGTATTTTGAACATGGATAAACAACAAGTACTTCGGGTGAGAGTGGCACTCTGCGACAGGAAGAGATGGGTTGTGTTTCGTACGGCGAATTATGCCTAACTAGCGAGTTGCCAAATGGGATCACAAAATTATATAAAAAAAGGGCTGTGTTTCATCAAGATAAGGATGTGATACTGTTGGAAAGGCGTAGTTAGGTATGTTTTGGACTTTATGTTGGTGAAGATTGGTGCAGTAGTATCAGCGATTTACACGCTTCTTAGCGCGAACCTCCCTACGCTGAACTACTGGAAGACATATGGCAGTAGGCAGATCTGAGTACAAGGGAAGACGAAGGCTAGGCCCTCATCGGCCGTGAGAAAGTCATACACACTGAGAACAAGCTAGTCGTGTTATAGACGATCCACTCTGCCTTGCGGAAGTGCCATCTCTGTCACACCACTTCTGCTGGTGTGGTAGCACCACCACTTCTTTAGAGATCAAGACGAATAGATGTCAGTGGCAATAGGCTGGCGAGCCAGAGTTCAAACAGGATGAAACCTCATTCATAGTGGATAGTAGAGGGAGAGTGGGGTAAGTTGAACAGCAGTTGCTCTCGGTGGGGTTAATGCTGTAGAAATCTAACTAAGATGAGAAATGACCGGAGAAGCTGGAGATTTAGTTTCGGATAAAATCAGAGGACGGACAGTCGTGATTGGGGTGGGGTGGGAGATTGTAACGTAACCGGAGTTCCTCGGCATCTGGCGGCTACCTAGGATTAATTCCTGGAGGAAGATGCAGCTAAGTTTATAGTTTAGAAGGGATATACTGATCCCAGTTAGCCGGTAGACCAAAGCAATTCCAATGGATTACTATATAAAATGTGAAAGTGAGGGTTTCGGGAGAGTAGTAAATGGTACCTAATGGAGAGAATTTGTTGTATTGGAGGAGGAGGGGGGGCAGAAGGGGGTCCTCATTACTTATTGAACAGAGGAGTGTAATCTAGAGGATCGAATGCACTCCCTCCACAGTTACGCTGTCCTTCCCGTAACAGCTGCTTCATTGGAGACGGGAGGCTCGATGGTGATGCAATTCGAAAGCTCTTCTTATTTATTTAATTATTTTTTTTTTGGGGGGGGGGCTTAGGTGAGCAGCTTATTGCTCTCTTGGCGAATCTATTTTCTTCTAAGTCGCCATTGTTCATTGAAAGAAGGGGCACCATTTGTGGTTGTGTCTTCCTCCTTGGGAGAGGAGCACCCCATAACTGGTGATCATGTCTTCTTCTTCAGTTAATTTCATATTCGTCGATGGCAGGACCTTAGTATCTGTTCTTATTGTGGTACTCTCTCCATTTTGTGGAAACATCTTCTGATCTTGCTATCTTTTCCCATATGAAGTATCTTCTAATGTATTATTCTTCATCGGTATTATTCATCATCCTGAAGCACTTTCCAATTTCCCTTTTTTTGTAACGGTCCGCACACACGGCGGTAAATAACATATACATATAAACTTATTTTATGTACATTCTATATGAGTTCCAAATAAGATTAAATTTGTATAGTCTAAATACACTAAATCATTTTATAACGATTCACATTATTATAGAATCTTACAACTGGTATTCGACCATACACAACTAATTAATATGATAGTTGTCTTTAATATTTCTTCGATAGAACAAATTCATATTTAGAGCATTTAATACATTCTAATAGAAGTTTTGGAGAGTTTAACCTATTTTATATGGTTTGTTTTAATTAAAGATATATTATTTTTTACATAAAAACAATAGATTAATTGTTTTTTATAAGATCAAAGTTACTAAGGGCTAATTTTCGATATTTCATTAGCGGACATGGTGGCGTCTGGAAAACATCCTTTCAATGGTTGCCAAATGCCACCATATGTCTTAATTTCGTTCCTAAATCCCCAACTCACTTTTAGTTGCTCAATTAAATCTGATTTACATTAAATATATGGAAAAAAAATGGATTTTAATTATTACCTACAGTCTTTTAAACGGATTGTTATAATTATTCAACCGAAATGATTATTTTGCCCGTCTTTTGTTTCGTTTTGAAGCGGTTATAAATTTATCGAAATAACAGAAAGAAAACAATGATTTAGTTGACCATACAATAAGGAATTGCTTATGAAAATGATAGAAATTTTGAAAAATATGATTAAGCTGTTTTGATCATTTAAGTTAAGAGATATTTAGATTATAATGTTGACGGTATTTACTGTTAAAAGTTGACTAACTACTTTTTGAACCGACCATTGAAATTCAGGAAAACGATGATTTTAGTTTCAGAGCTATCACTCATAAGTACCCAACATGAGTTCTCATAATTTAAAGGTTCTGGCATTATCTTTTTAGTTATGTATATTTAACTGTAGTGTTGCATGGCTTGCACAAATTCCACCAGCTTAGAGGAAAAAACACGGTCATTTGACCACTATTCGTTCTGACTTTTCCTAAAAGAGTGGTATTTACGATTATGGGAACATTGCTCATTTTAGAGTACTTATATACTCTGAGTCCCTTACACCAAATGTTATTTTGGTTCGACGTGAACCCATTGTAATATTTCATACAAATTTCAAAGTGCTCATTTTTTAGGTTTTCTTGAGTTTCTACAAGTCACTGTTCCCCCTGCCCCTTTTCTATTACCCCTAAAACTTTGCTCCACCTATTGAATCCATAAGTCTGGTCCAGAATACCGAAGCAAGACAGTTTTCGGTGAGTCTCACTAAAAGTCATCTTGGTCAGAAGTTAGCCTGCCAACCTTCCTGACCATCCAGAAGGTTGGAACTCGTCCGCAGCCAGCCAAAAAGGACCGCGGACGAGATTGGGAGATGGCACTCAATGGTAAATCGGGGAACGCACAACTGGTGTTCAGGAAGGTCCCAGTCGGTGCACCGGAAGGGCATCGCTCCCCTCCCAAATAAAAGTCTATGAAGAGAAATCTGTAAGAGAAAGTGGCGGAGATAAAGTAACTGAAAATGTGTGAAAAATAAATAGAAGCAGATTCACTTCTGAACATTGAGGTCGGGAGGTCACGCAATCTCCCAAATGTCAGCTACAGCATGGTTACCCAAGATACATCATACACCCATTTGCGGGGAGAAGGGTAGGATGAAAGTCTACTTCGTACCGGAAAGCTTTAAAACCCTACATACCTCAAGAAGGTAGGGGCTCGGACGCCGTTAGCCTATAAGTATGGACGAGCTGAGGGCGAGGAAGAAAATATCATGATTTTCATAAAGTGATTTCACATTTATAAAAAAAATTAGTTAAAATATGTCTGAAGTTAAATTAATATTTACCAGTGTAAATAGTGGATGTGAAAATAACTGATGAAGAAATAAAGAAGGAAAGTAGCGTACGGGGAGTTGCGAAGATCTTCCTGCGTCGCCGGACCAGTGTTAGCGAGCGGCGTATCGATTGCGCCACCATGAGTAGAAAACTCGCATTTAAGTGAAGCGTTTAAAGCGCACGTTTGCACTTCTCGCACTTGCACCATCAATATGATCTTCATTATTAATGATAACAGTCTAATGAGAAAGGAAATTTTCTAAATGTCCTGACAGCAATGCAAAACTTCACGTGTTCTAAGCAGATGATAATCCGTAGGTGCTAAATCGGTGAGTATGGAGGATTTAGTATAACATCCGATCCTAATTGTTTTCAAATTTTGCTAATTGTTTAACACTGTCAGCTCTTGCATTTTCATGTTGGTGAAATACACCGGAAACTGCAACATCCTAAAGTTTTGTTACCGCGAGTGAAGTACGCAATGGTGGTAATTGGCACGAATCCCGTTCAGTCATTTCAGTAGTGATGTAAATACTGGCAAACCCAAAATGGTGGTGAAGGAATTGATGATGCTGTTTATTAAGGTTGGACAGTTTTTCTTGTTTCACTAACTCACAAGGAACCTCAGAACTCATGTTGCACCACTCGTATTAGCCATCTTTGTGGATGAAGTTCTGTTTTTTTTGGACAGATTACTTCGACCGAATAATGAAACACACATGGTCAGAATGACTCGCGTTCAAGCCCGTGCGCACCAGACCGTTCCTAGTTGCAGAGCAAAATGTAGAAAGAATGGTAGTAATGAGTTTTGTTACTACCAACGATCAGGAAATCCTTCTTGACCGAAAAGTTCTTCAGAGTATTTTTCCGTAAATACATTTCTGAATAACCTTCATTAACAATTTTAAAATAGGTAATTTCTTCCGCACCAAGGATTTAACTCCGGCTTATTTGCGCAATAGTACTTATTGTATAAAGATTTCCTCGCCCTGGATGTTCCCAGGGAACATATATTGGTAGTACTATTCACTCGTTACACTCGAGGGTTTGCGCACACCTCGGCATTAGTTGCCGAACAGGAAAGTCTCACTCTAATAAGGAAGTCTCGCCAAGGTTGATGCAAACAGCAAAAATTTTGAGATTCTGGGCTCTAATCCTAACATCACCCAGCTCAGAATTCTGGAATCGCTCTTCATAAAAACATATTCGCTCACGTTAAATTTAGACTTGACCTGCCACCCATTATCGGTAATAGCCATAACTAACCAGCTTTTGACCTGTTAATATTCTACCGACAACAAACTACCCATAATCGTTCTCGATTTTGGTAAATTCCTTAGTCATTGCCCTGACTCGCTGACAGCAGGTATGAATTTGTTCCTCTCCTTTGCTTTGAGCTTATCTGTTTATGTACTTGTAATTATTAATACTTTTAATTTTATAGGTTTACTATCTTAATAATTTTCTTTTGATTTGTATTTAGCTTAAGGTAACATTTGGTCCCCTCACAAATTGTGCTTATCCCTTTAGCCTGATGATGGATTAGGTAATCTGAAACGTTGCTTGGAATAAATAAGAATGTCACTGATGGTCGTATCCTTCCTACTGCAATTATTTATATATATATATATATATATATATATATATATATATATATATATATATATATATATATATATATATATATATATATATATATATATATATATATATATATATGCCCTCAATGATCTTCTGATGTAGCAGTATGAGCATTGTTGCTAAAAGTAGGGTAAACCAAGTTGGGTCTAAAACACAGCCTTGTTTTTTACCATGGTTCACCTCAAACTCTTCAGTTTGTTTATCTCCTACTATTACTCTTCTCTTCATGCCATCATGAAACTGCTTGATGGGTTCAATGAAACTCGTAGGGAAGCCAAAGATTTTCAACACAGTCAACAGCGTGATCCTCTCCACCGTGTCGAAAGGTTTCTTAAAGTCGATGAAGACTATATATTTTTCTTGATGGTGTTCATTTGCTTTCTCTTGGATGTGCTGTATACTAAAGATCATGCGGGTCTGAATCCACATTCGGATTACGTTAAAACTCGCTCCGCAAGCCCTGCTAGTCTAGTTTGTATGATCTTTACCATTATCTTTCCTGCAATAGATAACAAGGATATACCGCGAGAGTTGTTACAGTCGCGGCGTTCCCCTTTATTTTTATAAATTGGGATGATCACTGCGCCCTTGAAGTCTTGCGGCAGGATTTTCTTTTGACAGCACATTTGGATAAGGTCAAGTAACTTTTGACTTAACTCTTCACCACCAAATTTGAAAACTTTAGCCGGTATGCCGTCGATCCCAGGTGATTTGTTCAGTTTAGTCTTATTAATGGCTACCTTTAATTCTTCAAGGTAGGTAGGTTATTCGAGTCAAATTGTTGCGGCTGTATTGGAATTTCATCTAAGATTCGTGTTTCAACCAATGATTCAAGATTCAGTAGGTTGTCGAAATATTCTCTCCATCTTTTCTTTATTTCTTGCTGATCAGTCAAATTTAAGCTTCCATCACTGGAAAAAAGTGAGCTGCTGAGCTTAACTCTAGGACCATAAACCTGCTTTTAGAATGAGAAACATCCGGCAGAGTTGTTTCCATCGGTTAAAACCTGCATTTCATTAGTTTTTTGTAGCCACCAGTTATTTTTCATCTCTCTTAGTTTTCTTTGCGCTTCACTTTTTAATTTCCTCAGTTTCTCCTTATTCGCTCTTGTATGAAAGCTGAGCTTAGTTTGTAAGGCTCTGTTTCTTTCGCTTATAATCTTACTAATTTTGGTATCATTTTCACTGAACCAGTCTGCATTTTTTCTTTTCGTATAACCTCGCGCTTCAGCTGCAGCATTGAGTACTGTTTCACTAAAAGAATTGCAGAGCTGTTCTGGAGATTCAGATCCATTTATATGTATTTTGTCTTAGTGCAAAACGTATGGCACATTAAGTTCGTTTTTACATTTTTTATCTCTTAGTTTGGTATTTTTTAAGTCTTTGCCTCCGTTGGGGTTTTGTTTTCTGAATAATGGTTTGATGTTAAATTTACAGGTAGATTTTATAAGATAAATCATCAGTAGAATAGTCCCGGCCACGTATAGCTCTTTTGTTTTTGAAGTCTTTAATATCTTGTTTTCTTGTGATTACATAGTCTAACAAGTATGATCTCTTGGATAGTGGATGTTCCCATGAGTAGTACCGATGCTCTGATGGGGAAAGTAGGTATTTGTAATTGCAAGGTTTAGTTCTGAAAAGAGGCAAAGTAGCACTTCGCCATTTGAATTATCTCTGTCTCGTCCAAACTTCCCGAAGCCTGGGCTCCAAGCTTTCCATTCTCCACTAACTCTAGAATTAAAATCCTCAAGCAATACCAGCTTGTCAATTGTTGGCCTACTAAGTATAATTTCTCGTAATTGTGAGAAGAAAGCTTCCTTTTCTTCCTCAGAATGAGTCATGGTTGGTGCATACACATTGATGATTGTAATATTACGATTACGAGAGACACATATTCCAAGAGTCATGGTTCTATCTGAAATTCCTTTGGGGGGCTCTGTGAGTCTGTTCGCTAGATCATTCTTTATGGCGAAACCGACGCCTGGCAACCATGGTTCACCTTCAGGACGTCCCTTCCAGTAAGATGTACGCTGTGCTTCTTTTAATTGCCCCTCTCCGCTGAATCATACTTCTTGCAGTACTGTTATATCGCTATTGATATTTTGAAGTTCTTTATCAACTATTGCAGTTCTTCTTCAAAGAGCTCGCGTGCACGTGGCCCGAGCTCTTTGCACGTATGTCTCAGAATAGACGCAAATCATTATGATTCGTTTTATTTTTCTTGTTATACACCCCCTCATCATTCTCAATCTCAACCTTGGGATATTTTGCTTGTACCATCCAAACAATGGCAATAAAGCTTGAAAATATAAGCACACATGCCCTTATTTTCATTCTGCTACTTCTCCGCTATCGACCTTTTCGTCAAACTCTTTCTCTCACCACTCTACTTCCGTACCTTCAACTTCTGGTACAAATTCTATGAAGGTAAGTGGTTCATGAGTAGACCACCTTTGTATCCTCTTCCCTCTTTCAGGTTTGTCTACCTTTTTGGTATCTTTGACCCATTTCTTTTTTTCCTTCCTGGTAGATACTAGCGCTGAGTGAACTGTTCTTCAAGCCTCTCATGATGATAAGGCTTTCCCTTCTTCGGATTTATTTCTTCATGCTGCTATTTCTCCTCACATTAAGAACTATGGAATGCGTAATATTCGAAATTCTCTCGGCTTCCATCGAATTTTCGTGGACCTTTCGTTATAGCCGAGGTAGACTATACTATTTTCATCCTCGATTTTTCTGATTTCAACCTTTTGGGCGACTGTTGGAATCTAAAGCTTATAGACATCACCACATCTTTGACTCTCTTTGGTTCATTTTCCCTTCCTATAGTTCTCTCTTCTCTGCCCTTCTCTTTGGGTGATGCCTGCTTTCAGCATGTTCTGCAAGAATTTTCTACACCCCCCTTTCCCCCCTCTAACTAAAAGCCGATCAGATACAATGTGTTAAATCAGATAGAGACGATATGAAGTCCTTTCTTTGCTGGTCCTAAACGTCTAGATTAAGACAAACTTTCTGCAATGCGTAAGTAGTTCAAATTTATCCTCTAAGCTGGCATTGCAGGTCCGTCCACGTCTCTTTGACCTTCTCAAACTCACACGTAATACCGAAGTCTATAATCGTGACTTCAGGGTCTTAGGCGATTACAGGGCTATATTTCTCCTACTGTCACGTACTCCTCACTGAATCTATCCAATTTCACTACGTCTATTTTCGGTTCTTTCTTCTCTTCTTGTATAATATATTCTAGTATATATATATATATATATATATATATATATATATATATATATATATATATATATATATATATATATATATATATATATATATAGTCACTTTGGGGATTTCGTTTGTCACTCCGACCCACGGCCTGCTCCCAAAAGTCTCATCTGGCCCTCACTCTGCAAAGGTTGCAGGCCCCTGCTCTAAATGATGCAAAATGACTGGCTGTATGTATGGTTGACGCTAAACTTTTCAGCAGCTCGCATGATGTCAGATGTGGATCATTTTTGACACAGGCGCACAAATGGTCATTGTTAATAAGTGAGGGTCGACAACTTCTTGGCTGAACTTGGAGATCGAATTGGCCAAGGAGAATCTTTCTAAACCAATCATAGGCTGTGTGAGGACTTATTGTGCTTTCTTCAAATGCTTGTTTGATACTACGGTGCGATTGGGCAGCGTTTAGACCGGACTTGTAATGATACAGTAAAAGAGTACATTGCTGTTCACGAGAAAGCGTCATTTTATGGGTAATTTTCTAAACTTTAGATACCATATAGGGCAATGGTTTTCAACCTGGGTGCCGTGTGAGCGACAAAAAAAAAAATCATTTTTAAAATGGCTAAATTGCAAATAATATGTATTTCAAACATTTAAAAAATTCTAACAACCCTTGAAAGTATTTGGAAACTAGTTTCTCAGCATTGTGCAACATAAAAATAACGAAAAGAGAAGGATTGAAGACAGTGAATGGAGAAATGAGAGTTGCCTTGTCAACTCTACTTCCCAATATTAAAAAAATATGTGATAATCATCAACTCAAAAATTCCATTAAACTTTTAAAATATATTAATAGTGATTAATACAAGGGTTGATTTGTGAATAATATTCATAGGAATTTTGTTCTGTATTGCAATATTAATTTTAAAATGTATGTATTAAGAGTTGTATTAAGACGGTAGACCTGCAGGGCTTATCGATATAGGGTCGTATTCTATTAAGAAAAAAAAACATTCTTTGCATAATTTCCCGCCATGAATTTAGGCAATATATTAAGCATAGGTACCGGCGTTGCTTGGGATAAAAAGTCCTGTCGCATATAAATACGGATGCATATTGTTTGAAATTCTTATATTGTGAGATAAAATATCTTTACTTATTATTATTATTTGTTGGGTGAACGCAGATTCAGGAAAGTTGCGCACTCTCCTTATAATGTAATATCATATAATATTTACAATGAGTAAACCTTTGACCATACGCGTTGGGTAGTTTACGCGCATGCGTGAATGACCGTTAGTTATGAACGAACAACTTTGTGGCCGCAGGAACAGTTCGAGCGTCTGAGAGATAAAGATAATTTTGCTCATATCCACACCTTTTTTGGTGACTGCCATCGTGGTTAGTTTAACTTAGGCCTGTAAAGTTTGCATATGAACTGAACCTCTGACCAGACGAGGTCTAGTCGTTAAATTATAAATAAGGGGTTTGTGTTCTATCGATAACGCCAAAATGTGTACAAAGACGCTCGTGTATGCCGCGTCTATCCAAGACAGATCTAGTATTTACATCACAAATAATTATATTTTAATTAGAAGGATAGATGACCGACACAGCGATTTCCCTTGGTTATTTTGAATAAGAAATTCGATCAAATTGCTAACCATATTCATGTTGTCTAGGAAAATAAGCTTACATGGCTATAACCTTCCCCTCTTCCACACGTCCATATAGTCACCTAACTAAAGTTTTATTGTACTATCTCTTTTGTAAAAAAAAAAATAAAATATGGTTATTATTATTGACCAATTTGGGTATTATGAGTTCGCCAGTGATTTCCAATAAAATGGTTGATGAACCATCATTTCAACTATGGACCCTCTAATAGGACCATAATTGTAACCAACCATATAGTATTGTTATTGTTGATCTCCTCTATTTGTTTATTAAAACATATAATTAAGCACAGAAGGAAATCTAAGGAGGCATAAAAAAGAAGTTTTGTTTTCTAATAACCCATGAAGCGTTGTGAAATGGGACATTAAAATTGGTTTCAACTATGTTTATTGGAGGGAAGGCCTTCTCCCTGTTTCCCCCTTTGTTTCTCCAAAGTAAAACACCCAAGTGCCTCCCAAAGAAGGCTTATTCGCCGAAGATCAGCACGGCGTTCGTCCACTACCTGCAGACCATCTCTTAGCAAAGGTACCGGAGAAGCGACTCTTCTCCGAAGACAAATTACACTGTGTAACACGATTTTTGTCTTTTGTTAGCAACTGTTATTTTCTATTTGCTTGTGTCTAGAATATATGAAAAAACACTGTTTTTATTTCAAACTTTGCTTTTGTGTTCAGGATAATGATATTTATATGAAATTAACCTATTCCCTCTGGAAGGAAGAGGCGAATTTGAACTTTCATTTGCATAAAGTAGAAACAAAACGACATTATTTATTCTAGAATTACATAAATGAGACAATTAAATTATTATAAATGAGTAGTTTTCCGTGATTTACGCTTATACTGTAAATTACTTTCACGAATCAGCCCCCAAATATAGTCTTCCATCAGATTTTCACTATACGATCCTTGATAGCGGCGTTCAAAGTCCAGTAGATCCTGATGAAAGCACTCGCCATGCTCCCCGGAGTACTATCCCATGTTCTCTTTAAATTTATCGAGATGAACGTCAAGAATATGGACTTTCAGGGACATCCTGCAACCTATCTTGCCGTAGCTTCTCACCAAGTTCTCAACAAGCTCTACATAGTTTTCCGCTTTGTGATTACCTAGGAAGCCCAGAACCACTGCGATAAAGCTGCCACACGCTGCTTATCTCGTCCCAGTGAGCTTCTCGGGTAAACTCCTTGCACTCCATGATCTTTTTTATTTGTGGACCGACGAAGACTCCGGTTTCCACCTTTGCCGCAGATAGCCTATGAAAGAAATCTTGAAGATACTTGAAAGCTGCAGACTCCTTATCTAGAGCTATGACGAATTGTTTCCTAAGACCCAATTTTAAGTGCAGAGGAAGAAACAGTACTTTTCGGGGGTCCAACAAAGGCTCCCATTTGACGTTGTTTCTTCCCACACCAAACTCGGTCCGTTGTGACCAATCCTGCTGATAGTAGTGTGCCACGGTGCCACGGTGCCACGGCTGTCCCAAAGACAAAGATAACAAGGAAACTTGGTAAAGCCGCTTTGGAGATCCATCAAGAAGGCCACCATTTTGAAGTCTCTGATTACCTCCTAATCGTACTCTTCATATTTCAATGCATCTAGCAAAATCTTGACACTCCTGTATTCCTCTTTGAGCTGGACCGAGCGAGCAAGGTGAAGAGATGGATACATGTTCCCGTTATGAAGCAGTACTGTGTTAAGGCTCCTGGACGAGCTGCCAATGAAGAGGCGCCACTCGTTGGTGCTACAGACGATTCCGATTGTCTCAAACAGACCGGTCAAATGTAACAAAAGCCAAGCTCATCTTGACGTGTAAAAAAAAGCTTAAAAAACACTGGTAACGATTTCTCTGAGTTGATATTTGCACACTGCCATCTAACAAATCCCACTGCTTGAGTCTCGAAGTAGTATTTGCTTTTGATGCCAATTAGCGATCGTGGAATCTTCCGTGACCGCGGGGGCCGGAGGGGTGGAGGTAGCCGTTCCACGTCAGGGGAATGTGGATGAGTGCACCCATAAGGAATACGAATACCCCATCAGTAGAGCTCCCGAACAGAGGAGATAGTGGATGCGGTGTGCTATCAAGACAAGGGGAATGATAGCGGTGTTGTGATTGTTTATTTCCTGATTTTGTGTATAGGAACTACCTACTTCCGCTGAGCAGAGGTTTTGCTCTTCCGCCCATTCGGCGGCCAGTCCCCGATACGCTGATGTTTTATCTCCGCGCTCGCTGTGATCCAATCCGGCATCTCGACGCTAGAAACCAACGCCTCATCCACAAGCCGGGCCAGAACTTCCATTGAGAGAATGAAAGTTTCGAATTGAAAATGGATGAAAAGAGGCTTAAAATGGATACTTGGTAACATAAAGCCGAAAGACAACCTCAGCGAAGGTCGAGGAGTAACGCGGCAAACTCGAGCCCCGGACAGTAAAGAGTGTAAATTGTCTCACGAGTGCTTGTGCTCAGCTCTGTTACGAGATAGGGTGATGATGTTGATGTTATATTGAAATCACCACCTTACACAATAGAGATGAAACATGAAAGAAAACAATAAACAACACTCGTTTCTTTTTTATTAAATACGCGTACAAAGAAAGAAGAGGGCGAGTTTTTATGTTGCCTGCCATTTATTGTCTTATCAGTTGTTTTAACCATGGAGTCTTTTTCCCTCCTTAAATTTACAATTTTTAACTATAGGCTCATCGTCAATTTAAATATATATATATATATATATATATATATATATATATATATATATATATATATATATATATATATATATATATATAGACAAAAGATATATGTACATCATACCTATATGAGAAAGTTGGTATCGGCCTAGAACTTAAATAAATACATTTTCAATTATAGTACTTACAGCCTGCATAAATATGTATTTTTTTCTACTTTAAGCACCAATATCTTTTGATTTTGATAAATGACTAAATAATCACAAATTTAATCAATTCCCACCATAAAAGAGTTCCTAAATTTTTTTTATTAAATTTCCTGCGATCACACTCATATTTGCCTACACAGGAAAAAAAGGGGAGGAGCTTGTTAAACTTCAGTCTTAATTCCACTACCAGCATACACAAAACTGTTGCTTTCTTTATGGAACATTGGGGATAAAAGCTAGAGTTCCTCTTAAACATTCTTGATTCCCCCCGCTGGTGAAAGACAAATTAGGCCTTCTGTCACGAAAGCTATCTAACTCAGTAGATGATAAAACGAATTTGACTGTCTTGAATAATAATTACCTACATTTGCTATCTTACTGTATCCTATCCATCTTTAATATTTTCACTATTTTATTCTTCTCATTATTTTAGGTTTGTTCCCCCACCGTTCTTTATCGTTAAGGGAACACGCCCATTTGATTGCTTAGTTTCAGTTTCTTTGCAGTAATAAATCATTGCCCATAACTATTTAGAAGCTCCTGTGTGTTGATAATAAAACTCAAAACTGGACTAATGATTTACCTAAGAGTTGGAACAGGGAAAGGGTCATCATGTTGCAATCAATGTGGCTTAAAAGAAGGTTATCTATCTATAGGAAGTAACCAGGGAAAACAAAGCATACCGAAAGAGAAGTGAAAAATAAGAGCGGTGCGTCGTAACCATAGCGACCAATACATTTGTGTGTGCTTTCCCAACAATTCTTCGTCTCGCGCGATGCCCCTAAGCGAAATATTTTGTGTGTTGCGGTTTAGCTTCGATGGGTCCCAGACTAAACCTAGCGTAATTTAGTAAGCGAAAGAAGGAGAAAATAGCCAATTTAACCCGAAGACTCGAGTGTAACTTAATGGCGAAAGTTGTAGCGACCAATTTGCATCCAGACGCCCCTCCCCCTTCTTGTCTCTTGAAACTGAGGGAGAGGCGCGTGACGTCAAGGCGGGGTTTCTTTAGACAAAGACGGCGAAGAGGTCATTAAAGAGATCATCATCGTCGTCATCTATAAAGCTATGGGTGACCTTTTTGTTACCATTGTCCCTGTCCTTTTTCGAGGGCTTCCTCCGACCGCCCCTCGAGAATTTAGACTTCTTCCTCCACCTCTTCCTGTCTTCCGGGGAAGAGCTGTCGTCCTCGAAGGATGGGCGGTCCTCGAACGAGTCCTCCTTGGAGTTCAGTTCGTCGCTCTCCCTCGAGCTACTCTTCCTGCGTCTGCGGGGGGCACCCTGGTTGCCATCTGCCCTTGCGCCCATCAGCGTGGTTGGGAGTACATTTGAATCCACCACCCGGTAGCCGTTCTTGTCGGCGACGTAGCGCACGAACAGCTCCTGGCCCTCGGGGCTCCTCCACCTGCCCGGGGTAAAGATCGATTCAATTCCTAATATCTTACCATAAAGCGAGTGGTCTGTGAGCATCAACGCTACTGGAAGCTACCCTCATTCTCGCACACTTTACCCATCCTTTCTCACCGCTATTGACCTTCGTCACGATGTGGTATCTCGTCCATTCAGGGATTATCTCATGGGCAGAAGACCTCTTGCACACTCCATGCACACTTATCATACACCACAATATTATCCACATCTTTTATGGGGTCTTAAATCCTTCGTACAACCATAATTCAATGCTTATCCATTCTTTCTCACCTCTTCCAACACCTCTCATATTACCCATTTGCACATAGTATCACTGCCACACACCAAAGAACATACCCTCGTGCCGCTTCCTAGCGCACTCCACTATCAAACTAGCATTAACATCACTACCATTACTCGAGCGAGAGCATTTGCTACCGTTCAAAACCTTGTGGTCGCAATCTGTCTCAAAGGCTCTCATTCAAGACACGACATTTGTAAAACTCGCATGTGAAAACAACTTTCCAGGAACTCGACCCACTCTGGCGAAACTCACAGATAGACAGACTTTTCCTGACACTCTACCCGTCTGTAACTCTTTCCTCTCTCTTCTTTCTTCTGACGATGGTGAAACTCCCAAATAGACCGAGTTGTCATAAAATTCGGGCCTTTCGGAATTCGCTCATTCGGGAATTCTTTCCGGTCATTATCTCTGATGAAACTCACGAATAAAATCCTGTCACTGCGTCGTTGCTGTGGTCGAAGTCCTGACTCACGCTGAAGTCCTTCTCGTTGATGGTGACGAGGTTGTGCGGGGCGCCGCCCCCCAACGCCAACACCGTGCTTAACACCACCTGGAAAACAACGACCATCGAGGTTGGATTGACCAAAGGAACCCCACCTGCCTCAACATCCTCCCTCCCCACATTGCGAAGGAGTGGTAGGAGAGTTGCGCACGCTCCGTCTTCAGTGACTAATGTAATCTTTGAGGGTGCCCACGGGGGTTAAGTCCCTTCTACACATTTTGACACTTCCCAACTTCACCACTTTAATCAAGAATCTCTTTTCTGAACTTTTGTGCAAAGATGCTCTCGTTGGTTTTCGCTTTCTAGATTTTATGTAAATAAAAATGAGGGGGGGAGGATATCTACCTTCGGAATGGAGGTTGGGTAGAATCTAGTGCCTCCTCCTATTTACACTGGGTAATCTCCTCTTTATAATTCTCGAGCTATTTATGCATCTTCCATACATTTCCACTTGATTATTTTTTACGGTTGATGTGACATCACTAACTTTGGATTCATAGTCCTAGTTTAAAGGCAAATAATAATAATAAATTTCCAAATGGTACCGTGTTTGGAAGAAACTGATGACTGATCTATTATAATATATCGCTTATTATTATTATTATTATTATTATTATTATATTGACTAGAGTGAAACCAACGAGAGCCCTCAATCAAGACGTTTCAGAAAGTTATTCGTGATGAAGTTAGGGGAAGGAAAAATGCTTGTTGAGGCACATAGCCTCGGGAAGGAGGAGTGCAATGGCTTCTTTTAAATCTACGTCTCTTGAAGATAACCACGAACGAAGTTGAACCACATTGGGTACGGAACACCCCCCCCCCTACCTCCACTTCCATGGTTCGGGGTGGAAACGTCTGATGTGGTTTCCATCATCTGGGACGTAGGTAGTCAAGTGGTGGTAGAACTAGAACAACCATATCCTGAACTCGATGGGGTTTCGGACTACCCCGTATGCTGGGGTCAGGAAGGATGGAAATCCCTGGGTAGAGATCCGTTGGGTGAGATGACGGTAAAGTGTGATGAAGGACGCAGGAATTGGTGTGTGATAGATTATCCGCACGAAATCAAAATGAGATTCCAAACTTTTCCATTTATAATTACAAACATATTCGGGAAAAGGAAAACGCTTGGAATAGAATTATCTGTTTGCCGCGGAGGATATTTTTGTTTCACCAGACCTAATATATATTTAATTGGAAATTTGATCCATGAAGAAATAGATGCATTTAAAAGTTTAAAAACTAACATTCTGATTAGCTACAGGAAAGTGCTACTCGAAGGAGGTATTTTGAAAAAAAGGTTCAAGATTGGGATTACTGTTTTAAAATTATGTGATCCAGTTAATCCTTTTTGCGATGATGTTTCATAATAGGATTCAAAATAGGGTCGCTAGGATGGACATTTTGAAAATTATACTACACTAGACCAATTATTAGAATGAGCAATGTTTATTAATTATTGCTTTGCCACTCTTTCACAATCTCCACTTCTTTCACCCTTTCCATCTTTCCACCTAGTGCGGCGCACTGATTAACCATTGGTAGATGCTTCTCGGTTCAAACTCTCCCGCGAGGTTGGTTCGGTGTCCAAATCGGATTTGGACCGGGGTGTTGACAATGATTTTGACGTGTTTTGAGATTGATTTTAAGTGATTTTGACTTATTTTTAACATGATTTTATCCTCATTTTTACTTGATTTTGCGACGATTGTGACATTTTTTTAACGTAATTTCGACATGAATCACCTAATATTGACATGATTCTGATGGGATTTTAATGTGATTTTTACGTGTATTTGACGCGATTTTAAACATGATTTTGACGTGCGTTTGTGGTGATTTTGTCACGCGTTTGATGTGATTTACGTCGCGGATTTAAATGACAGAAGAATCCTAACTTTCCCTACTTGTGTCTCGAATGCAAGTGTTAATTTGTGGCAATGTTATTGGTGTAATTTAACGTGGTATATGTATCCAACGGGGGATGAGTTAGCGGACAGAAAGAAGGAAATTCGTGTAAAGAGTGAGAATTAAGAGAAGTGAAAAAGGAAATGGTTGAAAACGACAGCTATAGCAAACACCTTTAACTTTAAATGATGGGTCCAGGTGGGAGAATATTCGAAAGACCCAGGCATAAGTTCCAAAAAAGAACACAAAGACTCAGAAGCACAACAGAAACGAAACACGTTTTTGACGTCTTGAACATGTTCGAACGGGACCGCGGGTGACAAAGCAGTTCCGCATCGCTTGCAGGGACTCCTCGGGTGAATTCACCACCCTTGAGCGTGTGATATTATGGATGTGTGTGGGAGCAATACTTACGATGAACTTCATGTTGTAGAGACACGAATCCAGCTCAAGGAACTTTAGTCAGAACTTCACAAACGGGTGATGGTGAGGACAACTGAACCCCGACTCGGTCTTCTCCTCTTATATACTCGCCGACGCTCAGAGGGCATCGACGGGCAGGTGGGGGTAGAGGGGCACTTACCCCGACGCTGCTGGATGGCCTTCAAACCACTTCTTGTAAGAACGACCCTCGAACGCCACTGCAACGAAAACGAGAACGAAGAAGATAATGATGACGAATGAGTAGACGGCAAAGGGGGAAATGACGATGATTAAGAAGAATACGACGGAGATAACAAGGTGACAATGGGGGAATATGACGTCGACGAAAGGGAGAAGAGAAGAACAAGTTAAATGTACTTACGGAAGCGCTTTACGCAACGGCTTAATTTAAACTTTGTGGCCTGTTTTTTTTTTTGTTCCAAAGCTCTCATCTGGCAGCCATCAGCGTCTTTAAAAAATAAATGTAAAATAAATTTTAATCGACCCTCAGAATACATTTATTCACCAGTGTCCATCATTATTGACGGTGTTCTGGATCTGGAAGAATTCATTCGGTTTTGATCATATAGATTTGATCTCCTTTTCCACCTCCATATATTTATATAGTTGTAGCGTCTTCCCCCCCCCCCAAAGGCCTAGACATTAATTACTACAGTTATCTTTAAATAAGAAGCATTTTTCATGGTTACGAGCCCCAACGGAGACCCGCCTCCCACAACGACCCTATTGTATAACCCAGAATTTAAAAAAAATAAATGCTATGGAGGAGCCACGCCCCCTCTAAAAGCTCACACCACAATCTGGAGTACAAAAGCCAACTCCCACCAGCACCAGGGATGAGCGCTACTGACCAGGCTCTTCAAAATAAGAGAGGAAGGGATGGAGTGAGTTTTAAGTTTATTAAATGTTTTGAAAATATAATTTAATCAATTCGTGAATGAGCAAACATACGAGTATTGCAATTAGGAATCTTAAACAATGATTAATTGTTTGAGGAAGTGAAAGAGATGAAGTTTTTGAGAAAAGTAAAAAAAAAAAAGCTCGATATTTTCATGAGGAGAACCACGAGAAGCTTCGAAACTTGTTGAATTTGGTTAACTGGGATTAGGAATTTGGTTAAATGGGATGTTGAATTTGGCTATTTAGGTTTGGGAATTTGGTTAATTAGGATTAGGAATTTGGTTAAATTGGATGTTGAATTTGGTTAATTAGGTTTTGGAATTTGGTTAATTAGGATTAAGAATTTGGTTAAATTGGATGTTGAATTTGGTTAATTAGGTTTGGGAATTTGGTTAAATGGGATGTTGAATTTGGTTAATCAGGATTAGGAATTTGGTTAAATGGGATGTTGAATTTGGTTAATCAGGATTAGGAATTTGGTTAAATGGGATGTTGAATTTGGTTAATTAGGTTTAGGAATTTGGTTAATTAGGATGAGGAATTTGGTTAAATGGGATGTTGAATTTGGTTAATTAGGATTAGTAATTTGGTTCAATGCGATGTTGAATTTAGTTAATTAGGTTTAGGAATTTGGTTAAATGTGATGTTGAATTTGATTAATTAAGATTAGGAATTTGGTTAAATGCGATGTTGAATTTGTTTAATTAGGTTTAGAAATTTGGTTGATTAGGATTAGGAATTTTGTTAAATGGGATGTTGAATTTGGTTAAATAGGATGTTGAATTTGGATTAGGAATTTGGTAAAATGGGATGTTGAATTTGGTTAATTAAGATCAGGAATTTGGCTAATTGGGATGTAGAATTTGGTTAATCGAGGTGTTTAATTTGGTTAATTGAGATGTTGAATTTGATTAATTGGGATTAGAATATTGGTTAGTAGGATGTTATATTTGGTTAATCGGGATGTTGAATTTGCTTAATTGGAATGTTGAATTCAGTGTTAAGAATGCTCATGAGGTGTGAAATACTTTCAAGCATATATAAATGATGTTTGAGAGCAGATTATCCGATCGAACAATATTAAGTAGAGATGTAGGCAGCCATTACGGTGGAATCAGGAGATAGCTAGAAAAAATCGGAGAAAAAAGGACGTGCTAGAAATTTCACAAAATTCTTTAGTTATTCTAAAATAAATACCAAATCTAACAGAGTAAAAATAGTGTAGTTAGGAAAACTAGTAATTGAATTAAATATTTACAAGGCCTCTTACCCTGATAATATTTATTCTAAGTCGTTTAAAGAAGGGGTAGAAATTATTAAGTAACTTTTGAGAAGATCAAAAGTTTGGAGAAATCCAATGAAAGGAATTAAAGAGGCCCCAAGAAACTAGCCCAATAAGCTTAACAAAACTATTAGATATGGGAGATATTTTAGATGTAATTTTCTTAGTTATGGCATAGTATTAACAAGGGGTTATTGTGATGGTGGATTTTGAATTGTATAGCTGTATGGAATAGTACTAGTAAAAGGTCTAAAGTATCAGTGGGCGGATTTTATCAGTTAAATACCTCAAGAATCAGTTCTGTGTACATTATAATTTGTACTCGTATTTTATATAAATGATCTTCGGACGTTACATATGTAATAACAAAGTGGGAATTTTGCTTATGAGACTAAATTGGAAGCATTAGTATAATTAGTTGAAAGTAACTTTAAATTGCAAGGATTTAAGTTAGTATTTTGAGCACATCGGTAACAGATGGCTTTTAACTTTGAAAAAAACAGTTATTAAAATAAGAAGGAAAAATAGAGAGTTTATGACATCGATGGAGACTGGCTCAACTCCCTAGAAGCTAAGAAAGACTTGGAGGGGTAAAGTCAATAGGCTTTTCTAAGTAGTAAATTAGGGCAAATAGAGTGCTGTACTTTATTAAGAGGAATGTTAGTTATAAAAGTAAGGTTATTCTTAAATTTTATAACTCATGTGTCAGATCATATGTAGGTAAGTACTGTATACGGGCAATATCCCCATATTGTAGACATGACAACAACATGATAGAGGCGGAAAACAGGAGGGTAACAGATAATAGGCTCCCTGGAGCTTGAATAAGTAAATTGACTGAGGGTATTAAGTATGCTCTAATTTGACAGATGTGTGAGAGGGAAATATGATTGAGCTTTATTAAAAAAATTCTGGGATATATAAATTTGATATTAAAAACTTCTTTGAGTTGGAAGTTAATAAATAATTGGATTAAAGATAAGAACACTGTTTCACTCAATAACGAGTAAATTAAATGTACAATAAAAAACATTGTTTTTGAGCATACAGTTTATTAGAACGGGACTAGTTTCGATATGTAGCTTCCCATATTACGACTGAAGATGATATGGGAAGCTACATATCGAAACTAGTCCCGTTCTAATAAACTTTAGGCTCCAAAACAGTGTTTTTTCTCGTACGATTTTAAAGATAACTTTAATATGACAAAGACAAAGGTGGAGGTTGTATTTACGAGGGGCGGTCAATAAGTTTTGCAATTCGGATATAAGGAGACGAGATATGAGGAAAAGTGTTTTATTATTTTTCAATATAACAACCCTCGACTTCAATGCACTTGCGCCACTTGTCCCTGAAGCTTCGAATTCTCGACAACCAGAAATCTCCCGACTGCTGTTCAATCCTCTCCTGGACAGCGAACTGGACATCTCCATCGTCCCTAAACCGGCGTCCACCCAGTGCAGCCTTGAGTTGGCGGAATAAAAAGTAGTCGCTAGGGGCCAGATTTGGACTGTAGGGGGAATGGTTGAGCTCCTCGAATCCGCAATCGCGAAGGGCAGCTTGTGCAACTCTGGCCTGGTGGACTTTGACGACGTTGAAGTCGATCATGGGGTGTGAGGTTTCTAGGGACCCAATGGGCAAAGACCTTGGTCATGGCCAAATTGTCGTGGATGATGTTGATAATACTTCCATGTGATATTCCAAGTTCTCGCTCGATTTCTTCGACCTTTCCCCATCGATTTAGGAGGATCATCCTCTCCACATCGGCCACATTGTCCTTGTTGGTCACGTCTGACGGGCGTCCTGGATGGGGGTCATCTTCAAGGGACTCACGACCATGGTGGAACTCCCTATTCCAGCGTGCAATGGTTGCATAGGAAGGGGCGGTGTCGGTGTACACTGCAACCATGCGTTCATGGATCTCTTTTGCATTCTTGCCTTCCATGGTCAAAAATTTGATCACTGCGCGGTGCTCAACCTTCTCCATTGTTGAAAAATTTGTGACTGACGATCTGCGATCAGCTACTGATTCTTAGATAGACGAGTCAGGATCGTGCGGCTGCAGGTCTTGACTTGTAATAACTTGTCCTAACACCCCCACAAACAGCCATCCCCCTTTCTCTGTTTTGCCCTACCGATTCGCAAAACCTATTGACCGCCCCTCGTAAGTTGTTACACCAATAGAATTGTAGGTTTCTGCAATGAATTTTCGCAGATTATAAGAAATTCAAATTTTTATGTTTTCGAACTAATGTTTGAGGAATACATGAAGAGAGAAGGTTATTCTGGTGTGTGAGTTTGCTTAGCAGGATGAATTGTATATATTGTAATGTCGATATTATGCATATATTGTAGGTCCACAATTAGGCATTTTGACAATCTTTGATTGATGATTTTCTGGCAGTACCTTGGACACAATCCTGTAGATGTAGTTTATAGTGGTAAGTTGGGTGCTGGGTTGATTGACTCAGAGGAACCTTGATAGACCCTGGTGGCTTTTTCCATCCATCATATTATGTTATTTTACGTTATAACTTATCAGGTCACCGTAAACGTTCGTACAGTTTGGGGAACCTAGGAACATAATTTGATGAAGTGAAAATGTGTGAAAGATACAGCGGCAAATTCTCTTTCAATCAGTGTGGTCAGGAAGCCACGCATCTGCGTGAGTGGGGCGTGGAGGGTAAGCAATCATCCAGATTTCAGCTTCAGCATGGTTTCCATGGTATACTTGCTTCCCCTCCCCATGCTGGTGGTTGTGTCGGGTAGAAAATGGTCTGCGTAAGCCTCATGTTGGATAAAATGCTTACCCACTGTCGCTATCCGAAGGCTTCAAGTCATCTTCGAGCATCAAATTGAAGGATGTCGAAAAGGGTGCCGATATCCGCTTGGAAAGAGCCGGATTCAGTTGATCGGCACTGTGCTTTCTTCAGGCTCGAAGCGCAAGTCCTGTTGCTGCCTTTGTCTTGGTCCCGAATCTCATTTTTAGTATCCATCATTGTCCCAATGAGTTGAAAGATGAGTGGAGGGGGAAACTCCAACCACTCACCGGTTTCAATTGGTTGTTACGCCTCTATTTGTTAAGTCTTCAGGCGGCATCCGTCCCTATTATTAGTGGGTGAGGGGCTCAGCCCGGATAAAGAAAGACACATAAAGATGAGAATGGCAATCGCCAAGAAGCGCCCGAGGGTAGCGAAAAACACTCATCGTTGCATGGGAAGGTGCAAAAAGACGATATTACTCTGTTTGCGACCAAACACGGATCAATCCTAGACAACGACCCCCGAGAACACCATTCCTCATTAATGACCCCCCCTCCCCCCCTCCAAGAAATTAGTAAATTAAAAAAAAATAATTGGTAAAATAACTTTTATTAAAGAAAAAAAATACACAAGCAAATTAAACAAACACAATTAAACTAACAGAAAAACAACATATTAATGTAAGGGGTAAAAAAGAAATATGATGGCAGAAATTGTCAAATCCACTCAAACTGAATCGATCCTGCCATATATGGTAGGTTAGGTTACGTTAGATTAGATTAGGTTAGGTTAGGTTAAATTAGATTAGGTTAGGTTAGGTTAGATTTAATTAGGTTAGGTTAGGTTATTTGAACCTAACCTAACTAATATTATCTTAAGCAAATTCACCCCTAAGTACCATTTTTACTTCATTTTTATCTTAATCTTATTACCAATTATTATTACTTAATAAAAAAAACATCCAATCCTATGTAATGACACTCCAAAAAGATCATTCCTCTAGATAATGCCCCTTAACATAGGCTGTGGGTCGTCGTCTACCCAAACACCTTGGTGGAGGTGAATGCCTGGTGGGGACCATCAAGCATTCACCCCCTCATAGGCCAGTGGAGGGCACCCTAGTCAGCCTCAGGGGAGTATGGATTTGAACACCTTTTAGACGTGATTCCGGGGCCCAAGAGTAAGTAGTACTGTGTACGAAGAGAGATCGGTGTTGTAATTGACTATGTATGTGATGACGTACATGGCCGAAGCTCTGTCCGCGAATACTTCAAACTCGATGCACCGCCTGAATGGTGACAGCATCCTGGGAGTATCGCAATATTTTGCATCTGCTCCGCCGGGAATCGAACCCTGTACCTAGGCTTTGAAATCCAACGCCTTATTCACTAAGCCTACAAGGGTTACATATCTATAGGTACTCTATTGTGTGTAATTAAAGTGTCTAGCCTTAATTAGGAGGCAGAGTCCTCTTAATAAACACGCAAAGTTCACCAACAGATCATTATGTGCCTGGCAATTCACAATATTTTGTAGCTCATTTCTGTAATGTTTTATAATCTTTTGTTTCAATAAATATTAATTTCCACATCCAATTCCCCGAATTCCTGTCTCATTAATTCATACACTAAATTGAATTCCCTTTGTTTCCTTTCATGCCTTTGTGCGTGTGTATAAGGATAAAGGAAAAATGCCGGACACAAGGATACCATTTCCATCATCGGTCGCCATCTTGTTGTGGCTGTCTCCCTTGAACCGGGAAGGTGGGTGCAGTTACCCTCATTCTTGTTCCGTTGGCGTCACCCGGCGGAGACGGACCCTTAGCAACACCCAACTCTCCGTGACCTGATCTCGCCCTCTGCTGGGCATCTCATTTCCTTTACCTTGTTGCTCAAGATGGGTGGACCCAGTTAGACTCATGGTACCTGGATCTCGGCGATAGC
This sequence comes from Ceratothoa steindachneri, assembly GCA_963969495.1. Taxonomy (NCBI): domain Eukaryota; kingdom Metazoa; phylum Arthropoda; class Malacostraca; order Isopoda; family Cymothoidae; genus Ceratothoa; species Ceratothoa steindachneri. Next base: position 53,025,162 of record OZ018324.1, read on the forward strand.
CGGCTGAGTAGCATGTCTGTCGGTAGGAGCCACCCTTGTTCTTTCCTGAAAATTTAGGTATTTTGGAGAGCTTCCTGGTACATTCCCTAATCAAACTAACGCTCTGACCATGCCCTGAGACTTTCTTTCCATTTAAAACTTTATGGTAGTAATCTGGTTCATATGTAACACTATCAAGATAAATAATAAGAACATAAGAAGGAGACTGCAAAAGGCTGATCAATAACCAATGCAAGGCAACTCCTGTTCCCATCACCCAGCTCAGTACCACCTGGTATCCTCATCCATAAATCTATCCAATCTATTCTTAAAACTCCGCAGGAAAGACGCTTCTACCACATCCTTAGTGAGTCTATTCCATTCATCCACCACTCGATTTGTAACCCAATGTCTACCAATCTCTTTCCTAAACCTAAACTTGTCCAACTTAAACGCATTGCAACGTGTCCTAGACTGTTCGCTAAAAATTAGAACCTTACCTATGTCTTCCCTATTATAACCTTGTATCCACTTGAATACCACAATAAAGTGCTCTCAAACTTTTCTACTTTCTAACTTATCTAGATTTAATTACCTAAGCCTTTCACCAAGGTAAGCTCTTCAACCCATGAATCATTTTAGTCATCCTTCTTTGCACAGACACAAGCAAACCAATATCCATCCTAAAATATGGTGACCAAAATTGTACCGCATAGTCAAGATGAGGCCTAACTAATGTCAGGTACAGTTTCAGAATGACATAGCACTCATATTTATCACGCTCCTCCCAATAAACCCTAATACCCTATTAGCTCTATTCCTAGCACTTATGCGCTTTTTTTAACTCGTAGGTCAGAACTTAGAAGGACATGTAGGTCCCTTTCACATTCTGACCTTTCTAAAACTCTCCCATTCAATTTATGATTATGCAGTAGATTATACCTACCTATACTTAAGTATACTACACTTGCTGATGTTAAATTCCATTTCTCTGCCCATTGGGATAGTATGGTCAATTCATCTTGTAATACTTCAGCATCTGAGTCAGATCTTACAATCCTACCTAACTTAGTATCATCGGCAAACTTGCTCAGATCACTACTTATACCTAAGTCAAGATCATTAATATAAATGAAGAATAACAACGGCCCCAACAGGAACCCCTGAGGAACCTCACTAGTAACATTTCCTCAGTCTGTCGCTAAGTCACGAATGAATCCACCTTAAAATCCTTCCATCGATCTCATGCGCTTAAATTTTATTCAAAAATCATAATCGTGGCACCCTGTCGAAAGCCTTACTAAGATACAAATAAACAATATCGTAATTCTCATCTCTATCAGCAGTATCGTACACCTTTCTATAAAAATACAGTAAGTTGGTCAAACACGATTTACCCCTAATAAAACTGGGCTGAGATTCATTAATCAACTTATTTTTATGTAAGTGATCCCTAATAGATTTCGCTATTAGAGATTCCATCCTTTTCCCCACCAGTGATATCAAACTCAGTGGCCGGTAATTAGACAATCGTGTTATCCTCCTTCTTAAAGATAGGTGTCACATTAGCTTTCTTCCACGCCGTTGCTACAACGCCAGTCTTTAAGGATTTTCTAAATAGGCTTGCTATAGGCTCACTTAACACATCTTTACTTTCCTTCAAAATCCTAGGATAAATCTTGCCAGGGTCCGCTGCTTTACTAGATTTAATTCTATTTCTTTTGAGAATATCTCTTTGGTAAATCAAATATCCTCTAAGTTGTGCTCACTACCACTGAAGATCAAAGTCCCATCCGATACAATTAAATTATCCTCAAGTGTAAACACTGAAATGAAAATACTTATTTAACATCCTAGCCGTTATATCAATATCATTTGCTAACTTTCTATAGTTTAAGTGGGCCAATTTTATCTCTAGTCTTAATTCTGTATAATTGAAAGAAATCTTTGGGATCTTCCTTTGCCTTATTAGCCACTTTAATTTCATAAGGTTCCTTTGCTACCCTAAATAACTTTCTAATGTAGCTAGTTAGCTCATTGTATCTCTGCCTTAATTGACCGTCATCGTTTTTATTTTCCTATACTTAAATGCCACTTTTAATTCCATTATAATTAATTTTATCCAACACAGATTTAGCGTCGACAACCCTTGTTTTAATTTCCCAAAACGGAATATTTATATTCTGCCCGACAATTAAATGTTTAATCATTGCTTAGTATTCCTGATCTACACTATTCCTCTCTACCGAATGGTTATCTTCATCGACTGAACCCATTTACCTATTATTTTCTGACCTGACCTCACTCTATAGTTCCCAAACAACAGCCTCTTCAGACCATTAAAATCAGCTTTTCTAAAGTCTGGGATTTCGACCTTATTTATTCTACTGAGATCTCTGTTCTATTTGAACTTAAATCTAATTTTGCAATGGTCACTATTTCAAATTTTTCTCCCAATCTCCTTATCGCTAATACCTTCTTCCCTAATTGTTAGAACTAAATCCAATATATTATCACCCCTTTGTTGGTTGGTTTACAACATAAAAAAATAATCTTGCACCATATTAAAAAATTCCTCAGCCACCTGATCACCTACAAGAGTTCCCCAGGATATATTTCTATAATTAAAATCACCCATTATACACACATGATTACTTTTGTATGCCCTTTCTATCCCCTGCCACAGAAGGCACGAAGCTTCCTTACTGAGATTTGGCGGTCTATATAATAATCCTATGACAAGTTTATCCTTCCCATCTTTAACATCTAGCCATAATGACTCGGTGTTAGTATCTGTTTTCACAAGACTGAAAACTATTCCTAATATAAATAATCATCTCTCATCCTTTCCTTCTGTTCCTAATGTCTAGGAAACATATAACGATTTGGACCTCCGGTCTATAGTTCTTTTCTGACGATAACCACACTCCTCTTACGTGGAATGTATGACAGTTCCTGACCACGAAGGGTCCTCTGCTCGCTGGTTAGTGTCAAACCATAGTACTACCGCTCTTCTTGCCTATTTCCCCTAGGAGAATTAGCTCCTTTTGCCCTCGTGTTTGTCAGCAATTGTCATTCTGATCTTTATGTGAATTTTAGTTGTCAGTTTTATATGTTTTTTGATACTGGTAAATCTATTTTATTCTTGTTTTATTATATATATATATATATATATATATATATATATATATATATATATATATATATATATATATATATATATATATATATATATATATATATGTTCGTTGTAATCTAACTCTAACTGTTTCTCCTAAAATTGATTTGGTTATATGTCTTGTTCTTTTATGTAGTTCTTATTTTGTTGTTCCTTCTTTTTTGAAGTTATTTCACTTCATTTTGTCCCATTTTCGATAAATTCTGGATTCGATGTCCCTCTATCGTTGGCTATCGTTGTCGGTTATCTTAAAATGTTGTTAATTCGTGTAATTTGTTAAGACAAATGGACAGAGTCAAGGAGGTGATGGCGAAAAGTGAGAAGGACGAGTACCATGGTCACAAAATTTGTCAACCTCGCGGACTGGAGCTGAGGAAGAACACCAAGAGTAGCTCCGAGGGTCAAGTTTTTGCTTGAAGTAAATTTGATCCCGTTGCGTGAACGAACGAGAGAGCAAAGGAGATCACAAAGCATAGGGAAGCGTGTGTGTTGTGTGTGTGAGCGTGCACATGTATGTGCGTGTGTGTTTAGATGCTCCCCTAACAAAAATTAAGCCTTCAATTATCCAAAAAATACTTCTTCTTTTTTTAATTATTTATCAAACGATTATAATCGAGGCATCGAGTCCAGCGTTTTATTAGGAGTGGGAAGCCGTCCAGTTCGACAGGACACACGCGACCATTAAGATTATGGGCGCCTTTTGTATCTCTAATCAGGATTTTGCAACACTCCACGGCTTTTTTTTATTGCACAGAGTGTTTTAAAAATCACATTTTTCGGTGAAATATCAGGAATTATAAGGATTTATTTACTATTTAAATACAATCTTTGTATCCAAGAATTTGTGCTCCTTTAATTTTCTTGAGAGCGTAAATGCGGCAACCTTGTGTTTAATTACATGGCCTTAAATACCGCCTCACCCTCCTAAATACCCATTTATACAGGGTCTTAACTACCGCGCTCCCCTCTCAAATACCCTTTTTATACGGTCTCAAATACCGCGTCGATCCCACTGCTAACTCCCTTCACTAAACCTCTTGCTCCCCACGACCCTTAAGTTCTGGGTTTCCCCCTGCTCCCTTACTCCTTGTTTCTCGTGGTCATTTGTAGCGCATCGGGGACCGAACCTTCTTAATCTGTGCCTCTAAGTCGCGGAATGAACTGCCGGCTGATATGCGTTCCTCTCCCTCACTCGATGTCTCCAAGAGCGCGTGAAAGACCCGTTTCTTCCATCAGTTCTTCTCTCAAGGATAGACAGGGGCTATGCGAGGGCTCAGACTCTGGAGAGCGCCATATAAATGCATTACTATTAGTTATTATTAGCATCAGACACACTTATTTCGTTCATAGAAAATAGTAGATATATGGTGTTAGACCAATAGCCCCGATTTAAGGGGCGTAACCAGCGTATTAGTTTAAATGTTGATGCTGGTCAATAGAAAAGTATGAAAGGATCGGAAATAAATTAATTTCGGTTTGAAAAAGATCGTTGCCTCTTCCAGAAGTGGCCGAAAACTTTTTTAGTTCCCAGATTTCTTTGTTATTTGAATGAAGTTAAAATAGGATTTCAGTTAAGAAACATTTGAAGTTTGACAATAAATGAAGTAACTTGGAAGGAATTCTATCTGTACCACCGGTGGCGCATGTGACCTTGAACGTGTTAAGAACCTTTTGAAGGAAATACTGACCTTTACGCTTGATACGAAGTTGAATTGACTTACAGTTAAAACACACACGTATAAAAATACTGAATAGGTCGGAAAGTCAATGTTGATAAAAGTGACGAGGAAGGTTTAATATGCAGATGGAAATTGGGGAAGTTTGAATTTTTTAGTTGATCTCCTGGTTGCGTTGACTGTTGCTTGCGATATAGGTCTATAGTCTCCTGTGTAACTGATATTTAGCACCTAGATGGAAAGTCCCCCGACATACCGAGAGGGGGAAGGGTTTTTTTAACTGGTCCCAGGCCATATCGTCAAGTTAGAGGGTTAGAACCACACCAAAGATCCCGAGAGGCAGCAAAACCATCCACTGTCAGGCTTACTGATTGAAAACAAAGCGACAAAGCGTGTCAACCGATGAGGGGGAAGCGTACCCACAAAAGGTCGTCGGCTGTTTTGGAACAGACAGACAGTCAGACGAGGGTAGATAGACGAAAAAAAGGCCGATTGCGAAAATCCATCAGCTCGACAATTTAATTCTAATAATACCATCTGTAAATGTAAATATTATTCTCCTTAGATTAAAAAAAAACTTAATTATTTCTAAAAAAATTAAATTAAAATAAGTTCTATAGTGGATAAGTTTATTATTTAAATGTTATGAATACAATACGTTAAATGTGTCACAATTTTATAAAAAAGACCTCTTTTAAAGAAATCTACCAATATTTGCTTGGTAGTAAAGCCTACCAACCAACTGCAGATTATGTTTGTACTGTTGCCCAATCCTTGATCTCTTTATTCCCTGACTCGAGAAAGAGCGAGTAGGCGCCTAACTGAATAGCTTTCAATTTTAACCTTGGTTCGTATGAGGCTTTCTTCTGGAACAATAAATAAAACCCCTAAAAAACCCTAATGCACTTAATAACTAAAACGTTCTTTCATGAAAAAAACCCCTGCCCCGACGAAGGATCACCACGCCAGATTAACTGCCATGGGCATGGATTTCCAAATAGAGGTTTTGTCCTCGTAACTAATAAAGGCCGTTCAGCTTCCTACCCGGATCCCATCAGCGATGCGTTTAGCAGTTCCCGACTCCGAGGTCTGAGTTCTCTACCAAACGATAAATGACACAATCACAAGATAAAAAAAAGAAAGGGGAGAAGAAAAAATGTAAAGGGAAGCCATATTTAACGCGAAAGATGATGACAACTCCCAGAAGTTAAGAATGGAAGGAGGTGGCTACGGAAAGGTCCGATAAGAGACTCATTCCGGATCGGGCGTGGCAGAGTTGGTACTACAAGCACTTTCCCGTAGACCGAATTACCATTTTGAGAATTCCCGCTTCATGGAGGGTAAAAGTGTTCAAGTGTTCACTGATCGGAGGCAGAGCTGAGGCAGACCTCGGAAATCGAGCTGACGGACGAAAGTACATAGAGGACAGATAGACACAGATCAGTGAAGATGTTCGGGTCGAGAATCCTCAGAAACAATTTAGAAACACCCTTACTGTCCCTATCTCAGGGAGGTGTGTGTGGGGTGGGGGTATGGTTACTTGAAACCATTAATACTCACGCATCATACATGATTGCCAAAGAAAAGAAGCCCCACACTATCAAATCAAATATTTGAAGTAAAAATTTCCAATGCTATGGCAGAAATGAGAGCGGAGCTAGGAGGAATTCTTCGAGATTTTACAGCCTCGAAATAGGAGATAACGGACTTAAGACGGAAATTAGATACATCTATTAATAATTTTCGCGGAAGGTGTAGTTAGAAGGTTGTAGGAAAATTGGCGATGTAAAAATAAAGAATGAAAGTAGCGTGAGGCGAGTTGTAAACGGCTTCCTGCGTCGACGGATCACCGTTGGCGAATGGCGTATCGATTGCCTCATCCCGAACCTCAACAAATGAGTAATTCAAGCGAAGCTTTTAAATCACCCGCTTGCACTTCTCGGCATGCTACAAAGGTTAGAGCCAAGCTATCTAAACGATAGTAGACACCACGGTAACAGGGTGGGGTCCTGTTATGAATCATAGACCACAAGAGGTCATAAGAGAGCAAACTAGAATATTAGAGTCACACTCGAACACTAAGCAGGACTTATCCACTTGTAAGCAGGCATGACCAAAAAGACCTGTGCACTTTGAAGTAGTGTTGAAATGCGTTAGAGAAATTGACACAATATGAGCGAGCTCCTCAAATGGCTGTGTCAAGGAATGGGGTTAAATTTGCTAAATTCTGGGACGAATTTCAGGATCCCAGACTATTTTTAAGCAACGGTATACATTTAAACCAAATTAGAGAGGCTCGTCTTGACTGAATGTTTGATAACAGCTGAAGTAGCAGCCAGAGAAGAAATAATCCGTGCTTCACCTTAAACGGAAAATAATGGTAAGCAGAGCAACCAAAACAGCGAAGGTTATTTTAAGGTGCAAATTAAATTACCTTTATGTAAATGAACGCATTATAAGAAACAAATTAGCTGAATTTGATGCCTTAGTTTGTACATAAGACTTCGAAGACTTTTGTATTGATGCTTAAAAATTTTTCAAAAGGTAAAGATCAATTGAGAAGTAAAAGGGACACGTGTATATGCTGCTTTACTTGAAAAAAAGGAATTGAAATCAACAAAGGTAGAGGTGGACAGTGACGACATGGAAGAGCAAGTAGTGATCGCAATGTTCGAGTCTGCCAAATATAAAATTAATATTGTAATCGTTTATAGGCCATCCACCCAAAGTGAAAGCGAAGAAATACAACGAAAATATGCGAGACTTTAACTTCGCTAATGTTGATTTTATAACAAATCAGTCAAGCCTAACTGTAAATAGAGATAAACAATTAATACCGCGTTTTGGGAACTGTAATTTTGATGTTTTTCGTGACTGTATGAAGGCAAATGATTGGAATAGCCCTTTTCATAATAGAGATATTCAAGATATGTATTCAGAGTTAGAGTTGTTGTTCTCACTGTAGATCGCGAGTTAATTAAATATGTACGCAGAAAGCTCAATAAATTAGCTGGATCAGCAGCGGAATCATAAACTCAATACGAGATCGTATTGGACGTTACCAAACCTAAAAAAAAGAACAAAGAAACGGAAGTAACTCGAGGAATATATATATTATATACTCCACTACACTAGTTAAGCGGAGCGTAAAGAAAGCAGAAAAGATATCAAAGGAACTTAGCAATAAACTCTAAACATTTGCCTAACTTTGCTATAGTTACGTGAACAATAAAAAAGCTATTAAGGGAGGCTTAAGGATGTTTTGATGGTGGTGGTATTATTATTAGGTAGGTGAGGTTGGTAGCGTTAGGTTGTGGTGACTTGAATATGGGTATGCCACCAGTTATAGGGGTTGCTCTCTGATAGGAATGCAGTTGTGAGGTTGTCCACGGCCTTGGTGGTGAACCATCCAAGTACTAATCCGACCCGATGTTGCTGAACAGTGACTATCTCGTTACAGGGCCACACGGCAACCTGAGGAAAGATAATACTCTCCCTCGGCTTGAGTTTAGGTAGGCTGGTTAAGAGGATCGATAAGGATTACCAGTAGGAAAGGAAATCCCAAACGGCAGAATTTCGGACTCTTTATAAAGGGGCTCGCAAGGGGCACGGCGATTTGTTATCCTAGCCTCAGTGCTGACGGAACTCAGGGCTCCGTCTGGCCCCAGCTTAGCCTTCTCTCCTTCTTTCTGACACCCTGTCTTCTTACCCTACTTCATCACTTTCCCTACAACTTCTTCCCACAACTTTCTCTGGTCAGCCTCTAATTTGACATGGTAGACGCTAACCAGCTTCCTCTCATCCAACCATCCCGGATCGGTGCTGAGGGAAGAGGGGGCAACGTCTCAAACCCCTGAGCTCCGGTTTAGGGTGGTGAGGTTTTAACAACTTGCTTTACCCCCACCCACACCTTCCACACATAACCTTTCTCTCTCCTTTCACATCTATCAATTTTACGCCGAGCCTAAGGTGGAACCGCCATGCTGATGGGCTGCCAGGCCACTAGTTGGAGGAGTGGCCTCAATAGCGGCAGCCGGTTCTGCCCTCCCCGTGTTCACCCCTCACAGATTAACGTATGCGTCCCGTGTTAAAAATAGTGTTACCATGCCCACTGATGAGACTTTAAAAAACACTCCCCCTCTACCACCATCGGAGTCGTTCTTGTGCAGCTTCCTCTAGAAAGGAAGCCCCCCCCCTCCTCCTGTGCTTTCTCAGGGAACCTTCCAAACTTCTTTTACCGGAAAGGAAGCTTACTCCTCTCTTAGAACTACGGGTGCAGGGGACTCCCTCTTACCCCCTTCTATAGAAGCTTCCTTAGGCGGCTTCATCTCTTCTACAGCGGCAGCCCCTCCTTCCCTTTCTTACGGGACTGCCAAGAGAGCAGGCAGGCGGCCCATAAATGACTGATCGCGGAGAGGGCCAATCTTTAGGAGAGCAAGGAAAGGCAGGGCCCATCGGCCCGTTCTACCTAATGTCCTGCTGGCGTGCGTGACTAGTTTGCAGGGCTCAGTGCACCTGCCACCCTCTCTTTCTCGACGGATGCCGGTTCTCCGCCATTAAAAGGTGATAAAGGAACCACGAATGGGATCCATGATGTCTTGGAGGGCGGGGGGGTCAAATGGGCCCCCCATGAGATGGAGCTCCTACCGGGGGAGGAGAGAATCGAGTTCATTCCCCGCCCTCCTCTCCTATGAAGAAAAAACGCAAAAAAATGACAAAGAAGACTCGGGGCTCCTCTCACTATGCGGGAGCCGCGGGAACGGATGGAGCCGCTGCCGTTTCGGTATGCGAACAAACATACATCGACATGTTCGGCTCTACTGCAGCCCTGGGTGGGGAGTCCCAGAAAACGACTAAAAGTGGGAAGAGCGGAGCCTCGATTATGTCGGGACTAGAGGTGGGCGCGATAACGAAAAAATGTATCACGATAACCGATAAATCGATAACGATAACCTAATCAGCGATAACCGATAATCGATAACTGGCGATAAATTTATTGCCCGATAAGGTGATTACTGATAAATCCAAAATTATAACACAATATTGATTATATATAGCGTTATTTTATAATACAATAGTAAGAATATTTGAATACTGTTTCTTAGTTTCTTACCTGATGAGGCTCTTCTTCATCTCCTCATAGGTTTTGAGGATCCTCCTCCCTGCTGAGACCTACCTATTTCTGCCTCCAAGGCACACACGGCTCGTCCCTGTGCTAAACTGGAACTAAAACTGAAATTATCGATTATCGCTAGTTTGGAACCAAAAGTATCGTCGATACCGATGAATCGATAACGCGGAAAAAATATCGGATAACCGATAACCCGATATCGTTTTGAGCCCGCTGGCTTCAAACGCTTCCTCGTTATTCGCTCCACTGATGGCAGCATGTTCGCCAAGGCTAACATGATCCATCAGAGGAGAGCTCTAGCTAATGTGATTGGTAGAGTGCCGCAAGTGACCTGTTTCTCGGACGGGAGCCTTCTGGCAAATGTGTCGAATATCTCCGAGGTGGCCATGATTAGTGCCATTTGGACACTTGATGGCACGCAGGTGAGTGCGACGCCGCACTCTACCATGAACTTCGTTAAAGGAGTGGTTTATGAGAGGGAACCCGTGGAAAACTCCATATATAACATCAACTTAGAGCTGGTCGACCATGGAACGGTCAAAGTCGAACGTGGCATGAGATAACAAGGAGGGGCTTCTTCGACATGTTCGACTGTGACAAGCTCCCTGAGTCAGTGATTGCCGATTGGTATCGCTATTTCGTGAAGGCATTCGTGCCACTGCCGCGGAGGTGCTACTACTGCCACCACTTCGGCCATCAGAACCGCTCCTGTCGACGTGCAAAGTCGGGGTTATCTAAAGTCTGTGTAAGTTTCTCCAAGGCCACACACGATAAGTCGGAATCTTGTGTCGCCAAATGTGTCAAGTGCGGAGAGCCGCACCACGCTTCTTCGAAGCAATGTGGTGCGTATCTCCTTAAGAAGGAAATCTTGGCTGTTAAGGCCCAGGATCGTCTCTCATTTCGCTAAGCTAAGGACTTGGTCTTGGCGCACCCGGCACTGCCTGGGACGTCCTATGCCTCAATGTTAAAAAGACACCCTCTGCTCCTGGCCCCTCCAGGCCTACGAGCACGGTCTTTTTCACGCCCATTAGAAACCACCCTGTGGGTTCTACACACCCCAGGCGCTCTCCTGGTAGAGCTGGCGGAAGAAAGGGTTCACAGCCAGTCCCGGCTAAAACCAGGGCTCCCCCACCTTCCCCCAGCGTGACCATTTCTCGTAACGCGAAACGGCCGCGCGCCTCCACCGAGTCGTAGGACTCGGTGAGGTTGGTCGTGAGGCCATCTTCCGGGTTTCTAAAGCTGCCCCCTTAAAGAAGAATAGCACTAAAGGAGCTTCGGTTCATATGCCCACACTGAGTGCTAGGCTAGGTGGCTAGAGACGGTGGATCCTCCAAAGGAGGAACCTCCTTCTCCGAAGCCACCATGCATGTGTTAAGGTTTTGAGGCGAGGGGAGGAGAAGACTCACCTAGCAAGCCCAACCTCCCCCAGATAGGTCCTCGAAGGCGAGAGCACCTTCAGCGCATTGTCTAACAGCGCCCGGATTGATTTCTCTGTCTTACTCGAGGAGTTTAGGTCAGTAGATAAGGCCGCTGAGGCCTTCTCCGGCAACCTTATCCTCGTGGGCCTAAGTACTCTTCGGAGAACGTCTTGCCGTTTTGCACGCCCTCAGCTTTCATGGGGGTCAGTCGAGTGTGAGGCAGCTCTCAAACAGAAGCCTTATGCCTACATACGCTATAAGCGCCACCCAAACGACTTTACTGTCAGTGAATTTCGTCGAGCTAGGGCTAGGTTCCAGTATGGTTCGAAGCATGTCCGCCGCTCTTCCTGGCTGGCATGCATGTCTTCACTTAACGAGGAAAACCCCTCTAGCAGAGGTGTGGAAACAAGTTAAAAGGATTCAGGGCAAGTTCTCGCAGGCTCCCTTTCTCGTTCTCCAGGAGAATGGGACCGCAATCTCGGACACCGCGTCCGTGGCGGAATCCTTTGCGACCGCTTTCTCTGCATCTTCTAGCCCGGATGATGCTCTGCCAGCATTTAATGCACGAGTGATGTCGCGGAGGGCCACCAACTGGACTTCACCTCCAAAGGCGGAGAACCCTTCAACGACAGGTTTACATTGAGTGAGTTGCGTTCCTTTCTCGCTTCTTTCACGGACACCACCCCTGGTCCGGATGATGTGCCGTACGCCATGATTCGACACCTGAGTGAACGAGGCATGTCCTCGTTCAACCTTATAAACAGTATCTGGGTAGAGGGTAGCCTCCCAGATTCAGGGCGAATTGCTACTGTGCTCTCTTTTCACAAACCGGGAAGAAATCACTCTACCCAGGCTGGTTTCCGCCCAATCTCTCTGACCTCTTGCGTGTGCAAGTTGATGGAGATATTGGTAAATGTTAGATTAGCCTTTTTTCTGGATAGCGGAGGCCACCTATCTTCTGCACACTGCTGTTTCTGCAAGTTTCACTCCACGTCGGATGCTCTGCTTCGGTTGGAAAAGGTCGTCTGCGAGCGCTTACTTCGTAGCCAGCGGTACACCAGGGTGTTATTCGATCTGGAGAAGGCCTATGATTTTGCATGGCCATACGGCTCATGGAGACTCTCCACATAATGAGGGCAAGATGACGCCTTCCAATCTTTATATCTGAATTTTTGCGAGGCCGTTGATTCCACGAACGAGTGGGGTGAGCCTTCTTCGCCCCACTGAGCAGCAAGAGGTGGTTCCGCAGGGAAGTGTCTTCAGTGTCACAGTCTTTGACCTGTGCACCAACGGCTTCAGCTCGGTGCTACCGGAAGATGTTCTCACTATGCTCTATATACGTGAACGACCTTTTAATCTTTTTTTGGCGGTGTCTAGATGCCAACTTTGGAGAGTCCACTCCAACAGGCATTGAACCCCCTCTCTCGCTATTCCGAAGCACACAGGCTTCTGTTTTATGCAACCATTGACCGCTCCACCCAGGCACAGACTTGTTTCTAAATTGGGTTCACCTGGAAGTGGTCGATTTGCGCCGTTTCTTTGTTCTTGTTTTCGATCGAAGCCTCACCCGGGAGGCCCATATTTGCAGCCTTAAGATCTCTTGTACTCACGTCATGAACATCCTTCGTTCCATTACGTTCAGCACCAGTGTTAATAGTTCTACTGCCTTGGTTTCCTATCGATCCTTTGTTCATTCAATGCCTAACTCAAGATGCAAGAATTATGCATCCGCAGCCGAGCGTTCATTGCGGAAGGTGGACTCGATACACCACACCAGTGTCCGAGTCACGACCAGTCCATTCCGAACGTCCCCCATTGACAGGATACTTGTCGATGCTGGGTAGATGCCACTCTCTCTGCGCCCTGTGCAGTATATTATGTGCCTGTACGTAAGAGTCTTGTGTCCCCTTCAGTCGCTAACGTCTCTAACCATCCGCAGCCCCTCTCAACACTGCCTCTGCCGCGGAAAGACACCAGACATTTCCTAATATTTTTGGCTTTAGGGCTAGGAAACTCCTTCGAGAGCTCAGGGTAGCTCTTGGGCGCGCGGGGCCTCTAGTTTTTCCCTTGACGCCACCCTAGAGAGTACCACCCCTGATTATTTATCGCAGCACCTCTGCTGCCAAAGATTCGATAGCGCCTGGAGTATTGCGTTCGGCCTTTTTTGGAGCACACTTCGTGTCACGCTGGAACCTTACCACTGTATACAGATGGCTCGATGTCCCAAGAGAGGGGTCGGTTTACACGCCGAATCCTCTCTGTTTGAAGTCAGCGGGGCTCTACCAGGCGCTGCATCTGTCTTTACGGCCGAGCTGCTTGCAATACACCACTCGGTACGGAAGATAACGCCACGTGCCCGGTTCGGATACCAGATTGTGATTTATAGCGACTCACAAAGAGCCCTGAGTGCTCTCATGGCATTGGAATCTCCGCATCCTCTGGTTCGTGATATCCGTGATGCCACGGTTTTAGTGAGCTGGGAGGATGTCGTGATTATCTTCTGTAGGAATTGCGAGGATTTAGTTCGCCGATGAGGGCGCCACAGAGTCCGCGAAGACTGGGCCAGCAGACCAGCGTTTCGCTCCCCCTTACACCGACCTCATGGCAGGAATATGGGCAGCTCTACGAGCTACTTGGCAAAGAAGATAGGAGTCAGTCAAGGGAAACTTAAAGTTGCATGCCATTGCGCCACGACTGTTCCCATGAACCTACCCCCTAATGCCGCAACGGCTTCAGGCTGCTTTCTGTCGTCTCCGAATTGGACCTCCTCGCGGGACGCACTGCCATCTGTTGGAGAGCTCGCTTGTACCTTATTGTGACGACTGCGTTGTCCCCTAGACTGTTCTGCATATTCATATTGAATGTCCCAGTCTGGGTGATCTTCGCGCACGTTACCTGTCCCGGTACAGGGACGAGCGGGGTGGCTACCGCTTGTCCCTTGTACTAGGGGCTAATTCGTGCACACCGACTTGCGTGCAATATGATTTTTTGGAGGAGGTTGACCTCCTCTACTTTATTCGACTCTTTGTTGTAGGTCACATGTTCTTGCGCTGAGGGTATGCGGGCCTACCCTCGATGCCGGAGCGTGCTTCCTTCTTGTTGCCTTTTCAATATAGCCTAGTAGTAGGCTGTGGTAAGTGCGGCGACTTTTGCCCTAGTAGACATTCGCCAGATAGCCTCCTAAAATTAAATAAGGTCTGCTGACCAAAGTCGCGTGCTCTCACTAATTCTGATTTATGGCCTTACGACCTTCAAAACTTTAAATAATTCCCGGACTAACTTTGAGAGTACCTTGGCAATTATATAATCGAAAGAGAATGTAAAACGAGATAAGGATTTCAAATTTCGTTACAATCGGCCCAATAGTTATGATGTTATTGCCAAATATTTCCCCGGCTAACCTTGGGAGCACCTTGACAATCATTATATCATTCGAAAGAGAATGTAAAACAATATAACCGTTTTAAATTCTGTTAGAATAGGCAAAATAGTTACAATGTTATTACCAAAACAAAATAATTCCCGAGCTAACTTGGGAAGACCTTCGCACTTATATATTTCGAAAGAGAATGTAAAACAACATAAGGGTTTCAAATTTTGTTAGAATCGTCAGAATAGTTACAATGTTATTACTAAAACAAAAAAAGGCAAAACAGGGATCAACCCACCGATCGATATAGTGAGATATAGAGTCACACGCGACTAAAAAACAACAACAACAAACTTTATTTGTTGTTTTCGACTCCGAATTTGACTGCGACTGTGAATGTGACTGTGAATGCAATTGTTAAAGTGCCCGTGACTCTGATTGACTGAATTACTACAAGACTGTCCTCCCTCGGTTTACCCAAGATGGTATATACGGTGGCGCACACCGTGGGCGCGGCTTACCATTAGCCAATGAATTTGTTTGGGCGTAGCCTTCTCCACTCCGTGTTAATATGTGCGGCCATGGAGATAGAGATCCATTTTATTGTGAATTCCAAAAGATTCGACTTTGCGTTTAGCGGTTCCCGCTAGCAAATAATGGCCGCTACTATCGTGTTTTTGGATTTACTCCCGAATTCTTCTCTATCCGAATACACTATAAAAACAGATATCCACATTATAACCTAACTTAAATATTTTTTTTAATTAAAGATACAGCAAACATCGTAAACCAACTACGTACACTGGAATATCTTTATATTAGATTTACAAACCTCACTTTAAACTCCGACACAAGCTCATTTCCACTTTTACTACAACTATAATCACCCACGAATTACACACGCCAAATCCACTCTCCAGAAAACAACCCATATTTTTCGAATATTTCTATTATCTCCCTTTTTAACAACGAAGACACCCAAAACTAATTAATCTCAGTTTTATTTTAAAAACAAAAATATATTTCCTATTCCCTAATAGTTAAAAGACCTGCATTTTTATAATTTGAATATTACCACCTCTGCTGCTTCCCATTTCTCATATAATTAATTTATAAATATCTGATTACTTCTCTAAAAAAAAATTCTTATGTTTAGATATATTTATAATGTCATATCCTTGAGAATGGGTTCCTACCCGAAACGTCGGTACCAAGAAGTTAATATATAATAATGAACTTCCTAAATTTAGCCTGCTTATTTATCCTAAATACTATATATATATATATATATATATATATATATATATATATATATATATATAAGTATATATATCTCTGTATTATTTTACAGAGATGTTACATATTATTTACACAAAGAGTTATTATTATTATTTATGAAAACTGCTATACTTATTTTAGATTATTTGCATGTGCACACTTGTAAGCCTGCCTGTTACAAGCCTTCATAGGATTCACATGATGCTCATGTGTGAGGCCTCATTGTCAAACCTATTCCACCTTGCACAAATGCACTACAGGCTATAGAACCGATTAGGAGTAGGTTTGGTTCTGACAACCCAGAACCAATTATTATGATATCAAATGAGTAGTGTGTAGGTATATTTTAATGTTGAAGACCTTTTACAGCTATCCACACTAAGAGAAGGAATCGATTTCAGGGTACTACAAATTGTCTCCGACAGATGAGTAAATAAAGTGAAATCTATGTCATATATAAATAAGATGAAACGATTGAAAGCACACGGTTCTGACTGGATGTACCCAACTGACCTAAAGTAGTTAAAGAACGAATTAAAAAGAACAAACATTCTTAAGTGGATAAAGAACTGTCTCGCAAATCGTTGACAGAGGGTTGCCCTAAAGGGATAAGCTCGGACTGTGCCCAGGTCACTAGCGGTGTAGCTCAGGTGTCAGTACTGGACCCACTGTTATTCATTCTATATATTAATCACCTTGATAATGGATTACAGAGTAAAATTTCCAAATTTGCACATGACACAGAGCAACGAAACGGCTGTTTTTAGATGCCACGTTGCAGAACTACAACCAGACCTCGATAAAATGGTCGAGTAGGTGGATAAATGGCAGATGCAATTTAGCAGATTACCAAATGAACGGCAAAATCCTAGAGTCGGTGTACTTAGAAAGGAACCTAAGTGTTTTAATTTCGAAGCACCTAAACATGTCAGAGTAATGCGTCAAAACTAGTAAGAAACCAAACGGAATGCCGGTTGCATTGCTCGGAACGTCACTTTTAAGTCAATAGACAAAATTTTATAACCATTCAAATTGCTCGTTCGACCTTATCTCGAGTACGCAGTGAAATTTTCGTCACCATAACTGAACATAGACGTAGCGCTGTTAGAAAGAACTCACCTTAGGGAAAATAAACTAATTTCTGAGCTTAAAAATAAACCGTACGATCAAAGAATTCTGCCCTTAAACTTCCCATCCCTTGCAAGTAGGCGATTGGCCCTTTAAGAACCTATGGTGCCACGTGGAACCACAATTTCAAGCCACTTTGACTCTTAAATATATATATATATATATATATATATATATATATATATATATATATATATATATATATATATATATATATATATATATATATATATATATATATATATATATATATATATATATATATATAATATATTGATTTAAGGGTTATTATATTTTGATCTAAGTATTTAAAAACTTAAAAGGATTCGCTAATATGCATAATTTATGCATTAATCTTCGAGATGAATAATGGGGCAAACATTCGTCAAATTGCATGCAATTAGTAAACAAGAGCTTCAATACGGCTATGGATCAAAAGTACTTAGGTAAATGTGTTTAAAAATCAATTTGACGGATATTTTCAAATATAAATGCTATCTAGTTTGAGGCACAGGTGAAAATTGTTGATGAAAGATAAAAAATTATTACGAAAATATAATAAATAAATAAATAAAATTATTCCAATGATTAATTCCATGTAAGAGCATGAGAGCAAATGTGTTTTCATCTTCCTTTTTGACTTTCACGTTGCTCTATTCCTATCGACACTAGGAGGCGGGACAATGCGGGATAAAGAGATCCTTCCTTTTTTTTCATAATCGTGTCAGTGTCTTTATGTATATTAGAATCGTGCGTGGTTCATAGGTACACATGTAGATAAGTGTTTACAGTGGTTTCAGAAAGGGTAAAAAAATAATCGAGCATGTTTTGAATTGATTCACATGTAGAAGATAATTGTGTAGTAGCTTTTCGTAGTAACCTGAGAGTTAATGCCTTCTTTCGGGCTATTTAATTTCTAAGGGGGTTGATTTGGTTAGTCTTTTGATATAATTTGTTTTCGCTGCAGCTATTCAACTTTTTCTTCTCTTGGGCGAAATTTATTCTCTAATTCTGCAATTATTCTTCTTCCCTTTCGCTTATTTTTCTTCTTTTCTTCTCTTCCGTCTTCTTTCTTCTTCTTATTATTATTATCATCATCATTATTATTTTATTCTTCTTATTTTTCTCATTCCTACTCTTTATCATTATTATTTTAATATTTAATAATGATGGATGATATGAGGAGAAGCCTGGGCTAAATAGGACATACAGGATGGGGTGAGCATAAGATGAGGCTGTAGCGACCCGTGAATCGAAAAAAAGGTTGAGCTGTATTCGAATTCTACGTTAAGCTGTAGGTCCTCATAGAGGCATCAGGTTGCGCTGCAACAAATCGTCATTCGGATGTACGTTTAACTCTAGGTGCCGTGGTTAGAGTTGGATCGATTCTCACATTAAACTGTAAGTCCCTACAGGGATAATTATCACCTTCTTCGGCGAGTTCCGTAGAACTAAGAGTGACGTGTTTTGGGGGGAGGGGGGGGGGGGTAAAAGCATCAGTGGTATGAATGGGTGTGTGTGTGATGAGGTACGTCACCAAGGCTGTTTGCGCGAATACCTCAAACTCGATGCTCCGCCTGAATATTGGCAGCTCCCTACGAGTATCGGAATCTTTTGTGTCTGCTCTCGACCTGAATTGAACCCTGTGTCCAGGCGTGGAAATCCAACGCTTAATCCGCTCGTAGCCGCGAGAAAGCACCATAAAAAATAATAATAATAATTGTAATGTTTGGCCTCTTTATGAAACTTTCAGCCAAGCTTTAATTAAGTAAACAAAGAATTTAACCGCTTCCGTCATCCGCCACCTTATATGAAATCTTAACCTTATTAGTTAATTTAATTCTTAAAATGCTTTTCTCCCCAATCTATGATGTTTGATCCGAACCCATAAACCGATTCGTACCAAGCGACCATTTATTTTGTGTGTTTTATACTCTTTATTTAAATGGCTCGCATCTCTCTTAAATCTGATGATTGGTGCTATTATGAATTGCCATAATATTTAAAATGCTCACCTCATTCGCAGACTCATATCCTTCCCTTATCAAAATCATTTTTTTTTCTGTTAAACTTCTAGGAATGCTCGCTTTTCACCAGTTAATTAACTCCTTAACTTTATTTAATTTTATTTTTTATGTATTACCGAGTGCAAGTGCTCTTTTAATGTTAAGTTTAACTGATAACAAAGTGACCATGGCATTGATTCCTTTCCTTACCTATATGGAGTTCTTTGAAACTACACTTTCACTTCAAACGATCGATATTCCTTCAATTTTGTTCAAATATGTGGACGATATTCTTTTAATTTGGTTCACGTATGTGGACGATATTCTTTTCTTCTAGACTAGCACATGTAATACATTTTTTGTGCAAAACTTAATTGTTTAAGTACCTCTAATAAATTTAGTTCAGAATTTAAAAAAAAAAATGTTACCTTCCTCCTTCGTTCTATAATAATTCAGAGAATTTTTAAAGTTTTCAAATATCAGATTTATCGAAAGCCCCACTACCTCTAATTCCTTTAGTCATCTTTAGTCCAATCACAATAATAGTGTTCATAAGTGGGGGGAAGTTTCTTCCAACGTCCTACTGGATCTGAAAAATGTCTCACTGGATTTTTTTAGGACAGCCATTGATAAAAAAATTAAATTACTCCTAAGTAATGGTCCATGCAAAGTCATATATTATTTATAACATCCAATGTTAGGAATGCAACGATAGATGCGTCGGAAGAAAAGAAAGGAGCTGAGTATTCGAATAAGACAACACCGTTATAGTAAGCGTTTCGCTTTATTTATGTGTATGTTTTCCTCTAATCATGGGATTAAGTGGGTAGTGATGGAGCATTTATTCACTCTTGTAATTATGTTTCCAGAAACATACTTAATGTGTTTTGGATCTCATCCTGTCTGCAATTTAATATGATCCCTGGATTCTTCGCCCTCGCTCTATTCTGTACTAACTGAAGTCCCCAAATATGAACACCAATTTCTACTGAAACCCGATTTCTTCCTTATTCTCGGACGCGCTGTTTCGGTCACTTGGTTCATTACCTGAATGAGACCTTGCTACATAAAGGTGATAGAGCTCGGAATCGCATTCTTCTTTTTTTTTTTTACTGGGCCATTTACATGAGGTGCGGCATTCACAGGCACGAATTCCCGTTGTTATTTTTGCCTTGTCCTTACCTCTACCTTTGAAACGACATCACCTTATCAGGTCTTATCTTTGAACTCAATTTCACGTCTAAGATTTTTTTTTCTCTTCGTATATATAGAATAATTAAGAAAGACATAAAAAACCGCCCAGCAGCTGTCGCTATCTATTCTTACTACTACTTCTATTCAAACTTTGAACTTACTGCCCCGCCCCCCATCCCAATGAATTGAATCCCCTTTAAGTACAGGGTTGAAACTTCAAAAATGCGAGTTTGAACTTCTCCCTTCCCTTATAAGTATGGATTTCCCCCTTTCCCTTGCAGCTGCTATTTGGAGGATTTTGTTCCCTCCCGGTCATAACACCCGCATTTTGCCCTACCTACCCCAATACTTGCAGGATGATCTGCCGCTATATATATTGTAGATATAACTTCCATACATTTTCCCTAACTCCATCTTCACCCCAATATTTTCACATCTCTCCTTACCAAGCGTCTGACAGATATGATCGAAGCTTGGTAAATCGTTATTTAAAGTTTCTTAGACGCTGTTTAACTGTCATCTGTTCGGGCATGTGGGTCGTCCGTGGGCATGGAAGTACATGTGTCAATTGTGCTTCCGTTTACCGTGAACACACTTGCAACAAAGACACACGTTGCGCCAAATGAAGTAGCTCTCACAGCGGAGTTAACAAGACCTGCCAATGTTTGAGAAGGAAGTTTTTTTCCTGCAGGACTCACTTGTCCTTGACATTAAGGAGTCCACCATGCTGCTCCGCTCTTGCGCGCAATGGTTCTGTTGCAAGTGCGCCGCAGGAAGGTATCATGTGTAAACTGCTGCACTCGGTACCTGGAGCAGCAGCGTGCCCTCCCGGCCCGAGTGTCCGCATGGAAGGACTCGAGCACAGAAGGAATTTTCACTTTTGGTCCAGATTTGGGGAAGCTTGTTCATTCCCCTGGTCCCTTTGTGCCCCATTCCCATTATTCTTGTCCCTTCCTTGGCCTTTTATTCTACTGCCTTCTTTCGCACTCGCACTTGCCTTTTTCTTCGATTAGATGTCAGACGTTGTAACCCCGAATTCTCCTACATCAGTCACCGAGTCAGATCCCTCACTCCGACCTGCCTACCACGCTATTGGTCGGATTTTTTTCTGTGGTTCTCAGGAAGTGGTGGCACAAACATATACTAACTGTCCCAATGGTATTAGCCTGGGCACGTAAGATGCCCCTTTGGCTCTTGTGGAGTCATAGTAGGGCAACTAATTTGTTTTTTCAGCCACGAGTGACTATGCCCCCCTTGGAAAAACCTCACAATACCTTGGTGTTGGTATGGGTGAGAAAGGCGAGACACATCTTCAACTACTGGCGGGGCTTCCCCCTCATTACTCTCCATTGGTAAAGGGTTTTCCCCTTTACCCCTCCGAGAGCCACCCTCGGGCAGCTCCACCTCTTTTATAGAGGTGCCCTCCTTGAGCTTTTTCAGGAGCCGCTCCAAGAAAGGATGTTTCCCCCTCCTATCGCTACGGGGCTACGGGTTCAGGGGCTTTCGCATGATCCCGTTTTGTATAGTTGCTTCTGAGCCACCCAATACTAGTGACGGGTCATTTTTGCTTCATCAGGGCCCGTCAAGGACATAGCGAAGGAAAACACGCGTTGGCCTGGTTTTTGCCCCCACAATGGGGTGCAAGTGAACCAGCTTAATTCCGTTAGAAGGGCAAGGGGGAGAGGGTTGTATCCTGGACCTTCTCAACAGATCTCGTTGACATGAGTATGTGATTTTGATGGGAGCCGGCATGCCCGCTCCCCACTTCAAGTGGAGGTCGTCAACCCAGCTCCAATGACTTTTCCGACGAACCATAGCTCCATTGAGTTCCCAGTAGGAATCCCAGACACCTTTGGGGAATGGCTATTTGAGACCCATCCCAAGGTGTAAATGGCCCCAGGGTCCCCCTCTCCAAAATGGTCGGGTCTTCACTGGAGGTAAACAAAAACAAGGTTTAAAACACCCCCGATCCAAAGTTCGCCACTGGACAAGACCTTTTTGCGGTGGCACTGGCCCTCAATGACTCACGATGAGAGGATGGACCTCCTCCCTTGGTTGTTACTCACTTGCTCAGTCATAAACTTCCCCGTCTCCTTTGAAAAACATGGCTGTGGCTGGCTCGTCCGGCCCTAGGTGCCCTTTCGGGGGGTGAAGAGAAGCGGGCTCATTCACCGCCATAAAAAGAATAAAAACAAAAAAAAATTACTAAGAACACCAGGGGTTCCTCTCCTTCCAGGGGAGTTTCAGGGAAGGATGAGCCCCTTAAAGTTTCGGTATGTAGCCAGACAAGGATTGGCACCTGCACTCCAGAGGAGCCCTCGGGCGCGGAGACCCAAACTAATAAGACCAAAAAGAAACTTGCAGATTCTGTGAGTGGAACCCGGATGATCTTAGGGCCCCTCATTAAGACACTACCTGGAGTTTTCGAGCCTAACGGCCTCAAACTCTTCTTAGTTATTCACTCCACTCATGGAAGCATGTTGGCCAAAGGTCACATGATTCACCAGACGGTAGCACCAAAGATCACAGGTTTCTCGTACAGGTTTCTGGCTAATGCGGTGGACCCTTCGGATTTTTGTACCCGAGGGAAAAGATTGGGGAGGTGGGGTACGAGCGTCGAGTTCGATTGCTTTTCAACGGCACGGTTGGGTTTGCACTTGGCCAATTAGTACTCGGCTCGCTTAAATTTATGGAGAATACAACCTGTCTTATAACAACCCCTGCTAGCCTCGAAAGGAGGGCTCGAGGGATTATTTCGCTGCGGAAAAAAACTGAGTCGAATACAGCAGTGTGGGATTCTCCTCGTTCCTAGTTCTTATTTCTTCTTATTAAATTTTCTTTTCTTCGAGCTCTTGGGGTAAGGGAGGCCGAGAGAAAGAATTTTTCTGTGTCGCTTCCTCTTTAGCAAAATACTAATCTTACCCGAGGTCAACTCTTAACTATTTATACGGGCTCGCTGGAAGTGAACTTTACTGGGGCACCGGAAGTGGATTTTACTTTATCTATACATCGATGCCGGGAACCTCTCGTTGTTACAATTAGGCTCGCTATATGGCGTCTTATCAAACGGAAGTTACCTAAAAACAAAGCTGATCGCGGGTTCTTTCCGTCCTACCCATCTCTCTCTCTCTATCTCTGATCTCCATTTCTCTCATCTTTGAAACGGTACTAATTAAAGTTATTTTTTAATTAACTATAAATTGTAAAAATAAATGGTAATATATTCCTGCTTATCTTATTATACCCCTTGGATATCAGTATTTTTCTTTCTGATTATGTAGGCAACATAAAAACATGGTAGGCTGCATACTAAACCAGAATCACATGGGTAGGCCACATACTAGTAAAGAGGATGTATATGTATATATGGAGAGATGGGTGATATATATATATATATATTATATATATATATATATATATATATATATATATATATATATATATATATATATATATATATATATATATATATATATATATATATATATATATACTCTGGTTGACCGGAATGTAAAGCCTAGATCTTCATCAACCAATGCTTTATAAGAATGAGGAATGAGAATAGAGGAGTCACGTGTTACATTATAATAGAAGACAAACAAAGAGCAAGGAGAAAATGGGAAATACATAGAATGAGAATAATGAATTTGATCAAATATAAATGTAGGTTTAGAGTAAATATTTATATAAATTTGAGTTAGAAATTATGGAATGATATATTTAATGTATGTATGGATGGACTTGGGAATAGTTTTGGGCACAGAATAATTGCTCGAATTATAATCTCAAGGGGACTTTGTCTGACGATACCGAGAACACGAGTGAACTAAAATTGTCAACGAACATTGGGGGCGAGAAAGATTGATGCTGATTGGTCGGTTTAAAATACGTCCGACAAGGAGTTGGATTGGTTGAAATATATATCGTACAACGTATAGAATAATTATTATCGGACGATACGCAGGGTAAATTTTGTTGGAAATCGTACGAGTTATATATGATTGGAATTGTCGTACATGAATATGAATTAATGGAAGCGAGATTAGTAATTTCTCAGACGGAGAATTATACTTTTGTAGGAGCTACCAAGAATGTTAGCTGCTGCAATACCGCCCCTAAGAGAGTTACATCTCCCGTTACAAAAAGATTAATTTGGATATCTCAGAGGTCTCCTTACAACGCGACCGGACCGTGTTATGACGCCACTGGGCTGGCTACGATTAGGAGAAATGCCACCAAATGCGGGTGAGGCACTGTCACAAGCGATGGTGGACGGTTTGATGGTAATCCGCTTGGTTGTCCTCTCTGAGCTGGCGTCGGGTGATCTTAAGACGTTTTGAGTCTGGCCTGTTGCTTGCAGGGTGACCAGAGGTTGAGAGACGGACTCCTGACTTTGCAGCTTTGCCGACGAGGTTTCCTGTGACAAAAGAGCAGGCGGCAGCAATCGAGAAGGAGATATGGGCGGGATAGAGGCTATTGTGGGTGAGGTTAAATTATGGCGAGTTAGGAGAATCACTGGACCATTTGAGAAATAGTTGTAAAAGAAAACGATGGCTGTTCGGAGTGAACAACATCAATAAAGGCGGGTTTCAAGCAATCCAAAGAAACAGTATCCTGCTTGGTGCCAAACTGTAGGACAAAGAATTTAGGCTTCCTAGAGATGACGAGAAAGGGTCCATCATAAACGATGGGCAAATAGGAGCGAGTTGAATCGCGACGGACAAAGACGTGGGAACAGGTTGACATCTCTTTTGTCACAAATGGTTTCTAGGAAGCAGGCACTCTTGGGGCAGTAGGCCTATTTTCTGCCATCACACGTACCAAATTGTGTACGTATGAAACAGGATCGAGATAGGAAGGTAAAGTGTGGTCATTAGAAGAAAAGAATTGACCAGGAAGACGGAGTTGGGTACCGTAAACTAGTTCCGCTGCAGAGCAGGCCAAATCCTCTTTCAAGGACGAACGAATGCCCTAAAGAATCAAAGGTAGCTTGTCCACCCAAGTGATATTTGGATCGGTAGAGCGTAAGCTTGCTTTGAGCGTCCGATGCAAACGTTCGACGGCCGAGTTGCTTTGGGGGTGGTACTTTGTGGTACAAAAGCGAAAGAAACCAATAACTGCCATGAGTACATCCTATTGTGGGACTCAAATTGACTACCACGGTCAGTCATGATTGTGGAAGGGACACCAAAATGAGCAATCCAGCCTCAAATAAAGGCTTGAGCGACGGTGTATGCTTGGATGTCTGGAATGGCGACAACCTCTGGCCAACGAGTAAAACGGTTGATCATGGTGAGAAGATAGGTGCAACCACGAGAGTAAGGCAAAGGGCCTAGAAGATCGACGTGAATGGCGCTAAAGCGGGGCGAAACCAGTGCAAAAGGAACCAGAGGAGTCTTTGTGTGGCACTGAACTTTATCACGCTGACAAGGCACACAAGAGCGGGTCCATTTGGCCACGTCGGCGTTCATACCTTGCTACACAACACTTTGTGCAATGAGCTTGCGAGTAGCTCGCATGCCAGGATGAGAAAGACCGTGAGTTTGGTCAAATATGTGCCGACGGTAAGCGAGAGGAATAAGAGGACGAGGACAATCAGGCAATGAATAATGACTAGGATACGCCTGGGAGGACTGCCTGGTAAGTCGACATCGTGAACAACGAGTTGAGAAGAGTGATGCAGTGTTTGCGTGTCTTCATCCTGTTCCTGAGTCAACGCTCTTTTCGCATAATCAATGGGCGCATGAGAGAATTACGTGCCGAAATTAAAGAAATGCTAGAAAGTGTGTCTGGTACGACGTTTGAAGAGCCAGGAACGTATTTAATGTCACTTGTAAGCTGCAATATGAAGTCTAGATGACGAGCATCGACTGCAGAGTGCACGTAAGAAATGCTATGAGATGAAAGTGCACCAACCAATTGTTTATGATTCGTGAAAACAATAAATACACATCCTTCCAAGTATTGCCGGAAGTGACGGAAGAAGAGATATATCCAGAGCATCTCTCCTGAAAAGTGCTCGATCTCTTCTGAAAAGGAGTTAAAGATTTTGAGAAGAACGAGAGAGGTTGCCATGAATCACCAACCTTTTGTTGCAAGGTTGCACCTACATGAGTGGCTGACGCATCCGAGGCAACGCTTATATGTGCCCCTGGGCAAGGATGGGCCAGTGAAACAGCGGAGGCCATACCCTCTTTGGTGCGAGAAAAAGATTCGCACTCCTCGGAAAGCTATGACAGTGGAGAGTTCTTCTTGGTGATTGAGAGGAGAGTGTAGAGTGGTTGCATTATTTTGGGAACGTCGGGAATAAATCTATGGTAAAAGTTAACCATCCCACAGAAACGACGAAGTTGCTTTAGTGAAGAAGGTCGAGGGAAATCCCGAATAACAGCAACTTTATCCTCGAGAGGACGAATTCCGTCAGGGAAAACATGATGTCCAAGAAAGGAGAGTTGTGCAACACAAAATAGGTACTTAGAAGTGTTGAGTACGATACCATACTCTTCAAGTCAAGCGAAAACCTGACGAAGGTGAGATAGATGTTCCTTTAAAGACGAATTTGCTATCAGGAGGTCGTCTATGTAGCAAAATACGAAAGGAAGACCTCTCAGAACCAGATCCATAAAACGTTGGAAGGTCTTACTACTGTTACGAAGACCATAAGGCATTCGGTGCGTCACGAAGGAACCAAATGGCGTGGTGATAGCTGTCTTTGAGATGTCATCTGGGTGAACAGGGATATGGTTGAAAGCACGAACCAGATCGACTCGAGAAAAGATTAAACAACCGAAGAGAGCAGAGTTGAAGTCAGACAGGTAGGGGAGAGGATATCTATCGGGGATAGTGCAGGTATTTAGTTGCCTGTAATCTCCTACTATATGAAGCAGGGAAGCCCAAAGAGACGTAGAGGGGCTAGCTATGTCAGCTTCGACCATGAAAGTGAACTCTTGCTGCATTAAAGCTAGTTTATCTGGGGCTAGTCGACGGGGGCAGGAGAATACAGGCCTTCCAGTCGTCTCTATCCGGTGAACAACGCTGTGTTTAATAGGCCTGTCTTTTGTGGAATGAATACTAAGGCCAAGAAATTCCTGTAGAAGGTGCTGAATTTGGCGATCGGTTGATGGAAAACGGACAGAGAGGAGAGAAGTGTGCGACGGGAAAAATGAACCCGAAATTGTGAGTGAGGTAGTGCGATCGATAAGGTTGCGGTTACGAGAATCGACCAAAAGGTCGTGGGCAGAGAGAAAATCTAGTCTCAAAATAGGAACGTCAACATCAGATGAAAAATACCTGTGAGGACAAAAATAAGAACAAAAGAACTCGAAATTACTACAACAACCTACCGAAAAAGACTACCCTACCAAGATGAAGAAACCCCCCCCCGATTACGACGAGAACATCAAAGAAGAAAACATCAAAAGAAGAAACAAAAAATACTATTAAAACACACACACACAATAAAACAAAACAATAAGCACGCACTTAAACGTATTTAAAACATATACAAAGTAAGCAATGCACAACATAAACCAATAAAAACTAAAGCTGCTAAGACAAAGGGCTTGAACGCGATAATAATTATAATTTTTATAATTATTACAAAAAATCTAATACAACAACAATGAATACACGCATCCAAGAAAATAATAAAAGTGATAAGTCTGATCACCAGACCCTAGGCATCTCTTTGCACCCCTACCACACTTCTTTCTCTCTTCTCCACTTGTCTATTTTCTCTATCTCTCCACACACCCTATCGTCCTCCCCTCACATGCACCCCCACTTTGATTTAATAAGAATAAGAATAAGCAACAATAAACGTCCATCGAAAAACTCTACGGAGGCTGAGAGACAATTGAAGGATACTCCTTCCATCGGTCCTTTTATCCGAGGAATTAGCGGCTTTAAGGACAAGATCATTGGAGGAACAAGCTTTATCGTCCCGAGATGCTGGAATAACACTACATTGAGCACCAGTGTCCACCAAAGATGAAAAGCCAGAAAGTAGGTCGTAAATGCGAAACGGTGGATCAACCTGAGTAAGTGAAGAAAGGGCAGAGGTGATAGACCCATTGATCACTTGCGTTTTCAGTTTAAAATAGAATTGGAATTATTAGGATGAGAAGATTGAGGTTGGAATGGAGCATCAGATTGAGAAGAGTGAATTGGTTGTTAAGGAGATGAAAGTAGTGGATGAGCATTAGAAGAAGGAGGTACTGGTAGTAAATATGTACAGAGCTGTAAGCACTTTAAGGCTTGTGCACCATATTTGTTGTGGTACCAGCACCAATTAGTTGGTTGGATGAAAGTAACACTAGGAGTAGTACGACAGTGAGAAGGACGAAATTCTGAAGAACGAGCATGTGATTGAGAATAGGATGAGTTGTAATATTGGCAAGGCTGTATACAGTGTACGGCGTTACCACCAAACTTCTCATGGTACCAGCATAGACTCTTTGGTTGAGAGTGGGGAAGATTAAGTGGAGAAGGATAGGCCACACTAGACCGGCACCAAACTGTTAATTTATATGTAATAAAATGGATGAAAAAGGCAAAATTTGCCTATTTTGAGTAAATATTTTATCATAGAAGCCACAAAAGCGTATTTTAAAGCAAAAAATGCCTATTTTCCATTGTTTTGCAATAAAAGTACTTGGAAAATAATAATTACTGGCCTCCCAAAATTCAAAGTAAGGGAAATGTTTACCAGTAAAATAATCTTTGATGCAAACCCTGATTAATGATTTCCAATATACTTTGATTCAAATACAGAAAAATGATTACAATATTTTTTTATTAAATCACAACAAATGATTAAAATAATCTTTGATTCAAACCAGATATATGATTACCGATAATCTTTGATTTAAACCAGGATATATGATTACCGATATTTTATTCAAACTCTCAAAATGCTTATCAATAATCTTTGATTCAAAACCAGATAAATTATTGCCAATAATATTTTACTCACACTTATCAATAGTCTTTAATTAAAACCGAGATAATGATTTCCACTAAGCTTTGGCTCAAACCCGGAAATATGATTACGGATAATCTTTGATTCAATTCCAGAGAAATGAATACCAATAATCTTTGCTTCGAACACAGAGCAATGATCCCAATAATATATGTTTCAAACTCGGGGAAATGAATACCAATAATCTTTGATTAAAACGCATAAAGTGATTACGAATAATCTTCTATTCAAACACAGGAATGATTACCATTATTCTTTAATCCGACCTCAGAGAAATTTTTGCCAATCATATTTGATGCAAACTCAGGGAAATATTTGCTTAGCAATAATCTTAATTCGAACCCATGGAAATGATTATCAGTAATCTTTGATTCGAACAAAATGAAATGATTATCAGTAATCTTTGATTCGAACAAAATGAAATGATTATCATTAATCTTTGATTCAAACTCAAGGAAATGATTACCAATACCTTTGATTCAAACATAGATAAATGATTACCACTAAACTTTGACTCAAACCCAGTGTTATGATTACCAATCACTGGCCTGCGTTTCAAAACTTTTTTTCAAAATGATTTAGAATCATTTTTGCATCCGGAATTTAAGAATATAATTACTTTTCTTTGTTCAGGTCTGGTTTGTAAGATATCCCCGATTTAGATTAGAAAGTATATTCCAAAATAGCGCTATCATCCAACCATTTATTACTTCTGATTTGTCACATCTAGTGATGAGTAACCATACATAACCTACGAGTACTTTATTCATCTTTTCAAGTCTATATTCGCATTACAATGGATCGTACGTGTAATAATCATCCGAATAGGTTTTGTTACATCTGCGAACATGTCGCTCTTCCAGACCGTCAAGCAAAAATCATGGATTTTGTGAAGAAGGCATATCATGCCTGAATGGACTAGGATAAGCCATTTGCTCCCCATTTTTGCTTTTAAACATGTGTGAAAAACTTACTGGATTTTAGTTATAAAAAAAGGAAGAATATGCCATTTGGTGTCCCAATGGTGTGGAGAGAAGGCAAAGATCACGTCACCGACTGCTACTTCTGCATGACAAATTTGAAAGGCATCAATCGCAAGAACAAGCACCATGTTCAATACCCCAATGTTCCTTCTGCTATAATACTAGTCCCACACGGTCCCGATCTTCCTGTTCCTGAGCCCGATTTTACCATGAGTTCGAGCTCGGATTCAGAAGCTAGTGTCACAACCGATACAGCTGAGTTTGATGCATACAAGCCAGAAGAGGACGACCAACTGGTTTCATTCACGTAAACCAAACTCAACGACCTGACACGAAACCCGAACCTTTTCAAAGAAGCTGCACAGTTATTAGGTTCACATCTTCGATAGAAATGTATGCTGGGACCAGAGACAACATTTTATTGGTATTGGGACCGCAAGAAAGAATTTAGGAAACTTTTCACGTTTGATGAAGCCTCTTTATTGGTCTACTGTAACAACATTGCTGACCTGCTCAATTAATGGGCCTGAAGTATGATGCTATGGAGTGGCGACTTTTCATTGACTCATCTAACAGAAGTCTCAAGGCAGTTGCGTTCATGTCAGTAAAAATGCACTTCCTTCAGTCCCACCTGGACTATTTTCCCGAGAATTTAGGAGACTTTAGCGAAGAACAGGGGGAGCACTTTCACCAAGACATCCGTGTGATGGAGTAACGCTACCAAAGGCCATGAGATGTCAACTTTCTGGCTGACTACTGCTGGTGCCTGAAAAGGGATTTCGTGTCTACTAGGCACAATCGGAACTCCCTGAAGAGACCAATTATATCCATGAGTAACTTTTTTTTTGTATGTTGTACTCTTCTTGGTATCTATTAGAACATTCTGTAAACCTTCTGTGTATAAATCAGTTCATAATTTATTAATATGTTTACATTCGTCTAAAAATAGATAAGAATATAGGAATTTCTGGCGTGTGCTTATATCTCAAAATCTTGATCATTATCATCACTAACTCTATAATTTAAGAAGGGGATTTTTTTGAGTATTTGAATAATAATTTCATCTTAGTTTGGTTATGACTTATGTGATATATTTTAAATTTTTATCAAGGTAATTTCTAAGAATTTCTTTAGAGTTTGAAATACAAAATAGTTAAGTTCAGAAAAAAATATTATCCAATGCTTTAGTATGTTTTAAAAGAAAATGAATTACAATTGGTGAAGTTCAGAAAATTTATTAAAATTTAAGCAAGGCTGCTTTTTTATTTTATCTTCTTCTATAACTCTATATTTTAAGCAACGTGATATTTTTAAAGTGGGGAAATTTAGTTTAGATTTCCTTTTTAAAATTATTATAATAGGCGACGTTCAGAAAATTTATAAAAATTTATCCATGGCTGCTTTTTTTAGATTTTAAATTTTAATCTTAGTAGCGAAGCCATTGCCTGGTCTGATTAGATAAAATGAGCATGATTTTCGGATTCAGCGAGAAAAACTTGCCTAAAATCAGTTATTATGTGTTAGACCTTGAAACCAGCGCAGACCAGTGTAATTTTTGATGCAAACCCAGAGAAATGATAACCAATAATATTTTATTCAAATCAAGAAAAATGAGTACCAATCATATTTGATTCAAACTCAGGGAAATGACTACCAATAATATTTGATTAAAACAAATGGAAA
Organism: Ceratothoa steindachneri; assembly: GCA_963969495.1. Classification (NCBI taxonomy): domain Eukaryota; kingdom Metazoa; phylum Arthropoda; class Malacostraca; order Isopoda; family Cymothoidae; genus Ceratothoa; species Ceratothoa steindachneri. Next base: position 53,057,166 of record OZ018324.1, read on the forward strand.
TGATTATCAGTAATCTTGGATTCAGACTCAAAGAAATGATTCCCAACAAGTTTGGATTCAACCTGAAAGAAATGATTACGAACAATATTCGATTCAAACTCAGGGAAGTGATTACTAATATTCTTTGATTTAAAGACATAGAAATGATTACCAGTAAACTTTGATTCAAATACATAGAAATGATTACCAACCATCTTTGATCCAAACCCAGAGAAAGAATTACCCTTGATTCTTACTCAGGGAAATGATTACAATATCTTTTATTTAAACTCTGATAAATGATTACCAATAATGTTTGATTAAAATCCAACGAAATGATTAGAAATAATGTTTGATTTAAACCAGAGAGATGATTACCATAAAAGTTGATTCAAAGATAGATAAATGATTGCCAAATGATATTTGATTAAAACACAAGAGAAATGATTACCAATAATCTTTAGGTCAACTCAGAAAATGATTACAATAGTTTTGATTCAAACACAGGTTACCAAGAATCTTTGATTCTAACCCAGTTAAATAATTAGCAATAATCTTTAATCCAAATTATGAGAAATGATTACCATAATCTTTGATCCAAAACCAGAAGGATGATTACCAATAATCTTTAATTCAAACTCATATAGATGATTACCATTAATCTTTTATTCAACCCATGACAAATGATTATCGATAATCTTTGATTAAAACCAAGATAGATGATTACCAATAATCTTTTATTCAAACTCAGATAAATAATTAACAATTATACTTGATTCAAAACCAGAGATATTATTACCAATAATCTTTGATTCAGCCCCAGATAAATTATTACGTATAATCTTTGATTTTAACCTAGATAAATGATTATCAATAATCTTTGATTCAAACCCAGAGTAATGATTAACAATACTCTTTAATTGAAACCTGGATAAAGAATTACCAATAATCTTTTATTCAAATCCATAGAATCCATTGCCAATAATATTGGATTCAAAGCCATATAAATGATTACCCAAATATTTTATCCAAAGCAGAAAAATGATTACCAATAATATTGATTCAAAACTAGAGAAATTTTTACCAATAATCTTTGATTCCAACCCCGAGAAACGTCTTCCTACTCTAACGTTTCAAGCTTTGTCTCGCCTTCACCTATGATTCCATTGGGAGAAATCCTTTTCAACGTCTCTTAAATCATTTAGTTTCTCCTTCGGGCGACCTCTGTCTTATGCCTCTTTACCCATCTCATTCATTCGAGAGAAACTCGTGTTTCCTTTCTTTACAGTGGATTTATTAGTCATGACGCTATCATGCATTTAAAGTAGGGTGCCGCGCCTTTATTGCATTCTTTCGCGAGCGATGCAACGCATTTCTTCCCATGAAGCCGAAACGCACTCGCTCATATGATTTCGTTAAATAACCTGACTCTTGTTAACGATCCGAGCGCGATAAGGGATCCTCATCCGGGAATATACTCCTGTTCTCAATCCGGTTGACCCGAGGAATGTCTCGAAAGGTCTGGCATTAAGTTCCTGGAAGGTTCAAAGGCCCGTGCTGACATAAACTTAACGACTGTCAGGTTGGAGTCAAGTTTGTTTTAAATGGTTGATCTTATTTAAAACTAAGTAGCGAAAACCCACAAAGTCATCCCCCCCTGCGGACGTTGGGGCCTGGAGGGGACAAAAAAAACTCAAGAAGTCAGTTACAGCATGGTTGCCGTTGCTTGGGAGTTCGATACCCGTTGGATAAATGTCCGCCAAATGGGTGCTTTTCGGTTTTTACGTTTGAAGTTTTGATCGCCCTTTCGAACGTACGTCTGGACGCTTCGAAATGCGCGCACCTATTTGTCTGTGGTGTTTAAGAGGCTTTGTTTTCGCAACAGCCAGGGTGATCTGAATCCGACCTTTGTTTGTTATTTCTGTTCGTATTTGTTCGTTTGAAGTATAACCTAACCGAGTGGATCCACCATTACTCGCGTTGAGACATTGGATACGACTAGTCAACGGATGAAGTTGTGATTTGTGTTATTTTTGCCCTAGCTGCCAAATGTTTTCAGTCCTCAGTGAAATAAAAGCATCAGAATGTGCGAATCGTTCGCAATAAAAAATAAACCAAAACAAACATTACTTTCCAATTAGTTCCTCCCTACTTTTATTTCCCTTGTCATTTGCCCCAGTGAGTACTTATGACCCGGCCAAAGCCTCACATAACTTGTCTGAATATATGTAAGTGAGAAAGGTTATATAGTTTCCAGGAGGAGTGGCTTAATCTCTTTCACTCAGTGATTGTTCTTTTGATCGTGTTTAGCTTTATACCCGCGTTGTTTACATCCTTTTCTCTTCTCTAAGGATTGGGATCGGCCATGACAGATTATATAATTATCAATCATAAGTTTCGAGCCACGTTTGAACTTAGAACTTTTCCTTCTGGAGGCGCAAGGTTGCCCTCAATGGTCAATGCGGGAATCCTCTTCGCGGGAAACTCAAAATTCCCACACCCAACAAATGTTTTATCCCTGTGGATTCTCTCAAGCCCAAGGAATATTTTGACAAATTTATCCATTTTTGGTATTACTGCTGACTTCCCCCTACGCCCACTGGTATTGCTGAATTTGGATTTCGGGTTTCCTTTTGCCTTTATCTATGGTGCTTACTCGACATGGATAGCAGAACCCCAATTAAAAAAAAAAAATCGGGATATAAAATAATTTGGGAAAATTAAATAAAGCCTTAGGAGAAAGAAGAGTGACAGTAGGTGACACCCGCTGTTTACTTGCTAATAAATTAGTCGCCTTAACTGCGAGGATTTAGGTTAGGTTAGATTAAATTAAGTAAAGTTAGGTTAAGTTTGGATTGAATTTGTTATGATGACTTTTGTTCGCTTTCTTTGATTAGATTGATACGTCAGTCGCGATAATTGGTAACAATACCTCAACAACAAGACCTTAACGCCGAAAATGAAGATCAAATTCCTTTATAACGAATCTAAAACTCCAAGAAAACATTAATTTTCATTTTAAAATGGAATGGAGGCGAATATTTAAATTCACTCAGATTTCCTCATTCCCAAACTTTCGTTTTTTAGGTCTTTATATAAATTTAAAACGAAAAATAACGAAGGCCTATTCCGCAGAAAGTTTGGACTATGTCAAGAATAAAGACCTCATTATCCCATTTAAAGAATAGTGACCGAATATAAATATCATGTAAAGGAAAAATTGAACATAAGTGATTTTCACCCTAATAAAAATGAACCGTCTGAAAATTAATTAAAAAGGAAATTGAATGGTAATTACGTTAAGGAGCTGAGGTAATCTGTTTATTTTATCCACATGAATTGATGTAAATAACCTGGAAGATATTCGCGTTTGCATCCTCGCATGTTGCTAATTTTTGCCTCGTGTCGTCCCCAATACGATTCAAAATATTGTGGATTAACGCCTGCTTGTGGATTGCTGAAGTGCAAAGAGTGGTAATTTGAATTGATGAGCAGATTTTTCTGGGCTCGCCATTCACTATAATGGCTCATTGATCCATCTCTAACCACTCGTTCGATTATTGCCAAACGTGTTTCTTGGTTTCTGTGTTCAACTACTTTCATATAATCAACTGCTGGTAAATAACTAGTATCTACAAGGCCAAACTTGACTTCTCGGGCTATGATTTCGATGGTTGTTTTGGTTAGGTTTAGGTTAGCATGGCCTAACCTAATCTAAGCCTCCCGTTTGAGGTTATGATAACGTCCTTGAGGACTTCCACTGTCAAGAAGAGAGACCCCAGCAGGTGTTGGGTTCCCTATTCTTGGCATGATCCGGGTTTGTGAAAATATGTGAGCACGCAAACTTCTTGATGTCAACTGCAGGTGGTACCTGCCCCCTTGCGAACTCTACCTTCAGGATTATTTATTTATAAATTCCTATGATTTGCCCTCGTTACTTTCCTTGGACTTCCAACGGGTTCGATCCCACTATCAGTAGACACAAAACTTCAGCGCACGAAGGTAATTGACCAGTGTATTTCCTAACCGTCTCCGCACTCACACAGCACATCCATCCCGGAAGATGGGTCTCTATATCCACACACCCATGACGTGAACATGTACCGGATCACTTGAAGATAACCCGTCCCAAGCTTTTGTGAAGTGGTTTATGCTTAGGTGAAAAAGTTAGGGGTGGCGTATTTTCAGGTGTAAGTTTCGAACGCTGAGGGGAGCTCAGAGCTCCTGAGGCAGTTGGTTGGTTATAAAAAAAACTAATCATCTAAAAACTTCAAATCATTAATATGTGATGTGTCTTTTTTTGCTCTAATAACCGCTTTTATGCGATTTTGCATACTTGAGACGAACTTGGCTCAATTTTCTGCCACTCTTCATGAATTTTGGCTGTTAATACACTCTTTGAGGAATAATTGTACACCCACTCTCTTGTGCCCAAGCGTGACCACAAATGTTCAATAGGGTTGAAGTCTGCAGATTGAGGGGGCCATTCCATCAACGTCACCCTTTTCTTTTCAAACCAACCCTTTGAGACCGTAGATGTGGGGCATAGAGCATTGTCTTTTTGGAAGATTACACCATTTGGTATGTCATAATTGAAAATTTAACCTAAGAAAGGTTGATAAACCTTATCTAACATACTGGTGTAAGTGTTGGAATTCTTCTGCCGTCACAAGTAAACAACAATCCATCCTCGAGCTGAGGACGACACGCAGCTCCAAACCATTACACTGTCACCTCCAAATTTGGCTGTTGGGACAACACATCTCGGATCATAAAATTCCCCAACTATTCGACGAACATAAACAGCTCCAGAGGTTCCAAAGATCTGAGAAGAAATAAAACTTTTACTGATCATTTTTGGTATCCAATAAAAATATGTACAAGCGTAATAGAATGGTGGAAACTAATATGGAGAACCTACCTCAAACTATCTTTCATCAGACCAAACAACTTTAGCACAATCATCATCAGTCCATGCTCTTTGGCGCAAGGCAATCGCTTCTTCTTGTTCACCTAAGGCAGCCACGGCTTCTTTCTAGCCTTACATCCTTTGAGACCAGCTTTTAATAATATTCTCACTGTGCGTCTTGATAGTTCTTTGTTTGTTGCTACCCGAAACTCATTAGGTACATCGGAACAGTTTTTTTTTTCGATCGTCCAGAGATGTCCTTTTCAGCAACCTCTCTTCCCTCGGAGTTGTACACCTTTTCCGACCTTAATCATCACGATTTGAAAAAAAATTGGTCTCATTGTACTTTTAATGGTTTTTTGGACACCGTTTCTCGAGCATTTCAATTTTTTTTTGCAATTATGACTTGGGAAAATCCTTCTCTGAACAATGAAATGATTTGAGCTCTTTGAGCTTCAGGAATCTGTTTCTTCGGAGACACTTTTAACAAAAAATTACCACTTGTAAGTTCACAACAAGATAATCACTAAAATAAATAGGAATAAACGTTAGTATTACACATTGAATGGCAGAAGGTTCTCTCAACCACTTAAGCACAATATACAAAAACGTTTGCATTAAAGTGGTTATAAAAGCAAAAAGAAAACATATAAAATACTGATTATAGATGCGATATACTCGACTGTTTATTATATTGTTTTCAATTATTATGTGAATGAATTTCATTCGTACTCTCTATTTTTATTCGCATGTACTTAGTCGCATGCGACTCTATACTCGTATCTCACTATGTTGGCAAGTCGATCCCCAGTTGGCTTTTTTTTTTGTTATGGTAATAAAATTGTAACTATTCGGCCGATTCTAACAAAATTTGAAACCATTATGTTATTTTACACCCTCTTTCGAATGATATAATTGTAGAGGTCCTCACAAGGTTAATTCTGGAATTATTGGGAAGGTTTGAAGGTTGAAAGGTCATAAATCAGAATGAGTGAGAGCACGCGACTTTTGACAGCAGACCTTGTTTCATACCTGCCACATAATTTGGGTCAAGACTATATATATATATATATATATATATATATATATATATATATATATAGTATGTAAAAGCACGCAGGAAAAATTAATACGAGGATTCCAAGTACTTTCGAACTTTATTTCTAGTTCTTTATCAAGGAATAACAGAAATATTGAAAATTGTAATATTTATAAGGATGATACAGAAGAGAGGGAACGCCCATAAAAAAAGCAAAAAACCAATCAACAAAATGAATTAATATGAAATGGAATCCTTAGGAGGAGCGAAGATAAATACAAAATAAGATCATTAAATCAGGTAAATTCAAAAGACTAAAGGTTGACAAGAGGATTAAAATACCGCCTAGGCAATTAAGGAGGGAGAAAACATTAACGAGAGATTAACCTAAGAGGTCAGGATCTAAAAACCAAGGTAGAATAAGTACAAATATTCTAAAGACTTGACTCAAATGGAAATAAATACAGACAAAAACAAGTGTACATAGATGCACACAAAATAAAATTAAATGGTTTATTAAGATTAATATAAATATTTCGACTTAAATTAATAGTTTTTACAGTACATTATGAATATAATTTTAAAAATAACCATCAAGTTTATATAAGCCAGGACTTAAATTAAAATTTGGGAATTTACTTAATAAAGGTTGATTGAATGATATTTCGGGAAATTGTATCGTTATTATGACAGATGATTTTAGCAGAATTCCAATCAATATTGTGATTAAGATATGACATACGGGTATGAACATAAAATGAGCTGCTTTCTTCGCCACGACGGACATTATATTTATGCTGAGAAATTCGTTTTTTTAAACATTTACCTGAATGGCCAAAGTAATATTTAGGGCAATCGATACATTTTACGCAATATACATTACCAATAGGAAAAGGGCGTTTTTGACTAATAGTTTAGAGATAGTAGTATTATAGTTAAATACTACACAAATACTTAGAGATTTTAAAATATGAGGGAGAGAAGCAAAAATTTTAATATAAGTCCTGGCTTATATAAACTTGATGGTTATTTTTTAAATTATATTCATAATGTACTGTCGAAACTTTTAATTTGAGACGAAATATTTATATTAATCTTAATAAACAATTTAATTTTATTTTGTGTGCATCTATGTACACTTGTTTTTATCTGTATTTATTTCCATTTGAGTCAAGTCTTTAAAATATTTGTACTTATTCTACCTTGGTTTTTAGAACCTGACCTCTTAGGTTAATCTCTCGTTAATGTTTTCTCCCTCCTTAATTGCCTAGGTGGTATTTTAATCCTCTTGTCAACCTTTAGTCTTTTGAATTTACCTGATTTAATGATCTTATTTTGTATTTATCTTCGCTCCTCCTAAGGATTCCATTTCATATTAATTCATTTTGTTGATTGGTTTTTTGCTTTTTTGTGGGCGTTCCCTCTCCTCTGTATCATCCTTATAAATATTACAATTTTCAATACTCTTGTTATTCTTTGATAAAGAACTCGAAATAAAGTTCGAAAGTACTTGGACTCCTTGTATTAATTTTCCCTATGGACTTTGTTGCATTTATTGCTTACTCACGCGATACTTTGTGAGTTTTCCACATATAGTATATATATATATATATAGTATATATATATATATATATATATATATATATATATATATATATATATATATATATATATATATATATATATATTGTAAGGGAAAAGGGGAGACCAAAAAGAATACCCCCTCCTTTGTTTCCTGAATTCCTTCCCTCCCTATCTCTTCTAACTTTAACTCCACGTGGAGTAAAAAAAGCTCTGTATCCAAGGAGAAAAATAAAAGAAGAACGAATTTGAATATCAGTTAAGCTGAGCGCTAAAAGCTTTCACCTCGCCGATGAAAGCTAATCTCTGTAGTCGGGAAAAGGATAGCCGAAAGTTCCCACCCACATCGTTGGAGACGATTTAGACCGGTGTCGCGCGACAAAAGCTTATTCCTCTCGGTGCCGGAAGCTTTCTTTCAGACGTCTGTGCCTTCCAGAAAGTGAACACCATGAAAATGGCCGTCATATAAATACCTTGGGTTTTTCAAATATCGGCAGATTGAGTTTGATATATCGTCGCCTTCGGTTCAGATTGTGTGTCTGTTTCCCCAAGTCCCTGGTATTCTCGTATACCATCGAGGTTGGATCTCACCAGGCAGATCGATCTCTTTTGTGAAGTTTTACTCTGTTCAGAGCAAAGCCTCGAATCGTTTTGTCCCCGAAAGACTGAATGGGATTTTTCTCGTCTCATCACAACCCCCCTTCAAGGATCTCCAGTTTACCGTGTGAGATTTCGCGCCGAGCCGCGTCAGAGTCTCGATTTTTGGAGGTTGCACTTCTCTGGAGCAGAGGTGCCTTCATTCGTCTTCAAGGAGGATCGTAAACTCATCTTCTGCCCCCCCCCCCCTCCTGCCTTCATCCTCGTCCCCATCAGGATATTTGGCCAAGAATCACAACCATTTTCCGTCTCCATTCCCCCGCGCCGACAAGCTAAAGGAGTCCTCTTCCTCGAGGACTCCCTTTAAGGTAAAACGATTGCATTTCCCGTTAATCGACCCGCCTTCCGACTTTTTATTCCTTCTGTATAATATAACTGATTTATAGTATCCCATTTAAAAGGTAATTAACAAGTAATTAACGTTAACCGACAGCCAATTTTCTATAGACTGTCAGTATTATCCTTATTTACATGTCCTATATTTCCCGTATGTATATATATGTTAACTAGTGACTTATTAAAATTATATTTTGGTTTTCACTCTTTAAATATATACTTGAACTGCAACTTGGTAAACTCATTAAACGCTATCGGCCCCTGTATTAAAATCGCACTCTTATACTTCGTAATCAACGGATTACTTTTACGAAGTGAACGTACATGTACGTAGCGAAAGACGCGTACGTACATTAGAGGATATATGTGTATGTAACTGTATATATACATATTCTTGTGGCTTTTATCTCTTTCCTCCCAACCAATAGATACATATATGTATATATAGACGTATTGTCTAGAGAGTGACCTATTCCTCGATATATATATATATATATATATATATATATATATATATATATATATATATATATATATATATATATATATATATTAAGAGGAGGGTGGAATGTTTCTGGATGTGCTATATTATTGCGGTCTTGTAGATGGGCTGCAAGACTACTGGAGAGGGTGGATGTGGTCTTGCTGATGTACCAAGTGTTATAAATGTACTGGTACATGAATTCTTGAAGTTGTTGTTGAATGATAGGTACGTTGAGAATTGTAGTTGGTATATATATATATATATATATATATATATATATATATATATATATATATATATATATATATATATATATATATATATATATATATATGCAAAAATAATCACCAAAAAACACGTGATCAAAGATGCTTGAAATATCCCAAAGGAAAATAATACACAGAATAAGCCCAAGCGCTTGCGTGTTTACATCATTAAGGGCAGACGAACAATGGAGTAGAGAAACAGTTAATAAACAGAGAAATGTGACGTCATTCAAACTTACTGATGAACAAAGACAATCGTTTAGGGGAGGAACCAACTGACGAACAAATGAATAGCCCATCCGCAGAACTACAATATACAAATCAATTAAACAAGTGAAATTTATATTGTAAACAAATATTATTCATGATCCAATTATCTAATTTAAAAAGACCTCACTTAGATTGAAATTAATGTTATGGGAGAATTTGATCATGGCAGATTCCATTAAATTTCTTTCAATAAAATTGGGCAAAAAATAAAGGATTTCGCCTTAGACCAATCAATTTGATGGCTCAAACTAGATTAAAATAGCCTGCATTTATAAAATTTGGTGCAAATCTTGTCTTGGTTTTTACATAGGCCAGTCAACAAAAAACCCAGATGTGAGAATTAAACAACATAAGTACTGTTGTCGAACGGGGCAAACTTCAAATGATCTGTTTATTCATCAATCTACTTTGAACCATCAAATAGATTGGTCTAAAGCGAAATCCATTATTTTTGTGCCCAATATTATTGAAAGAAATTTAATTGAATCGGCCATGATCAAATTCTCCCATAACATAAATTTCAATATAAGTGAGGGTCTTTTTAAATTAAATAATTAGATCATGAATAATATTTGTTTACAATATAAATTTCATTTGTTTAATTGATTTGTATATTGTTCGTCAGTTGGTTCCCCCCGTCCTAAATGATTGTCTTTGTTCGTCAGTATGTTTGAATGACGTCACATTTCTCTGTTATTGACTGTTTCTCTATTCCATTGTTCTTCTCCTCCTGATGATGTAAACACGAAAGCGCTTGGGCTTATTCTGTGTATTATTTTCCTTTGGGATATTTCAAGCATATATATATATATATATATATATATATATATATATATATATATATATATATATATATATATATAAAAGGAGAGAGAGAGAGGTGGGGCGGGGTAAAAATCTATTTAATTACACGCTAGAAGTGTTTGGACATTTTTGTATGTATGCATTTTAAAATATACTCATTGAGTTTATACAATCCAAGGCCTAAATTAAATTATGTAATTTATTAATGAATGAGGATTCGATAATATTGCGCCAATAGATGTAGCATTTTTAGAATGACAGATAATTTTAGCTGAATTCCAATTGGTATTATGGTTAGGTTGAAACATATGTATATAAAGGAACTGCTCTCTTCTTCACGTCGAACCTTATATTTGTGTTGAGATTTACGTGTTGACAAAGATTTACCCGATTGCCTAAAGTAATATGTAATATTTGGAACAATTTATACATTTTACGCAATATACACCTTTAATACTGGAATAACATTGGTTAATTTTCTGTAAATGACCGGCCCCAATTTTGGGGGCGTTTTGTAATAAATATCTATTTTTGTTTTAAAAAATCGCAAATAAATGCTATAACCGTTTCACTAATTTAGGCGCGCAAATTTCTAATTATGATGTTAAGACGAAAAATAGATTGGCAGCCATCTTATCATTGATATCTTGTTTTAACCCTTCGAAATGGGGGCGAAGTCCCACCATGCTCTCCTTTACTTGTGTATGTGTGTGTGGGCGGGGGGGTTGGTTTACAGCCCCGCTACTTTTAATCATCTAGTAGTATTCACAATTCGAAAGCCTAGCATTAGATCCAAATTCAACGGCGATTGGCAAACGTCGTTAGGCCCTGTCCCCGAATGCTAATTAAATCAATTATATTTTCTTTAATATTAATTAATATAAAATGTCCATATCCTATTTTAATTCATAAAAAGTTCCCTCAAAATGATATATAATACAATATGATACGATTCCAATAACAATGTGACTCCCAAGATGGCGGCCAATCTATTTTTCGCCATAACATCATAATTACAAACTTGCGCGTCTTAAATGCGTATTTTTTTTAAAATAGAAAAATATTTAACAAAGCACCCACAAAATATAGGCCGGTCACTTTCCGAAATTTAACCGGAGCATTCTGTTGATAAACTTTATATATAATATTTTTTATAATTAAATACAATATAAATACCTAATGGTCTTAAAATATGAGGGATAATAGCAAACGCTGGATTAAAAGGGAGTAAAAGAGTATTCTTGTTATTAAAAGGAGGGTGAAGTGTGACACGGTAAAAAGACTTTCGCTAACTCAAGACATTGATCATGGAAATGGAAAGGATAGCATAGTTTGGTGGCCTATTTTAAAAATGTTAGAAATTTATCTGTACAAAAATTCAGGACTAACTGCACAAAGTGCAAGAAGAAACATGGATATAAAACAGTCCTTTTAACTTTAATATAAGAGAGGAGTAAAAGTCAATATTTGAAGAAGAATTAGTTGGTTTACGGTAGACAGAAAATCTGAAACCAGGAGTGCGAACAGCGTTCGAACTGCAGGTATAATATCTGTCCGCAGGATGTCGAGATATGCGCGACCGGTAACTGTCTCATTGAAGAAAAATTGTCCAACTAAATCCCTAAATAAAAGCACACGATACTGCTGATCCTCGTAAATAAACGTATGTATTTTCAGATGACCATTACTTGCAGTTGTGCCAATTTACTGTGCCACGATTTTGTTGGCAAACTTTACGTCTTTGGTTTCCATTGACTGAAACCATTCCACAAAATTCGAATATGTGATCAGTGTCATCTTTAGACATGACGATAACAGTCTTGAAATGTAGCTTTTCCATTGGGACGACTTTAAAATCCGGTCAACACCTGATTTCCTGATTCCAGTCTCATAGGTACATTGCCAAACTGATTTCTGTCATGATCGAGCAAATCTTTGCGATACTAAAATGGAGTTTTCTTCGCTCCCACTAGAGTGGCGGTGTCCATTTCTTTGCCTGCGCATATCTTGAAAAGTGCCCTCTCTAAAAATTGTTATGGATGCTAGTAATGTCCTGACGCGCTAGTGGCTTTGTACAAAATTCCATTGCTATTGTACTTTGAGCACATTTTAAAATTTCCAATACCATTTCAGAACACTTTTTCGTTGCTCCAGTCACAAATGCTTACTCAACATAGTTCCTTTTCTAAATAAAATAAAATTGAATGTTGTAGAATTTGCATCGTGGAATGAGAGCGTAGCCTAAGTCTCGAAGCGAGCTAGTGGGTGACTAGACTACGTTGGGTTTATAGATTAAGCCATTACTGTTCTTTGATAAAACAAAGCCAGGCTTAGCCCATGCATACAGAGGTGCATCATTGGACTGGAGAACATTTTGTGAGCACTTGGCCAAGTTAATTAAAATTTATAGGCAAACAATTCGATACAACATTTTAATCAATTAGAAAGTTGGGATAGCTTGTCTTCAGGTGTAGGTTTTGGGGTGGCTAATCATCATGTGCTCAAGAATTTCCCCCCATCCTCCTTGGTCATGAAGGGTCATTTTCTCGCTGGTTTGTATCGAAAAACATTAATCCCCTAGACCTTCGCCCCAACTAGAACCAGTTCATGGTGCCCTCGCCCTCGCCCTCGCCAGCGATTGTCATTCTAATCTTCATGTAAATTTCACTATATGTTAATAAAAAAATATGCCGAACAACTAGCTTGCTTGAAATAGGTACAGGACCCTCCTTATCTACATCATAATTCAGCTTACCCTAATTCAATCTAACCTAACCCCACGTAAACTTTCACGGTAAAGGAGAATAATTCTATGTGCGAAGGCAAACACATCGAGGGTGAATCGACTGTCCTATTGTCAATCTAATTTCTCCAAAGGTTTCATTTAATGTAAAAAAAACCCTATCTTATATCCCCAAAACCTTTCAAAGGGGGTTGGTTCCTTACACCTTTTGAGTAGGTAAAGCGACTCGAGTCAAAAGTCCAATCGTCTGTCAATAAGCTATTAAGGCCTACAAAGACATCTTCTACATAAAAACTCACGCATTCGTCTTTCATTAAGTTTGCACGGTTTGCATTGGTATCTTCTACATATACACTCACGCATTTGTCTGTCAATAAGTTGGTAAGGCCTACATTGACATTTTCTACATATTCAGTCACGTATTCGTCTTTCAATAAATTGGTAAGGCCTACATTGGCATTTTCTACATATTCACCTACTCATTTTTTCAAGCTACACTAAGTCGGTATGTAAATAGGAATAAAAAAGAAGAGTGAAACAAGGGGGCCACTCATCTCCATACCTTTTTTCTGGAGCAGTACTCGAAGAAGATACATTCATATTCAGAATTGAGGACATAAAGGAATTAGATTTAATCGGAGATATGTAAATCAGCTTGGTTAGAACGCCTGTAGTGATCGATGCACTGCAGAATTAAAGGTCAATGTGATTTTATTTTTGCATACATCATATTTATCTGATCATATGCAAATAGTGTCATTGCACGGTCTCTCACAGTTCGGGGTCATGTAGAAGACAATCGAGTTAATGCCTAATTTTTGCGGGATCTCTGCATTAGTTCACACACACCGATACGAGTAATAATTTACGTAAAAAAATAATAGAGATGATTAGAGAGATAAAAAAAAATGAGAACAACAGTTAAAAATTTATTTTAAATCCCCCTCTGAAATGTTCTGAGTTTTTGGTATTTTGTTAGCTACCGGTCTTTCGTCACTTCTGAGCAATTAATGCTTGACTGAACGGTACCAAACAAAAATTTTAAATCTTCTTCCATTGAAAAATACTCTGTAATGTTCTGGACTCAATATTGAAGTTGAGATCCTGTTTGAAACAAGTTTCCAGAACAAAAATTATTCCGACAAGTGACATTTTTCCACTCCATTGTTGTTCCAATATTCCGCCAGATAACTTTTCTGCAATTCATCTTTTTAGCTCGTTTTTTTCCGTGAGCATTTTTCATTCATGTTGCTATTTATTCAACAAATGTTTTCTTTTTCCCATTCCATTTTTATTTAAGTAATTTTATCAGGCACTAATTATTCCTCCTACGAGAGAAGTATTTTTAATGGAGGTGGAATACATATAAAAAAAAATCATTATTACCATAATTCAGTTATTCGCATAAATAACTTCAGCACCTATTTCGCCCCTTTTTTTTAAGGTATATTAATATACAGTCAAGCGTGGCATATTGCAAGGAAATATCCGCATAAAAAAACGTAAACTACATTACTCATTTATTTTAAATTATGATGCTTCCCATTAAAACGAGATACTTGGGCCCTAAATTACTCCCATGTTTACCATGAAAGGCCCAAATCGTAATTTGATGTACGGGTCTCGTTCCAAGAGTATAAACGCGTCATCTATGAATCCGTTATGAAACTACTCCTTTTTGATCCTTCGAAGCTTCAACATTGTTGGTATCTTAATAAATATATCTTGCATATGCCATTATTAATCAACCTTACAACTGTTAAACTGAAAAGTATGTCGCAATAAATTAAAGCTAACTTAATAGGATTATTTTATCGAATTTAAAGTGCAATAGCAACGAGGTCGCATCACTCAATAATTGAGAATAGTGCAAGATAAATAGCTCTAGGTCCCCTTGCAAGCATTGAGACTGGCAGGGTACACAAAGGGGTCAGGCGGAGTTGCTGGTCCTCCAGGTTCCCATTGTAGCAGGGACATTACCACTGCTACAGACAGACACACACACACACACATACACACACACACATACACACTCCTGCAAGGGATAGGAAAAGACGTAGGGAGAATGGAAAAAAATATTGGGGGGTTTAAAGAAGGGCATGGACGCCCCGAGGCGTGCACAAGTTTCTTTTGGAGCACCGGGGTCAGGAGAGCGTGGCGCTCCTACACAATCGGTTTGTGGGTTAATTTAATAGGAATTGAATTGCTGAAGATTTAAGCCCAATTTAATCACGAGTTTAATCAAGTCCGGGTCCCCTTGGTTCAATTTCCTCTCTCGGTGGGGATGGGGGGTTTACATATAACTCTGATTATAATAATTGAAAATCACATGACATGTGATATATAATAGATGTATTTAAAGGGGTTGAGGATGATAGCTCTGGCGATGAGCGCTTGATGACACAGATTCAAATCCAACTCCTTTTTCATTCTCATATAACGGTTAAAATAGTTTGCCCTATTTCTCCGTTTCTATATCTCCCATTTTCTTTCTTAAGTTTTCATTGCTTCACGTAATATTTTTCTTAGCGTTTTTCCGGGCTGTGTTACCAGTTTTCATTTATTGGGGCCTTTAAATACATAACTACAATTATACTCACACACAAACGAGGGGGTGGCGGAAGTAAAGAGGAGGGCTCGCTCACCCTTTTGTGTCTACATAGCATAGGATATCCAAAGATTATTGACAATTTTACAAAACCTGACTTCGATTCCTCCTTTGCTGGTAATTAAGGATGTTGTTTCTGTTGTTGTAGCTTTTTGTAAAGTCATGGCAAAATGTTTTGACACATATATATATATTATTTTATTCATTTTTTTAATATACCTAATATAAAAAAATATAATATTTAAATTATTGCATATTTATTAAAAAGTCAGCATTTAAAAAATATTAAAAAAACTGCATTCCTCCGCTAAATTCCAAATCGCGCTCTGGTCCTGTTCCTGTCGGAGCGTAGTTTCAGTCCCTGGAGATTTGTTATTCGATCAAAAGAGTAAAATGATAACAAATATTGGTTAAATGAAGTATGTTGTATAATTATAGTCTATTTTGTAATATCTTTTTGTCAAAATAAATTTTTAAATCTTTTTAAATTCCAGAAATTACGGTATGTATCTCCTAAGAAAACTGTGCAACCATTGTTACTCTGCAACAAAGTGTCCTGAAATGAGAGAAGATAGTCTCTAAGGGTATTACATCAAGGAACACCTTCTTTAGGATCATTAATGACTTAATAAGGACTGGTTACACTCCTATGAATAACTCTTCTGTACGCCCAACAGATTCAAATGAACACCGAGATTGCCTCCTGGTATGATTCCAGCTTAATTTTGCCCAAGAACACTGCTATGACCTGAAAATGGTACACGAATATGATTCATTAGGACCAATTTATGGATGATAACTGTATTTTTTAGCATGGTGGCGCACTTTGTTACAAAGCTAAACAATAACAAAGTTCTTAGCTCAAAATAACATCTAAATTTGGACCTTGGTCCGGGAATTAGCCAGATTTGAACCCAATAGAGAATTTGTGAGCGATAATTAAACTGGCGGTTGATAAACAGAAGTTATCCAATTGTGAGCAGTTTGCGAGGGTTTATTGAACAGAATTGGAGCATTCAGTCAAGATATTATCACAAATTTGGTCTCCAGCATGACAAAACGAAATAGAGAAGTCTTGAAGAATAAGGGACATCATTGTAGCTATTAACTTCGTGCATCAATTGACTATTTATTAATAAAATGGGTTTGAGCTCTATTTTTTGGTAGATTTAACCTTTAAATTACGATGCAAATATACTGAAACGTTTTATTAATTCTAGTAGTTTTCTTGTATAAAAAAATCTAGTAGTCTCAGAGCTTTTGGCCATGGCTAGTTCTTGGGGACCACATGGATGAGTCCAGTGTACAACTATCCGTTAACTATTTAAACTTTCAAAATGGTCTCGCAACGGTTTACATTCCATTTAGGAAATATATTTTGAACAAAGATTTTTGTCATTAGCCATTTTATCAGCTAAAAGTTTCTTTTGGATATTTCTTTCAAAACTAAAAAAAATCTCTCGGCTTAAGGCCCCCTCAGGGGGTTATTCTGTCTAGTTCACTACAAATGGTATCTTGAGGAATTGCACGTCCTCCCGGCTGGACCCAGTGCAAGGTATGAAAATAACAGGTGATCACCCGCCCTATTCCTCAGTTGATCCGCCTATCTCTACTTCTCCTTATTCCATACTTATCTACCCTTTTCCAACTTTTGTTCTTACTATCCACAGAGACCGAGCCCATCACCAGGATATACTGCCAGCTACCTACCTGTTGTCAGGGCTGAAAGTCCATCGGCTAGGGGTGGTATTAGGTACGGGGTGAGCTGAGTCATCAACACTGTTCACCCCTTCTGGTGCACACCCAAGGTTGCTACGCCGGCACTATCCTTTATTGTTTAAAGCCTCAGGACAAAGTCCCCATTACAGCAATTGGGTTGTCAAGGCTATCTTAGCTCGAATCTGCAGGACAAGTCAGAATAAATGATCCCATTTTGGGGGTTTCTGATCCTATGGGGAATTTTCCCCATAGGATCATAGCTACACCAGAGGGACATAAAGGTAAATGTGCACGTCTGAAAGGAGAGCCTCCTCCAAGCGCACCTTCGTATCCTCCTAAATAGAGGGAAGAACGAGGTAACACAAAACACCTTTTCAACCGAAGGAGGGGGATCTCTTCCTAACATATCCATGCAGTAAAGAGGTTTCTCCTTTACCATCCCACGAGCTGCCCTCGGTAGGCTCCACTTCTGTAAGACAGACGCCCCCCTCCCCACCCACCCATATTCCTTACAGGATCCCCGCTATGTTTCTCCGAGCGAATAGGGGGGTTTCCCTCTCGCCTGTCATACGGAGGCGACTTTCTTTCTCTATTGGCGCCGGAACGCCCTTTCTCTCCCAGGTGTCCATCAAGAGCAGAAAAAGTTCACTGAAGCAGCGCCGCATCGAGCCTGCTTCCGGCGGTGGGCGGCATTATACAGGAGGAACACTCTCAGAGGATCAAAGGATGATGGGGCCCATTGAGCCTTGCCGCCCGCAAACGGTGACCTTGTTGGTGGCTGGTCTTCCGGCCCACTCCTCCCTTTTTCCAACGGAGGTCGGCATGCCGGCCCCAACGACAAATTTTGCCCCACTAGGTTACAGGCTTGTTGAGTCCCCGGTCGGGAACCTCGACACCTTGAGGGGGAAGGCAAGATGGAGGCCTATCCCGAGGTGGATGTGGATCCGGAGGTGCCCCCACCCCATGTGGCAGTGTCTTCCTCGGGAGCAAATAATGACTTAAAGTAGAGCGACACCCCCAGTGCCTAAGTCCGCTACTGAAAAAGATACTCCCAGGGCAAAAAGTGCCGCAGAGCACGCAAGAGGAGAGGAAGGACCTACTTCCCACAATGGGATCCCCAAGAAAGCCAAATCCTTTTCTATCCCTGAGAAGGATAAGGCTGAGTCCGGCTCATCCGGCATCAGAGCCCCTTCCGAATAGGGAGAGAATAGGGTAATTTCCCAGCCCTCCTCTCCCATGAAGAAAAGAAAAGGTTCCTTACCTTGCAAGGGGGGGGGGGAGACAGATACTCCCGCTGATTCGGCGCGAAATCAGGGAAAACATAGCACGGCCCACCTCGGGGCGCCCTCGGGTGAAAAGTGTAAATCGCAAAAGACCCTGTCGAAAGGTAAAGTAAATGAAGCCTTGGGACACCGGCTCTAAGTGCTTCCTCACGATTCATTTAACTGATGGCAAGAGGCTCTTCAAAGTACACATGCTCTTTAAAAGTCAGGTTTTTGCCAGGATATTTTGTAGAGAACCGAAGGTCATCCGTTTCTCGTACGGGTCATTTCTGGTGAATACGGCTGACCACGCTCAGGGGCTATTATAAGTGCCCCCCGGACCCTTGATGGCTCGTCGGTCCAGATAATTCAGCAGTCTACAATAAATTTGGTGAAGGAGCAATTTACTCGAGGGAACTCGTGAACTACGTAGAAGACATCACTTAGGCGCTGGTCGTTAAAGGAGCGGTCAAGGTCAAGCGTGTGAAGAGGAAATATGGAGGAGCCCCGAGACCCACCTCTACAGTCTTCTTCACCTTTGACCGTGACAGGCTCTCTGATCTGCTGAGTACTGGTTGGTATAGCTCCCTTGTCATGTCATACATGTTCCTGCCGTGGAGGTGTTAATGATGCCAACTTATCGGACATACGAATCGCTTCTGCAGACGTGTCAAGTCAGGTCAACCTGAAATCTGTGCAAGGGCCTTAATGGCATCCTTCATGTATGCCCAAGTGTGAGAATGGCCGCGAGTCACAACCTGCTTCTTCAAACCAATGTAGTTCGTATCTTCTATAAAAAGAAGCCCTAGCTTATCAGACTGCGGATGATTCTCTTTTCTAGAGGCAAAAGAATTGGTCCTGTTGCGCTATGTGCCTTATGGAACTTCCTACGCCTCTTAAGCGAAGAAGGCACCCTCTTCTCCTGGCCCTTCCAAGCTTACAACCACGGTTGCCACCGCCCCTATTTGGAACACTCCTGCAGGCTCTTCCTCCCCCGGGCCTGCCCCTGGCTTTAGTGGCGGTTCCATGGGCTAACGATCCTTACCACCTAAATCCAGTGATCACTTCTTCCCTTTTCCCCACGTGACACCTTCCCGTAAGACAAAACGATCACGCGCCTCCATCGAGTCTGAAAGGAATCAAACCCCTAAATGTGGTCGTGATACCATACTCTGGGCTTTCGGAGACTGCCCCTATAAAGAATAGCAGTAGCAAGGGAGCCTCAACTTCCTCGCCCCTCTCCAAGGCTGGACGAGACACCTCGGAAAATCAGAACCCTCTAAAAAAAACGAGAAAGCCCAGAGCCACATGTTTCCTTGTCCCCCTGTCCGCCAAAATATTCGAGGCAGGTGGAAGAGAAGGCTCGCACGGCGAACAAAACCCCCTACAGTAAGTCCTAGAAGAAAGGCTAAGGTGATCCCTATGAGGGTCTTCTGCTTATTTGGAAAATTGGCCTGGAGTGCATTTTCCTTCAATAGAATTGCCATGGACTTCGGGCTAACTGGAAGAGGCTACGGAGGCTCATCTCATCCCGTTCCCATTTAGCTAATTTCCTCCAGGGTACCATGTTCAGTGCGTGCTCCCTGCCCCCCTCCAATGGTATATTGTTTTCTTGACTCTACCACCTTGGAATGGAAAGGGACAGGTGGATGCGTCATTCACACAAGCCATGATATATCCGTTATCTTTCTTACTTTAAATACCTCCTTCCAATCAGTGACTGTACAACTATCCCTTGATAAGAGGTATATTTTTATTTCAATGTACGTTCCACCGTCAACCGACTTCTATGCGGCGGACTTAGGCCGCTTAGTTGCACGGTTGCCGAGTCCCTTTCTCCCCCTCTGAGGGAAATACACGATCAATCCTAGGGGACAGGTCCTTGCAGACCCTATCAAAGAGTTGGAGATTTGGGTCCTTAATATGGATGAGTTTACGCCTCACTGCTCGAGTGCCGCTTCATTTTTCTATCTGTTCCTGTGTTCTCCGGATCCAGAAACTGCTTTTGTGTGGGAGGTGGTTGATGACCTTCATGGTAGTGAACACTATCGTATCCAAATATAATTGTTTGACTGCTTTCACCCGATAAATTGACTAGTGGGTGCTTGCAATGGACGCAATGGTATGCACTCCAGAAAATGACTCGTTTCTCTATCTCAATCATGGAGTATAGGTCGGTTGATGAGGTCGTTGAGCTCTTCCCCGGCAACGTCATCGCCGTGGGCCTGACTAATATTCAATAGAACGCCTGGTCATTTCGTATGCTGTCCGCTTCATTGGTTGTAGGCCGAATATGAAAAGGGCCTCATAGAGAAGCGATATGCATATATATTTAAAAAGTTCGTAGAAAAATGTAATAAAGTTAAAGCAAAAAGAAGTATGAATTTTATTATTCAACATAAGCTCCATTGAGGTCAAACCAATTGCAAGTGATGATACCATTCATTTAAACCATTTCCATAAAACTGAGGACTCTGAGAATTAAACATATTAAAAAAGCTCTTTTAGCATCATCAACAGAAGAAAAACGATTGCTGCGCTCCAGTATGTTTCGAAGCACGCTCGCAGCTCTTGTTCGTGGGATTACGTGTATTCATTCGAAGGAGAGATTCCTCTTGCAGCAGTGTGGAAGTGTGTCAAAATAATTCAGGACAATTTAGGCAGTTATCTCGGAGGACCAACCGGAATCTCAGACCATCCTTCCGTGGCGGAGTCCTTCGCGACCGCTTTCTCTTCATTTTTTATCCATGATATTGCTTCGTCAGCATTTATTGCACATAGTGTGCTTGCTAAAGGCGGCCGAATGGTATTTACCTTCAGAAGTCGGGTACCCTTCGACGAGATGTTGACGGTACGCGAGCTGCTTTCCGCTAACAATTAATGCGTTGATGCCGCCCTAGTCCGGAGGATATCCTCTACGCCTTTCTGTTATGTTTGTTAAACGTGATCTGCACTGAAAGTATCCTGTCGAATGGCTATCGTGTTTGCTTTTCGCAATCTGGGGAGAGATCACTCTACCCCGGCCGGTTTCCGCCTAGTTTCT
Organism: Ceratothoa steindachneri; assembly: GCA_963969495.1. Lineage (NCBI taxonomy): Eukaryota > Metazoa > Arthropoda > Malacostraca > Isopoda > Cymothoidae > Ceratothoa > Ceratothoa steindachneri. Next base: position 53,078,866 of record OZ018324.1, read on the forward strand.
CTAACATCCTGCGCTTGAATGTTGAGGGAGAAATTATGCCCAATTCTTAGGTTAGCGCACGTTACCTGTCCCGGTACCACGACTAGCCCGGTCGCTACCGCTTGTCCCTTGTACTTGGGATGGCTCCCTGCAACCCAAACACATTGAATTTGGGATGAGGCAGGCCTCATCCACTGTAAATAGTTGTTTGGTGCTGGATGCATGCTCTAGCGCCGTATGGGGACATACCTCCCTCCGACGCCCGATCATGCCTTTCCCTATTTCGTTGTTTGCCCTTTGTTTAGTTTTTGTTTATCTCAAGTTAATTGGGAGTTGTTTTTTTGTTTTGTTTTTGTTTCAAAACTTTTTTCAAAGGTGAAGGGTTTTCCAACTGATTTAGGACCCTTTTTGCGTGATGAATTCAAAAATATCATTCATTTTCTTTGGTCAGGTCTGGTTTGTAAGATACACTCGATTTTTATTACAGCATATTTTCCCCAAATGCCGCAATCATCCAAGCGTACATGAGCTTTGTTTTTGCCACAGCTGGTCATAGGTTACCTTAAATAACTAGTTATTCTTTCTCTTTTCAGGTCTAGTTGTGCAGTACGATGGATCAGAAGTGTAAGAACCATCCTAACAAATTTTGTTTCATCTGCGGACAGGTGGTTCTTTCAGACCGTCAAGCGAAAATCACGGATTTTGTGAAGAAGGCTTATTACGCTTATTTTGGAGTCAAACTAGGGGACCAGGATAAGGCATTTGCTCCCCATATCTACTGCAAAACATGTGTGGAGAACTTACGGGATTAGAGGAATAAGAAAAGAAAGAGTATGCCATTTGGTGTCCTGATAGTGTGGAGGGAAGGGAAAGATCACGTTACCGACTGCTACTTCTGCATGACAAATTTAAAAGACATCAATCGCAAGAACAAGCACCATGTTCAATACCCTGATGTTTCTTCTGCCATAAAGCCAATCCCCCATGGACCAGATGTTCCTGTTCCTGAGCCGGATGTCATCATGCGATCTAGTTCTGATTCCGAATCTACTGACATGACTGATACATGCGAGTGTGGTGCATACGAGCCAGAAGAGGACACCCAATCGGTGCCATTGACCCAAGCTGCTGGGTTCTCGACCTCAAGAGAAACATCTACTTGCTCTAGGAACAACGTTTTATTGGTATCGGGAACGCGAGAGCGAATTCAGAAAATTCTTTATGTTCGATGAAGCGTCTTCACTGATCTACTGTAACAATATTGCTGAACTGATAAAATTAATGGGTATGAAGTATGTTGCCATGGAATGGAGACTTTTATTGACTCGTCTAACAGAAGTCTCAAGGCAGTTCTTCTGAATAACGGAAATAAGGTTTCATCAATCCCTGTTGGACACTCGGCTGAAATGAAAGAATCCCACAACAGCATGGAACATCATTCTGTTGTCTACTCTCAATTACCAGGAACATAAATGGTTGACTTGTGGAGATCTTAAAGTTGTTGGACTCATCATAGGACTTCAGGGTGGGTATACAAAGTATACATGCTTTTTGTGCTTGTGGGATAGTCGGGCTGACGACCAGCATCATGTCAGACAAGAGTGGCCATCAAGACAAGGATTAGAACCCGGGTCACACAATGTTCTGTCCCACCCTCTGGTTGAACCGAGCAAGGTGTTACTTCCACCCCTACACATCAAACTCGGCCTAATGAAGAACTTTGTAAAAGCACTGGACAGGGAAGGTGGGGGATTTGCCTTCCTCGACCACAAGTTCAAACGAATCAGCATGGAGAAGCTCAAGGCAATTATATTTGATGGTCCTCAGATAAGAGAACACATAAAAGACTCTAGTTTTGATGATTCATTAAATCCTACTGAACTCTCTGCCTGGCTGTCCCTTAAGTTAGTGATTGCAAACTTCCTTGATAACCCTAGAAGTCCTCAGTACCAGAAGATGGTTGATGACTTAATGGAGAATTTCCGCAAACTTGGTACGCGTATGTCAGTGAAAATGCACTTTCTTCGGTCCCATCTGGACTATTTTCCAGAAAATTGCGGAGACTTCAGTTAAGAACAGGGTGAGCGCTTTCACCAAGACATCCGTGTCATGGAGGAATGCTATCAAGGCCAATGGGATGTTAACTTTCTGGCTGACTACTGTTAGTACCTTAAGAGGGATGTAGTGCCTGCTCAGCACAATCGGAGGTCACTGAAGAGACCATTCATCCATGAGTAGCTTATTTTGTGCATTGTACTATTCATGCTATCTATTAAAATATTCTTGTAGAGGAATTGCAACATAAAGCCTCCCGGAAGGCCAGGCGCAAATATACATCAAAGTCCCCCTCCCCCTTTGTGGAGAAAGCCGGAGAATTGAGCGCCCATGAGGAGACTCGTGGGATCGGTAGCCGGTGAACACCAGTCTAACTGCCTACCCTGTTTGATCTCCCCGCCGCATAGGTAGTTGGAGCTACCATCTGTATAAGGTAACCACCAAAAGACATTAAACGACGCTCAAAAGATCCAATTACCTACGAGATCCGTAGGCCCATGGTTATATCACCAAAAAGCGGTGCCTGTCAAAAGGGACGCCAAGGAGGGTAGCGGTTGGTGGTCTCTCTAATTAACAAGCCGACTTGGGCACCTCAGTGCCAACCTCCTGACTCCTCGCTCTCCCAGATGCGACCTCACCACTTGCTCTTTCTCTGCAGCCTCGCCCCTTCCTCCTTAGATGGGGCGGGGGTCCACCTATAAATAAGCTCCTGAAGGAAAGAGAAAAGATTATTATTCGGCGAGAACGATATAGGATCAGTTCGTGAAGATCGATCCTTCAGCCTTCAAGAATATTCGGTGAGAACGATATAGGATCAGTTCGAGAAGATCGATCCTTCAGTTAGTCAAGATTATTCGGTGAGAACAATTTCGGATCAATTCGAGAAGATCGATCCTCTGCCAGTCAAGATTATTCGATGAGAACGATATAGGATCAGTTCGAGAAGATCAATCCTTGAGCCAGTCAGAAGACCGATCCTTCCGCTTCCCCCCAGTGCCGAATTAGCATAGAACGTCAAGTTTTGTATCTGTGCCATACCGAAGAATCTTTTACAGACTTAGAAGTCTGACTGGAGGAAAGAAAACCCGCTCACACTCGAGTGACTCTCACAGCTCAAACTCCGTAAGAGTGAGAGGACAAGAACCAAACCCCAATGAGGTTCCATTTGTTAAGTACGGTAGAAATCCCCTCGTATACCCCAAAACTAGTGGGGCACCCGGCGATAAAGAATAAGACATAAATAGGCTTCGAGAGTATCCAGAAGAGGACTCTTTGAGCTAGGAGCACAACAACTCTCTCCGTCGTCTTAACGTACCAGGAGGAAAAGTTTCAATAAGAAGTTGACATCGCCCCCCTCCCTCTTTTCCTCCATCCCATCTGGAGGAAATTCTACCATCGACCATTTCAACTTTTCGAAGCGCGAGAAAAGCCCTCCAACGACATCCGGCAACCCCTGATCCCTTGTGTCATGTAATTTAGAAAGAACATTTATATTCATATTGCGTCAGTATGAGTTTATTACGTTTCACGATTTAACGGAAGTGAACCCAGTCATATTTACTAGTAGAAGAGAGTAATTTAATTTAATGTTTAACGCTAATCTAAAAGTGTCGAGATAAAAATAGTAATCGGCAATTGGTGTATTTACGTGTAGCCTATTTGTTTATTTTTGTCATGAAGAGATATTGAAATAGACCCAGTTGCCAACCTGTTTAGCCTCGGTTAGCTCAGTAGGTTGATATAAATGTGTTTACTGTTTTTTTTTTTAGTATTTAATTGTTAAATTTCAAATATATATTAATTTTGGGATAATTCCTGTGCGTTTCTCTATATCCTCACGTGTTGAAGCGGCTCTTCCTTAAAAACAACAAAAATAGCATTCTTTGACAAAAGTATACTTAAAAAAAAGAGAAGTATATCTCGACAAAAGGTTCCTCGACAATTCTGTAAACCTTCTGTGAGTAAATCGGTCCAATATTTGCTATTACGTGTTTCATTCACAACAAATATTTGGAAATATAAGAGTTTTTTGTATGTGCTCATATTTCAAAAACCTGACCTGATTGGGTAAAATGAGCATGATTTTCAGATTCAATGCAAAAAACTGAACTAAAATCAGGTTTTATATATTTGACCTTGAAAACAACGCAGATCAGTGTTATCAATTATAATTAATCATTGAAGTCAAACAAATCATAATATGTAAATGTAAAAATAGAAAGAGATGAATTTAAAACATCGTTTCATCTATCAAAGAAATATACGAAATTGAGAATCTTGTTGAAGAAGCACTAGCGTGGTATGGCGTGCAGAAACATAAGGGCCCACTGGACGACAACTATCTCTCTCTCTCTCTCTCTCTCTCTCTCTCTCTCTCTCTCACTCTCACTCTCTCTGGGTATGATTGAGATGTTGAAGGAGACCACTCTGTTCCCTGGTATGCGCAAGGCTATCCTCATTGCACTGACTCTGCCTGCAACAACATGTACAGTGGAGAGGTCTTTTAGCACAATGCGCAGGGTGAAGACCTGGTTAAGGATCAACGTTTGCCCGGCCTCTGTGTGCTCAGTGTTCACCGTAAAAAAGTGAACAACCAAAATAAAGAGATAATGAACAGGGTCATTGGCAAGTTTGGAAGAGATCTCCGAAGACTCCATTTCCTGTTCACGTAGTAGTAATAATAATACTTGAATAGTGGACAACTGAATAAACAGTTGAACAATGTCCATGGTATTTTATTCATTTTGTATTTTCCATGCCATTTTTTTATTTTCCATAAATTCTAGGGGGGCAAATGCCCATCCTTGCTACCCTGTGGACGGCCATGAATACAGCCAATACTCACGACACGACACATCTCCATATTTGGCCCCCCTCCCCTGCATTTTTTACTGCGGACGCCCATGGGTATGTGTGACAGGTGGACATATTAATGATATGAATATTTCTTATCCAAGGCACTGTAATTCCGAGGCAGCAGCGCTGCTTAGACAGGCATGTTGTTGAGCTGTCGTCTTGTTTTAAATTTCGATGAATTGCATTTGTTCCGGAAGCTTTTTAAAAGCTCATTGGACGGCAGTATGGTACTTTAATGTCTGGGTAAACACCTGAAATGAAATTTTGATTCATATCAACAACTTAACACGTTTGTGAAATTTTAAACCATCATAATTTTTTTAAACGAACAAAGATACCATCTCTAATTTCTCAATATTATTTTCAAAAATGCAAGAGATGTACTCTATAGCTGAACACAACAAATACTGCATTAGGGTAAAATACGATAATAAATATACACAACATCAACTTGGTTACTATGCATATAATTATGAATGAAGCAATATTCAATTGCAATCAAATAGTAGTTAAAAAATAATTAATCAAATAAATTTATCCTAACCTATTGAATACATATAGTGTCTTACCTGAAAATAGATCTTTAAATTTTTCATTATTCACCATGGACAGAGGGTTCATGGTGTCACCAATGAAAGCAACTAACTTATCAAATTTGCTTTGAGTAATTGCAGGCGCCGACTTGGTAAGATGGAGAGTTGGCTGCGCATACTTGATTGCCTTTGACGTGCTGGCAGTAGCATCTAACTTGGTTCCTCTCTTCTGACGGTTCTTACTTTGATTGTCGAAACTCGCTAGCTTATCCAGATGCCGTCTCTGTTACCAGATTTAATTTTTTAATTAAAAAATACAGTTCGATCAGAATTAAGATATTTTTAATATAATGCAAATTAAATTACACTGTTTTTAAATCCAATTGGTATAGCATTGATGAAGTATTCATAAGAATACTATTGGACTCAATATCCTTGACAATAACATACATCATAGAAAATCATCATCATCATGGCACCACTCGCGGGCGAGTATAGCTTGTGCCCGGGGTTCTATCTTTGATTTATCTTAATGTGGCGTATCAGCCCGATTCTAGTGCCACAGACTTTACCACAGTCGGGGCATGTATTATCAGGTGGGCGAGGTTGTCGCAGACGTCTCGACGGGCTAATCTAGCAGCTCTGCGGACTTACAGTTGTTGCCTTCAGTTTGCTTCAAAAGTTTCAACTCCACTCTTCAGCTTCCGTCTCCATGCTTTTCTGTCCAGAGCTTCTGCTGCCCACATTTTGTAATCTATTTGATATACTTTTAGGTTATCTTTGAGACAGTCATTATTTTCTTTTCTTTGTCTGCCTTTTCTTCTATCTCCCTAGCTGAGTTCTGAGTAAAATATTTGCTTCGGTAGACGTTCGTTCGACATTCTGACCACATGGCCAGACCATCTCAACGTTTTTTTATTATTAAGGATTCGATACTTGTGCTGTTTGCTTCGTCCATTGCACCCAGGTTGGTGCGACGGTCTTCCCAAGTTAATTTCAATATGCTGCGCAAGAAACCTACGGCAAGTAGTCCAGGTTTCTGATTCATATAATCATGAGGGTAAAAATATGGCCATTTAAACTTTAACTTTCGTTTCTAGACGTAGGTCTCGGTCGTCAAAAACGTGCTTTCGTAATTTACCAAACGCAGAGTTGGCGCAACGGATCATATATTGAATTTCATTATCGATACCTGCATCCGCTGACAAGTAAGGGCCGGTAATTGAGGATTACCTGGGTTTATTTGTATTGGTTGATACAAGACGAGTTTTCCGAACATTAATTCACAAACGCAGCTATGATTGTTTGTAGATCATCCGCGTTAAAAGCACAGACTGCATTATCATTTGCATATTGAATTTCGAGAATCGAGGCAGCTTGTGTTTTAGTTTTAGCTTTAAGACGGCTAAGATTAAAAATCCCTTGGTCAAATCTGAGGTTGATGGAGATACTTGGAGGAAAGTCGTCCTGGATAAACAGCAGAACGGCGGAAATAAATAATGAGAATAGTGTTTCTTTACTTTAGAGTTGACATTAAAGGAATCTGTTGAGCTACCGTTCGCCGTAAATTGGCACGGTTGTCATCGTACAAAAGACACATGATGATTGAGATATATTTTTGAGGGCAACCAAATCTAGAAAGGATTTCCCATAAAAGCCCACACTTTACACAATCAAAGGCATTCGTAAGATCTATAAAGGCCATAAAAAGGGGTTGATTTTGTTCACGACATTTTTCCTGAAGCTATCTAGCGGTAAAGATCATGTCAGTGTGGGGATCGAACCTAGTAAACATTCGTTTGAAAATTTTAAATGGTTCACACATTGAACCTTCTAAATAGGAAGATAAACTTCCCCCCTTTTTAGTATTTCTCTTTCGTAAATAGGAAGATAAACTTCCCCCTTTTTAGTATTTCTCTTTCGTAAATAGGAAGATAAACTTCCCGCTTTGTAGTATTTATCTTTCGTAAATAGTAAGTTAAACTCCCCAGTATGCAGTACTATATCATGGGTCGGCTATACGTGGCTCCGTACAAAATAGATCTTGTTCTTGAAGACCCCGCGGGGAAAAGATAAAAATCGATCGCGTTTTCTCCTCCTTTGCCGGCGGTGAACTTTTCGGTGAGCTTAATTTTCTTGTAGATTTCTTCCAAGTCTAAAAATTTGGAAATGAAATTAAATGAAAAGAGAGGTGGGAAACAAAGAACAGCTCTTCCAACCCTCCCCCGCCCCCCTTGGTGCTCATGGAGTGGCCAAGGAAGGAGGGGGCGAGGCCCGGTACTCCTTTATAAACCACCATAGTCACACTGTATAGAGCCAAAGTAGGCTCCAAGCACTGTGATTATGACGGTTAGGAATGAGAGGGAGAGGAAGAAGAAGGTTTTAGGATAGGACAGCGATGAAAATAGTAGGAAACAAAAGTGGATTTAGTTAGTCATGGGACCTACAGCTTAACGTGGAATCCAAACCACGATGTGTCTCTTGTCTCTAGCTATAACCTTGCAGTTTATCGTGACCCCTGTCCCACGTATCACTGTGAGTCCCGTGGGCGGATATGATAATAAAAAACGAATAGATGCTGAATGCTGAAGGAAGTAAGAGGTTTGCAAAGAGATGCTATTTGCCTGATGGTCAGGCTTATCTCTGTCGATTTTAGGTAGTATAGCTAGCGTGATAAAGTTAGAAAGTAGTGTTGGTATTTATAAGGCGTTGAAACCGTTATCACAAATGACCTTGTAAACGTGAGTGCGATCTTTAAATTTGACCACTTCTGCTATTTTGAGCCATTTCTGTCTCTCCTGAAGTTCTTCTCCTGTTTCTTGACTCAACTTTTCGGCAGATGACACTTCTGTTAGCCGTGATTTGTGGGGGTACTCTAGCTTCCAAGTCCAACTTCCTTAACTTCATGCTCCCAGCAGATGACAGTAGCTGCTCTACGTCTTTATTTTCTAGGCAAATAACTGTGAATCCAGATGGTGTCTCAATGCATTTGATTAGTGGTATCTCCAGATCTATAAATATGCATTGCACTACTTCTTGTAGTGATCTTTTCCTTCCGTTAGGTATGAGTATCAGAGGAAGCCTTTTGAAGTCCGGTGGGTCAATCTTCCCGGGAGTCGTCCCCTCTCTGAGGAGAGGGTTTATTCTGCCGACCTTCAGCTGTGGAGTCTTAACCAGTCTCAACTAGTGGGAAAGGTTCATCCATCTGTCCTAGTTCTATCTCACCTACCTTCCAATTTTCGCACTCTCCTTGGAAAACCCTACCTATCTGGGCCTAGCCCTAAAGGCGGTCCAAAGTTCGGTTCTGGCTCGTGACCGAGAATCGGCCCCCTTTTCTGGACCCCTAAGAGGGTCTCTTGCAGGAGTTCACTATACCTTACTACCAACTGCAACTCAGACCTTGCCGGTGACCAAGTTATGTAGTGCTAGTGAGAAGTAAGTTTGAGGTAAAAAGTATGAAAAAAGAGTAAAGAATTTAGAATAAGGAATAGCAACCCCTTCGGGGGGAGGGCTACTTCCAGGAGGGATCTCCAATCAGCCCCATGAGCGCATATATTTCTTCTTAGAAGTTTTCTTGAAAATGCGTTTTTCTTAGGTCCCTCCTGAAACTTTTCCTCCTTTACCAGTTGGCAGCGAGAGAGCAAGCGTAAAGACTGAGTAATTCAAATTCGGATCAATATTAAAATATATTAGAACGATAAATATACAATGAGTTTTTCCATTTTACAAATATTAAAATTAAAATTAAATCCCTATACGTAAAACGAAAGAATAGATAGGTGTAGTGGTGAAGTTATATTGTTATGAAAATTCAGCGGAGAAGAATAAGCTATAAGTATGAGTAGGAAAACAGATTCTCCCGGAATCATCGGGGAGGTCATCTTATTATTACTATATATTGATTTTATAAAATAAATGAAATGTTTTTAATTTTAGTTATATAAACTTAATATAATTTGTAGGGATAATTTTTCAAAGTTAAATTTTGATATAGTCACATTACATTCATAAGAGTTTTCATTTATTTAAGCATTTACAATTTTAGTTGAGTTGGGTTTTTTTTTGTCATATCTGGATATATTATAAAAATTTTAAAATAATTTTTTTATATAATCACATTACATTTGATTTAATTTATTTTAGCATTTACAATTTTAATTAAGTTGTTCTTTTAGTTATATTTGGATATATTAATTATTCTGGTTTTATTATTTCCTCTAGTTTCGTTTAACACTTTATTTTGGTAGCACTTTATGTTATTATTATTTACACACTTGAGTTAAATTATAATCTTATCTGTTAACCAGCTGTACTGATATTTTTATTCTCATAGTTCACTTATTATTATGGTAATTAATTGTTAACTGACTTATGTTTAATTTTCGCGTTTTAGATTAATTTTAATGGTTTATTTTAATGTTTAAAGGCTGATTGGTCAATTTGTAAACGCTAAGGCTGTTATTCCAAAAATGAGCGTAAGAATGACTATTAAATGTATATCAATCCTGATTGGTTGAACTTTTTTAGTGTTATGAGTAGATGAAATAACTATTTATATAGGTGTACTTTTGTGTAAAAGATAGTCAGAAAGAGTCAGAAAAGTTATTATTATTCAAGAATAAAAGTTATATTTTCTGTTCGCCATTTCGAAGCCTATTCCAGCTATATACCTGGGAATAAAGAATATATATATATATATATATATATATATATATATATATATATATATATATATATATATATATATATATATATATATAAGAAGAAGAAGGAGCAAATGCAAGTTCTGCGGGTGATAACAACCACCACAGGGCTTTTGCCATATTTATTTTCTGCCTTTCAAAACAATTTTGAAGACAGAAATAAAGGTGCAGAAACCTTGCATTGCAGACTATATTACAATATAGTACAGGAAAGAGAAATTTGACGGAATGAGCAATGAGACAAGAAACAGGAGTTTTTTAGAGGTAAGAGAAAGGGACATTAGAAGAAGACCAGAATCATAGAGAGCAGAGGGCGGCACAACCACCACAGTGCTTTCGCCTGGCGTTATCTCTGTCTTCTCGGTAAAGGATTGCCTTCATTGTGCCGCCCTCTGCTCTCTATGATTCTGGTCTTCTTCTAATGTCCCTTTCTCTTACCTCTAAAAAACTCCTGTTTCTTGTCTCATTGCTCATTCCGTCAAATTTCTCTTTCCTATATATATATATATATATATATATATATATATATATATATATATATATATATATATATATATATATAATTTCACAGCGAAGGCAAGGGCGCAGAAGATGCTCAAGTACATATATTTATTGCAATTTTCGAAACAACGTTTCGGGCAACATGCCCATCTTCAGGTTCTAAGATTAAAATTGCAAGAAAAAAAATTAATTATAAAATCATAAAGTTATGAAAAGGAAAAGAATTTGAACTAAAGGTTTTAAATGGAATAAGAAAGTTCTGATATTTTTCTTCTATCAGAGACCACACTATACAATGCAAAACTGATTGCTCGATCAACAATTTTAAAATTATTGGCCGTAACACTAATGAATATAGCCTGCGAATATTATAATCTCTGCTTATAAAAATCAAATCTCCCACCTTCAACCAGTTTTTAATTTTTTTTTTTTTGGGGGGGGGGTCATTTTACTCATTGTTTTCTTAGTTTATTTGAACTGATTTATTAATTTATATTTTTTCATTGCCTGTTTGTCCTTTTAGGATTTTTTTTTCATAAAATAGGTTATCATTCTTTTGATTCATTTTGGTGCTTTTGTTGTTTCTTTCGGTGTTTTTAATTACTTTTTATCAATTTTTTTGTGTATCTTTTAATCAATTTAGTTGTTTACCCTTAATTTTTTATAGGAAAACTATCACAACTTCCTTATTCCATTTAAAACCTTTAGTTCAAATTCTTTTCCTTTTCATAACTTTAATGATTTTATAATTAATTTTTTTTCTTGCAATTTTAATCTTAGAACCTGAAGATAGGCATGTTGCCCGAAACGTTGTTCCAAAAATTGCAATAAATATATGTACTTGAGCATCTTCTGCGCCCTTGCCTTCGCTGTGAAATTAAAAATCAGCCTGGTTAGCAGCAATACTTACGACTATATATATATATATATATATATATATATATATATATATATATATATATATATATATATATATATATATATATATATATATACATACATATATATATATATATATATATATATATATATATATATATATATATATATATATATATATTCCTTCATCCCATAAGGAAGCGGAAGATCAGTTAACCCATCCTACGAAACTACAAAAGAGAGAATACCTTGCTCAGACCCTATATCAGTTGATTTATAGGATAAATTGAAATGTATCGAGTATCCGATACATTTAGGAAAAAAACACCTTAATCGATTACGATATCCGAAAAAATCACGAGGTTGCTAACCCGATACTCATAATTCGATACATGTATCTATGTAGATACTGCCCATCACTGGGTAGGCCTCCAAAGAATGTTAATTCAATACCTGTGGTGAGTTATGGGCACGCTCTCTTCCCAGTAGTCGAATATAACCAGACCAGTTGCTAATTATTGTTGTTACACCCACTATTTAAAACAAAGTCAGCCGACCTTGTAATAATTATTTATTATTTACTGTCCAGGAATAGGTCACCTCCCCAGACAATACGTCTATATATACATATATGTATCTATTGGTTGGAAGGAAAGAGATAAAAGCCACGAGAATATGTATATATACAGTTACATACACATATATCCTCTAATGTACGTACGCGTCTTTCGCTACGTACAAGTACGTTCACTTCGTAAAAGTAATCTATTGATTACGAGGTATAAGAGTGCGATTTTAATACAGGGGCCGATAGCGTTTAATGAGTTTACCTAATTGCAGTTCAAAGATATATTTAAAGAGTGAAAACCAAAAATATTCTTTTAATAAGTTACTAGTTAACATATATATACATACAGGAAATATAGGAAATGTAAATAATGATAATACTGACAGAATATCGATAATTGGCAATCGGGTAACGTTAATTACTTGTTAATTACCTTTTAAATGAGATACTATAAATCAGTTATACAGAAGAAATATTTAAAAGTCGGAAAGCGGGTTGATACAATCAAGGGTCGTTTTACCTTAAAGGGGTCCCATTCAGGAAGGGGAATCCTTTAGCGAGTCGGCGCGGGGGAATGGAGACGGAAAATGGTCGTGTTTCTCGGCCGAATATCTTGATGGTGACGAGGAAGAAGGGGGTGGGGGGACCATATGACAAGTTCACGATCCTCCTTGAAGACGGACGGTGGCACCTCTGCTCCAGAGAAGTGCAACCTCCAAAAATCGAGATTCTGACGCGGATCGGCACGAAATCTCACACGCGAAACTGAAAATCCTTGGGGGAGTTCCAAATGAGACGAGAGGAATCCCGGCCAGTCCTTCGGGGACGAAACGATTCGAGGCTTGCTCTAAGCAGAGTAAGCCTTCACAAAAGAGATGGATCTGCCTGGTGAGATCCAACCTCGATGGTATACGTGAATATCAGGAACTTGGGGAAACAGACACACAATCTGAACCGAAGGCGACGGGTTGTCCAACTCAATCTGCCGATCTTCGAAAAACCCAGGGTATTTATATACCTGCTTTTTTTTTGGTGCTCAATCGCTGGAAGGCACAGACGTCTGTGAGAAGGCTTCCGGCGCCCAGAGGGATTAGCTTTAGTCGCCCGACACCGGTCTTAATCGTCTCTAACGATGTGGGTGGGAAACTTTCGGCTATCATTTTCCCGACTACGGAAATTAGCGTTTCGTCGACGAGGTGAAAGCTTTTAGCGGCCAACTTACCTAACTAGACCTGTGAGGCGCTGACGGATATTCAAATTCTGTCTTCTTTTATTTTTCTCTTTGGATCCAGAGCTTACTCCACGTAGAGTTATACTTAGGAGACATAGGGAGGGAAGGAATTCAAGAAACAAATGAAGGGGGTATTCTTCTTGGCGTCCCTTTCCCTTACATTTACCATTACTATTTATTTTATTCTTTCTATTAATGTTCTATTTCTATTCATTCTTGTGCATTGATTACTCCGTTTCTAGCTTCCCCTGTTGGTTTAACTTAGACAACAATCATCCTCAGTCTTGTTCAACTTAGCAGTAGCCTTGGTCTATGCTTAATTATTTAACATGAAAATTATATTTTTAGTTGCATGAACTCGACTCTATAAATTATTATGTCGTCCGTCGGTCGGTGTCGAGCCCGAACCTACAACCTGGTGATCCCACCCGAAGTGACCTTTCCCTCGCAGAAACCCTGCATCTCCAGCAGCAGCAATAAAAGGAAGTCTAGCCCAGCACTAGTAGCGGAAGAAAGCCGGTACATGAACAGAAAGACAAACAAAATACATTAGTAAGCCAACCCGTTATCACTATTTAACCTCTAGATTTTCCCAAATCGCCCTACGTTATATTTTACTCAAATAGAACTTTTCCGCTTGGAAAGGATTACGAGCGATCACAAGAAGCTGAAATCACTGGTTCATGTGCTCTCCTACCACGTGATCGACAGTAACTTCCCCGTATCGAGCAACCCGAACAGCCCTTGCACCTATACGACGCTCAATGCCCCGATTCTAGAGTTCCTTGCTCCCACTGTCGCTGCGAAAGTTGAGATGCTAGCCAGGACGACGCGACTCTCAGATTTATACCCCGTGGACCTCCTCAACAGATTACGGGACATCCTGGGAGAGAGTATTAGCCAGGCTTTCCTCAGTGAATCTTGGCGACAGCTGCCGTCCCACATTTTCCAGGCGCTCGAGATATTATCGCCTGACGCTCTCCTCGACCATTCAGCCACCGAAGCGGCCCTGCCCTGAGTACTTAAGTACTTATGTCAGTAATCATCTTTGTGTGAGGTATATACTAGAAATTCACAACGATGTTAACGTAAGCAAATTATTTAATGGGGTAATTATTCCGCCACTCATAATTAACTCTCCTGCCACGATTGCAATGATAGTTTAAGCATATGAACTCCATCAGGATTCTGAGTACACGTAGCATTGGATATGTATCTATGGGCTCTTCGTATTTGTGATCCGAATTTTATTGATGTGGAATTTCAACACATTAATAAAGTCTTTCTCAAATTGGGGTACAAATATATTTTCATACATGAGGTTTTATTTAAATTTAGAAAGATTTATTATGGTAGTAACAGCGGGAATAAATCACAAGTTAAATTTCGCAAATTTCCTGTTCATATTACTGATAGTTTTAGAAAATACATACCAAATGGAATTCAACTAGTTCCCACTTGTTCTAATAATGCTTCATTTCTCTTTAAGCAATAAATAACTAAATCCGATGTGTATATGAAATTTCCTGTGCAGACTGTGTTAATTGTTTGGAATTTGCTCCACCGTCATATTAAATTTTCTCCTGAGATTAATTATCATGCCCTATGTGCAGTACCTTACACTATTCAAAGTTGAATATAAATATATATATATATATATATATATATATATATATATATATATATATATATATATATTATATATATATATATATATATATATATATATATATATATATATCTCAGGTGAACACGGATCGTACTGCTAGTGTTTAGGGGGGGGGGGTATGGCTAAAACAAAATAATTCCAGGGCTAACCTTAGAGGGACTTTGGCAATTATATTATTCGAAAGAGAATGTAAAACAACATAAGGGTTTTAAATTTCGTTAGAATCGGCCGAATAGTTACAATGTTATTATAAAAACAATAGATAAAGCAAAACTGGGACCGACTGAGATAGTGAGATATAGAGTCACCCGCGACTAGACTCGCATGCGACTAAAAATGGTTAGCATTGTTATTTTACAACATTTTTGCATAGTTGTAAAAAATAATATGAAAAATAATAAATTTCTTAATTTGATAGAACATTTTTGAGCAGGTAATGCACAGCCCTCATTGTTTATCATTGCATAAATATATTAATAAGCTCATTAGGTAATATAAAATCCCCAATCTTACTGCAATAATGCAACCGGAAAATTGAAATTTGAAATTCACAAAATCGAATACAAAATAGCTGCTAAAATGATAAATGCAAAAAAAAAAAGACTGAAAATTAGCCTACTAGTCTATTATACGATAAATTATGCAATTCTAGCATATTAAGGAAAGAGCCTCTTAGGAAGGTATAGGCCTAGGCAAGATAGCTAAGCAAAAATATTTTATAAATATTTACAAATTTACCAAAAAAAACACACAGGAGATAAAAAGCCAGGTTAGAGGCTAGATAACTAAGCAAAAATAAGAAAAGAAAAATTAAAAAAATTAGCGCTCCTCCCCCCCAGAAAAAAAACAGGAGGAAAAAATTCTTATATTCTAAATTTGCACTTTGATATCTTGAATTTTTATTCATTTTTTGGTTGCTTTTTCACATTAAAAAAAAAACAATGTTACGGAACCAACAGAGAGCAGTTTCACCGTTATGAAATCACAGTCATTTTCCTTCACAATGATCATATTCACCATGGAAACCATAACCATCGGAATCACGCAATATTCACGAACACTGTGGACTATAATGGAACTCGTAAAATATCAAAAAACTTACCTAGCATCGGAGCTCTGCGGGAAGAAGAGGTAGATGTCATCACATCAGAACCATTTTTTACACCAAGGGTAAACTGAATCAAACCCAAATTTTGGCAAGAAAGCCTTCTGTACGGTCCGTATCCACTTCACCATAGGGTGAGTCAAACAATCAAAAATTGTTCGAACTATAACGCGGAACCCGGCAGTTCATGCGTATTGATGAGGAAATACTACAAGCAAAATATAAGTTTTGTAGCATGAAATCTTCATGTCACGCAGGAGCTTTGAAATTTTTTCCTCTTGCACCACCCCACGCGAAGAAGGCATGGTCCGACCTCGTACAGTTTTGCAGTGCAAGAAGTGGTTCCAGCATTGTTTTATGTTATGGAGAGATCTCCGTCTGAGGGAAACCGAGCCAATTTAGTTGCTTCTCAGAAAAAATTGTTCGATGTAGCACATCGTGACGCTATGTACTTGATCAAGATCAAGGAGGACCGCGAGTTCCTTGAAGCTCAGAGGAAGCCGGGCAGGCAGGATAAGCAGGATAAGATGGGCGGTGTGGATCCGACTTGAGTGAAAAAAGAGAAACGGGCACAGCAGCGGGGAAGGGAGGGGGTGATGAAAGAAGTCGAGCTGCAAAGGAAAGTAAAGCGTTCGCAGAAAGACAGGCCACCGTTTAACTCGAGTTTTCGACCTCACCCGCTTCGTCTGAAGAGCAAGGCGTGATAGTAACTCCTCCACCAAAACGATCCTGCCGTACACCATCGCAGAAACAAATAATCCCAGAAGCATCCCAAAGTCCAATTATCGCTGCCTTTGTCCGTTTCCGAGAGTTCTGGAGGTTTGTTGATCAAGACCAGTACAGGACAGCAAACGAAGAACTCAAGGAGGACTGGGTGGACGACGTCCTCAAACTCTGCCAAGGCTACCTCCAACAGTTCCTTGGTGGAATCCCTCATGGACCCAAGAAGATCTTTTTCCACAAGCCTGGAGCAGTCCATCGGGCTCAATGGATGGCAAGAGCTATTTATGCTCTTCAAATGTGGAACTTCGTGCTTCAGTTCGCAGAATACAACAAACAGCGGCCGTCCACTTCACGCGCAGTCAAGGCTGCAGTTCCTCCAAAGCTGGGCGAGTTCTGCGTCTTCATCATATGCTGCTACATTCGAGCGTGGCTCTCAGCTGCGTGTTCAGCAAAAGCCCCAAGAAACGAACTTGACCTTTACAAAGCCCACGCGAAAGAGACGAACAAGGCGATCAGAGAGTCAGGGCTGAAAGCGTTGGGCGTCACACGTGGTACCTGTCAGAAGTGACAGTTGGTCTTGTGTTTTTTTTCGATGAGCTGTCCCTGGAGGAGAAGCGGAATGTTGTTGCTAAACCCGAAGCGTGGATGCATCAGAGGAACCTCCAACCAACGTTCGCGTCGAGGAGGCTGACTTAGACAACAAGACCGTTGCCTCATTCGTCACGAAAAACACTGAGAAATTCCTGGATTTGATGGAAATCGACAAAGGGTTCTTCGACGTCGATTATGCCCCGTGAGGGACAAACCCCATATACCAGGCCGGGACAAAGCGAGTAGGTGGCCTTCTCGTCACCAACGCCGCCGCGGAACGAGGGGTCGCTCTGGTGCAGGATTTCACTAAGAACCCTCGCACGAATTTGGAGGACAAGCTGCAATGCCTCCTGCACGTTGTCGAAGAGCACCAGAAAATGTATCCGACTACCAAGAATTGAAGCCTGACGAAGTCGAAGCCCTGATTACTGATTTGTGTAATATGACGCAATTTCTCCCGTCCATGAATAAAAGTATGATGACTGCGCGACATGAAGATATCATAACTATTCTGATGATTCTAACGAAATTTGAAACCCTTATATTGTTTTACATTCTCTTTAGAATAATATAATTGCCAAAGTCCTCCCTAGGTTAGTACGAGAATTATTTGGAGTTTTGTAGATCGTAAGGTCATAAATCAGAATAAGTGAGAGCACGCGACTTTTTGGTCAGCAGACTTTGTTAACATAAAAAATATGTTTAATATTGACTAACCTTATATTAGTATTTTGTCATCTGGATTTGATGACTTGTTGTAGACACTTTAGCATGGATTTGATCAAGTCTTTTTACAAACATCCACTGATATTTCGTTGCACCATACTTCTATGATGGCCTCTTTTAATTTTTCGACGGAGCCAGTGTCTTGGCCTTAACCTTATTTTTTATTATTAGCTATAAATTTTATATGGAATTTAGATCTGGGCTATAACCAGGCCAATCAAAAATATTAAATTTATTGTCCGCAAGCCATTTTGTCACAATTTTAGCCTTGTGGCAAGGTGCCACATCATGCATGAATGTTTCTGTCTCATGGATTGTCATTACCACTGGAAGTTTCTCCTGTTCTCCTGTAACATTGCGCCATTCATAGTTGTGTTCTTAGGAAGAAAATATATGCTTCCTCTCGCTTGCAAACTGAAACAACCCCAAATCATCACCCTTAGAGGGTGTTTTATTGTCTTTTAGGTGTATTTAGGGTCCATTCTATTTGAGCCAATGGGCCGACGAACCTATTTAGGACAGCTTCTGAATGTTAAAAATGTTGACTCATCGCTGAATAAAATTTTTTTCCACTCCTCAACAGTCCAATGAATGTTTGTTTGTTTGTTTTTTTGCAAAATGCGACACGTTTGTTACGCATTTTTTCATTAATTAATGGTTTCTTTTCAATATGGCAAGATGGTAATCCAAGTTCTCTTTGTAGCCGCTCCTGGATAGTTCGTTCAGAAAAAATAGATAATAAATTATTCATATTAAATTTTAGTTCTTCCGCAGTTATTGCTGGATTATTCACTACTAAACGTTTCATAAGCATGTCTGTTCGCAAATTTGTTTTTCTCGGTCTGCCAGATAGTTTTTAAGGTACTGGCATAGATAGGCTAACATTGTTTTTAGCACATGAAACCCATAAATTAACAGTACTTTGGGCTATGTTTCTCTTCATGCTATGAAGAGTAACAATAGCACCTCGTCAATCACTCTCAACTTGTTTCTTAGCACACATTAGAAATAAATTTTATTTAGACCACATTCTGTAAAAAAAAATCACAAAATAATAACGAAATGGCAAAAAATATAAAATCGGACAAATTTGACGCACGCCACACGCAAGGAACGCTACCACAATGCTAACTTAAGATTGCATTGGAAAGCGAAATTGAAATTGAAATTGATGTAATAAGTAGGAAATGTGTGGTAGGTATATAAAGATAAAAAGAAGTCTAGTTTTGCCTCGGTATAGAGGGTATCTCTCAGGTTTTTCTGTTATTTTGGTTTTTATTTTTCCTCCCATTTATTTTAATTTTTTTGTTTTGCTTAGTTGTTTTTTTTACACATACATATATATAAATCCACTTCTCACAGATACACACACACACACACACACATATATATATATATATATATATATATATATATATATATATATATATATATATATATATATATATATATATATATATATACATATATATATATATATATATATATATATATATATATATATATATATACATATATATATATATATATATATATATATATATATATATATATATATATATATATATATATATATATATATATATATATATATATATATATATATACTTTTTTATAGATAAATAGTTAAATATATTTGTTTTTATCTGCTATATATTTCTTTTATTTTAATTAACAGTTTGTAACTTATTCTGCCGGGGTTTAGGTTTTTATTTCATTTTTGTATATTTTGATTTAATAGTGGGCACTTCGCCTCTTTTTCTTCAGCTTGTTTTTTTTTTTTACACTTAGGTATTTTTGCTTTACTTGTTCAGGTATATATTCCGATTTGGTTTTCTCTGGAGCAGTTTCTTACACTCGGGAATAGGGCTTGCCTGGTGGCGCGTCCCCTAACTGCTCTCGGAATGTCTAAGTCGAGGTTCAAGTTCGGGAGTATTTCGTTTTCTATCTTGTCCCAGGTCTTTCTCCCTAGTCTTTGGAGTTCCATATTCAGGGGGTTCAGACCCGCTCTTGCGTGCAGTTCTGTTTGCTGTATATGGTCCATCCTTCGTGCTCCAGCTATAAGCAGGGCTGCTTTGTTCTGCACTCTCTGCATTTGCCTGAGAGAGGTGGAACTCGCAACCTGCATGACCACTGCCGGGCACACTAAGGTTGAGCGTACCAGGGCAGCGTATAGCTTTTTAAGATTTTTAGAGATGAGTCTTTTAAATCTATACAGTTTTCCGAGCTGTATTTTGGCTAGGGAGATTCTGCTGCTAATGTGCACTTTGTATCCTTTGGATGTAAAGTGCAGACCTAGGACTTTGCCTTCATTTCCGTAAGGGTATAGTTCACCGTTCACTAAGACATCCACGTTTTCAGCGGGTAATTAGGAGGATCTGGAACTTTCGGCGGTTGGTCTTGATTTTCCACTTTCGTTCGTAACGATTGATGTTATCAATTTCGATGGCTGTCTGCCTTGCTTGATATCCAGCATGTTTGTAGTAAATGGAGACGATTTATGTGATGTCGTCTGCAAACTTCAGGTACATCTCTTCCTCCCCTACCGATCAGGTAAGTCCAGTGTGTACAAAAGGTACAGCAGCGGACTCAGACAGCCACCTTGTGGAGCACCCGCCTCAAGTTCAAACTCGTTTCCTCTGTAGCCCTCAATCGAAATTTGGGATTCTCTACGCATGATGTAGTCGCAGACGATTCTTTCCAGGATTGGGTTCAGTTGAAGGCCTAAGATCTTGTATTGTATGCCTCTTAGCCAAACCTTGTCAAAGGCCTTTTGTACATCTCGCATCACCACGTCTACATATTTCCTCTCAGTACTGCGGGCAAGCTTTTCGGTGAGAAGGGCAAGTGCTGTGTCAGTCCCCCTTCTCTTGCGGAACCCGTGTTGCTGAGGGCTGTGGGATTCCAGCTCTGTCAGTTGGTCTTGTAACCTGTTGGCTAGAATCTTCTCGTAGACTTTGCCTATAATCTCCAGGAGGGATATTGGCCTGTAGTCCACTGGAAAGCGAATTATGCGTTTGTGAATATTTATAGGGTCTGGGTGGTGACGAATTCTCTCTTGTAGTTTCGTAGGCTGGGTTAGGTGATCAGCGAGCCTCCTTAGGATAAAGGAAAATATATATAGCTGGATTCTTTATTCCTTGGTAAATAGCTGGAATAAGGCTCGAAATGACGAACAGTAATGACAACTTTTCTTCTTGAATAATAATGATAACTCTTTAGGTGATGATGATGATGATGATGATGTAACAAGTGGGGAAATGTGTTGTAGGTATAGATAGTGCTGAAGAATATTTATAGTTTGCCTTGGTGGAGAGGGCATCTCAAGCCTCTTTCTTTTTCTTCCTCTTTCGATGGTGTCAGTGTTTTAGCCTACTCTTTTGTTGCTGTTTTCTCATTTATTTTACCTTACTTTTATTTTTTTACTATTTATCGTTATCTCTTTCTTATACTCGTATATATATATATATATATATATATATATATATATATATATATATATATATATATATATATATATATATATATATATAATCTATATCCTCCGTCTTTAGGTATTCAAGCCTTTCAATTATGTTTCTGCTAACTCGTTAGCTTTCATTTTTATTTTTAATTAGGTTTAGTTTTCTTTTTTTCGCCTTTGTGGGCACTTTGCCTCTTTTTGTTATATAATTTTTGTTTAAATATTCTAATTAATTATTTCTTTAGTTATTTTACTTATTTTGTCTTGATTATGTTGGGCACTTTGCCTCTTTTTAATTATTTCTTCTTGTTTTCATTTAGTGTTAATTTGTTATTTTGGAGGCCTTTCGCCTCTTTTAATTTATTTCTTGGTTTTGTATTTTTCATTTAGGAACTTCGCGTCTTTTGTTTTATTCATTTCTCTATCTATGATTAGTTGTCTCTTATCGTGGAGTCATTTCGGTAAGTCTTTTTGGTGAGTGGGATCATATTGTTCTGGTTATGTGACCATAACGGCTTGGTCTTCCCGGGAGCACAGTCTTCCATTGGGAATAGGGTTCTCCTGGTGACTCGTCCAATTATGGGTTTGGTATGTCTAGGTTTGCTTCTATATGTGGGAGTATTTTATTTTCAACCTTTTCCCAGGTCTTTCTCCCTAGCCTTTAGAGGACCATATTCAGTGGCTCAAGTCCTGCTCTTGCGTGTAGTTCCGTCTGCCGAATATAGTCCATTCTGCGAGCGCCAGCTACAAGCAGGGTAGCACTGTTCTGGACTCTCTGAATTAGTTTGTGTGAGGTTGAACTAGTTGCATGCATTACCACTGCTGGGTACACCAGTGTTGAACGCACTAGGGCAGTGTACAGCTTTTTGATGTTGTTGGCGCTGAGGTTTCTGAACCTGTACAATTTTCCAAGTTCTCCTTTGGCTAGGGAGATTCATTTGTTGATGTGCGTCTTATACCATGTTGAGGTGTTGCGCAAACCCAGGACTTTACCCTCGTCGGAGTACGGGTAAATTTCATCTTCGACTATGACGTCATCTCGTTTAGGGCGGTTCACAGGAAGGATCTGGAGCTTTCGGCGGTTGGTCTTGATTTTCCACCTACTTTCGAAACGATTGATATTTTCAATTTTTCTGTAAGATAAGATGAGAGAAGAAGGGATGATGGAAGGATAGCATAAGAGGTTTTTTTTGGGGGGGGGGGATGTGAGTAGGTATGATGAGTGATGAATATATGCCGGGAGACTGGCTGTTCTTTCTTAAATTATTTTAATTAATCTGTCTATATTTTTAAAAGTTTCTGCTTAGTTGGACCTTTTTACAGGTACGTAGGTACTATTTCTTTAGTTTATATAATTTTATACGAATATATATATATATATATATATATATATATATATATATATATATATATATATATAATTGGTTATCTATATGTTACTTCTAGTACATGTTTTCTTTCTTTATTATATGTTATTGTTTATTTAGGGCTTTCACGCCTTTGTGTTTTTGTCTTTTGCTTGGGTATACTGGTCTTGGTTTACTTTTTCATGTATAGATGGGTAGTTCTGGCTGCTGTAGGTGGATCTTACTGCTTGGGAATCTCTTGGCTGAGTTTTAATTTGGTATCCTCAGATCTCTAAATATCTGTGGGTGATTTTGTTCTATTTTCTGCCATTTCTTCCTCGCCCTGTTTTTCAGGGTTAGGTTGATTGGGTCAATCTCTGCTATATCGATCAAGTCTCTGATGAGTTTTCTTTCTGCTCTTCTAGTTTTGGTTATTATGTAGATTGCTTTATTTTGAATTCTCAGTAATTTCTTCTTATTTGTCTTCGAGACAGTGTGCAACGGGATCGGTGGGTATACTAGGACTGAGCCGGTTTTTGCTCATTCTGCCTAGCGTGTACATTATTAGCCTAAGCCCACCTCTGGCTTTGGCTATCCGTGCCTTCGCATGAGCCTGGTAGCCTCTTGTGCCAATGTGTAATCCCAGTACACTCCCTTCCGTTGCGTAGCTGTAGTCGATCCCGTCAATGGATATCTGGTTTTTCTTAAACCTAGTTAATGGTATTGAGATTGTCCTTTTCGATAGTTTATGATAATTTTGGTGCACTCTTGAGTGCAGTATCTTATTTATTACATTTATGTGAATTTTATTTGTCTCCTTAGTATATCAACACATGTATACCGGGTGTCTCAGAAAAAAAGTTAACCGTACTTTGAATTAGCATAATTCAAAAACTATTGGAGATTTTGGGGTGCTACAAAAAGTGATTTATTTACCAATTATTTCTCTGTGGATTCTGGAAATTCCATTAAATTTCCTTTTATGATCTTGATATACTAATGGGTTTAGTGGAGGCTATCAAAAATATGTTTGCGCAAGGAAGTAAAATAATGAAACGAAGCCTAGGAAGGCTAGGCCACCGTGCACTTTCAAGAGAAGCGTAGGGAGCCTCGGTAGCCCTGGTCACTGTGCGATTCTTCAAGCAAAGCCTGGGCCATTTTGCAGTGGTTTTTCAGCCACGCTGTGGTATAGTCTCGTCATTATTGCTTACTAAGCAAATCAAAACGTTTCTGTGTAAATGTTTACTTGCATAGAACCTTTTGAATCATGCAGTTAACAAAAGATCAACGTGTATTTGTATTAACAAATTTTATTAAGACTGGCAGTATTAAACAAGTTCAAGATTCATTTGTACAACGTTTTCCAGGTAGGCACCCACCAAGCAGGCCCACAATTTGGAGAAATGTTCGCAAATATCAACATGAAGTAACATGCTTAAATCTAAATAAAGGTCGTTCGGGTCGTATGAGAACCATAAGAACAACAGAAAATACCGAAAATGTTCAGATCTCAATTCTTCAAAATCCAAATGTATCATTCAGAAAAAATGAGTTACAATTGTCAAAGACATTTAACCGCATTATTAAACATGACTTAAAATGGCATCCCCATAAGATGCATTCAAGACACCAGCTTCTTGAAACTGATTTTCCTCGTCGTAGACAATTTGTCAAATGGCTTCTCCATAAACCAGCTGCTTGTTTCTTAGAAAACATTGTGATAGGTGACGAGGCAGCCTTTTTCATGAATGGAAAGTTAAATAGCCATAATGTTCGGCAATATGCACCGCTGAACCATCCCCCAGCATTCAACTAAAACACACGTATTTGTCAGCAGAAAGTGTCTCTGTGGATCGGAATATGCGAGAATGGCTATCTTGTCGGCCCGTTGTTTTATGAGAATAACTTGATTGGTGCTGCCTACTTGAACATGATCAACGAAAAGATCTTCTCGGAACTCCGCCAGATTTACGGCAATCAATTCAATAGACTTTGGTGGATTCAGGACTGTGCGCCAGCTCATAGACCGCTTGCTGTAAGAACAAAACTAAGAGAAGCGTTTGACAACCGGATTGTCGTGCTAAATCATGCAATTAAATGGCCCCCAAGATCCCCTGACTTGACACCGTGCGATTATTTCTTATGGGGATATCTAAAGAATAAAGTGTATTCTACTCCACAGCAAATCATCAACCAGTTAAGAGATAGTATCACACGTGAAGTCAATAGACTTACGGAAAATCACAAGTTAATCAAAAAAGTTGTTCAATCAATCCGATCAAAGGCGCATCTCCTTGGAAAGAAATGGAGGACATGTGGAAGGAAACGGTGCTTAGAAAAGTAAAAAATAAATTTGTATTACCCATATGAAGAGGTGTTTTTGTTAAAAATGGATTTAAATATATTTGTTGATTTTAAACAACGAAGTTTCATTATTTTACTTTCTTGCGCAAACATAATTTTGATAGCCTCCACTAAACCCATTAGTGTATCAATATCCTAAAAGGAAATTTAATAAAATTTCACGAATCGACAGATAAATAGTTGGTAAATCTGTTTTGTTTTGCAGGACTCAAAAATCTCTAATACGTTTTGAGTTATATTAATTCAAAGTACGGTTAACTTTTTTTCTGGGACACCTTGTATATATATATATATATATATATATATATATATATATATATATATATATATATATATATATATATATATATATATATATATATATATATATATATATATATATATATATATATATATATATATATATTTAATTTATTTATTTTTATTATTTTTATTTTTTTCCATTATGCATACACACATAAACACATATACACATGTATACATATATTTTATTTTTACTATTATTAAGTTTCTAAGTTATTTTTTAAAAGTTAGTTATTCATTTAGGGTCATTCTTAGGTAGTCTAGCTATATAGTGGTTCGATTTCATCCTGTATATTTCTTCGACTACTTTTAAACCTTTGCCTAAAGTGTAGTCTCCTGTATTCTCTTTCGGTGGGTCTAACTTTTTTTAGTGTTTCATCTGGGAGTTCATCCTCTAATTGGTGCCATATTTTCTTGGCACGTTCGTGAAGGAATTGATTGAGTGGTTTTAATTTTGCTCTTCGATGTAGTTCTATTGATGGTATTGCTTCCAGTCTTGAGGTGTTAGTTATAAATCTGGTCGTTGAATTTTGTACTACTTGTAAATTTAACATTGGCCCTTTTGGATAAAGTGTTAATCGGGATGACGAGGTACGTTAAAATGGGACGAACTAGGGCTAGGTATATTTTTATTTTGTTTTCTTCAGAGAGGGTTTTGAATCTTTGTAGAGAGGAAAGGGTCCTTTTTGCTTGTGTAGATTTTTGGCTCACATGCGTATTGTACCCTTTTTTGGAGAATTTTAGGCCGAGTACCTTACCTCTTTCACTGTAGGGGTAGTTGATGTTGCTGGCGGTGACTCGGTACGTCTTCCTTCTGTTCATTGGTATGATTTGAAATTTTGTATTATTTGTTTTTATTTTGTGTGTCCTCTCGAATTCATTTATGATCTCTCTGGCAGTGCGCTTTGCGATATCCCTTGGGTTTTGTCTATCACTGGCGATGATCTGCGTGACATCGTCGGCCAGTTGGATATGCATCGTGCTTTCCTCTAAGGGTTTAGGTAGGTCCCTGGTGTACACTATGTACAATGTAGGGCTGAGGCACCCACCTTGCGGGACCCTTGCTTTTTAGAGTGAAAGCACTGCCAGTGTAGTTATTGATGGTGATTTTCGCCTTCTGTCTTCCAGAGAGCTACACAAGATTCTGCTTAGGTTTGTCTCGAGACCGAGCTAAATTATTTTTACTTTAAGGCCTGGCACCCATACCTTGTCGAAAGCTTTGGTGACATTGTGGAGTGTCAACTCCATACCGTTGCCTCTTGCTATATCGACTGCGATTTTCTCGGTAATGAGTGCCAGTGTTGTCTCTGTACCTCGTTTTTTTCCTGAATCCATGTTGTTGTTCATTTTGCATATCGTTTTCTTCCAGGAAGGTCTTTAGTCTCTCGTTGAGTAGCTTCCCCATTAGTTTGCCTTGGGTTTTCCGTTGCTAAGGCTGCTTTAAATTCTCCTAGGGTGAAGGGCCTTCGCTCGTTCCTTTGTTTAGGTGCGTGTTGATTTCTTCTAGGGGACATTCTGCAAGGAAGGTTATACTGTAATTTTCTAAATGCTTCTTATATTCGGTCCAGTTGGTCTTTAATAATGCCTACCTTTGGGGAATTTCAATTTGGATAGGCGAGGTTGAAATCTTCGTAATGAGTCCGATGTGATCAGAAGGTATTGCGGGGCTGGGAGTGGTGTTGATGTTGAAAGTGAAGTTGGGGTTAGTCAATATTATGTCTGGAGTGGCTGAAGACCGGTCTGTTACAAATGTAGGGAAATCATGGCCCTCTCTTTGCACCATCTGCCGCTTCAGGAGTAGTTCTAGGGTTTTTTCATTTCCATTGAAGGCGGTCGTGTATCCAGCAGAGCTGCATCTTGCATTGAGATCCCCTAGGAGGGTCGCTGAGGATAGTCGGCGGAAAATCCGAATGAAGTTCGGGGTCGGGAGGTACAAGCGCTGGGGGGGGGGGTGATATGCCTCAGCTACCACCAGATCCCCTTGTTGTCATTTTTAGCTTGATAGCTATATATGACTCCTCCAGTTCTCTAATTTCGGTGTAAGAAATTCCCTTTTTTTATTCCCATGGCTGTTCCATCAAAGCGTGTATGAGTGTGGCTTGCAGCTAAAACTGTGAAGTTTGGGATGTTGATTTGTTCCGTTTGTAAGTTCATACCGTGTTCGTTTATGATGGCTATATCTGGATCAATTTGCCTAATTATGTTGCAATATATGAGTTTTTTATCCCTCCATCCGTCTTTGCTTTTTCTTTTTCTTTTTCAAGTTTTTGTTTCACCAGTTTAATTTGTTCTATGACCTCCAAGTCTTCTTTATTAATTTCAGTTTCAGCGTCTATTTGTTCTTTTGTCGTTTCTTTTGTTTCCTGTTCAGTTGACATTGAGAATTTGCACACGTCGCTGGAAGGCCGGTTCTCGGGGAACCACACAGGTTTTAGGCCATTTTTTGTGAGCATTTTATTTAACTCTTCCAAGTATGAGCCCGGTTTTGCCATGTTCACAAAATGTGCGTGGAGAATGCACAGTATGAGATCTGGCCTCATACCTTTCTCTATATTCACTATTGTTTTTGTTCCTGTGCCGTTCATGCCGTTGCCGCTGCGTAAGTCGTTGTCTTTTTCCTCTCCTTCTCTTCTAACATTGCAGTCTTTTGGGGCTTTAGTTTTTCTTTCTTCGGGGGACATGCCATTGAGAGGGTGCAGTGCGGTGTGGATCTCCATAACTAGCGCACTTTTTTATTGGCTTTTACAATGTTCCCACCTATGCTCTGTGCTTGAGCATTCCAAGCATTTCATGCCCAGGAACATACAGTCTCGGGTCGTGTGGTCATCAAGGGCGTAACACCTGAAGCAGACTAAGAGATAGGCGAATGTTTCTCTTTCTATGTGGTCAGGTGCTATCTTGGTGTAGAATGCGAGCAGTCCTTTTTCAGCAGCTTTTGATGGCATTTCAGAGTCCTTGAGTGTCGCCTTAAATACGTAAGAGTGTTCCTCACCGTTTTATTTTTCAAATTCTATTATTTCTTCTCTTTTGGCCCATCCTTGATTTTCTTTCTATCTCCGCTTTGATTTTGTCTGCGGAATGCTCACCTATCCACAGGTCAAGTCTTCTGCAGATTACTGACCTTTTGATTGCGACAACAGGTGGTACCCTGGCAACTAGCCCTATTTTCTTTAGTTTCTTTGCAGCCTTTTCGCTAATTAGGTTGTCGAGGTCCTTTTCCGTATTATACAGTGCTACATAGCCATTGTACTGGTCTTTCAGTCGTAGGACAACCACTCCTATTTCGGCAAAGATGGTTTGGAGGTTTTCTTTCCGGTCTGGCTATGCGCGCCCTTCGAGAACCCTAAGTGGGGCCTTCTTTGCTCCGTCGGAGTTATCCATTAGGCCCAAGGGGGTCCTGTCCCCAAGTATTGGATGTTCTTTTAATAGATATTTTCCTTTAATTTCGTACCTGTATTTATATTTTTCCAGGAGAAAAAATGATGTTATTTATATTTATTTCTCCTGCCTCTTTGGGAACTTCTTGAACCCGGTTTAGGGTTGCTGCCTTAGATGAGCTAATGGGATGATGATTAGTGAATGAACCTGGGTGGGATCCTCCGAGGGCTGAAGCATGGCAGACTTTTTAGTGGACGGTGGTCAAATCAACTCCCACTGCCCAGGGTGCCGCCCCCTCGGGGTTTTGGATATTCTACGCTGCGTCCAACTTACATAGAGATCGTTTCATCTCCCTCTATGATTTTGGCGGGCTCCCCCAGAGGTTCTTTTGGAACACCCTGGGACTTGCAGCGTAGTCCCATTGACCAGGTGCCTATTACTCTGAGTTCCACAGTGGGATAGGCCTCAAACCTGCTTTCCTCGGAGCCTCAAATTACTAAACCTATATAAATAGTCATTTCATCTACTCATAATATTACAAAATTCAACCAATCAGGATTGAGATACATTGAATCGTCATACTTATGTTCATTTTTGGAATAACAGACCTTAGCGTTAACAAATTGACCAATCAGCTTTTAAACATAAGCACTGCAATAATTGTCCAATCAGCGTCACGATAGATTTTAAAAGTTAGTAATGCTCAATTTATTTGCATGTAACCACGGCTGAAATCCATTTTCCAAAGTAGACATTGTGTTGAGGGACGTGCAGAAGGCCTTCGATAAACTCTGGCTGGAAGGACTTCAATACAAGATCCTGAACCTCCAGCTAGACCCAATCCTGGAAAGGATACTTTGTGACTTTGTCATGGAAAGAAGGGCATGTCTCATGATCGAAGGATACAAAGGACCTGAATTCGAACTCAAGGCGGGCGTTCCCCAGGGAAGTTGCCTGAGCACACTGCTTTACTTGGTCTTTAACATCGACCTCCCAACTCTGGTGCACAGGGATACGATGTATCTGCAATTTGCAGATGACGTCACTCAGATCGTTCCGTGCCCGGTGAAGAAGGCAAAGGGATCAGGCAATGCGCACAATAGCGGAAGTCAATAACTTCAACCGGTACGAGAGACGATGGAAGATTAGAACAAATATGGACAAGTTCAAAATCGTCCCACTGAGCCGCAGGTTGACGTGGCCCATCATCATCGATGGGGGAAGATATCGCTACTCCGCCGAAAGCACTGTCCTGGGCCTAAAGATCTCCGACCACGGATACTCGAGACACTACACGGAGAGGCGGAACCTAGCAAAGAGAGAAATCTCCAAGCTATACTGGTTTAGCAATCTTAGCTCGTCCAGCATTAGGAAAATATACCTGATGTACGTCCGGGCTAAGCTCATCTACCCCGCAGTAATTACTCAAGCGGCCAGCAAGACCTCAATGAGAAAACTCCAACGTGTTCAAAACTCCGCATCCATAATAATTAACAAAAGCCAGAAGGCGTGACTAACAACGGCAAAGGGATCTTCGAGGGGGAAAAAACTGGACCCTATCAACATCATCACCCCAAAATTGGGAAGAAAGGTCTGGTCAGTCCTCACGAATGTTGTCATTCTGGAACTACATGGAACTGTTAGCAGACTTAATATACCTGCACGACTAAGGGAAAAAGTCTCCCGTCGTAGCCAGTTCCCAAGTACTAAGATATACTCTCAGGAAAACATAACATCACTATACACATAACAGGAACACTAGAAACTAACGCAGTTCCACCGAAACCAAAACAAAGAAAACAAATAACAATACACTAAAACAACATAAGGTAAATCGCTGAGCTAAAAGCTATAAAAGGCTTGAATGCTCAAAAGAAATTAACCCTAAATTAAGTCCCCAAAATTGAAACACTAACAATAAGAAGAACACGCTATCAGCACATAATACATAAGAAACAGCATATAAAACACAACTTATCAAAACACAAGACAAAAAGGAAAAATCTAAAGAAAAGTATAAAGTGATGCCCTCCTAATAGGGCAAAATATGCCCTCCCCCACGCGCTTTAAATTTCACCCTCTTTTATCTACTACTATCCCACCCTCTTCTTCTAAAAATTGAGTATACCATCTACTACCGAATTCTTAAACACTCAATCAAGGCTCGGATCCAGCACACGATACTGAATGTGTATTCTCGGCAAAAGTGGTAAAGTCAAGCGGAAAATGATAAGCGTTTCCCGAAGATTTTGTGTGAACCGTTTCAATTTTTCATTCGACTTGGAAGAAATCTTCAAGAAAATTAAGCTCACTGAAAGGTTCACAGCAGGCAAAGGAGGAAAAGACGAGGGGGTGTCACTTCAAGAAAACGCCATCGATTTTTAACTTTTCCTCACGTGAACTTCAAGAACAAGATTTATATTGCACAGAGTCACATATAGTTGACCCATGTCTCGCTAAGTCCCCTCGCAGCCCCCTCGGGCAGGTGGACTCAAGTGAAATGAACTGCCATTCATCTAGTCTCGCTCTAACTATGTCAGCCCACCTTGATAGACATAATTAGAGACGTAAAGGAAAGCAGGTTTGAGGATTAGCCCACTGTGGAACTCTACGGAAGAGACCACCCGGTTATGAGGCGATGCTGAAAGCTTTGGGGAAGAGTTCGTTCTAATCTCTAAGGGTAGTTTCCGGCCAATACCACAGGGGGACTTGCCACCATCCCTGTGTAATTTGGAAGCAGCATTAATAACCAAACCCCAGAAGGGGCGGCACCCCTGGGTGGTGGTAGTTGATTCGACCACCACCCAACAAAAAGTCCGCCACATATCATCCTTCTGAGCGGCCTCCCCGGGTTTACCCATCATCATTCATCCCTCCCATCCGGCAGTTCATGTTCGTTGAAGCTCTCTTGCAATCGGAAGGGGGGTTGCCCCCCATAAAGAACCCTACAAAAAAACAAGAAATCTACAATAAGGAAGAAACCCTTGAACTAATTATCAAGAAGTTAAATCCTCAGTTAAAAGACAAGGGGAAATTCAACCCAGGGGGTCATCCCCCCGACGGAAAATAGAGCTCAACGGCACCACTCAGATCTCGCTGCGCATCATCAGTGGAAGCAGCAGGCCTAGCCGATAAAAGGTCTTTGGAGTGGTCTTCGGGAAACTGAAGATTGCAATGCTTCGTCTTCTCAAGGTCCTCACAGGTTATGTGGCGATCTGCGAAAAAGAAAAAAGACGTGGAGAGAATAACAAAGGAAGAGGCAGTGGAGACACTCTGTGAAATAGGTCACCAACCGGCAATCCCGCCGCAGATACAGATGCACAGGAGTGTCGTATGCAGGAAACTAGATCCTCGGATTGGGCAACATTTTAAGGATCAAATAAAGGAGGAAATAAAGAAAAATCAACCATGGGCCAAGGTTACAGGGATAATTAAATTCTGGAACAGAAAAGAAAACACTGCGTACGCACACGTCTTCAAGATTATTTTTTCGGACACAACGATGACCCACTAGGCTAAATAAAATAGACTTCTGCTATTCAATGCCGAAATCAGCGGGGAGCAGATAGAGAAGGAAGAGTTTACTCCCATACAATTTTGCTTCCGCTGCTACAGGATGGAAAACCACGCTACAAAGGATTGCCCCGAACCTCATGAGATCTGCTCAAGGTACAGAGTAGCGGGGCACCATTGGAAGAATTGCAGTAGTGCGAGGGAGAAGTGCGCCAACTGCTGTCAAGGACACCGCTCCATGGCGATGGCCTGCCCCCTAAAAAAGGACCTAATCAAGAAGAAGGTTCAACAAAAGAAAGAAGAACAGACTAGAAGACAGAATACCACATATGCACAAGCAGCAAAGGCAGTGCTTACGGAGACGGAGGCCAAGAGAACCTACTTAAGGCTAGAGAATAAGAATTCTACGAAAGTCCTGACATGCATCCTGTATGCACATGTCAGAAACCCTGACAAACCCGGGAATATTTGCAAAGGAGCTAAATCAGATGCTCGCTAAAAACGGAATGAACGAGATGTGGTTTCCGGATAATCCACCATTATGAGACGTACTCCAATTGCAAATGGTTCCCAAACAAATGACGGGTAAAAGCCAGGAGACACAAAAGAAATGTAACAATTAAGACAGACGGCCAGATCCAAGGATCGAGGCCAAAAAAGAGAGGGAGGCGGCCGCTAAGGCAGCCCAGACAAATACCCAAAATGTGGAAAAAGAAACTGAGTCCTCCGATACCACGGACACCTCGGACTCAGAGGGCCCCGCTTGTGAAATAAAAAACAAAAAAAGGGAAACGAAAAAATCAGAAGAAAATCGATGCAGACAGAATTAACTTCAACATCTACGCCACGGAACAGTTCACCTTCCCGAAGGACTGGGACATGAATAAAATCTGTATGGGGATAAATAAGAAGTTCTACAAATGGGACTTCGACACTCAATGCGACGAGTAAAAGGTTGAGGAGGCACTGTATAATCAAAACAACGCCTTCCACTGAGAAACATTTGTGGAACTGTTCACAGCAGAGTATAAGAAGAAAAGGAACAGGAAACGCAAATCAACAACTCGTAAACACTAAGACATCCACCTAAGCCAGAACAGAGAATGGAAGACCAGAACAACAGGTTAAGGATCTTGACCCTCAACGTGAATGGATGGGAGGGAAAAGCCATGGAATACGGAAACATATCCCGCGTGCTTGATCCCGACATCATACTAATCACGGAGCACGGTATCGATACAACTACCAGGCAATTAAAGATACTAGGTTACAGAGTGGTCTCGAAAAAACATTCTCAAGAGAGGTACGACAGTGCTACCGTTGCCGTCAGAAGGAATCTCTCGTTCAGGCACCTTCTGAAACTGAACGAGTCCTTCGTGGTGGTAAAACCACACACTCTAGTAGGCAAGCTCATAATCGCGGCGGTATACCAACCACCTCGACGAAGGTACCTTCCTCTCTTAAACTTCTATACCCTGTTTGGCCACGGCAGAATGGTATTCCTTGGGGGCGACCTCAATGCCAGATGCCGAACGACTGGCTATGGTAACACGAATGAAAGAGGCAATAACTTGGAAATGATTATGCAAAGGAAAAACATACAGAGGATAGATTCGGATTTTCCGACCTATATCACCACTTGGGCAGCAACAAAGCCCGACATAATCATGACAAGCGATGGCTTCCACTTTAACTACCGTAGTGAGCCAGGACCAACAGTTCCCAGCGACCCCATAGCGATCTTGGGAACGCTTCAAGGTAATCCTTGCTAGATATGAACCAGCGGACCTAAACGGAGCAAGGCTAAAGAGGCTCGACGAGGAGCTGAGGAATATAATTGCTCACATCATCGAGGCGTATCGCGAGAATGTACTGATGGAGAGGTACAAAACTCTCCACAACCCATATGGACCGAGGAAATGAGAGAGATCGGTAGAGTGCACAGGGAGGTGTATGAAGAAATCAGGAGAGAAGGTACGAATCGGTAAAGAAGTTCACTGCTATAAAGCTTGTGGCTATTAACCAGCAACAAGCTGAGATCTGGGACAGCCTGATTGGACAAGTAGACAGCAAGGTGAGACCCGATGAGTTCTGGCGACTTGTGAACAAGTTAAAAGCCCTTCCAAGTAAAGAAAAGACCCGCATTAAGGAGGGCGATAACTACTTGGAAGACCCAGCGGGTTTGGAAGAGAGATTCCGCACATTCTGGAAAGATGTATTTAGGATTATATCAGAAGACAATGCGGAATTCGACCAGGAATTCGAAGGCTAACTGATTGAAGATCTTATTTAGATTGTGCATCGCACGCACCCACATGCCTATGTCGATGAAGGGAAGGTTTTGGCAGACCATAGCCGACCAATTTCACCTGAAGAGGTCATGGTAGTCATAAAAACCTTTCAACAAAAGGCACCAGGCTGGACGGGCATCACTCTAAACAACTTGGTGCATACCCCCCCGGCAAATCATTCAGGGAATCACGAACATATACAATGCTTCCCTGAATACGGGCTACTTCCCCGACGAGAGGAAACCCGATTAACAGGTGGACTACAGGCCAATATCCCTCCTGGAGATTATAGGCAAAGTCTACGAAAAACTTCTAGCCAACAGGTTACAAGACCAGCTGACCGAGCTGGAAGCTCACAGCCATCAGCAACACGGGTTCCGCAAGAGAAGGGGGACTGACACAGCCCTTGCCCTCCTCACCGAAAAGCTCGCCCGCTGTAAAGATGAGAGGAAATATGTAAAAGTGGATGTGCGAGATGTACAAAAGGCCTTCGACAAGGTTTGGCTAAGAGGCCTACAATACAAGATCTTAGGCCTCTAGCTGAATCCAATCCTGGAAAGAGTCCTCAGTGAATACAGCAGGCGCAAAAAAAGCCCAAATTTCGATCAAGGGCTACAGAGGACCTGAGTTTGAATTTGAGGCGGGTGCTCCACAAGGTGGCTGTCTGAGTCCGCTGTTGTACATTTTGTACACACTAGACTTACCTGATCCGGTAGGGAAGGAAGTAATGTACCTGCAATTTGCAGACGGCATCACACAAATCGTCCCCATTTACTACAAACATGCTGGATATCAAGCAAGGCAGACAGCCATCGAAATCGATAACATCAATCGATACGAACGAAAGTGAAAAATCAAGACCAACCACCGAAAGTTCCAGATCTTTCCAATTAACCACCGAAAACGTGTGGAAGGCTTAGTGAACGGCGAACTATACCCTTACGGGAATGAAGGCGAAGTCCTAGGTCTGCACTTTACATCCAAAGAATACAAAGTGCACATTAGCAGCAGAATCTCCCTAGCCAAAATACAGCTCGGAAAACTGTATAGATTTAAAAGACTCATCTCTAAAAATCTTAAAAAGCTATACGCTGCCCTGGTACGCTCAACCTTAGTGTGCCCGGCAGTGGTCATGCAGGCTGCGAGTTCCACCTCTCTCAGGCAAATGCAGAGAGTGCAGAACAAAGCAGCCCTGCTTATAGCTGGAGCACGAAGGATGGACCATATACAGCAAACAGAACTGCACGCAAGAGCAGGTCTGAACCCCCTGAATATGGAACTCCAAAGGCTAGGGAGAAAGACCTGGGACAAGATCGAAAACGAAATACTCCCGAACATGAACCTCGACTTAGACATTCCGAGAGCAGTTAGGGGACGCGCCACCAGGCAAGCCCTATTCCCGAGTGTAAGAAACTGCTCCAGAGAAAACCTAATTGGACTCTTTACTTAATCAAAACTACTAATACAAACAGCTAATTAAAATAACAAATAAGAAGAAAAAGAGGCGAAGTGCCCACAACTCAAACAAAATGAATAAAAAAGAGAAATGATATGCTAAACGACGGCTAAAGTAGAAATATAAATTATTATTAAAAACAAAGAAAAGTATATATATATATATATATATATATATATATATATATATATATATATATATATATATATATATATATATATATATATATAAATAAATATGTACCCCCCCCCCCCTAAAAAAAAGATGAATAAACGAACCAAAATGACAAATTCGCAGCGCGACCAAATGGGATGAAAAGAAGAGCAAATGACGAGAAAATACCTGAGAGATGCCCTCTACACCAAGGCAAAACTCCACATCTTTTTTTTTTATCTTTATATACATACCTACCACACATTTTCATTCTTATTACATCAAATTCAAATTCAATCTTTCCTTCGAATGTTTTACTTGGTTCAACCCCCACATATTATTTAAAATAATAATTTTTTTGAAGGTGATCGGATACTTTTCGAGGGCACTGTGTATATATATATATATATATATATATATATATATATATATATATATATATATATATATATATATATATATGTATATATATATATATATATATATATATATATATATATATATATATATATATATATATATATATATATATATATAATAAAAATAATAAAAAGGAAGTATGTGTTTGTGTGTGTGTGTGCGTCGGTCCATAAAATGTTCATATCTATGTTATGTCTTTCTATCCATAAAATGTCCATATTTATATAATAAAAAGGATGTATGTGTGTGTGTGTGTGTGTGTGCGTGTGTCTGTCCATAAAATGTACATATCTATATAATAAAAATGAAGTTTGTGTGTGTGTGTGTGTCTATCAATAAAATATCTTGATCTATGTAATAAAAATAAGGTATGTCTGTATATATATATATATATATATATATATATATATATATATATATATATATATATATATATATATATATATATATATATATATATATATATATATATATATATATATTAAAGCCCATTGTGTATTTCGCATTAATTAATTTTCTTTGACAACTTTCTCTTCTAACTATCTTTTGTATTCCATCTTGTAGATGGTGGATCACCTGTCTTGGAACATCAAGGTTAAAAATCAAATGGATAAAATTTAACTCATCATTTATTATAAAACAACAAAAGGCAGCAATTCCCTGATGAAAAACAACAGCTGCCTAAATTCTCGAATCTCAAGTCAACCAACATAGCTTACGAGTTCATCTGCCCCGATAAAGACTGTAAGCTTTATAACAGCTCAAAATATATTGGCATGGCAACTACTACACTTTCGAGACGTTTAACTATGCATCTGCAAAGCGGAGGGCCTAAAAATCATATGGAGAGTACTCGTAAAATTAACCTAACGAGAGATATGCTAGTTGTCAACACCGTTATTAAAAGAAAGAAAAGAGGTTAATAAAGCTAGGCTGAATATCTTAGAAACCATATTATCGATTCTCAAATAAGTATTTTTGGTTTCTGCCTTTGTAAAGACTGCTTTTGCCGCCTGTGCATATGATGTATTGCTTTTGCGTTCTTGCTCGTCTTTCTTTCGTTGTACTTTCTTTCTGATAAGCTCTTTTTTCAGTGGGCAGGCCATGGTCATGGAACCATGTCCTTGGCCGTAGTTGGCGCATTTCTCCCTGGGACTGTTGCAGTTCTCCCAGTGGTGTCCTGGCTCACTGCACCTTGAACAGATTTCCTGCTGCTCTGTACATTCTTTTGTCGTGTGTGTCTCCATCTTGTGGCACCGGAAGCAGAATTGTATAGGGGTAAA
Organism: Ceratothoa steindachneri; assembly: GCA_963969495.1. Lineage (NCBI taxonomy): Eukaryota > Metazoa > Arthropoda > Malacostraca > Isopoda > Cymothoidae > Ceratothoa > Ceratothoa steindachneri. The sequence goes on from OZ018324.1 coordinate 53,116,955, forward strand.
TTCTTCTCTCTTAATCTGCTCCCCACTAACTTTTGCATTAAAATGCGGTAGTCCCTTTTCCTTTGCCTTTTATGCTATCGTAGTGTCAGAGAAGACAACCTTAAACACGTGAGTGTATTCTGAATTGTCCCTCTTGTTCCAAAACTCTATTATTTCGGAAACTTTGACCCACGGTTAGTTCTTTTTTATTTCCTCTTTATTTAATCCTTAGTGTATTGTCCAATCCATGGGTCCAGTCGCCGGCAGAGGACGCTCCTGTGCGTTAGGATTTGCGGTGGAATTGCCGGTTGAAGACCTATTTCATGGAGCGTTCAGAATGCCTCTTCTTTTGTTATGCTCTCCACATCCTTCTCCTTCTCACAGATCGCCACATAACCTGAAGGGACTTCGAGCAGTCGGAGCATCGCGATCTTCAATTTTCCATACACCACTTCGAAGACCTTATCCCGGCTGGGCCTGCTGCTTCCATTGATGGTGCGCAACTGGATCCAAGTGGTCCCATTTTGCTCCATTTTCCCAAGAGGGTGGCCCCTCGGGCTGGATTTGTCCTCGTTGTGTCTTCTGTGAGCCTTCTGGTTGTTCGTCGCTGTATTCGTCAATTTATTCCCCTTACTGTAGGGGCCACTTCTTCTTAGTATGGCGCTTTGAAGGTCACCCCTTCCTCGTTGCAAGCAAGTTTCCACGAACATGAACTGCCCGATGGGATGGATGCATGGTGATGGGTGAACCCGGGAGGGCCTCTCAGACGGGTAAAATGTGGCGGACTTAATGATGGGTGTTGATCGAATCAACTACCACCACCTGGGGGTGCCGCCCTGTCTGAGGTTTGGTTATCAATGCTTCTTCCAACTTACACAGGGACGGTTACATGTCCCCCTGTGTTCCTGGCCGGAAATTACCCTTACAGACTAGAGTGAACTCTTCCCCCAAAGTTTCAGCATTGCCTCTTAACCGGACTACCCATAACGCTGAGTTCCACAGTGGGTTAATCCTCAAACCTGCTTTCCTTTACGTCTCCAATTATGTCTATCAAACAGACCGACATAGTTGGATCGAGACTAAATGAATGGCAGTTCAGTTCACTTCCGCTGCCTAGCCTCGATGAGGGGCCGCGGGGGTGGGGGTAGCCAGACATGGGTCGGCTATATGTGGCGCCGTATATTATCTTATTTTTTCATATCCCCGTGGGAAAAAAGTGTGGTAAGTTCACGTTTTTGGCGTGGCTTTTATTTTCCTCCTTTACCGGTGATGAACTTCTTCGGAGAGCTTGAGATAATTAAATTTTTCTGTCCAGTCATAAGCCGGCCATCAACAGTTAAGCGACAAGCTGGAATCGAAAATTAAAATTATTTTAAAATTCCACTCACCGAACTGGCCCATTTCCTCTAACGTTATGCTCAACCTAGGCGGAATAAATACCCCTTAAAAATCATTTTTTTGGCAGTTCACGTTCACGGAAGCTGAGTGACGAAGTAGAAGGAGTCACCAAAAACAAATAAAGAACAGAATACCATCGCAAGAAGAAAGGGAGCACGAATCTTTACTTGAATCAATTCACCACTAACAAGAGATTAAAGAGAAGAAGAATAACACAGTCCAGAGGGGCCATCCTCTCGAAGAGATGGCCCAAGACAATACAACAAGAATACCTCTGCGGGCAGTCAACGGACAGCTCAAGCCCAGCAGAGAAAAAGTATTCGAAGTTGTGTATGGCAAACTGGGCATTGCCATGGTTAGACTGTCGGAGGTAGCCTCGGGGTATGTCGCAATCTGCGAAAAAGAAAAGGATATCAAGGATATCACCAAGGAAAGGCAGTAGAAGTCCTTAGGAAAATGGGCTGCAGCTAGCCGTACCACCACAGATCCTGACCCACAGGAGCGTGGTGTGCCGACGACTCGATCCATGGATCGGGCAGCACTCCAAAGAAAACATCAAGGAGGAGATGTTTTCGGCAAACCTGGACCAAGGTAGCCAAAGTGATCAAATTCAAAAACAGAAGGGATAACAGCGACTACACTCACGTCTTCAAGGTAGTCTTTACCGAAACAACTATGGCCAAAAAGGCAAAAGAACATGGCCTTCTAATGTTCAATGCCAAGGTTAGTGGGGACCAGATAGAGAATAGAAATTCCCCCCCCAGTCCAGTTCTGTTTTAGGTGTTATAAAATGGAGGAACACGCGACTAAAGACTGCAAGGAGCCGCATGAAACATGCTCTAAATGCAGTGAATTGGGACACGATTGGAGGACGTGCACTAATAATTTCGAGAAGTGCGTTAACTGTGGGCAGGGACACATATCAATGACCATGGCCTGCCCTGTAAAAAAAGAGATTATCAAACGGAAGCATGAAGCGAAGAAGAATGAAAAAACGCTTAGAGCGAATACATCCTACGCTCAAGCAGCAAAGGTGGCCCTCTCTGAAGTGGACACAAAGAAAACTTATGTTAAGCATCAAAACGAGAACTTGACGAAGATTATGACGTGCATTCTTCACGCGCACATCATGAATATCACGCGCCCCGGCACGTTCGCTAAAGAGCTGAACCAAATGCTGGCTAAAAACGGGATGGACCAAATGTGGTTCCAGGACAACTTCCCCTCTGGGAATGTCCTGCAATTGTGAATAGTCCCAAACCAACAATTAAACAGTCAAGATACCTCCAAAACAGGAAACGAGAAAGAGAAAAAACAAGCAGTCGAAGTGAAAACTCCAGCCCTTAAACAAAGACAAGAAATAAGCGAAGAGAGGAAAAATGCTGGGTCTGCTACCAATGGTTCCTCGGAATCCTCAGACTTATCGGACACCGAAGTCCCACAAACAAAGAAGGCCAACGGGAAGAAGCGAAAAAGCAAAAGTTTGCGTGCGGACAACATCAATCTTAAAGTGTACGCATGCGACCAGTTTCCCTTTCCCGAAGAAATGGAGCCCAGGGATATATTACATGGGATTAAAACAAAGGTGTTCAAATGGGAATATGACTAGGAAGTCGACGCTGAATCGGTGGAAGAGGCTCGGCTCAGCCAGAATGTGACCCTACATCACAATACCTGCGAGCAGATTTCAAATGCCGAGTTCAGAAAGAAGAAAAACGGGTGGAAGAAGAACATCACCCAAAAACACTAAAGAGACAACATGGAAAGAGTAAGCAATAGAATGAGGATTCTGACACTCAACGTAAACGGGTGGGAGGGGAAAGCTACGGCATATGGAAACATATTCTGAGTGCTTGACCCCGACATCATTCTTATAACGGAGCGCGGTATTGACACTACATCTGGTCAAATTAAAATACCGGGCTACAGAGTGGTGATGAGGAATCATTCTCAGGAAAGGTTTGATGCTGCTGCAATAGCTGTCAAGGGAAACATCTCGTTCAAACAACTACTAGAACTTGATGAATCCTTTGTGGTGGTTGAACTCCACACATTGGTATGAGAACTCGTGATAGCCGCAGCCTATCAACCCCCTCGTCAGGCCTATCTCCCGTTAAATAACTTCTACACACTTTTTGGGTACCGCAGAATGGCAATCTTAGGGGGGCGACCTCAATAGCAGATGCCGTGCAGCGGGCTATGGTAGTACCAACGAAAGAGGTCGAAACTTGAAACTGATTATGGGAAGAAAAAACATCCAAAGAATAGGGCCGGATTTTCCGACCTATATCACTTCCATATCAGCAACCAAACCTGACATAATCTTAACAAGTGAAGGCTTCCCATTCAACTACTATAGTGAACCAGCCCCAACAGTGTTAAGTGATCACATAGCGATCCTCACCACAGTATCTTTCGCTCCGATCCAGCTTCCAGTCCCTCTGCGAAAAAACTATGCCTTGGCCAACTCGGAACGTTACAAGAGACGACTCAGTCAATACGCCCCAGCTGACCTAAGCGACGCGGCCTTAGAGGAGATAGACGTGGAATAGGAGAGGATAACTAAGTCCATACTAGAAGCGGACCGCGAGTGCATACCCAAGACTAGGTATAAAACACCTCATCAGCCCAGATGGACAGAAGAGATGAGAGAGATCGCTCGTGTTCACAGGAAAGTGTACGAAGAGATAAGACGGGAAGGTCCAAATCGGGAAAGAAGCTCGCTCCTTCGGTACCTAAGCACCGAGTTAAAAGAGGCTATCAGCCTCCAACAGGGAAAAATATGGATCAACCTGATAGCCAAAGTCGATAGAGAGCTCAACCTGGCTAAATTCTGGCGTCAAGTCAAGACCTAAAGGGACTAACCGCTAAAACTAAGGCTCGAATAAAAGAGAACGGAGACTATGTAGAGGACCCGGCGGTTCTAGAAGACAGATTGAGGAATTTCTGGAAAAACGTCTTCAGGATCACTCCAGAAGACAACCCAGAGTTCGACCAGGAATTCGAAGGCCAACTGATCAAAGAACTGAATCAGGTTATGCACCGCACGCATCCACAACATCAAGTAGACGAAGGCAGGGAGATGGCGGACCATGGCCGTCCCATAACACCAGAGGAGGTCATGGTCACTGTAAGAACCTCTGAACAAAAGGCACCAGGCTGGACGGGCATCACCAGAAACAACTTCGTAAATGCCCCACAGCAGATCATTCAGGGAATTACAAACGTTTTCAACGCTTCCCTGAATACGGGTTACTTCCCTGAGGGTTTTAAGATCGCTAAAATAATCTTCATACCCAAGAGAGGTAAACCTCCTGATCAACTGGTCAATTACAGGCCAATCACCCTGCTGGAATTCCTTGCGAAAGTCTACGAGAAGCTCCTGGCTGACAGGCTTCAAGAAAAACTAGCCGAGCTAGGAGCTCACAATCCTCAGCAGCACGGGTTCCACAGGGGACGAGGAACGGAAACCTTCCTCGCCGTCCTAACGTAAAAACTCGCGTGCAGCAAAGCCGAGAGAAGGTACGTAGACGTGGTGCTGCGGGATGCAAAGAAGGCCTTCGATAAGGTATGGCTGAGAGGGCTACAATTCAAGATCTTCAACCTCCAACTAAACCCAATCCTGGAAAGGGTCCTTTGCAATTATGTCAAGGATAGGAGAGCCCAAATCGCGATCGAGGGCTGCAAGGGATCAGAATTCGAACTCGAGACGGGAGTTCCACAAGGCAGCTGTCTGAGTCCTTTGTTGTACCTCGTGTACACAATTAACCTCCCTGTTCCAGTGAGGTACAATTCGATGTATCTGCAATACGCAGATGACATCACTCAAATCGTCCTTAGTCCATTCAAGAACGCTGGAAGTTAAGCAAAGGAGACAGCTGCCGAGATTGACAATATCAATTGCTATGAAAAAAAGTGGAAGATAAAGACCAACCGCCAGAAGTTCACTATAATTCCAATGAACCACCGGAAAGAAGACAACGTTCTCGTCGACAACGAACTTTATCCATACTCTAACGAGGGAAAAGTCCTGGGATACAAGGCCAACGTAAAAACCAGAGTCTCCCTAGCCCAAAGAGAGCTGAAGAAACTGAACCGTTTCCGAAGCCTCAACGTGCCAAATAAGAAAAAGCTATACATGGCCCTGGTACGCTCCGTCCTGGTGTACCCGGCTGTGACCACGCAGATGACAAGCTGTAACTCTCTCAGGACGATGCAGAGGGTAAAAAACAAAGCCACACTACTTATAACTGGCACGAAAAGGATCGACTATATTCGGCAATCGGTTCTACATGAAAGAATCGGACTAAAACCGATCAATATGGAGATCCAAAGGCTAGGGAGAAAGACTTGGGCCAAAGTCGATCATGAAATACTCCCAACTATAAACAACAATTTAGACATACCAAAAAACAGTAGACGCGCAGTAGAAAGAACATCTCTATTCCCCAGTGGAAGAACCTGTGCGAGAGAGAATATACTACCTATATACACAGCAATATACAAAGGAAATTAACTTTCATAAAAAGGGGCAAAGTGCCCAAATTCAAATTCAATTTAATTCAAACTCAAATCAAAGACAATTAATTTTAACAAAAAGAGGCAAAGTGCCCAATTAAATTTAACAAACAAAGAGAAGTGAAGAAGAATAAATCAAAAAAATTAACCAAATAATAATAAGAAAAGGAAGATAGATTAACATAAACGAAAAGAGGCGAAGTGCCCAAACTAAGATTTAAACTGAAAATAATAAATGAATAACTAAATAAAATAAAACAAGAGATAATTAGCAGAATAAAAACCAAATGAAAGGCTTGAGAGCCACGACGGAGGAACATATTAAACAAATCCAATAATTATATATATATATATATATATATATATATATATATATATATATATATATATATATATATATATATATATATATATATATATATAACAATGGAAGAACCTGACTGTCATCGACGGTCAGCAACATTATTGACGGAGGAATAAATTTTTTGAAATAAACAAGAAGAAAGCATGCTAGTGGTCCTAACACCAGGGCAACCTAGTAAACATTTTCCCACTTTTGAAAACCTACCACACATTTCATCACTTACATAAATTAATTAATTAAACTTCTTTTATTGCCAACAGGCAGAAGAATCAGAAGAGGACACAATCAGCGAAGACTAAAAGACTGAAAATTCCTCCGACGACACAGAGCAAGGGGGCACACGGGTTACTCGCAGGAAAGCCCCAAAATATAACAGATCTAAATCTGCACGTAAAAGGGGTCCATCACCCAGAGATGAACTACCAGAAGGACCCTCGAATGCAGTCAGCAGAGAAAAAACCCTGGATAAACGAAAGAAAAACCAGAAAAAGGAGAAGAAACACCGATAACTTAACAGATAGGACAAACTAAAGGGAAAACGAAAAAACAAACGGAAATGGACAATTGAATTATGGATATTAAGAAATTAAAAATAATACAAATTAACACATGCGGATGGAAAGACAAGGAAATTATGTACGGAAACTTATTCAGAAATATTGATCCAGATGTTATACTAATATCAGAACATGGAAGAGACACAGAAAACGAGAAACTAAAGATATGGAACTACAATGTTATTAACACAAACCTTTAGGAGAAACAACGACGGAGCAGCAATAGCTGTCAAGCACGGATTGCCATACTAAACAATACAAAGATTGGAAGATGCATATTTAGCTATTAAAATGGAATTAAGCAACATCATTGTCGCAACTGGATACCAGCCACCTAGGCGCCCCCAATTACTGGTACAAAACTTTACTAAACTCTTCAACTATAGGATACCGGTCATTTTGATGGACGATTTAAATGCCCATTGCGGAGCTTCTGGGTACAGAAATACAAAGAGTCGGGAGACAACTTAACACGCTTATCAATAGACGTATACTGAAAAAACTGGGACCCAATTTCCCTACATACTTACGAAGAGAACACGCAACAAAACCAGACATCTGCCTGGCTAACTTCAATCTGCCCTTTAACTATTTTATGGAACCAGTGGATGTTTCTTGCAGTAACCACACTGCGCCTCTAATGCACATAAACAAAATTCCTATACAAATCCCTTCGAAGAAATGGAAGGCATACTATAGAGCGGATTGAGATAAGTACAAAGAATTACTTCAGACGTACGTGCCCAGCCCGCTTGGGGAAGCCACTCTATAGGAAATCGACGGGGAGTTGGATAGGATCAGAGAAGAAATTAAAAGGGCATAAAAGGGAGCCGTCCCCATTAACTCGTTACAAACCATTAAACAATTTAGGTGGACACCAGAAATGGTGGCTTTGAGCGAGGAGATCGGCCGGGCGGCAGAAAATATAAGAAGATTCGGAACATCAAGGGAAGCATACAATGCACTCAGGAGACAGAAAAGAGAACAAATAGCACTAATTTATGAAAAACAGAAATATAAATGGGATCAGCACATCGGGAAAATAGATGTGGAAACATCACCAAGGGAATTTTTGAAACATATCAACAGATTAAAGACTCGAACAACAAGGTATAAAATGAAAATTAAGGATGCAGGGAACAAAATTTTAGAAGATGAGGAAGAAATAGAGGCATTATTTAGAGAGCACTGGAGAAATGTATTCAAAATTAGCGAAGAAGAGAATGAGAACTATGACATTGAATTCGAACATCAGATCTTGGACGAACTCAATGGAGAGATCGAAAGGAAATACCCTTTCCACTTTGTCGAGGAAAGGAGAAACAACAACGACGAAATAGACGCAATCATTACATCTGAGGAATTAAAAGAAACCATAAAAACTTCCGACGAGAGCCCCAGGCAAATCGGGACTCACCAGATTAAATTACATCGAAGCACCCCTGAACATACTGGAGGGAGTGAGAAACGTCTTCACTGTGTGCTTGAACACGGGATACTTTCCTGATGAACTGAAAGTGGCGAAGATTATATTCATACCCAAGGCGGGAAAACCCCCAGATCAAGTGAATAACTACCGCCCCGTCTCGCTGCTAGAATTCATCGGTAAGGTATTGGAAAAAATAATAAATAACAGATTGTCCAAATTCCTCGATGATAATGGCCGAAGAAACAGCTGCCAATTTGGCTTCAGAAAAAACAGAAGCACGGAGATGGCCCTTAGAGTCATCCTTGAAAAGATAGCGAAAGCAAAGAGAGAAAAAAATGAGCGTAGACATCGTTCCCGAGACGTGTCCAAGGCATTCGACAAAGTATGGTAGAGGAGTATACAACTTAAGATACTCAGATTAGGAATGAACAACAAGATCGAAAGGATTTTATTTGATTATGTAATGGAGAGACGTGCTTATGTGGAAATAGGGTGATATCAGGGAGAAATATTCGAGCTCGCTGTGGGTTTGCCCCAAGGCGGATGTCTGAGTCTGAGTCCGTCTCTCTATTCAATCTACATAGCAGATATACCACCACCAAGAAATGAAGGCTGCTTGGACATCCAATTTGCCGACTAACCATTACGAAATCAGGTTATAAAAAGCATTTAACTGAGGGTGTAAATCGAGGGAAGAGCGGCCTGGCATTACTGTACAAGTTAGTTAACCTAAGTATGAAAAACAAGAGAAAAATTTATCAAGCCAGTACGGTCCGCGATTATTTATCCAACCATCGCGATGTACACGATCTCGAGAAGTAACCTATTAAGACTCAAAAAAGTCACCCAAAAAGCTATCTACTTAATAACAAACACCAAAAGAGGAGAAAGAAGAAGACTACGATACCTGCACAAGGAGGCAAGGATAAAGCCACTTAACAGAATAATTGCAAAAAGAGCAAGGAAAGTAATAGAAACGACACAGAATGAAGTAGGAGTTGAGCTAACCAACCAAGTTGCCCAAAGAGAAGGATGGAGATCACACAGATTATTCCCAAGTTTCCCAAGGATAGATGAGGGGGGAGAAGAAGACGAAAAGAAATCTACACCTAGAGAAAGAGATTAATACTCGTCGACGACTAAGAGTAATTAATTAACCGAAGCAACACCAGAGAATAGCATATAGTCAATTATAACTAGGATAGGAATACGAAAGAATAGATAGAGAGATTGAAACCTACACCAGTTTTTAGTAAAAATATTTACTAATAACGGTTTGAACGCCTCATAAATAACAATACTACTTTCTAACTTTATCACGCTAGCTATACTACCTGAAAGGGACAGAGATAAGCCTGACCTCCAGGCAACTAGCATCTCTTTGCAAACCTCTTACTTCCTTCAGCCTTCAGCATCTATTCGTGTTTTACTATCACATTCGCACATGGGAGTCACAGTGATACGTAGGACAGGGGTCACGATAAACTGCAAGGTTATATTTAGAGACAAGCGACACATCGTGGTTCGGATTCCACTTTAAGATGTAGGTCCCATGACTAACTAAGTCAACTTTTGTCTCCTACTATTTTCTTTGCTGTCCGATTCTAAAATCTTCTTCTTTCTCTCCCTCTCACTCCTTACCGCCGTACTCACAGTGCTTGGAGCCTACTTTGGCTCTAGACAGTGTGATTATGGGGGTCTATAAAGGAGTACCGGGCCTCCCCCTCCTCCCTCCTTGGCCGCTCCATGAGCGCCAAAGGAGACAGAGGGAGGGTTGGAAGAGCTGTTCTTTGTCTCCCACCTCTCTTTTCATTTCATTTCATTTCTTTCATTGACGAGTACGACGGATCAGAAAGCCAACACTTAAATACGCTGAAGAAACACACAAGCAAAGCGGAAAAGGAGGTAAAGTCAAGGGAAATATTTACGAAACGCTTCTGTATTTCTACTTTACCATCTTTTGAAGGAAGCTCTGAAGGAAGAATAATTTTACTCCGGTACCCAATCAACATTATGTGTGCCTAAACCCACCCACCCTTCTCCGTTGTGGAGCCGCACTAGCGATTGTGACTGCCTTTCATCGTCTCGTTCCAACTATGCCCTTTTGTGAGAAAGGCATAATTGGGAGCACTGGGGAAAGTGGGTTTGATGATTAGCCCACTGAAGAACCCGGTGTCAGAGGCACTTAGACAAGGAGCAGAACTTCTACCTCTGGAGGAAACCCCGGAGGCTAAGCCAAGACCATAGAGGGAAGTACACACGTCTTTATGTAAGCTGGATGCAGTTCTGATATTCAAACCTGCGAGGGGCAGCATCCCCGGTTAGTGATGGTTGATTCCCCACTAACCAACAAAAATTCCGCCCTACAATCACACCTCGTGAGGCCACCCTCCCCCCATGTTCACCCCCTCATCATCATCATCCAATTAAGTAGACCCACAATTGCGAAGGCGGTGACATCAACTAAAAAAAAGAAAAGGACATTAATGTAAACCCAACTCAAGATTAAGGAGGAAAAAAGAAGCAGTTAGATTGGAAACCCAACAAAGAGGAATATGGAGAGGAAGGCCCAGAGCTCCATGGCCTCAACCATGGAGCTCACCAACACAACAAGAATTCTTCTTCGGACGCTGCCAGGTCAAGAGAGACCTGAAAGAGGAAAAGTCTTCGCATTGGTCTTTGGGAAGTTAAACATCTCCCTAATAAGATTAATAGATGTCGCAACTGGTACGTCGCAATTTGCGAGAAGGAAAGCGACGTCAAGGCGCTAACAAAAGAAGCCTCAATTAATGCCCTAAAAACAATAAACCTCCAACCAAACATCCTAGCACAAATCCTGACCCCCCCTAGCATTATTTTCAGAAGGTTGGATATATGGATCGGACACCACAGGAAGGAGGAAGTAGAAACTGAAGTAGAGAGAAATCACAGCTGAGCCAAAGTCTCGGAGGTTGTAAAATTAAAAAACCGAAGAGAAAATAACGAATATAACTATGTATTCAAAGTAATATTTACCAAAACAGCAATGGCAAAGAAGGCGCAGGAAGTAGGGCTCCAGCTGTTTAACGCACGAATAAGCAACGACCAAATTGAGAGGGAAGATTTTATCCCAGTCCAAATGTGCGTCCGCTGCTTTAAAATGGAAATCCACACCACCAGAGAGTGCAAAGAAGAGCAGGAGACATGCTTACGATGCGGCGAGTTGGGACATAACTGGAGGACGTGCAAGAGCCCCCAGGAAAGATGTGCTAACTGCAAGATGGGACACAGGCCATGGCCATGGTATGCCCATTAAAAAAAGAAATTATAAGACAAAAGACCATCGAGAAGAGAGAGGCAGAAGTGACAAGAAAAAACACCATGTACCTTCAGGTCGCGAAGGCAGCCATTAATGAATACGAAGCAAAGAAGGTATACCTAAATACCAACAGCGAGATGCCAATCAAGATATTGACCTGCATAATGTACGCGCACGCGCGGAACTTTATGAGACTAGGGACGTTTGAGGATGAACTAAACGCCATGCTAGCGAACAATGGGATAAGCCCTATGGTCTTTTCCCCAAAAAACAGCATCTGGGGACATTCTTCAAATGAAGTACGCCCCGACGGTACCGCCTTACAGCACACGAGAAAGGCGCACAAAAGACAACGGAAGAAAAGACAGACACGACACAACCAACAAGAAGACAGGGCCCACGAGAAAGGCGCACAAAAGACAACGGAAGAAAAGACAGACACGACACAACCAACAAGAAGACAGGGCCCACGCATTGTAGCCCAGAAAAAAGAGAAATGGAAAAACAAAAAAGGAACCAACCTGAAGGAGACGACCACAGCTCGCAGGGTGAGAGAGAAACGACTAAAAATCATCGAAAATAAAAGTAGAACATAAACAAAAAATCGACGGAAACGATATCAACAAGATCTACGCCAGCGAAGATACCCCGTTCCCAAGAAAGATAACATAAAAAAATCTCGTCGAAGGAATCATATCCGGCAGGTACAAATGGGAGTTTGATGCCGACGTAGACGCAAAAAAGTTAGAAGATTGCAGTAATACTTGGCAATATTGAACTCAACGAGGAATACTGCGAAACTCAGACCCCGCAAGATTACAAAAAAATACCGTGTTGAAGGATAAGAAAGGACAAGAAATAAACCCTAACAGATAGGACAACCGACAGACACTAACATGTAAAGGACAAAAAACAGGCTAAGTATAATGACACTGAACGTTAGCGGATGGACAGGAAAAAACGCTGTTTAAAGTAATATCCTTAGGAAGACAGACCCAGACATAATTCTTATCAGTGGACATGGAATCGACACATGAACACAGAAAATGAAAATCTCAATCTACACGACATTAACAAAAAACTGCTCCCAGGAAAGGTATGGCGGGATGGCGATCGCGATAAAGAGAGACCTCAAGTTCAAACACTTACCTGAGCTTGATGAATCCTTTATAGCGATAACGATCCCCACTTTCGTCGGAGATCTTGTTTTAGCAGAAAGGTACCGACCTCCTAAGAGAAAGTACTTACCGCTAATCAATTTCAACACATTATGTGAGCACCAAAGAAAAGTCTTTTTCGGATTAGACCTAAACGCTAACTTGGGAGCAGCAACTCTTATTAGACCGAGACAGACTAGACATAATTTCACCTGACTTCCCGACATTCATAACTTCGCACACAGCGTCGAGGCCAGACATAATCTCGACCAGCTGCAATTTTCCATTCAACCATCATAGCAATCCGGGACCGCCCGTCCCGAGTGATCACATACCTATACTTACAAGTATTTCCCTTGCGCCCATTTAGATTCCGGTACAGACAAGGAAGTCCTTCGCCCGAGTCAACTGGGAGAGGTACAGGGAAATTCTGAGAGAATACCAGCCAGCAGATCTGAATGAGGCAACATTCGAAGAAATAGATGAAAAGTTAGAGCTATTAACAAACTCGATCATCAGGGTAGATGGGAGAGCGTCCTGACAACATCATACAGAACGCTCCCCCATCCAAGATGGACAAACGAGATGAGAAGTATAGCAAAAAAACATAGGGAACTCTATGTTCGGTTGAGACGCAGGGTAACGTGCAGGAAATTAGTGGCCGGGATACGCCGTCTCGAAGCTGAGCTAACTCGAATAATCAGGGAAAAACAGACTGAGATATGGGAATAGCTAATTGACAACATTGAGGACGAAGACAATCCCAATAAGTTCTGAAGACAGATAAAGAGACTAAGGTGTACAAACATAAGGGAAAAAACACGAATCAAGGAGGACGAATCATACATCGAGGAACCAATAGAACTCGAGGAATGGTTTAGGGAGCACTGGAGAGAAGTCTCCTCAATTACACCAGAGGACAATGAAGACTTCGACTAAGAGTTTGAGGGTGAGATCATCGACGAGCTGAATGATGTTATTGAGCGGACCTATCCGTACCCGCACGTCTCAGAAGAAAGAAAGATGATGGGTCACGGAAGGGTAATAACAATGCAGGAACTCGCTGATGTCATCAAAACCTTCAAACAAAAAGCTCCAGGTTGGTCGGGAATAACAAAAGCGAATGTAACCAACGCTCCATCGCAAGTGCATCAGGGAATGTTGAACGTAATGAACGCAGCCATGAACACCGGCTACTTCCCTGATGCGTTTAAACTTGCAAAGGTTATATTCATCCCAAAGGGGAGCAGACCTCCCGACCAGCTCCTAAACTATAGCCCAATCTTCCTCCTGGAATTCATAGGCAAGATCATTGGAAAAATCGTAGACGACAGGCTACAGAACCAGCTAGCCGAGAACGATGCGCTTAACTACCAGCAGCACGGATTCCTCAGGGGAAGAGGAACCGACACCGCGCTCGCACTCCTCTCAGAAAACCTAGCAAAATCCAGGGCGGAGGGAAAGTATGTAGGCGTAGTCCTCATACACGTACAGAAGGCCTTAGACAAGGTTTGGTTGAGAGGTCTGCAATTCAAGATCGTAAACCTTCACCTAACCCAGTCATTGAAAAGATCCTCTGCGATTATGTGATGGAAAGAAAATCGCAGATACAGATCGAGGGCCACAATGGACCGGAATTTAGCATCGAGGCTAGTGTGCCACAAGGTAGCTGCCTCAGCCCTCTACTGTATAGCATCTTCACGATAGACCTTCCTTCCATCACCAATCAAGGATGACGCGATGTATCTGCAATACGCAAATTACATCACGCAGATTGTACCGAGTACTTACAACAACGACCTATTGTAAGCTGCAGAGACGGCGGTGGAGATCGAAAACAGAGACTCGTACGAGCGTAAATGGAAGATAAAGACGAACGTCCAAAAGTTCGTCATAATTTCCATGAACCGTACGATACACGACGACATTTATGTTGGCGATCGAAACCACCACTACTCTCTGGAGGGCACAGTGCTCAGGCTCAAACTTACCGTTTGGGGATATAAGCATCACGTTGTAAACTGGATCAACTTAGCACTGATAGAATTGGTGAAACTGTTCCGCTTCCGCAAGCTGAGCAGGAGTACCTTAAGGAAACTCTACCTTTGCTACATTAGACCAAAGCTTATATACCCAGTGATAATCACCCAAATCTCAGGGATCAAGACGCTGAGATCTATGCAGAGGGTACAGAATAAAGCCTCCTTGATTATTAACCACACAAGAAGACGGGAATGCATACCGCAGAGAACACTACACAGAATAGCTGGACTAGAACCAATCAACACTTTAGCATAGGTGGTCATTATTGCGATAAATTATGGTTATAATTTATCGCAATAACGATATCGGGTTATCGGTTATCCAATTTTTTTTCGCGTTATCGATCCATCGGTATCGCCGATACTTTTGGTTCCAAACTAGCGATAATCGATAATTTCAAGTTTTGGTTCCAGTTTAGCACAGGGGCGAACCGCGCGTGTCTTGGAGGCAGAAATAGGTAGGTCCAAGCTGGAGGAGGATCCTCAAAACCTATGAGGAGATGAAGGAAAGCCTCACCAGGTAAGAAACTAGGAAACATTATTCAAATATTCTTATTATAAAGTAACGCTATATATAGTCAATAATCAATATTGTATTATAATTTTAGATTTATCGATTTATCGGTTATCACCTTATCGGGCGATAAATTTATCGCCAGTTATCGATTATCGGTTATCGCCGATAAGGTTATCATTATCGATTTATCGGTTATCGTGATACATTTTTTCGTTATCGCGCCAACCTATGCACTTTATTACAATCACAAGCAAAGAAGACATGGGATAAAGTAGAAACTGAAATATTGCCAAGTCTGGACCTGGACTTAGACATTGACATGGCAAGACTAAAACGGAAAATCACACGACGGACTAACTTCCTAAGTGGCAGGCGAACTGCTGCTGAGGAATTGACAGAACGGTTTAAATAGACTATCCTTTTATGTATTGTTTGAACCAAAGTTCATATAGAATCATCGTAATTATGACAAAAGCACTTAAAAATACCAACTTATGACCTAAATCCTTAATCTGTCTTAAATTACTTAAATCACTTATGTTGGAAAATGTTTTTCAATAAGTACTTAAAATGTATTAATTCGCCTACAACTAGAATATAAAGGCTTGAACGCCTCAAAAATATATAATTATTTAAAATATGTTTATATAAAGTAAATAAAACGTATACGTAAATGTATATTTGGAATTAAAAATAACCAGATTATGTATATATGAATTTGTATGAAAGTATAAAAGTTAGAAAAAATATGTAAAAATTTGTATGAAAATTTAAAGTGAGATTAAATATATATGTTAAAATATGTATGAAAGTTTAAAGTTAGAACAAATATATATGTCAAATTTATATGAAAGTATAAAAGTTGGAATAAATATAGATGTAAATAAAAGAACGAAAAAAAGTATATGTATATATGTGGGTATAGATAAAGTTTAAACAAAAGAGAAGAAATATAAATAAAAAAAGAATATATATATAAAAAGAGTTTATCAAAAGCAAGAATTGTTAAAGCATAAAGATACAAAAGAGTGAGAAGAACATAGCAAAACAAAAATGCAAGAGATGCCCCAATCATCAGGGCAAAATATCAATGGTGTGTTTTCACCAAACTATCTCTACCACTATCTATATACTACTAAAAACTTTGAACATCATCATCATTCTTTCATTGACGGCCGAACATTCACCTACTACGCTCTGCTGACAACCTTCGGATAAAGCATTTTTGCTTAGTAACGGACCTTGAGCACCGCCTACATAGAAGAGCGCCTATTCTGGAAGTATTTCGGAGAATTACGCTTCACCCTTCAAAAAGAGAAACACTTTTTTTCATCGAAGATTCATAACAAAATGAGGGCTTAAGCACCTCACTGCTCCCATCCATCGCCCTGCGTGTGAACCTGCTCGGATGTCTGCTATTCATTGATTTCGTCTTAACTATGTCCGCCACTTGGACTGACATAATTAAGGGCTTATGCGAAAACTGGTTTGAGGATTAGCCACCAGCGGAAGCGTAATTCAGAAATTATCTCGAAACTGGGGCATAACTGCGAGTCCCGGACGGAAGAGAGATCCTCATCGCCCGGGGGACCCGGCCAGAATCATAGAGGGAAGTACACCCGTCTCTATGTAGTTGGATGCAGCTATGGCGTAAGTACCCGAGAGGGAGTGGCAAAACTTTAGCGGTCGTTGATTCGGCCGCTAATGCATCAAGTCCACCATAATTCCCTCCTCTTGAGGTTCCCACTTGAGATCCATCCCATCCATATATCACCCATCATTCTGGCAACAAATGAGCGGGGGACCAACAGGAAAATGGACAGGGGCGTTTTTTCACCATTTTTTGGACTCGTAACGTAACATATCTGCACTAACCGCTACCTCCCTTACCACTTCATAACTTTCTTTTTCACATAACTATTCGGCCTATTCTAACGAAATTTGATACCCTTATGTTGTTTTACACTCTCTTTCGAATGATATAATTGTTAGAGTTCTTCCAAGGTTATCAGGGGAATTATTGAACGTTTTGAAGGTCATAAGGTCATAAATCAGAATAGGTGAGAGCACACAACTTTTTGTTCAGCAGACCTTGTTTTCAATCCAGTCAACGACGGATATCTCTGCTAGTATATATATATATATATATATATATATATATATATATATATATATATATATATATGTATATATATATATATATATATATATATATATATATATATATATATATATATATATATATATATAAATATATTAAAGATAATGGTAAACCACAATATTTGAATCAAGATTTTATTTCTAAATAAAATCTTGATTCAAATATTGCGGTTTACCATTATCTTTCACTGATATACATCGCGTTAATTTGATATCTTCCATTCCATTATATATATATATATATATATATATATATATATATATATATATATATATATATATATATATATATATACATATATTATAACAGATCCAATACCATATCGCAGAGGACGACGGCTAGTGACTGATGCG
Source organism: Ceratothoa steindachneri (assembly GCA_963969495.1). Classification (NCBI taxonomy): domain Eukaryota; kingdom Metazoa; phylum Arthropoda; class Malacostraca; order Isopoda; family Cymothoidae; genus Ceratothoa; species Ceratothoa steindachneri. Next base: position 53,134,728 of record OZ018324.1, read on the forward strand.
ATGATGAACTATATCCATTGACAAATCTCTGCCTACGATTTGTAACCCGTCCTCAATCCATTTTAGTACACTGCCTCCTAAACCGAGCGATTTTAACTTTATTTTCTCTATGTGGAATTGTGTTAAAAGCCTTTTTGAAATCGAGATGAACTGCATCAACAATATTAGCTTGGCCAACGCACCGTGGGATCATTTCGTGAAAAAATCAAGCAAATTCTTAAAGCATGAGAGTCCACGTCGAAAGCCGTGTCGTGTGTCCTTTATTAAGTTATTTAACTCCAAATGATCCACGATAAAATCTCTAACAGTAGACTCCAAGAGTTTACCAACGAACGAAGTAAGGAAGTTGGAGCGATAATTTGTAGGACTAGTATTGATGCCTCTTTTGAAACACGGCATAACATCTCTCTTTTTGAACTTTTTAGGAACAATTCCTTCGCTAATAAACTTTTTGAAAATTGTACAAGAGGGTTTTTAAAGTCACTAATTCTTTAAGGTGGATCGGATAGATTTTTTCGGGACCCCACACTGGAAATTTTCTGTTCTTAATATAAAAACTAATTTCATCTTCAGTTATTCAATATTTTAAAGATTAGTGTCTTCGTCAAAATTTATTACGTCTTCTATTGTAGTTAAGTTATTTGTATCGCCGACGGTTAAAAAAATTACAAAATGATCATTTAATGCCTTCACCACGCGATCTGAATCGTTCCTAAGGGCACCCTCGATATCTTTAAGAGGCCCGGTGCACTCTCTCATTGGCTTATGATTATTTACATTTAAAAATCAGTATGGTTCGTGTCTTGACAACCACGCTAACTAGTTCTTTTTCATAGTTCCTTGCTTCTCTTCTTATTTTGCGTTTCACAAGGCACCGATAATAAAGGAATTGGTTTCTATTTTCTACACTTTTGCTGTTTTGTAAATAATATACAATCGATTACGTTCCCTTATGCATTTTTTTTTATTTCACTATTTACCAACGCTACCTCGTTTGATCCATTATAACCTCTAGGTCCATAGCGTTTTAGTGAAAAATGAACGCCGAAAATTATTAAATATTAACTGGGTATTTTCAACGTTTAAAATTTCACTCCAATTTAAAAGTTTTAGTTAAGCGTGAAAAGGATAAAACTTTTAAAAATGTAAAGTTCGCGATGAGAAGAGAGATCTCGTGAACATTTTTTAGGAATATTTAGATTGAATCGAATTATGTTCTGATTGTTGTTCCCAATTGTTTCGCCAACCAGTATATTCCCAATTAATTTCTCTTCATTTAACAAAATTAAGTCTAATATTTTCTGTTCACGTGTCAGCTCGTTTACATTTGGATGCAGAAAGTTATTATTTATGAATTCTAGAAGTCATTTAGAAATTCTATGTTAAAAAGATTCAAGTCACCGCATATAACCGTTATTTTTTGTTTCATTAAGGTTAAAACCGTTTCCAAAATAATACTATTTACTCTTCTATTTGCATGTGTGGCCTATATCCCACGACGAAATTTATTTTATTACTATTTATCAAAAGCTCTATAGCTAAAAGTTCAGACGTAATATCTATTTTGATGCCTTTCATTATCGTGAGTAGTTCATTTATCATGTATAAAATAATGCCTCCACCTTTTCTTTTAGAACAATCCCTATTAAAAAATATATAATGATGTAGGTCAAATTCTCAACAAAAGGTCTCTTTTATCACTTTCTATCCATGACTCTCTAAGTGCATTTTAGTTAATATCCCCTTTTGTGCTAATCAAGGAAGGGGCGTTTCCTCGCACCCGCCTCACATCGAAGTGAATAACATACCAATGCCATCTTTATTTAATGTCATACGGAATAAAAAGAATTCCCAAATTTATAATTTAAAATTCACCTATGCGTGTGGCCTTTTTTGGCTAAGGCAAGGATTTCTCTTCTACCAAAGATACATACCGTGTAGTAGCTGACGCGTCGAAAAGAGAGAGAAGCTTAAAACTCTACTTGAATGGAGTCTTTTGAAGACTCGAGAATGGTCGAATGGATAAAGCGCTACCTACGTCCGTGTCCACTCAGCAACACACGGAGGCGACAGTTCGCCCACACCACTGCTCCCTCAACTATTTCTTTATTTTCCATATTTCTTCTCCCCATCCGAAAACCTCATTAGGATTTTGGGAGTGAATAAGATTCAATAATTCTAATATAGTTGTATTAAATCTGGCACATGTTAGGGGACTCATTTGGGTAAGGGAGTTCTTTCATGTCATCTTACTTACCACCCCCACTTTTTTGCTGCCTGGCAGGGTACTCCATCTTCCATTATATATTGATTATCTTATTATAATTCTGATGTTTTTTTCTTATCCAGTGGGTTTAGAATAATTCAATGGGATACCAATGCTTATGTTCCGGAGATACCCCGTGCGGGTTCACATAATAGGTATTCCACGAATTCCAGGCGACAGACGAAACAGAAATTCCAAGGATCTAAATTGGAAAACGCACGTTGAATATTTAATCAAAAAGGCAAACAAATGTTTATTTATCATCTATAGGGCCAAGCAATTTAAATTTAGTGTGAAAACTATGTTTACACTCTATACTCGGTGCATTCGTACCAGTTTGGAGTAAGCTGTGCCCGTGTGGCACTCAGGATTGACGGCACAGCAGACACTCCGTATTGAACGAATACAAAAGAGTTTTCTGCATCATCCTTTTGTTGATCATTATAAGGATTATGAAACAGAGTTTGGATTCTTGAGACTTCAACACTCCATGAAAGGCGGGAGCATCTCTGTCTTAAGTTCACCAGGGGTGTCTTGGAGTCTGAACGCCAGAGGAACCTGCTACCACCATATCTAGATCAAGTACACCATCGGAATACCAGGAGGAGTTCAAGAACTCTCAGATCGATTGGGAGCAGAACCACAACTCTACAATTCTTTACTTAGTGAGGATTGTACAACTCAACGATATGACTCGAGAATATGTGATAGTAATAAATCACTGTAATACAATAACTGAATAAACTTTATTTTGTTCAAAATATTATATTAATTATAATTATGTACAAATATTATTAGTATATAAATTGAATTTTGTTAACCAAATCACTATGTTCACAAATATAATAATGTTTTTGTAACTTTCTTGGAAATGAACTATTTATTATTATTAGAAGAGAATTGAGGGCGGCATCACTGACTTCATTTAAATTACTCCTGGATTTAAAAAGAAAAGATCTTCACCAACTGCATTGTGAAGTATCAATTCTTGTGTCTTGGAGAATCCTGTACGTATTCATATATTAGGTACTTCATAAATGATAGATGGCCACGAATCTTTAAGTTTAATGTCAAGACCGACCGAGGACCAATCCCCTTATCCTACCCCTGCACCTTCCTATCTAATTAGCTATGGATACTCGCGTGCAGGAGGTCATATAATCAAATTATAAATAAAATAATAAAATGCGCAATATATGCTGATGATGGGGCTATTTAGATGACCAATGAGAAACTTTACGAAACTTTGAGACAGATTTAGGAAGCTCTAAAATCAATACCTGAATTGTCATGTCTTAATGGTTTGAAATTTTCTTCTAAAAGTCCATGTGTAACTTTTAGTTAGCGTCCCTTCCTACTCCCCCGCCACTTGTGGTGTCAGATGGATAGATCCCATTCAATACTTTTAATAAGTTCTTAAGACTTATTTTAAATAGGACTCCTACGTGGAATAAACATATCACCTCAGCTAGTGAACATTATTTTAACATTCTTCGGGACACTAAATGTGGATCCCATCGTAAAGCCTTATTGCAATTATACAAATTTAAATTATTGAAGTTTTCTCTTTGACTCTGTATCCCAATCAGCACATTAAAATAAATATGATTCAATACAGAGCTATTCGCCTGGAAACGGGGTGCACTCAAATACACCAGATTAGATAATCTAAAGGTTGAAGCATTCCTTCGCCCCCGGCTTCTCGGCAGCTCCAATTAGGATTCACCTCTGTGTAAAAATATAGCTTTACAACATCCAGTTGCCCATCATATGAGATAATTTTTTATATATGTTTTACCTTTCTCGGCTCCACTCGTTACCATTTATAGGCAGAATTAAAACCTTGTTTAACAACTTATCTATGTCCCTTAAAAGCATTAGGTTAGACCCACTCTTCCTGGTCTTTATCTCCAAAGTCCGCCCTGTTAGCTTTGATTATTCTCTCTTAAAACTACCCAAAGCCACTAGAATGCCCTTTATATACAACATAAGATTTATATCACTTCAACATCACTACAAAAGCTGGGCTATTAATTGCCTATACATTTCGATCACAAACAACAGAGGGTACTGGATGTACTCTCAAAGTATGCGAAAAAGTCCTACATTACCATCTTACAGTTCATTGCTCTAATTTTACTGCTAAACCTTATGCAATATAAAAGACAATATAAATTTGGCCTGCAAGCAATATAATCACACTTCACATCACACAATTTAATTAATAGGGTTCACTTTCTCCTGCAACTTTTAAGCACATATCACTTTATTCTTCTATGGATTCTAAGTTATTCTGGTACTTTGGGCAATGAGGAGGTAGATAGAACTTCAAGATCCTCCACATTGGAGAAGAATATTGTCAATCGTGGCAACTCACAGTTAGAACTTAAGTTTCTTTCATGGTGAGTCACCCTTACCCAGCCTGCCTCACGTAAAAGGCACTCCCAGAAGAATCGACCCGGTAACCACCAAGCTGGATCGAGAAACCTATCTGGGTACCCAGGAGTGGTAACGAATCTATGTAGCTGGCACATCCCTTTGCTAACTAACCCGCTCACAACTGGGCTACATGCCATACCCTATAGATTACCCTCTTCCCTGATCATAAGATTTTGAACTTTTGATCTGGTGTGGTTTATTTTATTTATTTATTTTTACTTTTTACCTAAGCTACAATTGGGGTGGTGTAAATAGGTTTGTTTGTCTATGCGTAAACACAAATATGCATGTATTTATGTATGTAATATTTTTAATTATTTCTCATTATTCACTAGAGTTGATAACTAACGGGCCTCTTAATCATTTTTTTGTGTCCTGGAGCCTGACTCAGGACTAAAACATTTCTCTCATCCTTAATCTATTACTGCAGTATTTTTATCTTTTGCAGAAGTAAACAACCCACAGAGTTTGGTTGTCATTGCAAACACCCAAATAACAACTTTACACGACTTAATATAAATATTTTAATACTACAGATTCAGGTGTAAATAATCCTTAGTAGTTGTATTCACCCAAAACTAAAAATAATAAATTCGCTGAAGATGTCATATGTCTATGACGAAAGCTCTGCTCAACTCTAGGTAAAAAAAAAGAAAGCCTTCATTTCCTTTTTTTTTTAATCTAACACAAAAACAAATTCATAAGAAAATAAAGAAATATTCAAGGTAATATAGACTTATAATAATGGTAATAATAACGGTAATAATGATACTGATGATAATAATAATTATTATTAAGAACATAAGAACATAAGAAAAGAAGGAGACTGCAAAAGACCATTCATGGCCTACACTTGGCAGCTCCTGTCCTACACTTGGCAGCTCCTGTTATTTATTAATTAAAAGATTTTATTTGAAATTAACCGTAGAATTTCCACAGGTCCCGCTAGTTATTATTTTTGAAAGTTAACAATAGAAAGTAAAAAAAAAAGAGAAGAAAATATCTCCACGAGAGTTTGTGAGGAGAGGCATGTGAAAGAAGTCTATCAAGTCTAATTTGGCGATCGAGAGTGAGAGTGCGCTCAACCCACCAGCTCTTCCCCCACCCCCCCTTCACCCTATAATGTAGATCTGGTCCGCCACGAATAATTGAGTGTCTAATTTATTTACTCCATTTGAGAATAACATCGTGATTCCTTCAACAGGCAAAATATATTTTGAGAATTGATGTCGCCAGCAAAACCCTTTGTTGCGATCCAAACAACTCACCAAATCTTAACAGATTCGTTATCAAATTTGATTGTTAGTTGTAAATAATTTATGCGGTAGGGGGAAAGGGGGGCAGACTCCGATCCGATCATCCTTGCCCTTATTCTCAACCTTTACAACATCGGACTCAAACCAACCAAGTTTTTCGTCGCGACCTTTACGCATTGGGGATGGGGGAGGGCGTATTATTCCAATTTTGGTCTTGGTACTAATTAAGGCGAGTCGTTGTCGCTGTCTAGCTAAATTTATTCTTCTGGAGGCATTGAATTCAATTCAGAGATTTAAAAATTAACATTTACGTAGAAAAAAATGGATGATATGAAGAAAAGTCAGCCTGAAGCTTACACTTGAACATAAGCACCTTTGTTTTTATTTTCGATCTGAGAAGCCGCCCCGAACTTTTCTAACCTGAGGTGTCTGCAGTCCCCGAAGGTGTTTGGGTTTGGGGATTTTATTAAAAGATAAAGAGTTGTGTTTTGTATGTTTTTTTTATTTATTGCTTTTATTAAAAGATAAAGAGTGCCGTTGTTTCGTAGGTTAAATCAGGCGTTTTTGGTTTATTGATTTTATTAGACGATAAAGAGTTGTGTTTTGTAAGTTTGGTTTGGTTGTTTGGTTAGACGATGAAGAGTTATGTATTGTGTGTTGATGACTACTTTTTCTGTTAATTACACTGGGGAACACCCTGTATTTGATGAATTGAAAAAAGTACATTTTCCTACCTAATTCGGGCATACTGAATTTAAATATGAAATCATATTCTCTCTAAATGCTACAGATTTTTCGTAATATCAATAACTAATATTATACAATAATTTTTATTTTATCACGCCTATCATCATGCCCTAAAGTAATTTTGAATCATCCTTTTGCGTTATTTATAGTGAAGCAGGTTTTTTGCACAAACATTTTATTGCATATGAGAAGAAACCTGAATTACACATTAGGATTACAAATACTGTAATCAAATAGAGGCTAATTTATTAATGACCGTACATCAGGCTGAAGGACCTCTTCTTGATTTCAATCGGGCAATAATTTGCGTTTCTAACTCTTTTTCTTGTGAGTCTTCTCTGGCTGATCTCTTCTAATCGTCCAGCAGTAGTCCGCCATCATGTGTCTATCCCAGTGACCTTGGTAGCGCTCTTCCATCGTCATCAAATCCAGATGGAAGCGTTCCCCTTGTTCGTCGCTCACGGCTCCCAGATTCTCTGGGAATCGGTCGAGGTGACTATTTAGGAAATTCAGCTTGAGACTCATGTTGCATCCCCGAATACGATATGCTAAAAGCATATTAGTAACCAGATCCTCGTAGTTATGCGCTTTAGTGTTTCCCAAGAAGTTTCGAACAACGGCAGAAAATGAGAGCCAGGCTGCCTTCTCTTTTTCATTCATGGTGTTCACGAATCTAGAATCACTCAGAAGTCTTTGGATTTTGAGGACCATCAAATACTCCTGCTTTTATTTTTTCGTATGAAAAGCAGGAAACGCCGATATTATGTGCTGAAAACAATCATTGTCAGTGCTCAACGCCTTGACATACTGCTTCATGAATCCCAGTTTAAGATGAAGGGAAAACGATCTACTCTTGACTTACGATTGGCTCATTAACAATGTTTGACACTCCTGCTTCCAAACTTTCCCAAACTGGTTAATCTTTTGGGGACGTGTTTATCACGGGCTCGACTGTCCCACATACAGATATAGCATGGAAACTTTGTATATCCCTTCTGATGGCTAAGGAAGAAGTTGACCATCTAAAGGTCTACACATATGATCCAATTGTGTTAATGGTACTTAAGTAAATCCATCACCATTCTTATATCATCGTGAGTTTCTCGCAGATGGACAGAATGACCGATAGGAACTGCACCAAAGTCATTGCCATCATGCAAAAAGACACACTTGAGGCTACGCTTGGAGCTATCCAAAAACAGTCTCCACTCAAAAGGCGAAAAGGTGCCAAGACCCAACTAGGTAAACAGACTAGGAACATCGTGGCAGTATACAAATTGTTTGTCCTCAGAGAAATACTTAACAAATGTACTCTCCTTTGTCCGGTAATATGATACCCGTACCGACCTGTCAAGCATATGTCTTTCACTCAACCTGGAGGCTCTAAGTTCTGCAGCTTTCTTGCAGAGCGCCAAATCATGTATCAAGTCATTCAAATCCTCTTGATTGAAACAGTGAGCTGCTAATGACTGTTCAGCATCTGATAATGAATAGACAGACTCTGAATCCATTTCGTGGACGTCCATATCAGGTACATCATTTTCATCCTCGGAGGAAGCATATCCACTGAAAATAGGAACTAGTAAAGACTCAGAATGAGGTACTGGCCAAATCGCCGAGGGAATGTTGGGGTAGTCGATCTTGTGCCGATTTTTCTTGCCAATCCCTTTAGTATTCACCAGACAGAAATAACAGTCCGATACATGATCCTTTGGCTCTCGCCACACCATGGGGATTCCAAAAGAAGGATAATTTCTCTTTCCTTTCGTCCACTCACGAAGATGTTCCACCAAACTCTGGCAAACAGCATGTGGGGCCCACTTCTTATATTGATCACCAAGAGGAACATCAAAATATGCCTTATAAGTGGAAGGTGTCTGGATCATTAACGCAATTTTCTCTTGACGAAGCCATCACTCTAACATGAGACCTAAAAAAAGAAACAATAATGTCAATATTTTGCACAATAATACTTATTACTATCTTACTACTATGTACTGTGAAGTATTTGCTTTCTACAAGCACCCTCTCTGTCCGTCCGGAGGGAGGTTTTCGGGTAAACGAGAAAATAGAAATTACAGAATAACTATAGCATGTGGGTAAAAATGGATTATATATTTGAAGTCAGCATGAGAAACGAATTAAAATTGGCAGATAAATCTAAGTCACCAGAAAATGTGATTAAAATTGTTCTCCTGTGTTATTTGAAGTTGTTAGATGATTAGGATTGTTTTTTATTAGAAACACCCTTCCCGCAAGAGCTCTGAGTTCCGTTCAACGTTCGAAACCTACACCTAAAAGTTAAGCCGCTCAACGAAAGTTTGGGGGCGGAGGGAGTGCTTATCTTCATATGATCGCCTAAATTTAACTATCGATTAATTATAAATTTGGTATTTCAGGGCGAAATGGAACTACAAATGAGATATCCTCGTATTTGGGAAAATCGAAGGAGCCCCATTTAATAATAAGACATTTTTGAAGAAATATCCTTTTTTGCTCAGGTTTCGGTTGGTTTGTTGGGGCTAAATATGAAAGAGATCCTTGTATTTTATTAGAGTTCTGGACAGACAAAAGATGTCCTTGATCTTAGTTAAGATATTGTGTAAATTTCTAAATTAACATTAATTAGGATTATTATTTCGAGTTAGCGGGGTGACCAGTTCTTTGTCACCTTTGTTGCCTTTCAGCTTCACATAGGGGAAATAAATATAGTATAATTTGAGAACGAACTGCCTGTAAGGAGCAGCGAGTGAAGTTTGGTATGTGAGTTTTTGCTCTGGTGCAGACCCAATCGTTAATCTAGAGTAGGGCCTCAAAGGAAGCATATATATATATATATATATATATATATATATATATATATATATATATATATATATATATATATAAATATATATATATATATATATATATATATATATATATATATATATATATATATATATATATATATATATATATATATATATATATATATATATATAAGCAAAATTATTGCAGTAACGCAATTAATTATGCGGCTAAAAGGCTATTTTGGGCTTTGAGGAAAACTGTGTCTGCCAAAAATAGCCTTTTAACCGCATATATACGAGTATATATATATATATATATATATATATATATATATATATATATATATATATATATATAGAGAGAGAGAGAGAGAGAGAGAGAGAGAGAGAGAGAGAGAGAGAGAGAGAGATTGATAGATAGATAAATAGATACAATTCGAGAAACGCGAGACAAATAAATTTCTTGCAGGATGTCTAGATTTGGCAAAAAATCCTTTTATAGAACGGAAATCCCTCCCGCATACAATTTTAAGAACTCCGTTATTTTCCCGTTTTCTGGCTCCTTTTCCTTGCTTCTCCGCCTTTTGAATAAGTTCAATATTTCTGTTATATTCAACTATCAGTCTACCAGTTTGCCCTAAGCAATACTTTGGGCAAACCGGTAAATCATTAAGCGTACGCCTGACGCAACATAAATACAATATTAGGAAGGAGGAATGCAGCCGCGCTCTCTTTGTCCATTTTCGGAAAACAGTCACCCTATCAATTGGAATTCGGCTAAATTTATTTACAAATCTAATTACTTTAATATTTCCCCTGATCCCTTTAAACTAGACCCTGTTATTAAAATGCTTATTTATAACGAAATTATCCATTTTAAATCTCAGCCATTTGATTTATTAATTTAGTTATGTCTCTTTTGTTTATTCTTATGTATTCACAATCGGGTATGTATGTACTTAGTTTAGTCACATAAATGTCTACATTCTTTGTGCACAGGTTGGAATTTTCCGGAAGTAGACCTTATCTATTTAGTTTTATACTTTGCATCCGTCTTTGATATTACTTTTCTATTTTAGGTCCTTTCGTTGTACATGGGCGGGGCATTGCTCTTCTGTTTCACACATATATATTTAAAGGGTGTTCCAATAACTTGGACAGATTTTAAATGTGAGTTAAGTTTAAGCGTCTAATGATTTCTTTTTTTTGCTTTCAGATTTAACAACTTCAGTCTTTGTCAATTTCAATCATGCAAAGTTTAACAATCGAACAACGTGTTAAAGTAATCGGAGCCTATTACGAAAATGGACGTTCAAAAAGAAACGCATTTCGGGCACTTCGCGATTTTTGGGGTCAACATAATCGACCAACCGAGAGTGCAATTAGGAAAAATTGTCCGTAAATTCAAACAAACGGGGTCAGTGGCAGATATGAAAACGCCATTACGTGCTCGTTTACGCCGTTCAGCTGAAAACATTGCTGCAGTGCGCGAGTATATGGCCGAAAATTCAGACGCCTCTATTCGTCATCGCGCGCAGGAATTGAACCTCTCCACAACAACGTTACATCGAATTTTGACAAAAGATTTGTCTCTACACGCTTACAAAATTCAATTGACACAAGAACTGAAGACTGCTGACCATTTGAAGCGCCGTACATTTGTCAAATGGGTGCACGAGCAAAGACAAGCCGATGATGATTTTTCGCAAAATTCATCTTTAGTGATGAAGCCCATTTTCATTTTGGTGGATTCGTTAATAAGCAGAATTGTCGCATTTGGGCTGATGAAAATCCCAGGAAGATTGTTGAACAGCCACTGCATCCACAACCGATCACTGTTTGGTGTGCATATTTTGCTAGCGGAATCATTGGGCTGTATTTCTTCGAAAAGGATGCCGGGAATTCTGTTACGGTGACAGGCGATTGATACCGTGCCATGACAACCAACTTTTTATGGCCTGAATTGAATTCTATGGATGTCGAAGATTTGTGTTTTCAACACGACGGCGCCACATGCCACACAGCCAATGCAACAATGGCTTTATTGAATGAGAAGTTCCCAGGTCGCATCATCTCTCGAAACAGCGAGGTCAATTGGCCTCCACGATCGTGTGACTTGATGCCGTTAGATTTCTTCCTTTGGGGTCATCTCAAAAGTAAGGTCTATGCCAACAAGCCAACAACAATTCAACAGCTGAAGCATGAGATAATAAGGCATATTGGTGAGATCGAGGAGCAACTATGCAGAGACGTCATCAAAGATTTGACCATAGAGTGGAGGTGTGCCACCGAAGCCTTGGCTGACATTTAGGCAATATTATTTTTCACACATAATTGCCATGACTCAAATAACATGATCCAATAGTGAAATCAATAAATTTTTACCAATAACACTGTTTTATTTACTGCTAACTTCAATCCGTCTTAATATATATATTATATATATATGCTTGGAATATCCTAAAGGAAAATAATACACAGAATAAGCCCAAGCGCTTTCGTGTTTACATCATCAGGGGCAGAAGAACAATGGAATAGAGAAACAGTCAATAAACAGAGAAATGTGACGTCATTCAAACATACTGACGAACAAAGACAATTGTTTAGGGGGGGGAACCAACTGACGAACAAATGAATAGCCCATCCGCAGAACTACAATATACAAATCAATTAAACAAATTAAATTTATATTGTAAACAAATATTATTCATGATCCAATTATCTAATTTAAAAAGACCCTCACTTAGATTGAAATTAATGCTAGGGGAGAATTTGATCATGGCCGATTCGATTAAATTTCTTTCAATAAAATTGGGAACAAAAATAATGGATTTCGTCGCCTTAGACACGATGGTACACCGTACGCCGCAAGGTTTTAAGTTCTCGGTTTTCCGGAAGCCAACTCATGTTTCGTCTTAAATCCATTATTATTCGAATCATCAGCAAAAAACTAAAAAATCAGTTTTTATTTCTTTGTATTTGCGTGCTTTTAGAGTATGTGACCCAGAATTTATCGATGAAGAGTTAGAAGCAATCAAAATCATTAGTAAAAAGTTAAATTTTCCATCTTATTTTCTAAATGATTCCCTGCGCAGAGCTAAGCAGTCCTTTTCTGGAAATAAAATCAAATACTCATTTACGGGAAATATTTTAACGCTCCCTTTTAATAAACATTTGTCTGATGTTCCGAAATTATTAAGATATTTTAATGTTAATGTTGTATTCTCTAATAATTCCATGTTAAAAAACTTAGTAATTAAAAATTCTCCCCCAAATAAAATGGCCTGCATTTATAAAATTCCGTGCAAATCTTGTATTGGTTTTTACATAGGCCAGTCAACAAAAAGCCTAGATGTGAGAATTAAACAGCATAGGTAGTGTTGTCGAACGGGGCAAACTTCAAATAATTTGTTTATTCATCAATCTACTTAACACCATCAAATAGATTGGTCTAAGGCGAAATCCATTATATTTGTTCCCAATTTTATTGAAAGAAATTTAATCGAATCGGCCATGATCAAATTCTCCCCTAGCATTAATTTCAATCTAAGTGAGGGTCTTTTTAAATTAGATAATTGGATCATGAATAATATTTGTTTACAATATAAATTTAATTTGTTTAATTGATTTGTATATTGTAGTTCTGCAGATGGGCTATTCATTTGTTCGTCAGTTGGTCCCCATCCCTAAACGATTGTCTTTGTTCGTCAGTATGTTTGAATGACGTCACATTTCTCTGTTTATCGACTGTTTCTCTATTCCATTGTTCTTCTGCCCCTGATGATGTAAACACGAAAGCGCTTGGGCTTATTCTGTGTATTATTCCTTTGGGATATTTTAAGCATCTTTGATGACGTGTTTTTTGGTGATTATTTTTGCATATATATGATAGTGAAACCACTGTATAGGAGCCAAAAATTTAATTTTCGAAACTAGTTTCAGTATGTAGTTTATCATACCCCCTTCAGTCGTATTCACTACATACTGAAACTAGTCTCATATACCATAACTCGCCATTGAGTTATTTTACATATATATATATATATATATATATATATATATATATATATATATATATATATATATATATATATATATATATATATATATATATATATATATATATATATATATATATATATATATATATATATATATATATATATATATATATATATATATATATATATATATATAATATATATATAATTAAAAGAGATTGGAAAGATGCCCCGAGAGAGAGCACCAGTTTCACTTGGGGCACTGGGGTCCGTGATTCGGATTTCATTTTACACTGAAGCTCTTCCCTAATAAAGCAGGCGGAACGATTCGCTGATCCCTCCCCCCCTCAACCTCCTCCCCCTATAAAATGGACATTTTTTCGAATTTTCTCCTATGGAATGTTTTAGGACAACATTTTTAACCCAAAGGAAATTACTATCCGCTCTAATTTTAGATGAATTCATTATTTAAATAATGGAAAAGTATATTTCCCTCTACTCCAGGAAGAAGCATGTACAAATAGGTGATTATAAGATCAACAAACCACAAATACTCCAAATTTTTATAGGGGCGATTACGCTAAATTACGCAACTTGCTAAATCAGATTAGGTGGCGTATAGAATTCAGGGGGAAGAATACTTATGAGATGTGGGACAATTTTAAGACTATATTTAAAATAGTCGAGGAGCGATGGATTCCAATGAAGGCTATTAGGAAGAAATGTAGGAAGCCGTTGTGGTGAAATCAGGAGATAGCTAGGTAAATTTCTGAGAAAGTACTTTTGACAATTTAAATCATTATAGGTCGACCAGAAATGAGTTAAATAAGATTATTAAGAAGAGCAAAAGGGCGGCAGAAATTAATTTAGCTAAAAATAATAATAAAGATTCAAGAAAATTATTTAGCTATGATAGAATTAATAACAAATCTAACAGTGATAAAATAGGGCCTATTAGATATGAAGGGGTTTTGAAAGAATCTGATGAGGAAATAGTAGAGATTCTTAGTGATCATTTTTCTTTAGTATTTACACAAGAGAATCAAGATAGATTAATTGATGATAATTCTAGGTCAAGGGAAGTAGTGTCGAATGCCATTAATGTGAACAGGAAAATATTTAAAGGGCTTATATTGGAGTTAAATACTAGTAAGTCATCTGGCCCAGACAACATTCATTCTAGGCTACTCAAAGAAGGTGTAGATAGTATTGCAGTAGCTCTTGAGAAGATATATACTAGATCACTAGAGTTTGGAGAAATACCGATTGATTGGAAATTAGCGAATGTAGTGCCAATTTTTAAAAAGGGAAGTAAAGAGGACCCGAATAACTTTAGGCTGATAAGCTTAACTTCTATGGTTTGTAAAGTTCTTAAGAAGATACGAGTTAAGAAGGGGATTTCTGAACATCTAGAGTGTGGTAGGTTAATAAATGATGCTCAGCATGTGTTTAGAAGAGGTAGATCGTGTTTAACAAATTTACTATATTTTATGGATTATGTTACTAAACAATTAGGTAAGGGAGAGAATGTTATGTAGTTTACTTAGATTTTAGCAAAGTTTTTGATAAGGTTCCACATAGGAGACTAGTTCACAAATTAAAAATGCATGGGATATGTGGTAAAGTTTTGAATTTGATAACTGAATGGCTGGAAGACAGGAAACAGAGAGTTGTGCTGAATGGGGTGAGGTCACAGTGGAGGGACGTTATCAGTGGCGTACCTCAGGGATCTGTTCTAGGTCCTTTATTATTCATAGTTTATATAAATGATCTTGGGGAGGCTGTAAATAGCAAAGTGTCAATTTTTGATGATGCCACTAAATTGGCAGCTGTAGTCAAGGAAGATGAGGGTAGCTTTAAGGTGCAGAGTGACTTAAATATGTTATTAGCTCGGGCTCATAAGTGGCAGATGACTTTTAACCTTAAAACATGCAGTTCTTAACATGGGAAGGGATAATAAGGAATTTAGCTATGAAATGGATGGGCATTGGCTGAATCCAGTTGAGGATGAGAAGGACTTAGGTGTAGTAATATATAGGTCACTGAAGTGACCTAGCTACAAGAGTAAAGAGCTTATCCTTAAACTCTACAACTCGTATGTTAGGCCACATTTAGACTAATGTATACAATCATCGTCACCACATTTTAGACATGAAATCAACCTGCTAGAGTCACTACAAAGAAGGGTACAAAAATAATACTTTCCCTGAAGCACCTTGAATATGAAGATAGACTGAGGGTATTAAATATGTTCTCATTTGAGAAAAGATGTGTGAGGGGAGATATGATTGAGCTTTTTAAAATCTCTTCTAGGATGGATAAGTTGTATTCTAGCCAATTATTTGAGTTGGAAGGTAATATTAGGACTAGGGGTCACCACTTAAAAATTAAAAAACCGAGGTGCAGGTTGGATGTTAGAAAATATTTTTTCACCTGAGACAGTAGACAGTCCAAACTTGAATGTTTTCAAATGCACATTAGATGATTATATGGGGAGGGAGGGTTAACTTTTTTATTGGGGGTTAGGTGTATTCTGGACTCATTCCTGCGGATGCAGTTTTTTATTATTGTATATTATGATTGATTTTGATTTTGATGAGTTTTGCTGATGATGATTTTTGTTTTTGACACATTCCTGTGGATGGTTCTAATTGTATATTGTAGATGCATGATCTGACACAATCCTATGGATGCATTTTGTGGGTGGGTTTTGACAGATGCAGATGACCTTTGATAGGCCCTTGTGGCTTTTGTCATCCGTGAAATTATGTTATGTTATGTTAAGGCGACCTTGCGATGGTGTAGGTACCCCACTCCCTGTGACCACACCTTCTTGCAGGTACAAACACACGCACAGCGGAAGACACAGTGTGGCTGGTGTGTAGGGGAGCCGCTAAACCTGCTCTAACTGTCCATAGCCACCCCAATTCAAGGTGAGTGGGGCCAATGGAATGCGCTCACGGCTCAAGGTCACTCCCGATGGTTAGCCATGATTCAGGAGAGATGCGAGGCCTTGTGAGTCTTCGAGTTATGGCATACCCGAGTGAACACACCAATTCTCATGTAAGGGGGGGGGAGTGATGGGTACCTGATTGGAGTTGACATTACGGATTCGCAGGGTCCAATGGAGCTCTCGCTCGTGGGTTATTGGATCAAGCATTTGGATTTCCACCCCTGTGTATTGGGTTTAAGTGTCGTGGGGGGGGGGGGGCTAACAGGGAGCAGAAACCAGCCAAGCGGTACGTCGAGTCAGAGACATAAGCACAAACAGCTCCAGCCACGACCGTTACCACATAATAGTAAATCACAACACCGCTATCTAGTTCTTCTTATCTTCACACACACAAACTACACATCTCTCTTCCACCCTGGAAAGTGCCGAAAGAAATGCTTCCAAATCCACACTCCCAAGACGCTCCAGAAGGGGAGGGGGTAAACTGCTACACCTTGTATCTGGAGGAACGGCACACCTTTCCGGCCCCAGTGTCCTCTATCTAGCCATTATCAAATTAGTTTGAGACTACCAGGGCTTTATTCCTGCGAGGCATTACTATTTTACACTTTTCCCGCGACTTGACCTGAGGCTAATTTTGCAGGTTAGTCGTCGAACAGCTTCTATCGACTAATTCCTGGCCGAGGTCGGAAGGGGGTTACTTCCCCCCTCTTGCCTCTGTTGGAGAGGGGGGTGGGTCCCCCCCATTATTATGCCCTTCTATTGCCCCCTCTTTAATTTCTATTACTATCCCCTACAAGATGGTGTCAAGTGTAGCATGAAGATCTGGAGGCTCGTTTGCCTACCCCGGCCCCAACACCAGTTGTTTATCTTCCACACATTTTCAGTTCCTCCAACTTCACCAATAAGGACTTCAATGCTCCTCTTTGGGGTTGTTGTTTATTTTTAAAAATTGCCTGAAATATAGTTTGTTTTGCCCTAAAATAGAGGGGAGTTTTGAATGGTGTTACATAGCGGTACCATCCATTGTAATTGTGTAGTAAATATTTGTTCGCTCTCACAATAAATAAAAATGGTGGTAGATATCAAATATGCGAATTAATTGGTTTGATTACTAAATGATTAGGTTCGCTAGCCGATGACGAAATTGGCAACAACATATAGCCACAAAGTGGAATTAAAATATATTAAAACCTGAATTAGTTTGTTTTTTTCTTCCAGGTAACAAACTGGACTACCATTTGTAGCAAAAATTGGGGGACAAAAGAAACTGAAGGACACGCAGTTGTGTTTTTGGTGCATGGGTGTTTCATGGCCGCTAAAAATGGGGTTTATTAAAGTGATCTTATGCAAAGCAACAAGATTTTGCGAGATCGAAAGAAATAGGGATCATTTGATATGTATAGTTTTCCTCGCCTAGCGCAATTTTGGGATGTTTGTATTTTATATGTTAATTAATTTAAGTTTGTATCGATGCTTATATAAATCAAAGTTGACATAAACTAATTAAAATGTAAAATCCACGAGACATAAAAGTGAACTGATCCAAATTGACTATGTAGTGAATCTTTATGGTCCTATTTGGGTTGGGTTTTTTTCGGAACAGGCGCGGCATCAGATTAGGCGTTCGAGGCTATCGCGAGGTTAAGGTTAGGCTAAGGTTAGTTTACGTTATGTTAGAATAGCTACTTTGAAAAAATGGACCTATCATGAAACTTTCATTAACATCTTCGTGTTTCCGTTAGCGCTGCAATAAGGGTGAATTCAATCCCAGTCAAAAGATGTAGTCACATTTCGTTCAAACAGAGCTTCAGTCATGGCGGATAAGAAAGGAGGAAACTATATGGTATAAAATAGTTTTGTCACTAAGGAACCCCGATACTATATTATTAATTAACATTTAATATGCGGATAAAAAGGAAATTGGTAGTCGTTTTGCCCTCGATCTGGTTTGATTTAAGACGCCTTTTATTTTTCCGCTCTGGACTTACAGTTTAACGTGGCATCCAAACCACAGGTATCATCTACAGCATATGTCAGCCGCCCTTAAGGCGACCCGATTTGGACTTCCATCCATCGACTTACCACGCCAGATGTGGCTTAACTTCGCTAAAGTTGAAAGGATTATTTCTATTCGCCTGGGTCATAGCCCTTGCCATAGGGAGTTTGAATAAAAGAAACCGTTCTTATCCACATCCATCTGTCCACCAAGTAAAATATAAACCACTTTTTTTTATCAAAATAATGAAGGAAATCAACTTTTTAAGTTCTCCCACTCAAGCATAGCAAGAGGCGCGTCAAAGGTGTTGCTATAAATATACTTGTATGGATACCCAATTAGGGTCGGGTTTAATTGCAGTTCTGTCCAAAGGACCTTAAGGGGTTCTAAGGAAGCTACCTGTGTTTCCTAGGCGAGGAAAGGTTGTCTACATGTGTTGATTTTATTGGGCGATGTGAGCTGTTTAATGAATGCTGGGTCATGTTTGGGTTTGGTGAATTTATTTGATCATTTATGAGTGGTTTTGCCTTGTTTTTATGTAGGTTAGGTTAGTTGTTGTGTGCCCACTACTGGCACCACTTTTACATACACTGCTCGCAGTAAATGTTATACAAGTAGGACCTATGTATTTGCTTTGATTCACTTCCGAAACTAACAAGGGCATTGACTGCTCGGAGTGAATTTAAAGGACGTTAAATGTATTCTCTTTACTCTGGACGAGTGCAAGGAAAGAGATTGAGTTTTTATGTTTTATTGCAGTAAATACATAATTATTAATTAAACGATATCAATTGAATATGGGAAAGAATATGCTGACACAGAAAAGATGGAATTATTCACTTCAACGGAAATTAGTAAAGGGCATTAATTTGCTATTATTGAACTGAATATCGCTTCACTTTAGGCACTATGAAAGCACCGTAATTAAATAAGAATTGATAAGTATGCTTTGCACCGAGTGTTAAAGTTTGTGATAACGCACAAAATGAATTAAATAGTTTGTGAATTCAGTGAAGTTATTACGAGAAACGCGTGAGGAGCTTGGAGAAGTGGGCTTCGATTTGGAGTTGATCGTCGATGAAGGTAGAGGAGCGATTAACAGCAACTGTTAACCTTAAAATACAGATATAGTAAGTCAGTTAGTAGAGGTTGATGCCAAGGATACCGGGAAAGATGGAGACGTTTTGTCTGACAAGTGTTACTTCGAGTCATTTCGTTGAGTGGGGAAGAGGACTTCACTCTGACACTCCTCGACTGACTGGTCGCTCGGCCCTTCGATAAATTGGGTTCATTTCCCTCAAATTGGGAGAGGAGGGTGGCGCTGGATGTTACTTGATTGGAGGAGAGTGTGTTTTCGGGAGAGTTGCTTCCGTAGGAAACGGGAATAGATAAGGAGGTTTTTAACTGGAAAACTACCAAGAGTGGCTCACTACTATCTTTTCCCACCCTCATTGAGAGCTGGAAGTCTCCATGGCTACATGGAAATACCTGTGTACTTGTATGCAAGTCGTGTGGGAAAAGCCTGCGGCCGGCGTCACCCACAGGTCGTTTCCTTTTGTTTGTTTTATTTCATGAATTTGAGCTGGGTGACGTGTGACAAAAGTTAGGTCTTGTTGTTTGGGTTTGTTGGTTTTATTTGAGGGCTATGACTTATTTTTTCTTATATGATTGTAAGGGAAAGGGACGCCAAGAAGAATC
This sequence comes from Ceratothoa steindachneri, assembly GCA_963969495.1. NCBI lineage: Eukaryota > Metazoa > Arthropoda > Malacostraca > Isopoda > Cymothoidae > Ceratothoa > Ceratothoa steindachneri. Next base: position 53,154,879 of record OZ018324.1, read on the forward strand.
CCCCCTTCATTTTGTTTCTTGAATTCCTTCCCTACCTATGTCTCCTAAGTATAACTCCACGTGGAGTAAGCTCTGTATCCAAGGAGAAAAATAAAAGAAGAAAGAATTTGAATATCGGTCATCGCCTCACAGGTGTAGTTAAGTTTGGCGCTAAAAGCTTTCACCTTGCTGATCAAATGCTAATCTCTGTATTCGGGAAAAGGATAGCCGAAAGTTACCACCCACATCGTTGGAGACCATTAAGACCTGTGTCGGGCGACAAAAGTTAATCCTTCTAGGCACCGGAAGCTTTCTCACAGACGTCTATGTCTTCCAGCAAGGGAGCCCCATAAAAATGGCCGTAATATAAATACCCTGGGTTCTTCATATATCGGCAGATTGAGTTTGAGATCTCGTCGCCTTCGGTTCGGGTCGTGTGTCTGTTTCCCCAAGTCCCTGATATTCGCGTATACCATCGCGGTTGGATCGTACCAGGCAAATCCATCTCTTTTGCGAAGGCCTACTCTCTTCAGAGCAAGCCTCGAATAATTATTTCGTCCCCAAAGGACTGGCTGAGATTCCTCTCGTCTCATCTGGAACGCCCCCTCAAGGATCTCTAGTTTCCCGCGTGAGATTTCGCGCCAAGCCGCGTCAGAGTCTCGATTTTTGGAGGTTGCACTTCTTTGGAGCAGAGGTGACATCGTCCGTCTTCAGGGAGGATTGTGAACTCGCCTTCTCCCCCCGCCCCCTTCATCCTCGTCACCATCAGGATATTCGGCCAAGAATCATAACCATTTTCCGTCTCCATTTCCCCGCGCCGACTCGCTAAAGGAGTCCCCTTCCTCGAGGACTCCCTTTAATGTAAAACGATTGCATCTCCCGTTAATCGACCCGCTTTCCGACTTTTAAATATTCCTTCTATATAACTGATTTATAGTATCCGATTTAAAAGGTAATTAACAAATAATTAACGTTACATGATTGCTAATTTTCTATATTCTGTCAGTATTATCCTCATTTATATTTCCCGTATATATATATATATATATATATATATATATATATATATATATATATATATATATATATATATATATATATATATATATATATATGTTAACTAGTAACTTATTAAAATTATATTTTTGATTTTCACTCTTTAAATACATCCTTGAACTCCAACTTGGTAAACTCATTAAACGCTATCGGCCCCTGTATTAAAATCGCACTCTTATACCTCGTAATCAATGGATTACTTTTACGAAGTGAACGTACTTGTACGTAGCGAAGGACGCGTACGTATATTAGAGAATATATGTGTATATAACTGTATATATACATATTCTCGTGGCTTTTATCTCTTTCCTCCCAACCAATAGATACATATATGTATATATAGACGTATTGTCTAGGGAGGTAACCTATTCCTCGACAATGATTCTTAGGTTATATTTGGAAGATTTGTTGATTTTGTATGTTTAGAATTATTTTGTATGATTATTTTTTGTTTAGTATTATCTAACTTAACTTACACCATTAACTTCGCCGGAAAAAAGGTGAATAAAGTGGATGCATTTCTATATCTTCCAGCGACCTCGTTTTCCGTGTCCATAATGGAAGTAAATGATAAATGGAGAAATTTATGCAAATCTTGGTATTTTCATTCAACTTTTTTTTTCTTGGGCCTATTGAGACGACACAAGCATCATCACCTCCGCCGAGAAATGGTTCAGAGACGAATGTATTCCTATATTTCCTAGAGACCCGTTTTTTGCGTCTATAGCTAACAGACTACAGACACTTTCTGAATTTTAAGGAATACTAAACGATTGTAGGCCACCGCAGACGAAAAGCAGAACCAGATCTAACAAGGTGATAGAATTGCATTCATATCTTACTGCTTAACTTGAATTAATACTAAAACCGGTTGAAATAATCCTCATTAAAAGAGGAGCCAATCATTTATCAGCTGACAACTCGAGGAAAATGTAAGAGTGAATTTTCAAGCCAAGTGAAAAAGATCTATGAATTTAGTTTTGTAAATTACATATTAATTTATAATTTTTTTGTTAATATGATTGCTAGTTTTTTTTAAGTTTAGAATTAGTATTAAGAATATTTAATAACATAGATCCGATGTTAATATACTTTCCTGATATCACCACAGGTAAGAATTAATCTTGAGTAATCGCCACGTGTAAAGGAAATACAAGAAGTTTGAAAGGTTAAATGTAATTATAATAGAGGTTTTATATGGTTCCCTTTAAGAACTTGAAGCCTTCGTAGGGCGCCCCTCCATCAACCTGGAAAAGGTTTGACAGAAGAGGCGAGTTTTCAGAGCCCGCTTGAAAGCGCAAAGCGAAGAATGATGAATAGTTATTTTTTTAATAGTTTTTTTGTATCCGTTTAATACCTTTCAACCACTAAGGTTATTGAGGTGGGGCCTACAATTTAACTTGGGTCGGGACAATGAATCGCTAGGGCATATGACAGTCGCTCTAAAGTCGACCTGAAATCTAAATCAATCACACAACTAACTTCACCCATCATGGCTTGACTTGGCACAATGTTCTCACTTGTGGATGGAAGATATCATGCCGATTAGTGCGGTTAGTGTAAAGTAAATATCCCCACCCACTGCTTTCAGCTTCCTATGGGAGCTCCCTCGTCTTCTATGGGAGAGGTTAGGCTTCAGAATATCAGAGATAGCTAGAATGATATTCTGAATCTCCACGTTTACCTTAGAGGACGAGGGAGGTGCCATAGGAGATTGGAAGTAATGGGTGGGGGTATTTATTGCTATACACAGGGCCGGATTAAGACCCTTAAAATCCCTAAGTAATAAAAAGTTTTGATGCCCCAATACATTTGTAATTCAAAATCTAAACAATAATAAATCATAAAATAAAGTTATATTTATCGAAAATTCGAAATTAAACAAAACTTACAGTAAGAAGGAAAATATATTTATTTCTGTATGGTTCCATTCTATTTATAATTGAATAATTTCCTCCTACTTTTTCCCCTTGCAAAGTCTTTGATCAGATCCTCATAACCAATCATACGTAACACATCTGCTTTTATACATAATAAAGATAAGGCATCCAGCCTCTCTTGTTGCATAGTTGTTCTGGGGGGATTTTTAATACATTTCAACCGTGAAAATGAACGCTCTGCTGAGCAATTGTGACCATTAATGTTAAAAATATACGGAAGGCAATGTCTACATTTGAAAAAGCACATTCAATATTGTCTTCTACAATTATTTTATAAAGTTCAGCATAACTAAATCTTGTTTTTACATTTTCTGTTGCACTGAACTTATGGCGCACATATAAATGAAACTGCTGAAGCTCAGCTGAGAAATTACTGCTTAAGTCCTCTGGGTAAGCATCAATCAGCTTTTGACAACACTGAGAATATCTTTCAATTTCAGTAAATGATTAAGTGACCTTATATGGCACATCACTTAGAAAAGAAACTCTCTCTGCTATTTCTTTGTATATCTCTCTTCTTCTTTTCATCTTAGTTGCAAGTTTGTCAACAATTGTTTAAAAGGTGGTGATACGAAATTTCTCTCTGCCATTCAGATATATTTCTGATGTATCTCCGGCATTGGGTACCTTCTTTCTGATACGTTTGCGAGTTGTAGCTGCCTTGTAATCAATATCTGGTAACATTTCCTTTGCATCTTTTTCATATTTTTGTAAATTCATCTCGTGAAGTGCACATCTGGTCAGCTAATGATACACACAGATCTTCACATGCTTTAGGTTCACATCCTCATTTTGTAGAACTTTGCTTACTCTGTGAAAATTCTGCAAAATCTCATTCCAAAAATTCAACATAAAACGAATTCTCACTTTTGTATCTTATCTACAATATTATTTGCTTCTCTTCTAGCCTCTCCCTTTTGTGACTGGGCTATATATTCTAATGCTTATAAAATTGCAAGGAAAGATTTCAAAATTGCTATTGCCCTAAAATATGCCTCCCATTTTGTATCAGAGAGAGATTTCAATACACTTTCATTTTTAATACGATCTTTAAGCTGCACAGGATACATATATAGCAAACTTGTATGTTTCTAAAATTTTCCTGCATCCCCCTATATCGCCCAGACATGTTAGCAGCATTGCCATAAGACTGACCCATACATTTTGAAAAATTTAGCCTACAAGCTTCACGTAAATACTGTAACACCTGGTTTGCCATTTTCTCGCCGGTGTGGCTTTCTATTTCTAGAAGTGTTAAAAGGCGTTGAATAAGCTCTTCATCTTTTAATTACCGAAGTACGACACTTAACTGATCGCTATGTGATAAATCTGGTGTTGGATCAACGGGCAAACTAAAATAACCAGAAGATTTAACTTCGTCAACAATGAACGCATGGACCTTTTGTGCCATTAGTTGAATAACTTCCTCGCAGGTGTTTTTTGACAGGTAAGAAAGATTTCTTTTGCAAGAATTTCCATATTTCGTAATGTGGCCTGCTAAAAATGGATCAAACTGTCTTATGAGTTCAAGCAGTCCGAAAAAATTCCCATTTTGCAATGATCCAAACCTTTCTTTAGCTCCTCGAATAGCAAAGCTACGTTCAGCAAACGTACAAATAACAGCTATGAAACGCCTCCAAACATGTTCCCAGTAATCATACTCTTTCTGGCTTTGTTTTTCCAACAATGACTTCAACCCCGCAATTTGTCTGCGAGTTAAATATATTTGCAATGAGTCTCGGTGAGTAGTATTTTTCTCATCTTTATCAATTACAATAGTATTTCGCCATTCACTGAACCCTTCTTTTGTAACAAAATTTGAGAATTTTTTATGAACAAACAGTTTACAAACAAAACAATTAACTGATCCTGTTGATGATGAATACAGTAACCACTCTCTTTCTCTCTCTTGCATTTCTCACTATTGGCTTTTGTCCCAATAAAAAGTTTCTGTGAACAATACCTTACTGGTTTACCACTATTAAAATGCCGATAAGACGTGTCAAATGGCCCATTGTGGTGTTGATAGTTACTGGATCTACAAGCGATCCAAGAGGCGACATCATCAGCGGAGAAATCAAATCACAACCCTAGATCTTTTGCTAAATTGTGATTTTCTTCATCTTTTACAGACAAAATAATTTCACCGCCATCGCCATGATCCACTAAACTTCCATTTTTCAGCAATTTTTTAGCCTTAGAATGTGTTGTAAAGTAACTTGAATCAACATTTGCTATCCGTATCAAAAGAATTTACAGGCAAAGTGATATCAGTTATGAGAACTGTGCTAGATGAACCTGCTTGTGACACCTCATATTTTGATTCTGAAGTGATCAAAGTGGTATTTACAGTATTTGTCGTATTTGTGTACACTGCTGACGACGGAGATTGGTTTTGACCCGGAATTTGTATATAATGTTGTGGAACTTGTGTGAAGAATTCAGTCAGCTTTATTGTTTTGCGCTCTAATTCCAAAATCTTCTTTTGTTTCTTGTTTGATAGTTTTCATTTTTGTGAACCCCTTGACTGAATCCATTTCATCTTGGTTCTTGGGGTCTGTTAAATACAGAAATAAAAAATATTATTTTGTTGAATTATTATGCGGAAATCAACACAGGTATACATATCATAGACAGAACAATACGGACAATTTTATTCCCAGCTTACTACTGAATCATGTGCTTTAATTAATAAAGACGGGTTTTGTTTCAGAATCCTCTTTTCAAGCTCTAGAAATTGAATAGATGAAATAAAGATATCACTTATAGTTTTTGAGAAAAAACATCAAACACAAAATTTATTCTTTGTCATTTTTTTCATAAAACTTAAAAAAAAACAACTAGAAAATAAAAGCTATAGATGATATCTTAATAGAAATGCCTCGGTTTGTAGAACTTGAAAAGACAAGTCGAATGCACTTTGAATCATTGCTCTACACCGAAAACTGACAGCCGTAGCGATTTGAAAATATCCCCTAAAAGTCGGAGGTGGGTGTCGTTTTTTTTTCGAGATACCTCGTTTTTAAAGAAAGGGGAACTTTCCTAATGCTGGAATACACATTGCCAGTTACCAAAAATAGGCTCTCCTGATTTTTTTTTTTTAAATTTCGGTATTTTTAAGTCTCTAAGGATCAGGAAGTATGTCGTAGGCGTAGAGCAATGATTCAAAATGCATTCGATTTGTCTTTTTAAGTTCTACAAAGTCTTTGAGGTGTTATACGATATCATTAATAGTTTTTGAGGAAAAAAACATCAAACACACAAAAAAAGATATTTTGTGATTTTTTGAAAATTTTACAAAATGTAGCCATAAAATAATAATCTTTAAGAATTTTCTAAAAATCTACGAGAAAAATTCAGTTTTTAGCCTTATGTACATAATAAAACTTGCAGAATAAAAATATTATGAGGAAACTTCGTATCTTTAGCGATTTTAAAATACACCCTAGAAGGCCGGTTTTTTTCGTGGTTTCTTTTTTAAATAGCTCGGTTTTTCTCGATAAATCAGAAAAACTTCTAGGAACAACTTCGATTCGTATTTCAATTATCTATACTTGTTTACAAATTCCACCACTCTAGCTATAATAATAAGAAAGTTAATATTTTTACCGAAACCATCCCCTTAAAAAGAACATACACGTTTAAACGCATTAAAAAAATATAAAATGTACTTACATTTTAATAAATTAAACAGCCAGAGATGAGTGTGCTATTTGAATGGTCATTAAGTAACTTAAAGCAAGAATGAGGTAATAAATGTACATGCAATTAACACCAGTGGCAGTTGGCAACTAAACGCGTACTTTATTTTGCAGGATAAACATGACAGAGGAGAGAAACCGAATTTATTCATTTTTCATTAAATTTTGAAAATGGCCATAAATATAATTAATTTAATAATTCAAATGGAAAGTTCGGCTAAGAAAAATTTATGAGATGCCCCTCCTTCCCTTGATGCCCTAAGCGCGTGCTTATTTTGCTTATAGGTTAATCCACCACTGGCTATGCACTAACGCTCCCAGTTACCACTTGTCTAAGGCGTAGACAAAAACATATGATTATGAGCTCAAGAAGTGCTCAAAGAGGGTTCAAGGAGAGCTTACATTACATGCTGAGGCACCGACCGCAGGGCCGGATTTAGATTTGATGAGGCCCTAAGCTATTTGAGATAAAAGAACCCTTTATATGTCCAGATGTCCGATGTCGGCGACAAATTGTCGCTGATTTTTATGTTTAATATGCTATATGGTAATTTTTGCACTTGACAAAATATGTATTTTATCAAAGTAATTGTTGAACTGAAATACAATTAAAAAGAAGTATATTAATAGTGAAATAATTATTAACTTCTAACTTAAAATTATTTTTTATTCATAACAAACTTAATAATGCAAACACTTTGGTAAAAAAAACAAAAGTTCTTTTAGAAACACAATTTACAGAGGCTTTTAATCTACTCTCTAGAAACTTGTTATAAGGACTAATTATATTAATGCATCTACCCAATACCCATTAAATTGTATATTTTTTTCAAGATTTATTGTATATCCTGTGTATACAAACAGAACACAAACATGATCTAAACTAAAATATTTTCTTTCTTGCCTTTGCCAAAGTCACTGATGATATCATCAAATGATAAACTGCGTAGTTTGTCACTTTCTATGCACATGAGACTGAAGAACGTAATTTATCATTGTTCTTCTAAATTCATTTTTTATCCTCTTCAGCTGAGAAAAGGATCTTTCTCCGGAGCAATTTGCAATCATCATTCTAAGAACATTCTAAAAATCGCTTCTACATTAGGGAATGATGATTGGACATGATCGTTAAATATTACTTGGTACAGGTCCTACCTGATATGTCAGACTATCATGTTCATGTGAACCATGACTTTGACTATGTGTGACATATTGATAAAAATGCTTGATTTCTCCAACAAGGTTCATGTCCACACCTTCAGGATATGTTTGGCATAAAGCACTAACTCCTTCCCGAATCTCTTCTTCTGTAGCATCTGATTTTGTTAGGAATGAAAACTTACTTGCAGCATCATTGTATATTGATGCCCTTTGTGCCAGATTTGACTCTAATGCATCGATCACAGGTGTAAATGTTTAGATTCTGATTTTGTCTATTGGCTCAAGGTTCCCTAAAGCATCATCTTCATCTTCACCTATATCTTCTAGATCTGCTTTTCTTGTAATAAACACCAGGCAATTTTTCCTTTGCCTGTTCTTCAGAATGATCAAAAAGATCTCTGGAACCTTTAACAAAATCCTGAAGTGAAGCATACAATTTCCTGCATACATCTAGGCTAATTTGGGGGTCTTGAAATGATTGACTAGTCTTGTGAAACTCATCCAACAAATCACTCCAGAAATTTAACATTACCATAAATTCAAACTCTTTCATTTAATTCAAAATGTTTATGGCTTGATTTCGTGTTTCGCCTTTCTCTGTAGTATCAATATGCAGTTGATGCAATGCAGAAATTATTCCATCATAACTATCAAGTATTGCACTTGTGGCCATTGAATGTGCTTCCAATCTAGTCATTGACAAAAACCTTTGAACTTTTGATTCATCTTTGAAGAATGACAATTCCGAAAAGGTTTATTGCATCTAAGCAACAGTCAACTGCTGCTCCAACAACAAGATTCAAGGAATGACCGGCACATGGAATATACATAGCATACTTATTAATCTTCAATATTATTTCTTGCATACCTTTGTATTTGCCAGACATATTGGCAGCATTATCATATGACTTGCCTCGAAACTTACTAAAATCTATTTTGCATCCATTTGTACGGTAGTCATGCACCATCTTAGCCATACTTTCCCTGTGTGGCTACCCATCTCTAGGAAAGTTAGAAAACGTTCAAGAGGGAGCCCGTCATCTGGTGAAACATACCTTACAATAACAGCGAGCGGGACCGGTCTGGAGTGGAATCTACAGATAAACCTAAGTACCCTGCAGTTTTTAAATCAATCAAGATTGATGCTCTTACTTTATATGGCATATGCCATGATTCGGATAAATTCATCACATATTGTTTTAGAAAGATAAAATGTGACACCTGATCCTTTGATCCCAAATTCATTTATATGGTTTGCTAGAAAAGGTTCAAATTTCGCAATAAGTTCAAATAATCCAAAGTAATTGTTATTGTGAAGAGAACTAAATATTTCCTCATCTCCTCTAAAAGATAAACCACGCTCTGCCAGAGTAATAATGACTGCCGCAACTCGTTCAAAAACATTTTTCCACTACTGCCGTTTATTATTTATCTGTTCTGCTAGTTGGCAGTCAATTGTTGAGCCACGTTTTCTTGTAAGATATTCTACTGAAGCTGTTCTATGGTCTACAGAGTTTTCATGACTTTGAACTAAATAAGTGTTGCGCCAATCACAAAATCCATCTAATGATAATGGTGTAGAAGAATTTGAAAGAGTTTACACATAAAACAGTATACATGACCGGTTTCTGGTGAATATACTAACCATCATCTGCAGTATTTTTCACCATTAGCCCATTTGGGATACAACAAGCTCTTTGAACAATATCTGTCTTGGTTTGCAAAAAAGTCCTTGGCTTTTCAAATGAACCATTTGAGTGCTGACACTCTGACGGACCCTTTTCTACCCAATATACAATGTCATCTTTGCTTAAATCACCCCATAGCGCAAGATCATTCTGTTTGTTTTTTGATATTGAATCTTCTGTGCTTGCACTACTCTCTGGTTTGTAAACATGAATATTTCTTGCATCATTCGTTGAAGCAGGTTCTATAAAACTAGATGTACCAGGTTCTGTATCAGGAATGGGATGACTATCCCATGACTGACTCACTGTGGTTCATCAGGTTCCTTATCTGTCTTTGTTAAGAAACTTTTCGTAACTTACTAAGCTTTTCTTCAGCTTTCTGCTTCGTCTTCTTCCTTTGAGCTCCACTTTTATAACTCCTGGTTGACATTTTAGAAACTGTGGGTAAAATATTTATTATAACTATAAACATATATTTAAAATGTAATGCATGACGTTTTTTTAAGAATTCATGATTTATAATGGCTGAGATTATGTTGTTTAGAATATTTGTAAAATTTCTTTACATATATTTCTTGATTGTTTGTGAAATAAAGCAATTGATATATATATATATATATATATATATATATATATATATATATATATATATATATATATATATATATATATATATATATATGAACAGAAACACAACTTGCACGTGAGTGAAAATTATGATAACACCCACAAGAAAAATGGAAAAACGATTCCGAGCGCTTTCGTCTTTATTCTAAAAGACCTCTTCATGGAATAACATAGGGTCAGGACAGACAATGTCTTAAATAGCAAGGAGTGGGGGTTAAAACGGCTACCTGCATCAAAACCCTAACTAGGGGGTACAAATTCTTTAAACACTTTAATTTGTAATTTAATATAATTAGATATGATAGGATCTAGGCTAAACAATCCAGGGCTAATATCTAATTATATTAAATCACAAATTAAAGTGTTTAAGGAATTTGTACCCCCTAGTTAGGGTTTTGATGCAGCTAGCCGTTTTTACCCCCCACTCTTTGCTATTTAAGACATTGTCTGTCCTGACCTATGTTATTCCATGAAGAGGTCTTTTAGAATAAAGACGAAAGAACTCGGAATCGTTTTTACATTTTATTTGTACGTGTTATTTATCATATATATATACATATACATATATATATATATATATATATATATATATATTATCTTTCCGTTACCTGCTTATAGCATTTGTCATATTCTATGGCCAAGTAGTGAGTATTATTAATAGTATAAGTGTGGAAAAATGAGAGAGAGAAGGAATCCCCCGCACCTTGACTTCCCCAGTTCGCTGTTGACTTCTTTAAATTCGTCTGCCCTATATACTGCGAAAATTAGAAAATGGAAAGACCATTAGTGGGCGTCGCGACTTCGCGCTATATAACCTTATCGCGACCTAAGGCAATTAAGGAAGTCTGTTGGCGATGAATCTCTCTCCCCTGTCTAGATAATTTCAGGGTATATATTCGACAGTTCAGAATTCACAGGCAGATTGTGTCTGAAGCCGCCGTCCAGTACGTTAGGCGTAACGTCTTCGTTAAACGAGAGGAAATCGACTACATTCTCGTCCAGAGAAGAATTGAGTGATTGTCGAAGAGACAAGGAAGAACTAGTCGTCACTCAGTGTTGTTCGTGGAAATAGTTAGGCGCGCATCAACCCTTCTCACCACGTCTTCGGATTTTAAGGATCAGAAAAGCCATTCCCGAAGCACCCTCCGTTTGCCTCTTAAGGATAAGATTTCCCTCACCCCCCACTTCAGTCTCCCGAAGTTGGATTGAGTGTTCCGTGAGACGCCCACAACTTCAAGGTCGAACTTACCTACCTGGTCCTACTCGCCGCACATCAAAGTAAAAGGGATTTAACTCCAGCATCATCACGCTCCTCTCACCTTCACCGAGTAGAACTTCAAAGATCCCCTTTGCTCTAAAACTTATATAATTGTAAAATCTTTACTTAATTAATTATCCCTCGGTTCAAACTTAATTGATAGTGTTAATCCTCTTAGCACTGAACAGTCAATATTTAATTTCATTGCCCTATATGTAATATTTAGTCCTATTAAAGTATATTTTTGTAGCCATGTTTTGAATATTCCTGGCCTGGCAACTATATATTTAAAGCACTCTTAGAACAATCCCCAGGTGGAGCCTTAATTTAGGTCGGCCAGTAGGTCAGTGTGTGTATAACGGCGTTCACCCGGCCATACTACGAAAATAATCTATGAGAAATATGGAATGATGATGATCATTGATCAACTACAATAATTATAATACAGGAAAAAATGTTTTTTCCTTCTCTTTACTCCTACCAGGAACTGTACTAGTAAATAATAATACTGAATACAGGCCTACTAATAGAGATGAATATTTTTCTAAAGTAATATTTAATGGGATCAAAATAAATAAATTATGTATTATATGAAATGAATCAATAGGCCTAAAGTTGAAATTAGGTAAGAACTAAAATTACTCACCATTCACCAACAATTATCTCCAGTGGTAAACAGTGAATAAATGCTGATTAAAGCTTGTTCAAACGTTCATTTATAATACTATTATTATCTGAAAGGGTGACGATCATACATTTCATAGTGAACAATAAAGTATTGTAACAATAAATGCGTATGTCTCATCTCTGACAGATGATGATAATGTTGAAACTACCGACATGGTGTAGTTCAGATGGCAGGAAGTAGATAGAAGCAAAATACATCCTCTGCAAAACTGTTGCAGTATGTAGGTTTTATTTAAGTTCTTTTTTTTTATATTATATTTTGGAAATGCACACAACTTTTTTTCTTTAATTTTTTTTTTTTTTTTTTGGGGGGGGGGCATAGGATATAGCTTGCTTAGCTTATACGTAAGTCCCGCACTGACCGACCGCCGCACACTCTACGCCAAAACCGTGCCTTGGGCCAGGGAAGTTTCAATTGTTAGTAGCGAAGAGCTCGCTGTGTGTTATGGGAAGACTCAATGGGTGATACGGTCCAGATGAGGACATGTCAGAGCTGTCCTACGTTTACCTCACTGGCGGGATGGCTTCAAAGGTGAGGTAATGAAGGACTTAATGGGTGCTCAGGGAGGGCAGGGTTAACGTGGGTTCAGAGAGGACTCAAAATATGCAGGAAGACTTAATGGGTATTCAGGAAGGACTTAGTGTTTGTCGCGTATATTTAGCGAACTGGGAAGGGACTCCTTTTAATCTCCAAATTCTTATATAAGAGACAGCGCCACTATGTGATAGCGTATATAGGGTAGTATTCAAAGGTTTGGGAAAAAATATTATTAAAAAACAACAACATAAGACTGAAAATTAATCTTCCAACATATGTAAAAACCCTTCGTGCCAGCGAGAAAGGCGGGGAAACCATTATTTTAATCAATATTTATGAAATAGGATCTTTAAAAATACCTTATATATATTATAACAGCTAGGTTACTATTTTTAACGGTTTTAATAGTCTTATATTAGGGGGTATTAGGGGGGATAAATTAAATTTAGACATAACATAGGTACATACATCGAGTTTGTTGCCATTAAGCTGTTTTTACCTCCGTAAAATTGAAGAAATGGCGGAGAAAATCTTTGAACCTACACGAAAACAAATGCTTTGTCACGAAATATTCAATAAACTAAACACATTATTGCATAATTCCTAGTTTTACATGGGCTAATATCGTTTGCTTGGTGTATAGTCTATGTATGTACGTGAGATAACTGAGCTTGTTATTTTATAAGCTTGCAATATTTAACTTCTACATACAACTTAACCCTAATTAAAAATAAAGATTATGGAGTTTGCCGCAAAGGTTAGAGCTAGGAAAATGCGAAGCTATGCCGGATGGAACTATAGGGGTAGCGCCAGTTATGAGTGGTTTGGTTACCAAGAATAATTTGTCACCGAGTTTTTGGTATGACTCCAGAGTAGCACTACGACGGCCGGTCGGTCGGTCCCCGTTCTGCTTTTTGTTTGTAATAACATCATAATAATTTGGCAGATTCTAACAAAATTTGAAGCCCTTATGTTGTTTTACACTCTCTTTCGGAAAAATGTTCCCAAGGTTAGCCCGGGAATTATTTTGTTTTGGCAATAACATCATAACTATTTAGCCGATTCTAACGAAATTTGAAACCCTAATATTATTTTACATTCTATTTCGAATAATATAATTGTCAAAGTCCTCCCAAGGTTATCCCGTGAATTATTTTGTTTTGACAATAACATCATAACTATTCGGCCGAATCTAACGAAATTTGAAACCCTTATATTGTTTTACATTTTTTTTTCGATTGATAGAATCGCAAAGGTCCTCCCAAGGTTAGTCCAGGAATTATTAAAAGCTTTGAAAGTCTTAAGGTTATAAATCAGAATAAGTGAGAGCACGCGACCTCTTGGTCAGCAGACCATTTTTGTACATTCAATATGTTTCAAATAACATTCAATTTGTACATTCTAATTATATTATTTTTTCCTTAATATTTTACAATTTTATAGAATCTTAAAATTGTTATTTAATTATACATAAGTATTTAATATGGTAGTTTTTCTTAGTATTTATTTAATAAAATCGGCTCATAATTAGAGAATTTAATAGATTCAAACAAAGCGTTTTGTGATCTCGTGTATAGTATATGGGTTGTTTTTATTAAAATATATTAATTTTGGCAGCAATAAGACAAATCTAATTTATTTGTTTTATATGATTAGAAATATTTATAAGGATAAGTTTTGATATTAAAATAATTAAAATAGCGACATATGGGAAAAAACGCTTCACTAGTTGCTAAAGGCGACCACATCTCTTATTTAGTGCTTATGGCAAAAATTCTCTTTATCAAGGACTCTATTCATTTGATTTAAATTGAATATATTGAGTCCATGCATTGTAATTATTATCTACACTCGTATACAAATTTTTATAATTATTCGACCTAAAATATTATATTCCTTTCTTTTGTTTATTTTTTTGAACGGTATTAAAGTTCTTCGAGTTAACAGATAAAAAAAATTAGGGACAAATAACAAACTGCAGACAAACTGATATTAACTTGGAAAAAATATTACTGAAGCTGTTTATTCTTTTTAGTTCGGGGACATATTGATCATAATGTTTACGGTATTTATTAGTTAAAATTTACTAATTACTTTTTGGGCCGAACGTTTAACTTCGGGAGAACAATGGTCTTAGATCAGAGCTTATTGTTCCTAAAACCCAGCACGAGTTCTCCTCATTTTTTTTAAGGGATTCTGTCAGTATCTATAGGCGCTCGTTATTTATTTTGTAGTTTTGCATGTTTACTAATATTAGGTTGCAAAACTTCCACAGATAGCACCAGAATAGGGAGCGACAAAAAAACCCTGTCATTTGACCACTATCGATTCGGACTCTTCCGAAGAGATTTAATACGACTTTGGGGACAAGTGCTCTATTTGGACCACTATTATCCATTCGGACTCCCTTAAGTTAAATGTTATTTTGGCTCGTCCTCAACTCATTATAATATTTCATAAAACACATCAAAGTGCTATTTTTTAAAGTTTTTTTTACTCTCTTATTGCATTTTACAATGTGAAGACAACAAAACTTTAAATTTATTCCTTGAAATCGGCCAAAAGAACCAGTTCAGGAGTACCTTCAATTATGTTTTTCACTCCATAACTTTTTGTCTAAATAGGGTAGAGCAACAAAATACAGTGTTTTTAATCTTCTTTATAACTTATACAATTATGCTAGTTTTGTAAGAAGAAATGACACATTGGTTTATACAAAGAGTTCGAAATATCACAAAATTTGATAAAATTTTGTCAAGTTTACTCGATTATGAAGTGAAAGCATTGCGTGTTGATTAATTTCATAATGACATTTGCACAGTAATTGATCGAGAGTTCGTTTCTTGAATCTTTCAAAGCGGCGTCTATTGTTATAACATTTGCAAAGTGGCTCATCATCATGGCACCACGTTCGGCCATATCATTTACTGCTTTCAAATTCTTAATATAATCTAATGTTTTTTTGTATTCCTCACTCTGTGGCCTAGACGTGGCAGGTTCCAGAAGCCATTCGGACCCAATGCGTCTAGCAGTCAATGTGATTCTGGGTAAATGAGACACACCAGGGTAGTTTTAGCTGGGACTCTCTAGAATAGAGGCTTTCCTGTTCTGAAACTTTCTGCTTCTCAGTGGTATGTAACTAAGTAACAATGTCGTGCTTCATTGTGTCACTCATCTACTGCTGAGCCAAACAAATGGCCCTACTTCCTGCGTCAGGTACAATTTTTGATTTTCATTTTTATTAAGTACTGCATCAGCTAACTCTGGGTGAGTTTTCTTGTACTTCAACATGTCCTAGATTAGACTTAGATCATTCACGTGAGCATATGCAGCAGATATTGTCATCATCCATACAGGAGTGCAGAACAGTGCGAGTAAGGTGTTGAGTCTTTCCAGGTTTGATAAAGTGTCTCTGTCGTACTCAATCTAATCTGCAAACATCAGCATTTTCATGGAGTACAGGTTTATGGCTATCCTTATGGCCTGATGAGTGGCGCCTGGTGGACTCCAGTAAATACCTCGAGGAGACGTTCATCTACGAACAATAACTGTCAGTTCAGGCATTTACCTGTAGTTGGCTTTTGGAAGCTTTTCTATTGTTAAAATGAATTGGAGTAGTTCTTCGCTGTTGTTCTTTCATTTCAACCATTTGCTCTTGATAGCCAGCATATTTGGGTTTTTATTGGACAAGTCCGTACAAACATCCTCCAGATACTTAAACTAAGGATTATCTGTTCCCTGCACCTTTCTAAACAGCTTCTCCTAAACTGCTTCTACTATGTTTTTAAGGATGTGATATCGACAGAGACCAGATAAAACACCTTTTTGTTCAGCATTATCTCAAGTAGTTTGGCAGCTCCTCTCTCAACTCCACTGTTACTTGATGTAGTATAAAAAACAAGAGCAGCATCATTCTCCCTAAGTTTACCTTGTTCTTGTCTATGCTGCTGTCTTGCATTTTTAACTTAGTACAGAGATATTGTCTCAAGTATCTTGTCATTACCAGCCATATGACCATTCCTCTCAGTCTTTTGGTTTTCATAGAACCTGGAATTTTTATCATTCTTTTCTCCATAAAACAATCTCTTGTTCTGTATTTCTGGAATTGCATCTAGATATCTTAAATCAAACAAGATGTCAAATTCCAGCATAAATGCTCCTTTTTTGCCCTCCTAGGTTACTTGCTCTTCTTTTGCTTTTCACCCAAGCGTGATATTTCTCATCTAATTTCATTAAGAGCTTCAATGCATTGTACTTGGTCATTGTCTTGATCCTAGCATCTGCCAGAATAGGATGATAAATTCAACTTGAACCTTGGGCCCCCCTGCATTTTCCGGTAAATACTGAGGATTAAGGAAATACTCTGAACGCTGGTCTGTTGGTGGGGAGCTGGGAGCTACTGAAAAATGTGCTGAAAATGTATCTAACCAGGAAAGTTTCACTTAGAGATCTGGTAGATAGCGCAGTTGACACCTACCTGTGGACAGTACTTGGAGGTTCTGAAATATCAATTGTGCGCCCTCAGAACTCCTTCAGGTCCTTTCTTAATGCCATTGTGAAGTTTTAACTTGTACAGGGTTTTCTAGATTGTGATTTAGTTTCTTTTATTTTCCAAAAAATGATAGATAATTATTATTAATGAATATTATTAGTAATTATTATTTAAATTTGAAATTATTATTTAATTATTACTTATTTTACTATTATTAATTATTCATTTAATACATAACTACTTAGTTTTGTAGTGCAAAACCTGATTCAAGGCACCCTGGAACTGTTGATTTTGGCCGATTTCAAAGTAGAAAATTTAGACCTCCATGTGGCAAAGATTCCCATCGTCTAAAGGTCAAAATTATTCCGATTCCGACTCGATATTAACAACGATGGACGCATCAACTCTGATCTCCCGATCAGAAAAATTATCACCGATTTTTCGCCTCAGATCTCCTCCATATTACATCTCCACGGAGATACTTAAAGAGATTTTTTTCCTGTTTTTTTTTGTCGGACACAATTTTTATTTCATTTGAACCGTCACGCTTCCCCTACAGAAGGAGGGGAGATACAGGCCCGTAGCCATGGGGGAGGGGTTATGAGGGGGGGCTTAGCCATCCAAAAATCTAATTAGCTCCTTTAAATTTTTTTAGCCTAAAATTATAATATGATTTCAGTTACACACAAGGAAGAAGTTCTCCCTTGTGTGAAACATTACACAGCAAACATGTACATTGATATCTTCTGGAAGAGGTTATTTTGGCTCTGGCTCCAGCTTCATATTACCACTTTGGTTTTGTGAACTGCCTGGCTGGCTTACTAGTTGGAAGAACTGACTGCATAGTAAAGCTCTGCAATTGTATTTTGCCCCTAGCCATTCCATAAGTTAAAATACATTCAAACTTTCTAAGAATTAATTGCCAATTCTGGAAGTCCATACCAATAATTTTGTAGCAAACACCATCTTCACAAGAGGGCAATCTTCAAATCAAAACTACAACAATAATGCCACTTATGGACTCTGAACTTTTCAAGTTTTGTTGGCTTGGTAATCGCGGTAGCTAATAACGAACTGGCTGGTAAGTGGCTTTTTCTTATCACTCCATTTCCAACGTTAGATATATGTAATTACGGCGAACCGAAAACTTAAATATAAAAATGGTATTTGTAAAAAATTAGCCCCTCTAAAATAAAAATAGCTCCCGTCCCCCACAAAAAAAATCACGGCCTGGCTACGGGGCTGAGGAGATATAGAGAGATTGTTACTAATGTGGAGAGGAAGTTGGAAGCGTTTCCCCCTGAAGGTCCTGCCAGGAAACAGCAAACTCAACAGGGAGAGAATCATGGAGACCATCAACAAGATGTTAAATCTAGTGTTAGTAAGGATTTTCGAATCCCACAACGGTTTCGTAGCTATGGACCACACTGACCAGGACCGCGAGAAGCTCTTGAGTGACAAGGCCATTACCCAATTCCAAAAACTGAAACTAGAGTCAATAGTGCCTCCAGAAACCATGGCACAGAGAGCTGTTATCTGCCGGCAGCTGAACACCATGATTTGGGAACAGACAGCCGAAGACATCAGAAATGAAATCCAATAACACAAGAATGAGGCATGGTGCAGTCCCTAATTAAATTCCGGCAGCCCTCACGGAGAATTAAAGTAATTTTTAATGGCTAAGAAAGCACTAGATGAGGCGGCTCGCTTTCAATAAAAAAATTCACAGATGGAAAGGGAAAACTTCATTCACCTCCAAACCTGTATGAAATGTTTCAAGGTGGAGGATCACGAAACTGGAGAATGCCCATCTAAACAGAACTCTGCTCCGATTGCGGCAAACCCAACCACATCGGGTTAAAAATGCCTTAGATAGTAGAGTGCGCGAACTGCGGAGGCCTCAACTATGCCCTAGCTATGCGGTGTTCTCTTGCCCCAAGAAAATAATGAGGGTAAAAGAAGCAAAAATAGCAAGGAGAAAAAGGTAGCGACAAACCGCTCTTACTCGGGAGTCACAGCGAAGCAACCCTACACCGCGGGAACCCAGCACCCACCAGCTGGCAACCTAAATTGGAGGTTATGGCGAGATGCTAATGTTCGTTCACGTCACCAACATCACAACACCGGGAAGCTTGGCCATTTTAATATAATAGCCTGCTCAGGAAAAGCGGGACCAATGGTTCCCAGCCAACGTCCCATCAGCCGACGCAGTTATTGACTTCAACAACCCTGAAGGAATATTAAAACACCAGGAGGAAACTGAGAATACAGAAACACAGCAAGCCACCGAAACCTCCTCCGGCGAAAGTGAAGAGGAGGGAGAAGACCCCATCCCCAAATAGTTAAGAAAATCAAGCTCAGAAAAAATCCCCCCCCAAACAAATAAAAAATTCCCTAATCATCCCACCCTAATTAACTTAAAAAGAACTCCACATATGAAGAAACCAAGCAAGAAGACCTGTCTAAAGAACAGATGGCAAATAGACATCAAACTTCCCGTAGACCAGGAACTCAAGGCCATCCTGGACATAATCAACTGCACGAGAGAACCACGTATAGAAGCCATTACAGCAGTAAATATCAATTAAAAATCACCACACCGCACAACAAATTCCCTGAGGACTGGGATATGGATAAAATTCTAGATGGAATCGATTGCGGAATCTACAATGGAAGATATTCGTCTGTCCACGACAAAAACACTAGCGGACGCTATACTCCAAGAAGACCACCAAATTGCGCAAACACTGGTATGTCCTAAAAACTCATAACTTCCTTAAGATTGCAAACGAAAAAATAAGATAAGAAACGGGAATAAGAAGCCAGGGAAACAGTCAAGATTTAGAAATCAAAAACAAAGAACTAAAAAACACAAAAAGCATCAGAGGTAATTTAACCCAAACATCTCGTGAGGTAGGCCAAATCTCGTGGCGCTATTTTTAGTCGTGTGCGAGTGTAGTTGCGAGCGACTCTATATCTCACTATTCGGTCGGTCAGTCGGTCCCCGTTTTGGTTTTAATTATTTTTGTAATAACATTGTAACTATTTGGCCGATTCTAACGAAACCTAAAACCCGGATGTTTGTTTCCATTCTCTTTCCAATAATATAAATGTTAAAGTCCCCCCAAGGTTAGCCAGGGAATTATTTTGTTTTGACAATAACATCATAACTATTGGGCCAATTCTAACAAAATTTGAAGCCCTTTTGTTGTTTTACATTCTCTTTCGAATAATATAATTACCAAGGTCCTCTCAAGGTTATCCTGGGAATTATTGAAAGTTTTAAAGGTCGTAAGGTCATAAATCAGAATAAGTGAGAGCGCACGATTTTTGGTCAGTAGACCTTGCTTCAATCTTTTTCTACGTGATTTTCTCATTTATATCTATCTCAGCATTTACGTATGCAATACATTAGGTAACAATAGTTGTGATTTCTGGCTTACGTATATTGAAAAGCATGGACAAAATTACAAAACCTATGAAAATAAGAAAAAAGTTCATTTTTGAACAGGCCAGATTTTGTGTGTATGTGTGACCGTATGTGTGCATGAGATAGAGAGAGGAGGGGGGGAGACGAGTGTATTTACAATGGGATGCGTATATGAAAGATAAAAGGCGCGATAGAGTGCTGTGGGATTTAGAGAAATCAGGTGTGTGTTTGAGTGAAAGAGAAAACAAGTATTAAATGTGTGTGAGTGAGAGGAAAAAGAGGGGGTCTGAGAGCGAAAGAGAGGGAGAAACTGCATGTGTAATTGTGTGTGAGATAAAGTGTGTTGTATGTATTTGTGTGATGGTTGTAACCACAGTGGTCTCGCCACCACTACTTTCCTCCTCCGATGTCTTGAAGCTCTCACGAGAGACGAGGTACAAGTTGAGACTTTTGAGCTCGCGTTCCCGGAGGTATGTGTGTGATGAGTTCGTTCCCGGAGATACGAACTCTTGTTCCTGAACGTTTATATGAATTGCGCCATCGCGGAACTTGATAATAAGCTCTGTTCACGGCCATAGTGTTGTTCATGGCTAATGAGGCTCGAGAGAGAAGGAATATAGAAAATAGAGCGAGATAGAATAGAGAGTGAATAGAGATAAAGAATAGAGAGAATGGAGAGAGATAGAATAGAAAAGGGAAAGGGAGAGAATAGAGAAATGAGAAAAAAGAAATAAAGAATATAAAGAATGGAGCGAGATAGAATCGAAAAATATGAGAAAGGGAGATAAAATACAGAAAGAGAAACGGGAGAGAATAGCGATAAAGGATATAGAGAATAGAGCGAGATAGAATAGAGAGGGGATAGATAAAGAGAAAAGAGAGAGAATAGAGATAAATAATAGTGAGAATAGAACAGTATATAATAGAGAAATAGAATATAGGGATAGAATATAGAAATAGAAAAGGGAGAGAATATAGATAAAGAATAGAGAGAAAACAGCGCTATAGAATAGAGAGATGAGAGAGAAAGAGAAAAGAGAGAGAATAAAGAAATATAAAATAGAGGGAATAGAGATAAATACTATAGAAAATATAAATAGAGAATAGAGGGAGATATAATAGAGAAAGAGAAAAGAGAGAGAATAGAGAGCTAAAGAGAGTAGAGATTAGAGAGTGGGTGGGTGTGACAGAGAGAAAGAGAGCGTGTGAGTAAGAGTAAAATGACTGACCCAGTACACACTCACTTACCCTGAGTTTTAATGTCCGGGTGGCAATTCTTCTCAGGCCATGAATGGTCTTTTGCAGTCTCCTTCTTTTCTTATGTTCTTATGTTCATCTCCGGGATGTATTCGACCCGCTTGACTGCACCTCCCCCCCCCTCCCGTTCCTCCAGTCTTCCTCCTCTATCATTCCTTCCCTGCCCTCGCAGTCCTTCCCCTACTTACTGGGTCGCGATAAGGATGGATTTATGTCACGCCCTTCCTCCTTGGCCGTGGTGCTTGGCATCTCACCACGTTGGCCTCTCCTCAGGACCTTTTAATGTCCCATTGAGGCCATCCTCCGCTCTTCCTCAACCTCTCTTCAGACATTCCTATTCGCTCTTCAACCTCTCCTTCCCTCTTCAGACATTCCTAAGACTCTCTTCAGCCCCTTCTCTGCGCTTCCTCAACCTCTCTTCAGACATTCCTAAGACCCTCTTCAGCCCCTTATCTGCGCTTCCTCAATCCCTCTCTAGACATTCCTATGACCCTCTTCAGCCCCTTATCTGTGCTTCTTTAATCCCTCTTCAGACATTCCTAAGACCCTCTTCAGCCCCTTCTCTGCCCTTCCTCAATCCCTCTTTAGACTTTCCTAAAACCCTCTTCAGCCCCTCATCTGCGCTTCCTCAACCTCTCTTCAGACTTTCCTAAAACCCTCTTCAGTCCATTATCTGCGCTTCCTCAACCCCTCTCCAGCCTTCCTAAAACCCTCTTCAGCCCCTTCTCTGCGCTTCATCAACCCCTCTTTAGTCATTCCTTGAATCCTCTTCACACCCTTCCAGATTTGTTGAAAAACAAGGATGGTTTTAATTACTAAAAAAATTTACTAATAAAAGTAAACAAATTAGAAAGTCGCCATGCCATCGTCGATTTTCTAATAGTGAAAAAAAATTACCCCGTTTCTCGGGTCTTTTTGCATATACTAAGTCAACACATGGTAGTCGAAATATCCACTTTTAGGGGGTATTTTCTTTCAGTTCTTTAAATTTTTATTTCTTCATCTGTCTGTCCCCCCCCCCCTACTTTCCAATCTGACTACGGATTAATGGGTTTAATCACATTAATAAAATTAGTGAGTTTTTAAACTACTGAAGAGTATTATTATTTCTCGCTTGAGGATGGGTGAACCATGTTACATAGAGTTACATAGATACACAGATCACACGGGCCTTACGGCCCAGACTAAGGTGATCTGGCCTTAAATCTACTGCCACTTACACATAGAATAGTAGAAGTAAAGGATAGAAAAGTTTTAGGCTCTCCCCACCCTCCACTCCCTCCGGCAAAAGCCGTACATGAAATAATTTGGCAAAAGTACCTTGCAGGTGTAAGAAGACAGTACCTGAAGGAAATTTGCATTGAATAGTAATTAAATGAAATGAATATGAAAACCACTTACATAAACCTGAAAGAGTTATATTTTTGTAACATTATTTTATTTTGTAGCTTATGCTAAACAATTCCAATATTTGTTAAGTGTTTGTCTAATCTCATTTTAAATGAATCTATAGTTCTGCTGTCCACTACTGCGTTTGGCAAATTATTCCAATCATTAATAATCGAGTAAGTGAAGAAGTTTTTTATTACATCCATAGTGGCTCTTTTACCCTGAAGTTTTGAATCATGCCCACGGGTGGGACACTCCCCTGTCAGTGTGAACAAGTTATTGGCATTAACGTTGTTAAATCCTTTAAGTATTTTGAAGCACTCTATAAGCTGCCCCCTTAGTCTTCGTTTTCTGCCGGAAAATAGATTGAGTTTTTTTAGCCTCTCGTCGTAAGGTTTGTTACGTACTGACGGGATAAGTTTTGTCGCTCTGTGTTGTACAGCTTCTAATTTATCTATGTCTTTTATTAAGTAAGGGGCCCAGAACTGTACAGCGTATTCGAGATGGGGCCTGACAATACTTTAATATAGTGGCATAATTATCTCCTCGCTTTTATAAGTAAAGTTTCTTTTTATAAATCCTAGTGCTGTGTTGGCTTTGTTTGCAGCAGCTGCGCATTGGTTTGATGTTTTTAAGTTTTCTGTCATTATTTCTCGTGTTAAACAGCGTACTCCGATTGTTGGCGAACCGGAACTTGAGAAGAGGAATTATTTTAACTTTCAGGAAAAGTTTCAGACATTAAACTGAAAGATTTATTTGTTATGTGTTTTTGAGTGTGTATGTGTGAGAGAGAGAGAGGGTAAGCAAACACCCATTTTCTTCATAATTTAATGTAATCATAGATTACAAGTCTTTGATTTCCATCCTGACCAACAGCTCCTTACTCTATTGTCCCAAGGTTAAAAGCATTTTCCCCAATTATAACCACAAATATTTATGACCTTAATTTATACGGCATTAATTTTCTGTTGCTGTTTATGTGACCAGTCCATGACCTTGTTTAATTTATGTTGTAATCTTTAAAATTGGATATTATTTTATATCCCTTGAAGGAGATAATGAATGGAAGTAGACCTAACTCGGAACCCTACAAGACTTTACTGACTACTTTTGATCAAAGAGTGTGGGCCATCACAACCCCCCCCCCATTTAACTCATTTATAATCCGCGTTAATAAAGGTTTCCTCTAATCTATGTTTTCTTCAAAATCCTTGAATGTAGTCGAAGTAATATGTCACCAAGTTCTGTGTAGGCATTAAATGGCGTCACATTGAGAAACAAGATCTGCTGACGAAAAATCGCGTGCTCTCACTTATTCTGATTTATGACCTTACGACCTTCAAAACTTTCAATAATTCCTAGACTAACCTTGGGACGACCTTGTCAATTATATCATTCGAAAGAGAATGTATAACAACATAAGAGTTTCAAATATCGTTAGAATCGGCCAAATAGTTATGATGTTATTGCCCCAATAAAAATAACTCCCGGGATAAACTTGGGAATACCTTGTCAATGATATCATTCGAAAGAGAATGTAAAAATACATGAGGGTTTCAAATTTCGTTAGAATCAGCCGAATAGTTATGATGCTATTGCCAAGACAAAATCATTCCTGGGCTAACCTGGGAGGACCTTGATAATTATATCATACGAAAGAGATGTAAAACAGCATAACGGTTTCAAAATCTCGTTAGAATCACTTAAATAATTACAATGTTATTACCAAAAAAAAAAGAAGCAAAACGGAAACCGCCCGACCGACATAGTGAGATGTAGAGTCGCCCGCGACTAAAAGATAACAAGTTTGTAGAGCAAGCTCGATTTCTTACTAAGACCAGCTGATTAAGAAAATATTCAAGAAGTATTTCGAGACCTATTTGATCGCAACCCGCTCCTACCAATCTCGCCCCAGTTCTCCTTTCACTTTTATAGGCATGATAGCGGGGTCGGGACAAAAGTGGAGGGAAAAGGCCACTTGTCCAACTACATCTTAGCCGAATAATGAACAGGTAATTACAAATTCTTCTTTTCCGCAGTTAGTGAGAGAAATTATTGGGTATTTCCCCCCTTCTCTATGCTTCTGGGGATGATGCGGTTGGCCTTGTAATAAAAAAAAACGCGTGTAGCCAGGCCGCTAGTACACCTACAGCTTAGGACGGGGGCTCGATACTCGAGGTATGAAACGGGGGGTTCGAATTCGGGCATCAGCTGTACAATGGGACTGTTTTAGGGACGCTTTGGTTCTTCGTTGTTTTATAAAGTTGCTTTTTCTTCTGTTTCTTTATTTTGTTCTTCGTTACTTTCTCCTCTGTTCATTTCTTCCCCCTTTTCATTTTTTTTTTCATTTTTTTCTCTCTCTCCTTTGTTGCTTTCTTCTTTTCTTACATTCATTTTTCATTTTTTTATTTCTTTCATTCTATGTTCATTGTTTTTCCTCTTTTGTTTTTTGTCCATTTCTTTTCCCTATTTTCTTCGTTGCTTTCTTCTTCTCTACACTTGTTTGTTTAGTTCATTTTCCCTCTTTTATGTCATTTCTTTCCCCCCCTGTTTTTGCTACTTTCTCCTTTTCTGTTCATTGTTCACCTCTCTCATTCTTTCCCCTCTTTTTTTCTTCAGCTATTTCGCCCTCTTTTCTTTGTAATTTGTATTCTTTGTTTCCGTTCTTTTTTGGGGTATTTTTCTCTTATCTGTTCCTTTTATAATACTTGGAGGAGAGTACCCGAGTCCTTCCTTGAATACTCATTTTTAATCAGGTCAATAAGTCACAGGTTAACTCTCTCGAAAGGTAGCCCAAAAGGATTAACCCCACTTATTAACTTGGTCATGGATGAAGAGGGCATTTGAAGGGAATTGACGGATACAAAATACTTTCGATAAAAAAGAAAAATAGTTTAACCCTTTAACACGGAATACTATTCTCTATCATCGAAATTGTTTTTTTCTTATACAGCTTCACAATTTTTATATAAAACTGAGAATTATGCATTGTTTTCTCAATAAGGAAATATGACACGCCCATTTAAATGGGCTCTATGGAGCACTCCCTCTTGGTGTTACTAAACTTTAATCACTGTGCATTCATATGATAAAATTTATTGATAGATCTGGATTAAATGAAAGAATTGTGTGTTAAACCATCTCATTTAATATATATTTGTTTTAGAGAGAGTATTTTCAACAACGAATTTATAGATAATCACATTATTACAAGAATCCGCCGCATAAATATACAGTAGCAGTCTATAATAAGATTCATACCTTTTAAAATAAAATTCAGGAAAGCTTACTCCTATATATTTTGAAGCATAAATTTATGAAACTGATAAATTATGACTGTATATTATATGAGGGCAATAAAAAGAGGTTTGGCATAGGCTTTTACATCAGTTGACTGAAAAATACACATTCCTATTTCTTTTTGTGATATCCAACAAAGAATTGGATGTGCAGTGCCACATCACATTTGGAGCACTTTAGCTTCATATTCTTCTTGCAGACACCACACTGCCGTTGAGTATCTCACATCGCAACATAATGATCCATTCTGTCGTAGCGTAAATGCTTGGGTAAAGATAGGAGCACAAGTCTACGAGGTTTCTCTGATGGTTTAGCAGAGCATTGACAATTTCCCTCAGAAACTCTATCTGTGACACCTTGTGAATCTTTCTGTAGAGAATCCACCATTTACGATTGAGCCATTCAGGAGAAAGTGGAGAAGAGGAAATTACCACACTCGCTTCCTAAATGAAACTGTATACTTTCCCCAAAATGATCAAACAGATCTACTCGTCATATTGTAAAGTTTCACAATGTTTGGCTGAGGGATTACTATCACTTCTTTCTTATTTTTTGACTACCGTTTGCATTTGCCCATTGAAACAGATAGACAGTCACTTATGTTTGTTGCCACCCTAACATCGCTGTTGTCATTCCATGCAAAATAGCAATCATCTTTTATTTCTCCTGAAACAGCTCTGCCTCCCCTCTCTCTTTTTTCTTGATGTCTGACACTGAAAATTCCTTGACTGTCATTCCAAATTGTGCCTGTCAGACTAATATTAACTTCCTGGGAAGACTGGAGAAGAGTCAGTGTTGTAAAAAAGTTGTCAACATATCCACTGCTACCCTTAGGTACTGTTTCTTTGGACAAAAAATTCACCCACAGGCATTCCTTTCTCAAACCCAGAGTCTTTTCGTTCATACAAGCGGAAATTCATTTATAGTCCTTCATGAGAGCATAGATACCCAAATATCGTAGCCAAATCTTACGGGCTTTCCTCTAATGAATTGTTTGAATCCATGTCGCCCATAATAGAGTTCCATGGCTTTATCAATAGCCCATGTCATAGAAAGTGGTTGAGCAATATCTGTGAAGAGCTTGTGGAAAGGTTTATTTGGGTTCTCCACAAAGTGCAGGTTTCGTACGATCTCATCATATCTGTTTATTATCATTCCACACTGAGTTTCAGCCAAATTTGGGGTGTCCGCCTGTTTTGCCCAATACAACAGTTGGTGTGAAACTAGATTCTAACCTGAGAAAAGAATGATGACAAGTACCTGATGAAGTTCTTCTTGAGTTAGTCAGATTTATATGAGGGGGAGTGGGCAGAAGTCTTGCTCCCAGCAATCAGACATTTTATTGCTCCACAACAGCTATATAGTCAATAGCGTCGTCTGCATCAGATTCTTCCCCATCTTCTCGAGGCTGCAAAGCAATTTCGATGCCTGTGCCATTTTCTTCAGTAGGTAATGAAAACAACTAGTTGACTGCCTCTTCAACATCTCTTAGAAATATGAAAGAGAAAACACATGTTCATAAGAAGGAAAGCAAGAAAAAGTATCAGGTGTTTTACCCGAGAATACATTGTAATATTGAGAAAACAACCAGTTATATATATATTACTAACAAACCCTTTTTTTAGGATCCCCAATATATATTCATATACATACTGATCCTTGGGGATAAGAATATATCAGATTTAATCAAAGTAAAGTAACATAAGCATTGAGAGTAAACAAGTACTTTGATTCAAGTATTTCCCTTAGGCTGCAGTGCCCTGACTGAGCTTCATAGAGCCCATTTAAATGGGCATCAATTATAACTGATAATAAAAGTGACAGAATGTGCTTTCTCTTCAAATCAAAAATTTCCTACATTAAAACAAGACTTTATGTGTCATTTTTACCATTAGTCATTATAAGAAGTTCCATATGCAGCAATGTATAGACAATAACTTACCTAAGTCTAGACATTTTGGTAGAAGCAATGAAGTAGGTCTCCTTCCTGCCTTCATTTACTTGTTGCTTACAAAGTGTGTTTTAATATCAATCAGCAGCTAAGAAATGACACGTTTTCTTTACATCCCGCAACAAAAAGTACGGAAATTCACTGGTAAACTTGACTCTTCATTACAAATTGTGCCTGTTAGACTAATATTAACTTCCTGGAAAGACTGGAGAAGAGGCAGTGTTGTAAAAAAGTTGTCAAAATATCCACTGCTACCCTTAGGTACTGTTCCTTTGGCTAATGCATGGACAACAGATTCACCCACAGGCATTCCTTTCTCAAACCCAGTCTTTTCGTTCATACAAGCGGAAATTCATTTACAGTCCTTCATGAGAGCATAGATACCCAAACCTTATAGCCGAATCTCACGGGCTTTCCTCTAATGAATTGTTTGAATCCGTGTCGCCCATAATAGGGTTCCATGGCTTTATCAATAGCCCATGTCATAGGAAGTGGGTGGCAATATCGATGAAGAGCTTGTGGAAAGGTTAAAAAAGAGAGAGGCAAACAAATAGTTTAAGAGAGACAAATGATTTAAGAAATAAAATGGTTTAAGAAATACAAATAGTTTAAGAAATACAAATTGTTTAAGAAAGACGAATAGTTTAAGCAAGACAAATAGTGTAAGCAAGACAAATACTTAAAGAAAGACAAAGTTAAAGAAAGACAAATAGTTACAGAAGGCCAAATTGTTACAGAAAGACAAAAAGTTTAAGAAAGACAAATGTTTAAATCAATGAAAATAGTCTAAGAAATAAAACTAGTTTATGAACGAAAAATAGTTTAAGAAATAAAAATAGCTTAAGAAATATAAATAGTTTAAGAAAGACAAAAGGTTTAAGCAAGACAAATAGTTAAAGCAAGACAAATCGTTAAATAAAGGCGAAGTCAAATAAAGAAAGGCAAATAATTAAACAAAGCTAATCTGTTTAAAAAAGACAATAGTTTAATAAAGACAAATGGTTTAAGAAAGTAAAATATTTTAAGAAAATAAAAATATGAACTATTTGTATTTTCTTAAACTAGGTTAAGAAAGAGAAATTAATAAATACAAATAGTTTAATAAAGAAAAATAATTAATGAAAGACAAAGAGTTTAAGAAATACAAATAGTTTAAGAAATATAAATTACTTAAGGCAAATAGTTTAGGAAGGCAAATAGTTTAGGTAAGAAAAATAGTGTAAGAAAGCCAAATATTTTGAAGCTATGTATGAATCAAATAAACCACTTTTCAGTTTCTGCGATCAAAGTTCCCCAATGCGAACAACCACAAGAATTAAATTAATCTTCTCGTGCGGACAGATGCAATGAATAATAAACCGCATGAAAATGAAAATGAATTGCCCACTCTTCGAACAAAACTGACTCGGTTCCCTCCTTGACATTTTCTTCTCCCTTTTATGTATTCTTCTCCTTCGAAGCCCCATATCAGGGTAAGTCAATGTTGCCCTTTCCCCTTATGTTTTCCTGGCCGCAGTGCTGAAGGGACTCAGAACCCCATCCGGCCCCATCCAGCCCCAGCTTAGCCTCTTCTCCTTTCTGACACCCTGTCATCTTACCTTATGTACTTCTTCACTTTGCATACAATCTCTCCTAAAACTTTCTCTGATTGACCTCTAATTTCACAGGGAAGACACCGACCAGCTTCCTCTCACCGAAAAATCTGGGATCAGGGCTGGGAGGGAGGGGACAACTCCCCCTCATCCCTGAGCTCTGGTTTGGGGTGGTGGGTTTTTAACAACCTGCCTCATCCCCCCCCTAACCTTCCTCACGTACCCTTTCTCTCTCCTTTCACAGTCTATCTATTTTACGCCCAGCACAAGGTTGAGCCGCCATGCCAAAGGGCTGCCTGCCCACTGGGTGGGAGGAGTGGTCTTTAATGATGGCAGCTGGCTTTGCCTGTCCCGTAAGTCAATGGCATCGGACAATTAATGGCACGCTGGTGGCTAACTTTTTACATGACAACTCCTTAGAGCTAGCCGATAATGGAGCGGTCAAGGGGTAACGTATGATGAGAAAACAGGGAGGGGCCTTGAGACCCACCCCTACACTCTTCGTCACGTTCGACTGTGACAAGCTTCCTGAGTCGGTGCGTGCCTGTTGATATCACTACCGTATGAAGACATTGGTGCCACTGCCGCGGAGGGGATACTACTGTCACCGCTTTGGCCATACAAATCGCTCCTGTAGACGTGTAAAGTCGGGGTTAACCGAAGACTATGTAAGTTGCTCTAAGGCCGCACACGATAAGTATCTATCGTGCATGGCCAAGTGGGTCAATTCCGAAGAGCCGCACCCCGCTTCTTGGAAGCAATGTGGTGCGATACTTCTTGAGAAGGAAATCATGGATGTTCAAGCTCAGGGTCATCTCTCATTTCGCGAGGCTAAGAACTTGCTCCTTGCGCGCTCGATGCTGCCTGAGACGGTTTATGCCTCAATTTAAAAAAAGAAACACTGCTTCTGGCCCATTCAGGCCTACGAGCGGAGTCCTTCGTGACCTCTTTCTCCGCATTCTCTAACCGGGATGCTGCTCTGCCAGCATCCAATGCACTTCGTAATGTCGCAGAAGGCCGCCAACTGGACTTTACTTCCAGAGGTGGCCAACCCTTCAACGACAGGTTTACATTGATTGAGTTGCGTTCACCAGACTTCTAATATCTTTCTAGACTCCTGGCGAATCGCTACTCTGTTCGCTTTTTTGAACAATTTGAGGTAGAGCTCTATATTTGCCGATTTTTGCCAAATCTCTCTAACCTCCTGCATATGGAAGTTGATGGCGAAATTGGTAAATGCTAGATTAGCCTTATTTTATGGACAGGGGAGGCCACCTGTCTTCTTCACAGTGGGGCTTCCGCAAGTTTCACTCCACGTCGGATCATCTGCTCCGCCTGGAAAATGCCGCCTGCGAGGGCTTCCTTTGTACTTTTTTTTCTTCGATCTGGAGAAGGCCTATGATACCGCATGGCCATATAGTATCATGGAGACTATCCACACGACGAGGGCGAGGGAACATCTCCCAATCTTTATATCGGAATTTTTACGAGATCGTCGATTTCGCGTACTGGGGGGATGGCTGTAGTACCCGGATTGCAAAGGAAAGTAGGCCTGTAGCACCCAAATTGCAAGAAAGGTATGCCCAGCATGGAACCTAACAAATGAAAACCCGGTTGACCTATGAAATCCTGAAATTGGGTACACGCACTAATTAATGAGATAATATGCAATGCAATAAGTAGTTAACCAATTTAAAAAAAAGATAAATACTTATATCACAATTGTACATTTATTAAGAGAAGCATGAGATAAGCAAGCGGTCAGCCAAAGTTCTCACGCGGTAAAACAAGTCTACGCACAGTAGGAAACAGCTGCAGATCAAACGATATCAATAATAGATAACAGGGACAAGCCGATCAAATATAGGGTGGTATGCACTTTGACCGGTTGAAATTTTCGAGGAGGTGTGAAATACAAACGGCCTTTCTGATATTGGATGTAGGAATAATCGGGGAAAAAATATGTAGTTTCATTAAATGCACATATCTCTTGTAACTCAGCCCAACGGTCAACAAAGGAACAGACAAACATATTTCTGATCCTTAGCTCCGCTCCGCGCCCAAGTCAAAGAAAAGAGGTCACGCCCCTTAGAAGTGAGGGTCCTATATATACATATTGACATAAATATTAAAGGGGAGGAGAATAAGATATAATGAGAATCAGTTAAGTCGTCTGTGAGTATAGCTTACTAGCCTTTTGTTATTACTAGCGTCATGGATCCGTTCCTCGTCCTAAACTCCCGCCATCTTAGCCCCAGCTACTTAACATTAACGGAAAACTCACACACGGCCGCGTAGAACTCGAACTATTTCGCTTGTTCCAATATTAGGTAGGCCGCTTTCCTTTCGAGTCCTCTGCCCTTCCCCGTGATTACCAAGACACCTTCTGGAACCCATCCTAGACGCGTATGCTCTGTGAGAAATTTAGGAGTCAGAGCAAACTCGATTGGAAGAAAAAAGTAGGCCTACTGCCTACAAACCCCAATACATCCTTATAAACCTTCAATAATTGCCAGAATTCACACACCTATAAGCCCTCTCTAGCCTAATAGAGCAGGAAGAGAGTATCCTGCACGGAGGTGTCCTCAATGTCACACTCTTTGGCCTAAGCATCAACAACATCAGCTCGCTACTGCCGGAAGATTTCTCGCTACGCTGTACGTGGAAGACCTTTCGATCTCTTTTGGCACGGCCTAGATTCTAACTCTGAAACGTCGACTCATACAGGCATTGAACCGCGCCTCTCACTATAGCGAAGCGCACAGGCTTCGATTTTCCTTGGACAAGACTAAGATGGTACATTTCTGGCGCCATCTACACCTCTACCCTGAGAAAGCATTCATTCTAAAGGGGGTTAGTCTTGAAGCGGTGGACTCGCACCGTTTTCTCGGTCTTATATTTGACAGACACATCACCTGGGAGGCTCATATTCGCAGCCTTAGGGTCTCTTATACCCACGCCATGGATATTCTTCATTCCGTGACGATCAGCATTTGGGGCGCTGATAGGGCTACTGCCTTACTTTTTTATCGATCATTCGAAGCTCGACTACGGATGCAAGTTTTATGCTTCCGCAGCCGTGCGTGCATTGCGGGAGGTGGACACGATCCACAATACTGGCCTTCGCCTGGCGACCGGTGCCTTCCGCACGTCTTCCATTGAGAATCTACTTGTCGAGGCTGGGGAGATGCCATTCGCTCTGCGCCTTGCCGTGCTCGCGTCTGTACGTGCGAGCACGGCACCTACCCCAGTCGCGTACAGCTCTCACCTTACCCGCAGCTGATCTTGGCATTGCGTCTAGCAGTCTTACCAGCTCTTGTTTCAGAGTCTTTCTTTCTCTCTCCCTCAGTCTCTCTCTCGTTTCTCTCGTGGGCATGTCATTTTACCTAGACAAGGGCAAGGTGATGTACATTGGCTATGCCAATCCTCGAGAAGACTACCACTTGTTAGGTAGAGTTTTGGAGGTGACAGACCTAAAAAAGGACTTGGATGTGCAAATCAGCACCGACCTAAAGTTTTCCAAGCAGTATGCCGATAGAGAGAAAAAAAGGCACAAAGACTATTGGGTTACATAAAGTGGCAATTTTGCTTCCGTAACAAGGAGATTGTCCTCAAATTGTACAACTCTCTATTTAAAACTCAGCTTGAATACGCAGTTCAATTCTGATCTTCGACACTGTTTAAGTACATATATAGAGTAGAACGTGTCCAGGGTAAGGCCACCAAGCTAATTCCCTCACTTATGCACAAAGGCTACAGCATCGGCTTTTCTCTTTGGAGACCCGCCGATTACGAGGCCAGCTAATAGAAACCTTCAAAATTTTAAGGGGTGTCGAAAACGCAGATAACAGAAGGATGTTCACATTGAACACAAATCCGAAAAATAACCATGGTTACAAGCTAAATTTGCCCTTATTCCAGACTAGTATTTGCAGGAATCACTTCTCGTATAAGATCTGCGCTCCATGGAACCGTCTCCCGGTCGAGGTGGTGAATAGTTCATCTCTAGAAGAATTCAAATCTAGACTGGACGATATAATCCATGAATATGTATAGAACATAGATTATGGAAACAAGTAAAATAGGTATCAGCTATACTATTAAAATATCTTGATTGTGATCCTTTTTCACATCACATTCAGGTGTCTTTTTCGCTTTCTGTGCCCGCAAAAGCGGGTGGGAGAGGTGGCAGGGGAGAGCTTTCGCCTGTGCAACGCTTTCTCTTAGGTTAGGGCCTTCCCAAAATAATACTCCCACGGTATGGACAGCAATGTCCTTTGAGGTACAACTTTTCCTTGTGACTCCTTGTGACAGTCTCCCTGCCCCCTCTCACGCTCTCTTTTCTAAATTTCACAGTTTTACGACCCTATTTCCTGTTTACGTGACATTCCAGCTCAAAAATTAGGCTTACGTCCTCCCTCTCTATTTTTATTGTACAAACACATCACAAATTACATATATCTCACAGTCATACAGGTGAGTCAAAAAGTTCTCAGACAAATGGCAGATTATTGAAATGTTCGATTTTGTACAAGTAAATACAGGGTCAAACACGACTTTCATGTTTTCTGAACAATTCCTACAAAATTCGTCATTCAATTTGTCGAGACTCTTTGTATTAGATGTGCTTCAAAAAGGTTACTTTTTTGAACCCATAAAATGGCAAATTTTGAGATAAGAGCGAACATTAAATTCCTGACTAAACTTGATTGGAAGCCTGTTAAGATTATTGACGCTCTACAACAGGTTTATGGTGACTCTTCGCCATGTAGAGCGGTAGTTTACGACTGGATTAAGCGCTTCAAGGGGGGCAGAGAAGAAGTTGAAGATGATCCACGTGAAGGGAGACCCTCCACCTCCATTAACCCAGAAAATGTCGAGCTTGTGAGGAATCTAGTGGATAAAGATCGCCGTATTACTATTGATGAAGTTGCCAATGCATGTGAAATCTCTCATGGCTCAGCATTTGGAATTCTAACTGAAAATCTTGGCCTGAGCAAGCTTTCAGCACGTTGGGTCCCAAAAGCGTTGCGAGAAGACCAGCTGAATCATAGGGCCAACCTTTCTTTGGCTATTTTGACCAAGATTGAAGCAAACGAGGATAGTTTTTTTGAGCGCCTCGTAACGGGAGATGAAACTTGGGTGTATCAGTTTGATCCTGAAAGTAAAAATCAATCAAAAGAGTGGCACCCAAGGGGGGCAGCAGGGCCTATCAAGTTCAAGACAGAGAGGTCCGTTAAGAAGATAATGGCTACAGTTTTTTGGGATTCGGAGGGAATTATTTTAATAGACTTCTTAGAAGGACAAAAAACTGTTACATCCAGCTATTACGAAGGAGTTTTAAGGAAGCTGAAAACTTCAATAGCCAAAAAACGACGAGGAAAGCTCCACAAGCAAATCTTGTTCCACCATGACAATGCCCCTGCACATTCGTCCAAAGCTGTGAGATCTCAGCTGCGGGAATTTCGATGGGAAACTCTTGCTCATCCCCCTTATAGCCCTGATTTAGCACCCTCTGACTTTTTTCTGTTTCCAAATTTAAAGGGACACCTAAAAGGAACCCGGTTTCAATCATTAGATGAAGCAAAAAAGCAGGTCATTACTTGGTGCCAGAGACAACCCCGTGAATTCTACAAAGATGGTCTTTACCGTTGGATTCATAGATTAAGAAAGTGTATAGATGTTAATGGAGCTTATGTAGAAAAATGATTACAGTATTATTACAAATAAAAATTTTATGCCATTTATCTGAGAACTTTTTGACTCCCCCTCTATATATATATATATATATATATATATATATATATATATATATATATATATATATATATATATATATATATGAAATGAATAACTCACAAAGTAGCACATTGAGATTCTAGCAGCAAAAAATATCCGGGTTCCCACAGGGCAGATCTCTGCGACTCGGGGGGCCGCTCGAGGTGCTGTGCCCGCTTCACGGTACAATAACTCGACCGTACCGCAAGGAAACGCCTAAGGGTAGGGGACGTGAGGAGTAGCCGGAGTTCCCTTAAATGACTATTCCTTAACGCCAGGTCAATATGAAACAAGTGGGAAGACCTTGTAGTCATATTGTCCAGTGACACCCGAATAGACGTAGTTGCCATTTTGAAACCTGGCTGAGTATATGATTCCCGGTTACACGATATTCCACCGAGATAGACCCAATCGAGAATATGGCTGAGTATTGTTTTACGTCCATAACTGCTTTCCCCTTAGTTGATTGCAATGTTAGAAGTGTCTACGAGATCCTGGGAGTAGACATAAATCTTGGCAGCTCCCCATAACGACTCGTGGTGGTATACCGGCGGCAAGGGCACTCCGAGGAAGTTGAGTCGAACATGTACGCTAAAATTGCCGAGTTGATGGAAAATCGCCCAAGCCTGATTATGAGCGATTCGTGGAGTTGACTGGGGTGATAGACCGTGCGACGGGGAGGGAAGACGACTCATCTACTTCGCTGAGAATAACATTTTGACGCAGTGGGTCGAAGAGACCACGAGAGGTGAGATCTTGTTGGACTTGGTGTTCACCACCGAGGAAGACATAGTCTCTGGACTGAGCGTGGGTGAATGCCTGGGTGGTAGCGATCACCAAACAGTCTTATTTACAATACGCGCTCCGTGCGGCAGCCCCTATCGCGATGCTGCCTACAAACCCGATTACCGCCGCGCTAACTTCAACGGTCTACGAGATGCGATGAGCCGACTGGTGAAAGTGCCTCAGCCAACTAACTGAGATTCAAAGACCTCTTCATGAACCAGCAGTCCATGTTCGTTCCCCAAAAGAGGTGAATAATAAATCTGTTCAACCTAAATGATTTAATCGCAGCATTGCCTCAGCAATTCGCAAGAGAAAAAGGAGCTACGCTATATGGAGAAGCAGTGGTAGCAACGAGAGTCTCATGCAGTATAGACAAAATATTAGAACTATTGAAACACTGGTACGCCAAGCTAAACGCAATGAAGAACTTCGGGTCGCGTCCCTCTGAAAAGAGAACCCAAAGAAATTCTTCCTTCACGTAAATAGGTACAAACCAGTTCGCCAGTGCATAGGCCGTCTAAGAGATGACGTTGGCGCGTTTCAAAAGTAGAATCTGGCTATCGATAACGTGTTGAACGACTACTTCACCTCTGTGTTTACAATGAAAGAAGATAGTCCCACTCAGAAGACGGGGGTGTATCTCAATGAAGGCGAGAACCTAAGGGAGATAATATTAGACGAAGAGGAAGTGGAGTCTAGAATAAAGAACCTTAACCTGTACAAGTCTTCAGTTCCAGATGGCTTTCTCCCTAGAGTCCTTCATGAAGTGGGCGTTGAGGTGTCTCCACACCTTACTGCGATCTTTAACGAATCGTTAGAAACTGGGGAAGTACCAGGCGACTGGAAGACGGCGGACGTAACCCCAATATTTAAGAAGGGAGAGTGTGAAAACCCGGGTAACTACCGACCTATAAGTTTGACTTCCGTTGTGGGCAAAATGTTAGAGAGCATGGTAGCATATAAAATAGTAAAGCACCTATAAACAAACAATTTGATTTTGGATTCCCAACACGGGTTTGCAGGAACCAATCGTGTTTCACAAATCTACTAGAATTCTTTCACGGCATTTTAGGTGAGTACGATCGTAGTCGGGCTGTGGACATCTTATACCTGGACTTTCCAAAGTCTTTTGATAAGGTTCCACACCGCAAGTTGATGTGCAAAGTCTGCAAGGCACTTCAGGTAGGGTGGCCAGCTGGATCGATAACTGGTCGTCAAGCAGGCGACATGGAGTGAGAATAAACGGAGTATCCTCAAGAAGGGCCCCCCAGTGAGTAATGGGGTACCCCAGGGTTCCGTGCTCGTTCCACTCTTGTTCATCATATATATATATAATATAGACGATGGGTTGATTTGATCGATATCCAAGTTCGCGGACGATACAAAATTAAGAGACAGCGTGAGCTTACTCGAAGGAGTGGAAAATCTACAAAGCAGCCTTCAGAAGTTAGGTGAGTGGTCGGAGACTTGTCATATTCTATTTAACCTTGACAAGGGCAAGGTGATGTACATTGGCTATGCCAATCCTCGAGAAGACTAACACTTGTTAGGTAGAGTTCTGGAGGTGACGGACCTGGAAAAGAACTTGGAGGTGCAAAGCAGCAGCAACCTAAAGTCTTCCAGGCAGTGTGCCGATGTAGAAAAAAGGGCAGTAAGACTATTGGGTCACATAAAGAAGCAATTTCGCTTCCGGAACAAAGAAATTGTCTTCAAATTGTACAACTCTCTAGTCACACCTCACCTGGAATACGCAGTTCAATCCTGGTCCCCTACACTGCGTAAGGACATAGATAGACTGGAATGTGTCCAGGCTAGGGCTACCAAGCTAATTCCTTTACTTAGGCACAAAGGCTATCAGCGTCAGCTTCAGGAATTGAGGCTTTTTTCTCTTTGGAGACCCACCGATTAAGAGGGCAGCTAATAGAAACCTTCAAAATTTTAAGGGGCGTCGAAAACGTGGACTACAGAAGGATATTCACATTGAACACAAATCCGAAAAATAACCATGGTTACAAGCTGGATTTGTCCCTATTCCAGACTAGCATTTGCGGGAACTACTTCTCGTATAAGATCTGCGCTCCATGGAATCGTCTCCCGGTGGAGGTGGTGAATAGTTCATCTCGAGAAGAATTCAAATCTAGACTGGACGATGTAATCCAGGAATATGTATAGAACGTAGATTATAGAAACCAGTAAAATAGGTTTCAGATATACTATTAAAATTTACTGATTTTGATTCTTTTTCTCATCACAATCAAGTGTCTTTTCCATTTTCTGTGCCCACAAAAACGGGTGATGGAGGTGGTAGGGGAGAGCCTTTGCCTGTGCTATTTTCTCTTAATGCTATAGGTTAGAGCCTTCCCAAACTAGTACCTCCACGGTATGAACAGCAATTTTCGTCCAGGTACAACTTTTCGCTGTGACTCCTTTTGACTCTCTCTCTCTCTCTCTCTCTCTCTCTCTCTCTCTCTCTCTCTCTCTCTCTCTCTCTCTCTCTCTCTTTCTCTCTCTCTCTCTCCCTCTCTCTCTCTCTCTTTCTCTCTCTCTCTCTCTCTCTCTCTCTCTCTCTCTCTCTCTCTCTCTCTCTCTCTGAGTATTGTGTCCTGAGATTAAGTTAGGTCGGGTTGCATTTAGGTTATGCGCCCAAGTACGGATTGATATCGGGGCAGTAATTCACGGAAATTTAGTTTTCCTATTTGTCCCCCGCCATAGTTAAGGTTCATTCAATGAGAAAAACGGAAACATAATTAATCCAACAAGGACAAACTTATTCTGAAGCTATAAAATGGAGGGACAAAGAGAATCGAAAAAAAAAGCAATAATACCCATGCAAACCTCATCAATCCTAAATGTTGCAGACCGTAGGACACTTTCGAAACCTCTCGAAAAAAACTGAGGGTTTTGGGGTTAGACTTTAGAGGGGAGGCTGATGCAACAAAATTTATTCGTCTGTCTATTTATCACCTCCCATTGCATCCTTTTCTGTGCAGCATCGATGAAACGAAAATCCATTTCAATCCCAAACACGACTCTGACATGAACGCGTGACGTCAATGGTGACTTCAGTGTCACCACCTGCCGTGTTCCGGCGGTGTCTCAGGGAACCGGATGCTCCCCACTTCTGAGAAATCGAGTAAGGAGTGGGGAGCCTTTGTTAGCGAAATCACCTCCCCCCCCTCTTTCAAAAACGAATATTATAACCCGGATTTTCTGATTGATTTACGGCTCAGAGAAAGGAGAATTCGCGACACCCATTCGGGGCTGATGCTGAGCCAGGACACATTTTCGATTGAAGGTACAGAAATGAACCCTCGGGACTGACTCTCCCGAGTGATGATTAAAACCCTGGTCCTGGGTCCTTCTGGCCCATCCAGGTGGTACTTCTGGTTGGTGCGCTTAACGCCCTTTGTCACCCGCAGTCGAGTAATTTCATGAATGGCAAAGAATGAAAAAGAAAACAAAAGAATAAACGACGAATAAACAGAAAAACGCTAAAACTTTTTTTCTCAAAAAGTAAAACAATACCAAACAGCGGCATATTAGCTAAAAAGTATTTGTAAAAGAATATTGTGAAGAAAGTGGTGGAGTTAAGGGAAGTGGAAATGTGTGCCAATTAAATTCCTGGAGCAAACTTGAAGAACTAGGGACGGCGAGAGCACGCGACTCTCCTTCCCCCTATTTTTCCCTTTCAGCAATGAGGGCGCGCCCCCATTCGTGGCCAAAGCTCCTCAATGAGGCGAGAAGCACAGTAAGTTGTGGAACGACCTCAACGCTCACTTCACGAAGGACTCTAGAGAGAAAGCCATCTGGACCTGAAGACTTGTACAGGTTAAGGTTCTTTATTCTAGCCGCCACTTCCGATTCGTTTAATATTATCTCCCTTAAGTTCTCGCCTTCATTGAGATACACCCCCCTTCCTCGGGGTGGGACCATCTTCTTCATTGTAAACACAGAGGTGAAGTAGTCTTTCAACACGTTAGCGATAGCCAGATTCTACTCTTGCAACGCGCCAACGTCATCTCTTAGACAGCCTATGCGACGGCGAACTGGTTTGTACCTATTTACGTGCAGGAAGAATTCTTTTGGGTTCTCTTTGCAGAGGGACGCGAGCCGTAGTTCCTCATTGCATTTTCCTTGGCGTACCAGTGTTTTAACAGTTCTAATATTTTGTCTATACTGCATGAGACTCTCGTTGCTACCACTACTTCTCCATTTAGCGTAGCTCCTTTTTCTCTTGCGAATTGCTGAGGCAATGCTACGATTGAATCATTTAGGTTGAACAGATTTATTATTCACCTCTTTTGGGGTAACGAACCTGGACTGCTGGTTCATGAAGAGGTCTTTGAATCTCAGTCAGTTGGCTGAGGCACTTTCACCACTTACAAGTTCCAGTCGGCTTATCGCATCTCGTAGACCGTTGAAGCTAGCGCGGCGGTAATCGGGTTTGTAGTACAAAAGGTACGAGTCTGGATTCGAACCTATGAGCGGGAAACAAACAAGAGGGGTTAGCCCCTCTCCCCAGCCTCATCCCTCCCCCCCCCCGGTCCATTTAGGAGGACGGGTGATTTGTCTTCCGCGAAAGTGAAGGAAGGAAATGATGAGAAAAAAGGGATAAATAGAGACGGGAATAGATGGAAATACAAAGGAATAAAGAAGAATAAAAGAATAAATGTGAATATAAGAGGAGAGAAGGGAAATATAAGGGAATGAATTCAAATAAATATGAATAAAGGGAGGTAAATGAGGAGAAAGAGAAATATAATAGGAAATAAAGAGAAATTTTAGGGGGAAAGAGACTAAGAGGGGACAAATGGGAATACAAGTAATGTAGGGGAATCAAGGGTAAGGGAAATAAATAGGAATAAAAATGGCGGGAGAGGGGAGAAAGAGTCAGAGGACGTGGGGGGGAGGCAGTCCAATGGAAGAGGTACAGGGGCAGATAGCCCCTTCGCCGTACCTTTATGAAAGCCACATAATCCGTGTCAGGCTCGTGTCTCGGAAGGGCCAAACGGGTTAGAAGGTCCCTGGTACCTTTCGTCCGACCATTTCGGAGTATCCCCTCTAACCTGTTGTCATGTTAATGGGTATCCGATCCACTCGCCACCATCCCAGCGATTCCCTTCCTCGTTGGCACTCTTGCAGTGTTGGCATGGCAACGTGTCAGCGCGTCGGCCGTGACGCTTCTGACCCCGTCGTTGGTCAAGTTCATTGTCGCCATCAGGCGTGCTCGCCTCGTCAGCTGTCCTTAGAAGGTCAGGGCGAGGGCAAAAAGGTCAGCTGATCATGGCATCACCCTGGTAGTACCTGCTTCCGTTAACTTATTCTTCTTCTTTTTTGTTTACCTTTCTTCTCTGTTTGTTTGTCTCTTCCCTCCTTCCCTTTTAACACTTTTCCCCCTTTCATCTCATATTCTGTGCTATGTTGTTTCCTGGACTACTGATGCCCTCATTTGTTTTCAATTAAACCCCGGTAGTGTGGTAGTACTAGGACGACCCCTTTTATCCCACATCCTCCCCGATCGAGCGGTCTCATCTCTGA
The DNA here is from genome assembly GCA_963969495.1 of Ceratothoa steindachneri. Taxonomy (NCBI): domain Eukaryota; kingdom Metazoa; phylum Arthropoda; class Malacostraca; order Isopoda; family Cymothoidae; genus Ceratothoa; species Ceratothoa steindachneri. Next base: position 53,197,027 of record OZ018324.1, read on the forward strand.
CCAGTAAATGACCCTGGTCGGTGTTGCCACCGCGACTATTTGCGCGATCTCAGCCACGACGAGAAGGGGAATTTTTGAGGCCCAGTTTTTGTGCCTCGATCGTTCCAATTAAGTCTCTTTTAGGTGCCACCAAGACGGCGCCCGATTAAACAAATACCAATACTATGGCATCGATTGAGACTTGTTTACAAAATGGTATGTTATTAAAAGTTCCCCAACACTTGGAAGCACCGTAAACATTGAAGTTTTTCAATGCCATCCGCAAAGATTGATGTAAATCCCTAGTAAATGTACTCTTTACTGTACTTCTGATTAGTAGTAACACTAGTAGCCATCGTAAATCTAGGGAAAATAAAGAAAAGTCAATACAAGTAATAAAAGTGATAAAGACAAAAGAATGATAATGAAAGACATAAATATGGAAAGTGCTAAAATTCTGTAAACACGAATACGCCCTTTTGACAAGAACTGCCTCAATTGTAATAGAGAAGAATAGTTGAGTCACACCAATTTTGGCACAAAAAAAGCAGGAATAATAAAATATCCTAAAATGACGTCATTGTTTGTAAATACAATAAATATGCTATCATTGTAATATTCAACGAAGAAGAAAGAAAAATCATGTGTAGGCAATAAAAAATTAATACAGTAATAAATATATTACGTTATATTATTTATTAATAAAGTCGTTTGGGGATTTTAAGCATAGGAAATTTTAAAGTGTCAGCTAAATTTACGTTAAATTACGTGAATTTGGACAGTGTATCTTAAACTTATTTTTTTTAACGCATATTGTTATTTTTGTTAATGTTTTACCAACAAATTGAGTTGGGTCCATTTGGATATCTTTAGTTCCAAGTTGTAATCAAAATATTTAGCCTATCAAAGGACTAACCATAAAACATATGATTAAATGTATTCCACAAAGATGCAGCTAATTATGTCAGTAAGTGTCTATAGTAAAACCAACAATATTTATTTACAACAATTTTTCAATTAACATTTTTTTTGTTAAATAAATATACAGCAAATACATAGAGTAATTATAAAAGCAAGAATAAACATATAGAACTATTTGATGGTTGAATATTGAAATTGATAATTCAGTCACTTTTCTTGAATTATACGATTAATTATGTAAATGTTAAAATGATACTGTCGGCGTAAGCAATTAAGAAGGAAAGTTTTCCTCTCCCAGAACAGAATGTGTGATGCAAGTTTGTTTTTTTAAAAGTTAAATTCCTAACATTATTTAGAAATGTATAATTTCTTACAGCTCGACATGGCCCTCCTAAATTCTTGCCATGCTCCCTTCGGTTGAGAACCGCTGGTCTAGAGGGATACTGGGAAATGGGAACCTAAAGAAAACCCTTCGACTCTTAAAGTATTTTCTCTTATAAAATCTTAAATATCATTCGAGAGAAGACAGTCGAAATAGGATAGGCTTACCATATAGTCCGAACGCAAAACCGGGACATGATATATATATATATATATATATATATATATATATATATATATATATATATATATATATATATATATATATATATATATATATATATATATATATATATATATATATATATATATATATATATATATATATATATATATATATATATATATATATATATATATATATATATATATATATATATATATATATATATATATATATATATATATATATATATATACCGTTTTATACACATATCTATCTTTCCCGATAGATACTAATAAAATATCGATCGATAGTGATAAAAACAAAATGAATTAAACTGACTGTAAAAAAAAAAAAAAATACAATTAAGTTTTTGAAAGAACTCGAAATTCTCGCTGCCTTGAATCTATGTCAACATTTATTTGTTATTTTTTCGAAAAAAAATCACCTCAAGTCAGTTAAATATTTAGTTTAAAATTGAGTAAAGCCTTTACAGTTGATTCGGCTTCCATAATAAAAACAAAGAAAACTTTAAATAAAATTTCTGTACTACTATATATTAGGTTTTCAAGATGACTTCATGAATTACAGAGCATCTTCGTTTTATAAATGGGCAATATCATAAATATAGAAGTCATTTAAAAATAAATATTTGATAATAATTTGTAACTACTCTTTCGAATGATAAATGGTTTTATGAAAGAAATTAGATGACCTTATCTTTTGCGTTACATTATCCTAGATCAGGCTTTCCCAACCGGGGGTCATATGGCCCCCTAGGGGCCATGGCACATCTGAAGGGGGCCCCAGGAAAATTTTAAGCTCTAGAAGAGCCACAGATCCATGATGGGGGCCACAGGACTCAACCTATTGAAACCTGAATTATAGTTAGGGCAGTACCTAATTTTAATTTATGCACTTGAATTACATTAAAAAATATTAATACATATATTTTCCATTTTTGTAAAATATTTTATTTGCATAATAGGATTTACATTAATCTGTAAACAAACATTTTGCATCTTACAAACTTATTCTGTGGCGCACTCCATTGTGCGCGTTGATCGTTATGCGCCTGGCACCGTTGTTGGCTTGATGAAAATACTTCAGATGGAACTTTAAATCCTTACAGTCTGTTTATCTAGTGGTTCGGCGTTATAGTGTGTAAGTAGCTTTTATTTGTTTACCCTAATACTGCGAAGTTGTAGTAATTTTACTAGTTTTTAAAATTATAATAGATTGCCACAAGCACAATAATATAAGACTTTTATAAGTAAATAACGGAGCATTTTTGTTTGTAAGTAAAGTGTGCCATTGCTAGGCGTACACCAATTTTTTTTTCACTTCGGTTTCACTTAGGGCGTTTTTACGAGATGGGCATTTAATCTTAGATTCTGATGATTGTACTTATCGTTTTGTATCTGCATTAATTTGAGTAATATATATATATATATATATATATATATATATATATATATATATATATATATATATATATATATATATATATATATATATGTGTGTAAATATAATATATTATTCAAATTAATGCAGATCTACTTCCCTGATGGAGTACATTTCTGCTGTTTTGCATTTAGGTACAGGTACAGAGTACCAGGATGTACAATCAACAACGAAAATTTCGGACATGTCCAATTAATAGAAACGCTCATAAAAATAGTTGCATTGTTTTGCGGTTCTTTGTTTGATGTCAAATATTTACCATCAAGGGCAAATATTTAGCACAAAAAAGGAAACAAAATTTTCAATGCAGCTATTTTTATGAGCGTTTCTATTTATTGGCCACGTCTGAAACTTTCGTGGCTGACTGTAATAGGAGTTGGTGTTGAGCACCGACTCGGTGCTCTGCAGTGGGAATGGAGGTTGTTTCTGGGTCTTTTCTCAGAAATACTCTTCCTTTTTCGCCGCTGAGATAAGCGCCTTTCATTCTGTTGTGGTAAGCTTCGGATCTAAAATGTAATATATATATATATATATATATATATATATATATATATATATATATATATATATATATATATATATATATCATTAATATATTAAATTTCTTCTGCACAGATTACCCATGGCTACGGTGACGAAGAAAAAATGTCGACAATACTCCAGTGAGTATTTAGCTTATGGTTTTATACATTCACCAGACAATATAACACAGCCATTGTGTCCTTTATGTATGGCTACACTTTCTAATGATAGTATGCGACCAAGTAAACTTAAAATACATTTGGAGAATAAGCACAAGGTCAAAAAAGACAAAACATTAGATTACTTAAAAAAGCTGCGGGATGATTTCCAAGCAAGGAGCACTATTAAAGATATATTTAGCAAAACAGCGGCAAAACTAGACAAAGGTTTAATTGCATCTTATGAGATTTCCAAGCTAATAGCGAAACAACTATAGACCCTGATATTGAAAAACTTGTGAAACTGCATGAAGCACAAGGATCGCATTAAATGAATAAAGAGTTGATGATATATTTATTTCATTTTGCTAAAGGATTTTATTTTTTGTAAGGCTAATTATTTATTTTTAAAGAGTATTACATTTTTGTTAACCACTGTTTAATTTTTGCTATGTTTATAGTCATATATATGTGAAAAATATAATTTTACCTGAATACAAATAGCTGTTTTAATATCTTTTATCCTTTAAAGTAGACTTAAACTGCATATTACCTACTGAAAATAATGATTATGGGCCACAGGAAAAAATAAGGTTCCTAAGGAGGCCATAAGCCAAAATCGGTTGGGAACCATTGTCCTAGATGACTCAGTACATTATAAGACAAGTGGTACTAGGCTCAACCAGTTCTTGTATCTAGTTACACCCAATGAATGCATGTATCAGAATTTGTATGATCACACACACACACACACACACACACACACACACAATATATATATATATATATATATATATATATATATATATATATATATATATATATATATATATATATATATATATATATATATATATATATGAAAAAAGCTTACAAAGTGCACGTGAGTCAAAGATATATGTCGTAGAATGACTCCCGACGATACCATATATTACACTATTCGTTGAGGGAACTTCCTTAATTATCTTTAGAGTGCGTTTACTGTCTGGCGGCCGATATTAAGTATCTTCGATATGCTTAAGAAGTGGAACTGAGCTCAAGGATAATAATATTGCTATCATTAATAAAATAGAGTTATATTAATAATAACTATAAACAATACACAAAAACGGAAAATATTGACATAAACAGAATGGAAAGGGTCGTGGAGACTCGGGCTAATCCGAGGATTTAAAGGATTAAAAAAGGTAAAACAAATATAGAGTTAAAGAGATGGGATGGTTCGATAAACAATTTAAAGCACAGGATAGAATTGACAAAAAGGGATCAATACTCAAAAGGTGACGTTTGGCTTACGTAACTTTTCATTAGGGTGCAGTGGAAGGTACTTGAAGGAATATTCGGTCCGCTGGCGAGCTCCAGCCGAAGGGGGGGGATAAAAGGATCCCGACGAGGCGTCTTGGAAAGGAGAACCGTTACTCGACGAACGGCTTGAAGAACAATGGCTGTTCTACTTTGTTCTCTTCTGAACAAAGGGGGGGAATGAGAACCGTCTCTTTTCTACGGGCTCAAGAACAATGGCTGTTCTAATGTTGTTCTCCTTTGAACAACAGGGGGGATGAGAACCGTTTCTTGGCGAAGGGCTCAAAACGAACAATGGCTGTTCTAATGCTGTTCTCCCTTGAACAACAGGGGGGGAAGAGAACCGTTTCTTGGCGAAGGGCTCAAAACGAACAATGGCTGTTCTAATGCTGTTCTCCCTTGAACAACAGGGGGGGGGGGGAGAACCGTTTCTTGGCGAAGGGCTCAAAACGAACAATGGCTGTTCTAATGCTGTTCTCCTTGAACAACAGGGGGGGATGAGAACCGTTTCTTGGCGAAGGGCTCAAAACGAACAATGGCTGTTCTAATGCTGTTCTCCTTTGAACAACAGGGGGGGAAGCCTTGGGACTTGGCGTCGGAAAGGCTCGAACCTTTGGCACTCAAGGAATATTGTCCTCCTTCTGGACAAGTGATGGTGAATCTCGAGGTCGAGGTCCCTTGGCGCACAAAGGGAGAGAGGGTCGTGGTGATGTTTCGCGACGAAAATCTGGATCTCCAATCTGATCTTAGTGGTAAAGTTTCCATATAAATAGCCAGGACATCTCCTTGGCGTGGGGGAAAATGGAGTGAAAGCTTGGAGGGAACGCACAGCCGGGCCGGAGAAAAATGCCTTATCTGTTCATAAGCCTAACTCGATCTGGCGAGGTCGGCGTATGGGGGCGAACGGGGGGGGGGACGATAACCTCCTTGTTTAAACATTGGCATCCGGTAGCTGAGATAAGACTCCAAGCCTCGAATCGAAGATGCACGTGGGCAGCATCGTGGTTTTTAATAATATGGGATAGGAGTTGAAATTAACTCGTTCTATCACACCCCTCCATTCCAGGGGAAGTTGTCACTTCAAAAAAAAAGAGAGAAGGGACAACGATAGAGCTCCGTTGTGGGGAACTCGTTTTCTTGTACCAACCGTACCTTCCTGCACCTAACTAGTATTACCTCAATACATATGATTATTTTGATCTTTAGATTACAGGGGAAAATAACCTTTAATACAACTTAATAAAAAAAAAGGGCATGGAACAATGAAATGATATAAACTTAGTACATACGGGACAAAATAATTTATACGTAAATTAATAAGAACAAATATATAGACATACAAAAAATTAGACATTGAGCGTTACAAAATTCAGACATATACATTAATTAATTATATTACAAAAGAATCTTAAATTAAGTCGTACAAGACGGTATATACCTACATGGAGATACTAATCCTATGAATACAATTATTCTACGCTATTCGGTAACGCATTCCTACTGAGTGCGTCAGTGACCTGGTTATCGGAACCTTTTATCTAATTTATTTTAAACTGATACTCTTGCAAGAGTAAACTCCAGCGCATGATGCGGCCGTTTGAGTGTCTCAAATTCCCAATATAGGCTAACGGACGGTGGTCGGTTCCTATTTGAAATTCTTTACATATCAAGTACAGCTTGAATTTGTCTATGACCCAGATAATTGATAGAGCTATCTTTTCTCTAGTGGCATATCTCTTTTCGCGTGGTAATAATTGACGACTAGCATATGCAACTGGATGACTCGTTCTGTCATCCACGTATTGAAGGAGTACACCTCCAATGCTCTCGTTGATCACGTCGGTCTTAACCCCAAAGGATTTTTCCGGGTTGGGCAACTTAAAAATGGGGGCAGAAATGAACTTACTTTTGAGCTGATTAAAATGGGAAACAGCGACATCATTCCAACGTAACCGATCGGAGAAATTCTTTTCCTGAAGGGGGCATAGGGGGGCCGAAATTGCAGCGAAATTCGGAACAAATCGCTGATAGGGAGAAGCTGATCCTAGGATCGATCTTAATGGCTTCTTTGTAATCGGGAGGGGCATGTCGGCGATTGCCTTAATCTTGTTCTCGTGGGGACCTAACTGGCTTGGTCCTATTTTGAAACCCGAATGTTTAATGGGTTCGTGAGCAAAATAGCATTTGCGGAGGCCAATGGTGAGGCCATTTTCGCGCAGTTGCTCGAAAAGAGCTAATAGGACGGGTAAATGGTGACTCCATTTAATTAGTTCTTGTAGCTGACTCTTCTGACGTAGGGTCAGCTGCGCGTCACTATCCAGGTCAGAGGGTTCCAAAGACTCGCCTGGTAGGGAAGGAGGAGGGTAATCGGCATCAGGTTGGATGCACACTGTCTGGATTACATTAAGGGACTCCGCGGGGCAATCCTCTTCAAGCGCCGATGCTTCGTCCAGTTCTACGGAGGTATCTCCATGGGCGCGTTGGGGGTTCTTTTTTTCTTGGGGTCCAGGGACAGTCTCCGTGTCCTTGTCTGGGGCCTTATCACCTAAGGGTTTTAGTGATTCACACTCCTCTTTTGCCGTCCTAAAGTCCTGGTTAGGGGTCTCCGAGAAATCGGACGGTATCGGGGTTCTGATGGGGACGGGCTCCTGGGCTTCTTTCTTATCTCGGCCTTGAGGAAGGGCGGCCTGAAACACAGGGTCGAAACTTACTTGGGGGCTCTGTCCTATAAGTACGGAACAGAATTTTATGGGTGCTACAATGACTTCAGCCCAGCCATTATAATATTGACACTGCAGGTAACATCTAGCGACGGGGAATCGGTTCGCCCGCCCAAGTTGGTCATGTACCACCGCAAATTTTTCGTGGTTAGAGGCCACTGGGAGGAGTTCGTCGGACACGATGAAGCACGTACATCCTGTGTCCCTGACGAGAGTCGATACTCGACAGCTGTCCACGCTGCCCTCCTCATATTTCAAAGTTCCCGATGAACTTTTACCAAAAACAAAATTTAACTGGTGGCCTGACGGAGGGGGAGAAGTTTCTGCTTGGGTCTGCACCACCGGGGGAGCCGGGGTCGCATTAATCTGGTGAACTTGGTGGGCTGGTCCGCTTTTAAGCCTAGAATTTGGGGGGCAATTCCAGCTCATGTGGTTTTCTACACCACAGGTGAAGCATATGGTTGGTCGCTTCGGGAAGAGAGATGGAGGAGAAGTCTTAACGGGAGGTTTGGAGTCCCGTTGTTGGTTTGGGGGAAAGAAGTTTTGGGGTTTTACGGGGCTCGGAAACTTTGTCAGCTTCCCTGGGAAGGAGCGCGAATCCGTCCTTCTTTCTTCTCGTTGGATTTCTTTTTCTCGTTCTTCTCGTTGTATTTTTCCTTCTCGTTCTTCTCGTTGGATTACTCTTTCCCGTTCCTCTTGTCGGATTACTCTTTCCCTTTCTCTTTCTACCTTTTTTCTTTGAACTTCTGCTTTAATCCGAGCTAATTCAATCTGAAGCTCAGTTTGTCTTATCCGTTCCTCTCTTTCTCTTTCTTCTCGTTGTATTTCTCTTTCTTCCTCTTTTCTTTGCTCCTCTTGAATGTACTCAATTAGTTCTTTTCCGGAAAGTCCACAGGACTCTCCTTGCGCTTTAAAGATTTCAAACTGAGTCATCTTTGCACTTGGGGGCGCACTAGTCAACCAACTAAAATTCCTCGCAACAAGAATTATGCCTCTATAGAATTAGCCTACCTAAATATGGGCACTGACCTATTCGTACTTGGTTTCTCAATCTAAATAGCCACTGACTAAAATCACAAAAAAACACAAACAAATAATTATAACCGTTCCTTGAGCTACTCCAGCTTCTTAAGTTTAAAAAAAAGGGGATAGCAATCGTTAAAACAAAAGGGAACTACTATATTCTATTATTATAACGAATAACACTATGCTTTACTCGACTGAGAGCAGTGTTTGCAAAGATATAGCGTTAAACCCCACACCTGACACCAAATTTAAATAGTATATATATATATGTCGTAGAATGACTCCCGACGATACCATATATTACACTATTCGTTGAGGGAACTTCCTTAATTATCTTTAGAGTGCGTTTACTGTCTGGCGGCCGATATTAAGTATCTTCGATATGCTTAAGAAGTGGAACTGAGCTCAAGGATAATAATATTGCTATCATTAATAAAATAGAGTTTTATTAATAATAACTATAAACAATACACAAAAACGGAAAATATTGACATAAACAGAATGGAAAGGGTCGTGGAGACTCGGGCTAATCCGAGGATTTAAAGGATTAAAAAAGGTAAAACAAATATAGAGTTAAAGAGATGGGATGGTTCGATAAACAATTTAAAGCACAGGATAGAATTGACAAAAAGGGATCAATACTCAAAAGGTGACGTTTGGCTTACGTAACTTTTCATTAGGGTGCAGTGGAAGGTACTTGAAGGAATATTCGGTCCCCTGGCGAGCTCCAGCCGAAGGGGGGGGATAAAAGGATCCCGACGAGGCGTCTTGGAAAGGAGAACCGTTACTCGACGAACGGCTTGAAGAACAATGGCTGTTCTACTTTGTTCTCTTCTGAACAAAGGGGGGGAATGAGAACCGTCTCTTGTCTACGGGCTCAAGAACAATGGCTGTTCTAATGTTGTTCTCCTTTGAACAACAGGGGGGATGAGAACCGTTTCTTGGCGAAGGGCTCAAAACGAACAATGGCTGTTCTAATGCTGTTCTCCCTTGAACAACAGGGGGGGAAGAGAACCGTTTCTTGGCGAAGGGCTCAAAACGAACAATGGCTGTTCTAATGCTGTTCTCCCTTGAACAACAGGGGGGGGGGGAAGAGAACCGTTTCTTGGCGAAGGGCTCAAAACGAAATATGGCTGTTCTAATGCTGTTCTCCTTGAACAACAGGGGGGGATGAGAACCGTTTCTTGGCGAAGGGCTCAAAACGAACAATGGCTGTTCTAATGCTGTTCTCCTTTGAACAACAGGGGGGGGGGAAGCCTTGGGACTTGGCGTCGGAAAGGCTCGAACCTTTGGCACTCAAGGAATATTGTCCTCCTTCTGGACAAGTGATGGTGAATCTCGAGGTCGAGGTCCCTTGGCGCACAAAGGGAGAGAGGGTCGTGGTGATGTTTCGCGACGAAAATCTGGATCTCCAATCTGATCTTAGTGGTAAAGTTTCCATATAAATAGCCAGGACATCTCCTTGGCGTGGGGGAAAATGGAGTGAAAGCTTGGAGGGAATGCACAGCCGGGCCGGAGAAAAATGCCTTATCTGTTCATAAGCCTAACTCGATCTGGCGAGGTCGGCGTATGGGGGCGAACGGGGGGGGGACGATAACCTCCTTGTTTAAACATTGGCATCCGGTAGCTGAGATAAGACTCCAAGCCTCGAATCGAAGATGCACGTGGGCAGCATCGTGGTTTTTAATAATATGGGATAGGAGTTGAAATTAACTCGTTCTATCACATTATGCAGATACACTCACAAAGGAAAGTGAAAAACGATTTCGGAATTGTTTTTCAATTTTCCTTTGTGGGTGTATCTGCATATATATATATATATATATATATATATATATATATATATATATATATATATATATACATGGCTAAAGCCACAGTAATAGGACTAATTTTATATGCAAAACCAGGTTTCGACGGAGACATCCGTCATTATCAATCACTAGTGAACAAGTGAAATACAGAAGTTGCTTAACGTACAAACACACAAATCAGTGGCGCTTAGGTGGATTATGCGAGGATGTGTCGTAATTTTTGAGAAACAGAAGTATGAGTTTCTTCCTTATTAAGGTATTAGTATTGAATTGGCCGTCGGAAGTATTAAAGTTGGGAATTTATTTTATAAGTGCCGATTCAATTAAGCGTCGATGTATATAATTGTGAGACTTATATACTATTTTGAGTCTCACAATTATATACTACTTTTTTTGCTTATAGTAGTAGTAGCTAGTACATAGTCATAGTAGTATTAATATCGATATCACCATTTTACGCTATTGTTGTAAGAATTGATAAGTAGCAGAATATTTTATATATTTTAGCACTCTTCAATAATATAATAATAATAATGATTTTATTATTATTATAATTATTATTAGTTTCGGAATTATTATCATTATTGTTGCTATGACTTATGATCATGATTACGATACATTTTTTTGTGATTTTACTACCCTTATGTTCATGCAGATATGGTCAACTCAGCATGGTTAAGTGTGCTGTTGTCAATTGTCGATCTGGGTACAGACCCACGAAAGCAGAAAAGGAGGCTATTGCAGCGGGTGGCCAAGCACCCTGTAAGAACTCAGTGTTTGCCTTCCCCAAGTTTGACAGGCAACAGATCCGTAAGAAGTGGATCTCTGCGCTAAAACGCAGTGATATTGGCTGGAATCCAGACCATGGGTTACCTGGCACACAAGATCCTGCGTACGCACAGGTGCTGGTCTTGTCAAGACACCCTCATCGATAATAAGGTCTCAGACAAACTTACCCGTGTCACTGAGCAAGTGAGCAAGTATATGGAGGTATCCCAACAGGGCAAACTCAAATCATTCACGGACTTGCTGTCGCGCGATCGGTTAGTATGCCCCTCTCACAAGACTGTCTGTATCACCAGGAATGTATGCAACATATTCAGGTGGCTCACGAAGGAGTAAAGAACATGGTACTCCCTGTTTGTGTGTAACAACCCTAAGGAAGCCTTCCAGAAGGTCGTTGTTGCATTTGGGGAAGAAGATGACCTGACCATTTTCAAAAAGCTTTGAAAATGGTCTTGGGGCCTGTATGCAATTGGCCAATATTCTAAGCTCAGTGCAGGTTTTCAGAGGTATGTGTTTTATTATAATAGTGTGAACTAACCATTGTACATTTTGGGGACTAAATATTAGTATTTTTCTTCATTTTCTGGCAAACTTGTTGAAATAAAAGAAGGCAACACCGATTCGGTTTTGCCCACCGCGGCAACTGTTCTCTCGTGCCTTAGTTCCAATTCAGACTTCGCAAGGTGGGGGTGTGCGAGCTATACTATTTTGCTGTTACTGACCCAGTAATTCAACTAGTGAGTATTTTGCTTGCCTGTGGATAATAGTAACCCCTTTTTTCTGCAGTGTAATAGCTAGAAAGAAAGTGAACAACTATGGGTAAAGTCAGTGACTTTAGTCTTTGGAAAATTGGACTGATCAAAGTTTTATTAAGTAATGGTGCACTAAAACAGAAAGATATTGCAAATAAATTGGGAGTCTCCTCTCAAACAGTAAGCAATATAAATAAAACAATTGAAAACGGGCTTAATTTGGATTCAGCAAGGTCTGGGAAATGTGGTCACAAGAGGAAAACAACACCAAGAACAGACAGGAAAATAAAACAAATGGCTATTAAGGACAAAAACGAATCTTGCAGGAAGATTGCAAGCGAACTATTAGCAGATGGCATTAATATTTCTCGAATAACAGTAAATAGGAGGTTACTGGAGAGTGAATTACGAGCTTACCGTCCAAGAAAGAAGCCTAAGCTTACCAAAACCATGATACAGGCACGTTAAGTCTGGGCTAATGTTCATGCTAATTGGACCTCTGAGCAATGGGAATAGGTAAGAGTGGTATATTGTCGTAGAAAAGGCTCCCGACGATATACTATATATCTATTCTTTGTGGGGATTATTCTATATTAGAGTGCGGGGTTAATGAGATGGCCGAGTATTATTCTACGTTAATAAATAGGCCTGGAGAGGGCTTATTTATCTTCAATATACTTAAGGAATGAAAAGGAGCCAAAGGATAAATAATATTGCCAGCATTAAAAAAATAGAATTTTATTAATTAAACTAACAAAAATAACACATGGAAAATATTTACATGACCGGGGATTAAAAATGAGAGATGCACATAAAATGAAAAGGTCATAGGATAAATTTGACTAAGCGGTGGATTAAGATTTGGAGGGATTTCAATGACAAAACACACAAGAAGGAAGAGGGTCGGCTAAATCCGTGTTAAAGCACGGAGTTACGTTCGCAACAAAGTTAAATAATTAAATGCAATTCGTAGCTTACGTATTTATAAGGTCGGCGTGCAGGTGAAGGCGATTTGAAGGGATTGCTTCGGTCCGACTGGCGATTTCCTTCCCAGGAGGAGGGTTTTTTAGGGGGGTTGTCCTTAACGAGGGGGGAATGGACAGACTTCGAGGAGTGGAAGCGAAATGGGGCTCGGAAGTACGAGCGATCCTTGAGACAGGATACCGGAGATGTTCTGGATGAACAGTTGAGGTTATTGGGGTAACCAAACGTGCTCTTGAAGAACGTTAAAAGGGTGAATTAAATTACCACTGACGTGATATACGTACCTCCCATCAGCTTTGCAGCGGGCTAGCTTTTCGGTGAGGAGGGCAAGGGCTGTATCAGTCCCCCGCCTCCTGCGAAACCCGTGCTGCTGAGGGTTGTGAGCTTCCAGCTCGGTCAGCTGATCTTGTAGCCTATTGGCTAGCCTTATACCTTTGCAGCGAGATGTGTTCTCGTTGGGTTTTGTTTGAAATTTAAACAAGAAACGATACAGAGATCCGCCTTCGGATCCTAAATACCTCCGAGGTCCATCTACAGATCCTAAATACCTCTAACGAGTGGCGATTTTTGCATTCTAAGGTGCTAAGACCAACGAGGCCCTTCAATGAAATCTAAATATTCAATGTGAAATGAAGAGGATGGGCAAATAATGGCAGAAAAGAGGGGGGGGGGAAGTGAAACTGAAAAAGAAGGGGGCACAATTATTGCCATAAAACCCACGTTTGCCTTAAGTTTTGAGGGGACCCGGTGGCCGCACTGGAAAGCCCCAAGAACAAGTTCCTTGATACACGCGACCCTCGGAATCCGAGCAAAGAATTTTGATCCTTTAGATGGTAAATAACAATAATGATATGATGGATGGGCATATGAAGCATTAATGCCCCAAACCCCTGTGAGTAATATGATACAAGGGAATATTTGGCATTAATCAATGCCCAAAGCCCTGTGAGTGATAAGATGCAAGGGCATATGTGGCATTAATCAATTCTCCCAAATCCCTGGGTATGGTCTCTCGAAGCAATATGCACGGATAAGTCACTCGTGGGGGCATTGAGGGTAACCCACTCATTCATGCAATCATGTTTGGTCAAAGGTTCGAGTACACTCGAACCATAGAATTATCAACAATTAAGAAGAAAAAATGAATCATTATTCATTTTATTTATTTATTATATTTACTTAATTGGGTTAAATTTCGGAAAATGCCCACCCTCGATTTTATAAATATCTCTATTTAAAAAAAAAACGCAATTAAAGGACGGTATGGGGCGAAGCTCCCTATTTCGAAATTACCTTAAAAATTATATATAATACAATATGATGCGATTGCAATAACCTAACAAAAAAACCCACTTGTTGGAATTTCCCCAAGAAATAAACACTAAATTAAAAATTACTTCTTTTTAAGCACAAATATATATGAATTATATTTTTGAAAGCTACATCCAACGGGGGCATCAACCAAAGATATTTGAGAAGAGACGTGCCATGAGACGAGGGTTGGGAAAGTAAAACTACATACATTTGTGAACGGTTCATGGTATCACTATTTGTTATTATGCACTTAAAACTAAAAAGAGAAAACCAACGAAGGCATCTCCGCAAGAAAGTTTGTAAGATTTGCTGGGGCCGGGAAGGAATACACAATCCTCCAGATGCCTGCTTCAGCCTTGTTGTCCAGGCAACAGCTGATGCCCCCCTTACCCATTCAGTATAGAAAAAGAGTAGAATTCAAATTCCTACCCAAGTTTAGGGTCCTAATTCTACATAGCCTACAGTGGCCTACAGAACCTAACTAAGTGGTCTAAGTTCTGCATGTAAGCTAGGGGAACGTGCTTGGGGTGCTACTCGAAAGGTCTGCAGCGAAATCAGAGCCCCTCCCACTCGGAAAATCCAGACAAGATAGGCGTCGCTCGGATACAAGGAATTGTTGCTACGCCGGGAATCGCGTTACCTTAGTAACACTCTAACTGTTTGTGAACGGTTCATGGTATCACTATTTGTTATTATGCACTTAAAACTAAAAAGAGAAAACCAACGAAGGCATCTCCGCAAGAAAGTTTGTAAGATTTGCTGGGGCCGGGAAGGAATACACAATCCTCCAGATGCCTGCTTCAGCCTTGTTGTCCAGGCAACAGCTGATGCCCCCCTTACCCATTCAGTATAGAAAAAGAGTAGAATTCAAATTCCTACCCAAGTTTAGGGTCCTAATTCTACATAGCCTACAGTGGCCTACAGAACCTAACTAAGTGGTCTAAGTTCTGCATGTAAGCTAGGGGAACGTGCTTGGGGTGCTACTCGAAAGGTCTGCAGCGAAATCAGAGCCCCTCCCACTCGGAAAATCCAGACAAGATAGGCGTCGCTCGGATACAAGGAATTGTTGCTACGCCGGGAATCGCGTTACCTTAGTAACACTCTAACTGTTTCTGAAGGTCGACTTTTTGCTTAACAAATATGGCAATTTAATGGCAATTTAATGGCCAGCTGCCATCGGGTGGCAATAACGGTGGAGCTACTGCAGATAATTGTCCCTCTGTCATCAGCTAAAAACGGATACTTATCGTATCTGTTTTTAGATTTACATAGTATAATGACTTAACAATTGTGTATATTCAAATACAGACAAATAGCAAAAGTCATTGCCGGCAAAATCCATCCGACCTCGATAAATTAAACTCTGAGAACGTCAACTCTCCAGAGCGTAACTTAATGGCCGAAAGCGCCACTTAGCCTAACCTACGTGTAGGTTAAACCAAGTTAAATGTCACGCAAAATAACAAAAATAACTGGTATAAATTAATACGAAACTTAAGCAAAGGTCGATATTAAAGAAATTAATTCCTGTGCGAAATAAAAACCGTTAAGAAACCCCAAAACTGGAAACGACGAAACTCATTTCTACAATTTCGTTCACCCTCGAACTCGGATTCATTCGTTTCTTATCTGATCCAGAGCTCGAATTCACCCGACATAATCCATATTTTTGGTTAACCTGGTTAGGCCCCCACCTTTTGAAGTGGGTATTGGCCAACTAAACACCCGAAGCGAGGACGCAGTGAAGGACAAAAGATAAATTTGGCCATTCCTTAACGATGGAGCTCCGGTGGCCAGGTGGACGAGGCGGTGGATTTCCACGCCTGGGTTTTGGGTTCGATTCTTGGCTACAGGTGATGAATTCAAGGCGATGTTCGGGACTCTCTCCTTTGGATGTTGTTTAGGGAAGGATGTTAGGGGTGGGTCTTTTGACTCGGATGTCCTGTCTTTTGTCATCTATGAATGTTATGTTTAAAAAAGCTCGCGAGGGACGCCGATTCTGACCATAGCAGCAGTCTTTTCCACCCATCTTTGATTCGCACATACAACACATCACTCTTCCTTCTACAGAACTGCCCTGTGTTTTTTTATCCACATTACCCCGGCGTGAAACAGAGGACTCCGTCTTGAACCACGAAGGGTTATCAAGGTATGCTGTTTGGTGACAAGACACAGTACTACAATTCTTCCTGTGACCACCATGACCGGCCCATGGTGGTCATGGGCAAGCTAGTGATTGTCAGTTTTTTTATTACCCAGTTGGGAGACTACGACCAAGGAAAGGGACGGGGGGAACTAATCATTATCTAATAAATCCTCAGATTTTTTGTTTATTAAAAAATAGTGGAAACTAACGAGGGCATTTGTAAACAATTGTGTGTGTGTGTGAAGTGGTCGGTAAAAAAGAGTGAAAAAGGAAATTGGTAAGGTTTCTACGACAGATCAAGATTTATTTAGGATGCCTTTATTTATCGGGGGGGGGGGGCATTGATTAACGTAGAATCCGACCCGTTGGTATTTACAACGTATGGCAGTCGCCCTTAAGGCGATCCAAACCAGACTCTATCCGGCGACTAACTACACACGATATGGTTTAACTTCCCTGTAATCCGAAACGGTGTTTCCACTCGGCTAAATCGTACCCGAAGTTTGTGGTGTGGTTAGGAACAGAGATGGGGCAAGTGAGGGAGAGACGGGGACTGGCCCAAAGTTTTAAGACTACTATATTTTTTTTAATAATACAAAATTAATAGAACTAATCAAACGTTGCACTTTATTTTGGTATGTTTGTATCATAATTTGAAGGTGAAATATACAACAATTTAGAGCCCAAACCATTTTATTTATAGGTACATTAAATTGATGCCCGTAGTCACTATTTACCATGATGCCTTTTGTTCTTCAAGACTGTTTCAATTAGTTTTTGCTTGATGGAGACCAAATTTGTGATGGTATCTTGACTGATATTGATCGATTTTTGTGCAATAGGCACGAGAGATTGATGAAATAAATCCAACACACCGCAAGAAAGAGAAAACGAATTATTTTTTCTTTGGAAAAATCCAAGCCGTTTATCAAAAGCCAGGTTGAATTATCGCTCACAAATTCTTTAGTGGGTTCAAAGCTGGCGAATTTCAGCACCAAGGTCCCAAAAGTTTGACGTTATTTTCAGCCAAGAACTTTGTTATTGCTTTGTTTTGCGACAGGAGGCGCCATCATGATGAAATATACAGTTATCAACCCCAAATTAGTCCTGAACTGATGGGAAAAGATGCTGATGAAGCACATTTTGAGTACCATTTTGAGTTCATGGCAGTGTTTTGGGAGCAAAATTATTAATGCTCCAGGCCCATTCGATGGAAAGCAACCGCAGACATGGAGAGTTCCCAGATGCATCACGGTGGGAATGACAGAGGACTCGTGACAGAGCTTCCCTTTTCTCATCCTAACGAGGGATCTTCCAGAATCTCCACACAGCGGAAGAGAACTTCCTCGGAGAATAACTCTTTGTCTTAGTCTTTAACAGCCCATTCTTTATATCTCTTACAAAAGTAGAGCCTATCCGTAAGACTTTTCTTGGTGAGATGAGGCTTCTTCGCAACCCTTCCCGACAGAAGACCTTTGTTGAAAAGTCTCCGCCTCACAGTGCACGCTGAAACATTCACACCTGCCTCTCTCCAATCTGGAGAAAGTTGGCACGAGAGGAAACCTGATCCGTGAGTTAGGATCTTTCCAGGAGGCGATCTTGGCGTTCATCTCACGCTACAAGAAGTTTTGTGTTTACTAACAAAAATATTTAACTTTGGAAGTGCCAACAAATAGTAAAAATAACCGAGTTTATGGGTTAAAAAAAAGGATATTCATCCATCCCGTCCTTATCATTACATGAATCTTCAAGATTTAACAAATTAACAAAAAACAGACAATGGTTTCTATGGGAGTGTCATGGAATGGTAAAACGAGGATCCAATTTATTGAGACACAAAAATCCAACGATAATTCACAAAATGAAATCATCCTGCTTCAAGCTTGACATCAGCTCTATCCTAAAGGAGACTTCTATTTTCAGCAAGACGGTGCCGGTACGCCCCCTAATAATCACAAAACAACACAGAAATCTTTAGAAGAAAATTGTCCTCATTTTATCAAAAAGGATGAATGGCCTCCACAATCACCTGACTGTAACCCTATGGACTATTCCAAATGGAATTTACTTCAAGAAAAGGTTTACAGCAAAAGAAAAAATAAATTTAATGAATCTGAACTTGAGGATATCAGAAAATGTTTCTTTCTTTAAAACGCGATTAAGGGCTGTAGGTGACCAGGAAGGTGTACACATTGATCATTTATTCCAATAAAGGTATATTTATTGTGATTTATTTAGACATCATCCTTTGTCGGGAGCATTCGGCCACGAAGTTGAGGGTTACGCGACCGGCTGCCAGACCCCCTCCCCCAGAGAGTAATAATACTATAGTTGGGCTGTCACACAATATGATGGCCTACATACCCTCCCCGTAGTGATTTTCAGGCTGTGAATGACGTCTTTACCCATAATCTCGTTCTGGGTAGTTACAACCTGCGGGAGGTACCTGCCCTACCACGTGGGTCCGGCCAGGTCCAAAAAGGGAATTTACATCCGTCGCTGTGCATGCTGGGAGTAACTCTGAAATAACCAAGCAAAAACCGTTTTAGAGGGTGGCACCCTCGGGTGGGGGTCGTTGATTCGGCCCCATCTATCATCAAGTCCGCCATGCTTTACATCCTCTTGGGGAGCTCATCCAGGTGCATACTCCTTTTCACCCTTCATCCGAGTCTCGTTTATAGGGTGTGATCAGCAGCCGGGCGGTGGACCTTCTCCAACTACTCTCGAACAAAATAAACACACACGCCTTGGGTGGCGAGACCACCCTATGCCGAAGACACAGAACAGACACAAAAATGCACACTATCACGCGTCGAAATAATTCGACTCTCATTCACATTTGACACCTCATCACCAACATCATTGACACACACACACACTAAACAGACGCTGATTTTCCGGTCTACAAATGATGGCCAGGCCTTCCACACACGCGCACAAAATGCTATGGCTGACAAAGCACACTGTACCACACTTTCAGACGACAAGCACACAAATACACTGCTAGAACAGAGCATTAAGTTTCTTGGCACTCTCACACAACCATACCAATTGGAAGTACAATACAACCTACGTCCACACCGATGCCTGCTTTGCTACAGGACTGGTCACCAGATAGGTCGTGTAAGGGTGAGCTTGTATGTTCAAAATGCAGTGATAAAAAACACTTTTACACCGCATGCACAAACACTACCCTCCGCTGTGTGAACTGCGATGGTAGCCACGTTGCCATCAGCATGAGGTGTTCATACCTCATGAAGAAGCGCGCGGAAGCCGTCTCAGAGCTCAGGAGGCCACGATATGCCACAACTCCATCAAACACTTTTACCACCTCCAACTCCAATAACCCTGCCCCCGCACTCACAAAAACATACGTTTCTGCTGCCAACGCGTCCGGGGCCACCCAATCTACCACACCACTCAACACGCCCAGACCGATATTTACGTCTACATACCATCAAATGCCCCACAGCAACTCTTAGACGCAACTGGACACCATACTCTCTGCGGTTGCAAAAGACATGTCTGGGAGTGACCCCTAATTATACGCCAAAGTACTGAATCCGCTTCATACTACGAACGGTTTAGGGCAAATTGTCTTTCCCGAGACAATATTCGCCCTAATACAAGAACATTGAAACGCACGACCGCCGCTCCTCCCAACGCCTGTACACGTACAACCCACATTTACCCCCTTCCTCCCACCAGCACCCACCCCTTCTGATGTCCCTATCAGGTCCTTCATTTACCTCTACCCATCCTCCTAATATCCCCTACCCCCTCCAACTCCCTCTCCCCTCACCCCACCCCACTCTCCAAAAGAACCCACCTCTCCTCCAGCAAACCCTACCTTTCCTCTAGTAACCACACCCTTCCTCCTCCCCCCCCCCTCGATCTTTCGATGCACTCTGGACTTACTCTGGCCACTGCCCATACTTCTGCTCCTAAGGCCCGCACTTCTCCTTCTCCTACCAATGTTTCCACCTCCCCTCTTACACCCCGGGCCTAACTTCCCCAAACACACTACATCACCATTCGCGCTAAAAAAAACCCCATGAAAATAGTTACTTTACCCACACTACAACACTTAGGCAAACGGTGGAGAACAAACACTTCGAGTCCAAAAACCACCGCTCGTGCACTCCTTGCCAGTCTAAACTAGCGCTGTGCGCACACACTAGGCCCGACCACCTAGCCAACACAACCTACACACATTATTCGGAGATACAACAACACGCGATATATCAACCCACATCTCAAGTAGACCTGTAACCACACACCCATATACACGAAATGACACCAACACGAATGTCGTCTCCGTGGAATGAGCGCCTCTTCTGCCTCCCCTTTTCCTCCTGCCTTCCCATTTGAACCAACGAGACCAACAAACACTTTTCATCAGTGACTAGCCAACGACCTGTTAACACTCTCGACCGTCTCTTGATTCGTAACTTGACATAAAGTATAAAGTAAACGTTAGTTGACACTTCACCTTTGTACCAGGTGACAGCCAAAAATGTCCCTTTTTATAATGCTGTAATTTGTTAGCCATTAAAGCTTGAAGGTAGAAATAAGTATCATTACAAAGATCAATATTTTAAATTTTATTAGCTAGCATTTTTAACATTTGGAATGAGCACCACCGGACTCTATGCACTTATCAATACGATTAGCAAAATTTCTTGTGGCATTCGGTAAAATATTGACATTGATGGATGCAATGATTTCTCGAAGCTCATTCTTCAGTTCTGCGAAATTTAAAGGTGAAGCTCGAAATAGGCTACCTTTTAATCAAGGTATGTGGAGCAAAAACTCGCGTGCTCTCACTTATTCTGATTTATGATCTTACGATCTTCAAAACTTTCCATAATTCGTGGACTAACTTTGAGAGGACTTTGGCAATTAAATCATTCGAAAGAGAATGTAAAACAACATAAGGGTTTCAAATTTCGTTAAAATAGGCCGAATAGTTACAATTTAATACAAAAAAAAACAACAACAGCGAAACGGGTACCGATCGACCGACATAGTAAGAAGACCTAGAGTTGCCCGCGACTAGACTCGTCAGCGACTAAAACCTACATAGAAAATAGTCCTATGCGACATTAGTCGTTGATGAAATCGAGCCTTCAACCATGTTCTGTTGGCACATGCAGTATATATATATATATATATATATATATATATATATATATATATATATATATATATATATATATATATATATATGAAAAACTCACAAAGTATCACGTGAGGGTAGCAAATGAATGCAATGTCTCGCAGGAAAAAATGAAAAGGTGTTTCCAAGTACTTTCGAACTTTATTAAGTTCCTTATCAAGGATAACTACAAAAAATAGTATTATATTAGAGGTATATATACGAAAGAAAAGTATGAAAGACCGCCTCAAAAACAAGAAATCACCAATGAAGAAGAGAGAAGGGGGAAGGTAAAAAAACACATTCAGAATTACAAGAGGCAGGTAGTAAGGTCAAATTAAGTCTTGTTTTTGAGGCGGTCTTTCATACTTTTCTTTCGTATATATACCTCTAATATAATACTATTTTTTGTAGTTATCCTTGATAAGGAACTTAATAAAGTTCGAAAGTACTTGGAAACACCTTTTCATTTTTTCCTGCGGGACATTGCATATATATATATATATATATATATATATATATATATATATATATATATATATATATATATATATATATATATATATATATATATATATATGAGGGAAAGATAATGATGCAAGACTGAGTTTCGAGGGTTTATTCTGAGCTCTCAAACCAAAGCTAGGCTCCTTCTTCAGAGAAGTGAGTAGAGCTTCCTAGTTTGGAGTCCGCTCTTCTCACTTATCTGAAGAAGGACCCTAGCTTGGGTTTGAAAGCTCAGAATATATATATATATATATATATATATATATATATATATATATATATATATATATATATATATATATATATATATATATATATATATATATATATATATATTGAAGGCGACTGCGAATTTAGTGTTAATTATTTTCTTTTCGAGTGCCACGATTTGTCTTATATTCCACTTTTGGTCGTGAGTTAGCCCGTGAATAAGTTCGCCAAAATTAATTTAAAAAGTAGTAACTAACAAGGGCATGTAACTAATTAAATGAACAAAACAAAATATTTATCAGCCTGGCGTGTTTTGATATAAACCTGTATCATATTCAAAGGTTGATATTTGTAACTTAAGGAATTGAAGGCAAAGCTTTATATACCTTGTTATTTAGATGCTAACAAATATATGAACATACTTATGGGAATGAAAATTCTTAGAATCAAAAAGGCATATTGAAATTTGGATTGAGACTGATTAAAATGTTTAATCTATAATTAATAGAAACAGGATTAAGATGGGCAGGGATTATTATTCGGGGCGAGGGGACGTGTGGACGGCAGGGTGAATTGTATGTTTGTTTGCGTATTTAATTTGGGGTGTTTTTCTTTAATATATATGGCTTCTAATATAAGTAGTTGTCGGCGGTTTGGAGCATGTGATAGGATTTCGGTATTATTTTCGAGTGACTTCCGCTCCAGTTATATTCCATGTTTTTCTAACGTGTGTGTTTTGCGGGCACCATTGTTTAAATGGTAAATCATTCTTCGTGTTAACTTTGTTTCTGTCATTCCAAAATATGAATGAGGTAGAACCTCACAGTCTTTCATTTTGCAAGTATATTCATATATTAAATGACTTCTCTGCTTAGGTGTTAGGTGAGGTCGTGAGTTGCTTTTCATAATAAGGTTGGATGTGCGTTTATTATTGTAGTAGATTATATACGTTGTTTTCGTTTTGTGTTGGTTTTACTCCTCTTTTTTATGATTTCCTTCATTACTCTTTCATCCAATTTGTAGTTTAATAGTGTTTCTTTCGTCTTGCTGATTGGAACTGCCTGTGGTTGACGTATTACCAAATTCGAGGTCACCTTCAAAAAAATATGTTACCAAGAGAATCTACTGCCCAACTATACTTCTCTCTCTCTCTCTCTCTCTCTCTCTCTCTCTCTCTCTCTCTCTCTCTATATATATATATATATATATATATATATATATATATATATCATAAATATAATGTCCGTCGCGGGGAAGAAAGCATTTCAATTTATGTTCATATGTCATATCTTAATCACAATATTGATTGTAATTCTGCTAAAATCATCTGTCATAATAACGATACAATTTCACGAAATATCATTAAATCGACCTTTGTTAGTAAATTCCCAAATTTAATTTAAGTTCTAGCTTATATAAAATCGATGGTTATTATTAAAATTATATTCACAATGCATTGTCGAAACTTTTAATTTGAGACTAAATATTTCTATTAATCTTAATAAATATTTTTTTTTATTCTTTATTTTTTTGTGTATCATTTAGCCTTATGTTTATGTCTGTGTATTTATCTTCGTTTGAGTCAAGTCTTTAGAACATTTGTACTTATTTTACCTTGGTTTTTCAATCCTGACCTCTGATGTTAATCTCTCGCTCAGATTTTCTCCCTCCCTAATTGCTAGGGCGGTATTTTAATCCTCTTGTCAACCTTTAGTCTTTTGAATTTACCTGATTTAATGATCTTAGTTTGTATTTATCTTCGCTCTTCCTAAGGTTTCCTTTTCATATTAATTCATTTTGTTGATTGGTTTTTGCTTTTTTTGTGGGCGTTCCCTCTCCTTTGTATCATCCTTATATATATATATATATATATATATATATATATATATATATATATATATATATATATATATATATATATATTACAATTTTCAATACTTTTGTTATTCCTTGATAAAGAACTCGAAATAAAGTTCGAAAGTACTTGGAATCCTGGTATTAATTTTCTCTGTGAGATTTGGTGCATTTATTGCTTACTCGCGCGATACTTTGTGAGTTTTTCATATATATATATATATATATATATATATATATATATATATATATATATATATATATATATATATATATATATATATATATATACAGTAGTGATCAATTATTATACATTTCTTGAAAATTTGTAATTTTTCTGGGAAAGGGTATAGAGTTATTTTATTGACAAGTAATCAATTTATTTTCATACATACTCGTATGCCAAAAATATCCTTTCTTGCATTAATTAATACTTGGTTTGACCTCCTTTAGCCGCTTTAAATGCTTTAACACGCTCTGGCATGCCAGTGATTAAAGTTCTGCAAAATTCCTTGATTCTGTCGCAGTGAAACCAAACATAGATAAGACGTTCTATGAGCTTTTCTTTGATTGTTATGGGAACTTCGTGTATTTTATTTTTAGAATATACCATAAATTCTCAACTGGGTTCATGTCTGGGGAATTTCTAGGCCATGATAGCAGTTCAATGCAATTTTGTGCACACAATGTCTTCACTGGTCACGCCGTGTGACAAGGAGCCGAGTCCTGCTGAAATATATATGATCTGTCACCGAACTATTCCCTCATTTGAGGTACCAAACGGTTTTCAGTACTTCAATATACTTATACTGATTCATTATACCTTCAACAATCTGCAAGCTACTTGTCCCATGTACAGAAATTGATCCCCACACCATGATTTTCTGTGAATGTTTTACAATCTTTTTAAGACACTGCCATAAACTCCTCACTTGACCACCTCTTTACTGTCTGCACACGGTCATCAAATACTGCAATAGTTTACTCGTCCGAAAACACAACCTACAACAATATAAAACACTATAGCAGTACTGAAACAACCTGTAGTGCAAGTGGCAGGAGTTAAGTAGCTAAACAAATTATAACTTAAAATTATTTCATTCAGCATGAACGTGTTGCTAGAAGGTAAATCAGAATGTAGCTACTGCAGTAGGTACAGTATTTTCTCTTATGCTTAATAAAGAAAGTAACTGGTAAATATACCACTCTTACCTATTCTCATTGTTCAGAGGCCCAGTTAGCATGAACATTAGCCCAGACTTTACGTGCCTGTATCATGGTTTGAACGTGTTGATAGTAGGTAGATCAGAATGTAGCTACTGCAGTAGGTACAGTATGTTCTCATATGGTTAATAAAGAAAGTAACTGGTAAATATATGTGATAGAATTGCCTGAGGCTGCCGCACCTCGCTTCTATCACATATTTGTACTCATGCTTCCCACGTGTATCCCGCGAGAAGAGAGGAGCATGGCGTTCTCATCGCCTCGAACATTTCCCGAGTCTTATCTTCCCCCGCCCCAAGTTTAATCAAGAAGGTTCAATTCCCCGTTTGCCTGCAGGCGTCGATCTGGCAAGATTGAGTTAGACTTTTGGGAAGATAAGAGTGTTCGAATCACTAGCGGAGCATTTCATGGATAGAATTTCGCATTTGAATCAGATCCGATTATCTTCGTCCGTCAGGCATCACGCCGATCGGGTCTTCCTTGTGCCCCTAGGAACTCTCTACCTCAACAACCCCCTTATTGTCCAGAAGAGGACAATATCCTTAAGTGCCAAGGTTCGTACCCCTCGAGACGCCAAACCAACAGGGCTCCCCTGTTGTTCAAATGTTCAGAAGAGAACAACTTTGAACAGTCATTGTTCTTCGAGCCCGTTTGACAAGAAACGGTTCTCGCTTCCCTGATATCAATGTGGTGTTGCGCGACGTACAGAAGGCTTTCGACAAGGTTTGGCTGAGAGGTCTAAAATACAAGATCTTAGGCCTCCAACTAAACCCGGTCCTGGAAAGGGTCCTCTTTGATTACATCATGGAGAGAACAGCCCGTATCTCAATCGAGGGCAACAGAGGACCCATATTTGAGCTAGAGGCAGGGGTTCCACAAGGTAGCTGTCTGAGTCCGCTGCTGTACCTTGTGTACACGTTGGACTTACCTGCTCCAGTTGGGGAGGATGTGATGTACCTGCAGTTTGCAGACGACATCACTCAAATCATCCCCGGTTTCTATAGGAACGCTGGAGTTCAAGCAAGGGAGACAGCTACCAAAATCGAGAACATCAACCGATTCGAAAGAAAGTGGAAGATAAAAACAAACCGCTGAAAGTTCCAAATCCTCCCTATGAACCGCCGGAAGAGAGACGACGTCATCGTCAGAGACGAGCTTTACCCGTACTCAAACGAGGGTAAAGTCTTGGGTCTGCGCCTTACCTTAACGGGGTATAAGGCGCACATTAACAGCCGTTTCTCCCTAGCCAAAAGAGAACTGGGGAAACTTTACAGGTTCAAAGATCTCAGTTCTAAAAAAATCAGTAAACTCTACAACATTCTGGTGTGACCAGTTCTGGTGTACCCCGCGGTGGTTATGCAGGCGGCCAGTTCATCCTCTCTCAAACACATGCAGAGAGTTCAGAACAAGGCCACCCTGCTTATAACCGGCGCGAGGAGACTGGACTATATTCGGCAGACGGAACTGCATGCAAGAGCAGGACTTGAGCCACTGAATATAGTCCTTCAGAGGCTAGGGAGAAAGACCTGGGAAAAGGTCGAAAGCGAGATCCTCCCGCATATAGATGCGGGCCTCGAGATACCGCAGCAAGCAATTGGACGGGCTACAAGGAGGGCACTATTCCCCAGTGGAAGAATGTACTCCCGTGAAAACCAAGTAGCCCTGTTCAGTTAGCGAGCAAATCTTCTCATCCAGGACGCGAAAAGATCCGTCCACAAGACCACCGTTCTTACAAATTCTACTCATATCAATACAATTAATAAAATAAAAGAGGCGAAGTGCCCAACCACTGATTATGACTCCGAAAACCAAAACAGAGAAAAAGAGGCGAAGTGCCCAAACACCTATGAAAGAAACCAAAAATTGAATAAAAGAGGCGAAGTGCCCAAACATCTAAGTATGAAACCAATAAATTAAATAAAAGAGGCAAAGTGCCCCAAAATTTAAACAAAAATTTAAACAAACATTAATCAATTAACAATAAACAAAAGAGGCGTAGTGCCCATACAATAAAAAGTTAAGAAGAATACAACAAAGTAAGAAGAAAAAATGGGGAGTAATCCCCCAAAGGCGATAACTTTATATCACCAAACAAGCAAAAAAGGATAACAAAGCTACGAGTTAGCATAAAGTTTAATTGAAAGGCTTGAATGCCCATTTCCAATGACGGAGTAAAGTTTTATATAAATAAATAGATATTTAATAAAGATATATATATATACAAAAGGATAGATAAACAAAGAAGGAAAGAGTAGTTTAACACTACAGGGAGGATAGCTGACGCTGTTCCAACCAAATGGAGGAAACCATTATAAACCAAGGAAAGAGTATAATGCCTGTGATGACCTCTGCTCCAGAGCAATACTAAAATCTTCTTCAACACTATCATTATCTACTGCACCTTTTCACCACTTTCTACATCCAATCCAATCCAATCCAAGACCTGCAGAGAGTTTGGTGAAGTAAGAGCAAGTAAAAATGTGTTCCTGCAGATATTTCTGGCGGAAATGAGGTTAAGGTGGCTCGCAAACCGAAAGATGTTAACTGCAACGTGTTACCCTCCCTCAAGAAGGCGCCCTCATCTTTAGCAGCGCTTTAGCAAAGGGAAGAATCATATCTGGAGATTTAAACGCAAACTGTCGAGCTCTGTACCCTAGAACCCTATTCCCCTTTCGTGACTCGACAGTGGATTTTCCAACATTTTAGATCATTCGAGATGAAAACAGCTAATTAAATAATTTCCGTATTGACTGTGCTTAAAATTTGATTACGCATATTATAATCTCTTCTCATATTATCATAACAATGTGCACTACCTTAACTTTTCCACGTTGAATTCCATCTGCCATCTTTGTCCAATTCTTTAGTCACTGTGAAAGTTTGGTCTAGTTGCTAGTTTCGTGTCACCGTCAAATTTTGAAGATCTAAATAAATTCGTATTATATATATATATAAATATATATATATATATATATATATATATATATATATATATATATATATATATATATATATATATATATATAAATATATATATAACCAAATTTGATTTTCTTCAATGACCCTACCAAAGGAAAATCATGCAAATCCAACTAGCCAGCGAATTGACCATATTCTGTCTCTTTGCATTGCGTTCTTTTGGGAGACGCGCTCGGATTGCATCAGTGTCCCGATTCTTCCCTTTGATGACGCTTGTTTTAACTAAAGGTCTTTAAACCATTACCGTTCACAATAACACAACATCCTCGAGACGCCGCCCGCGGAATTACGATTAGTCATCAGTGAATCGTTCGAGTGAGTCGTTCGTTATTGGGTGAGTTGCTGGTAATTTGGGGATACGTCCACAAATGCATTTCCTCTCTGGCTCTAAATCGGGACGATTCAATTTCCTGGGCAAATTTTTTTCTGTGCAAATGTCCGTGTCCGAATTGCTCGAGTTAGTTCTTACCTTGATTATCACAGTTACACTAATTTATTCCTGACCGCTTAAAATATTATCCTTTACCTCTCTGCGACACCTGTTGGTGGTTGTGACTTTAGTGTCCTTTTCGACGCTTTTTTTTTCCTGGTCATTTTTATTATTTTTTCGTCTCTCTTAGACTGAACCCCTCCCTCGTCGAACTGCATTAAAAAGAAAAAAAAAACTTCTCGGCAACAAGCTTTAAAATCCATTCGTGCTAAGGTAAAGTTAGGGGCACATGGAAATATGTGGAAGCTACATAGAAGCATCAAAAGAGGAGACTACTTGTGGCGTTCAAATCTATTCGGATCGCGGGGGGAAAGCTTAAACTATGGCTCAGAACCAAAATCGCTACAACCTACAATTACCATATCTGTTACTGAAAATTGGGCTCTCATCCGACGACCTGACCACCGCTGGATAAGCTCCACACCCTCCAGGCCCCTGTGGTTCCCATAGTTCGAAGCTAGATTGAAACCACAATTTTTTTAACATATTTACATTTTGCCCTCCATTTTTTCCACTTGGTAAATTTCCTGTTGCAACCACAACTTATCTACAGCATAGAATTGATGTTTACCCTAGTCTTCTTGGTGCGATTCTTTCAAATCTAGTATTTACTTCGGTCACAAATCACTCGTCTTACCATTTTGTTTCAAGCTAAATATCTCTATCCCCTTCACTATCTTAACCAACCTAACTTTAAGGTAGGAAAACTTCAATGAAAGTACCTAAGCAAAGAAATAGACCAATTATTTTATAGCTTCTAAATCTGCTTCGGTGCTCGTTTCAATATACGAGACGTGAAGTTTCGGGGTTGTGGAGGGCCAAAGGTGTTTTTATTTTCGGTAAACTCTCCCTCATTTGCATTTTTCGCAATAAAATAGAATTATTGATTCTATTCCTGTCTTCTTTGAAGCGATAGACTCGCTTATCATAAGTAAAAAGTTGTAAACGAAGTCGAAAGAGAATAATGACACGCCGAGCACAATTCCAATATTCCAAAGAACAAAATCGAAAGCAACAATCATGATCGAACTTTGGTGATAAATTTATGGCAAAGTGAAGCGAAATAAAAAAAATAAGCAAAAAAATATTGCGGCGGCTTTTATTTATACGAGGATAAATATAGATTTGCGATCCACAATAAACCAAATGACATATATGTATAGATATATATCTATCTATATCGCTCAATATGGAATACACGGTAACACTGTCAATGGGCATCGCATTATATTGTATTGTATATCATTTTGAAGGGATTTTTTTTTCTGAATTAAAACCTGATATGGTCGTGACATTTAATAAGCATTCGGTGACGGGGCTGTTATGTCTGAAGTCAAGAAGTACGACTAACGACGTCTGGTAATCAATCGTACTTGAATTCGAAACTAATGCTAGGCTTTCGAATTTTGTATAATGCTAGAGGATTACAAATAGCGTTTGCACCCTCACATTAAAGGGGGGTATAGGGGAGAAGCCCCCCAATTTCGAAATAATCACCTCAGGGTTAGAATTAAAATCCGGTTGCTAGACGTTGTTAGGCTCTCCAATGTTCATAGTTTTTATGCAGTGCTCCCACCCTTCAGGAAGGAGCTAGAAATGGAGTCATTAAATTCCCTTAAAGTGGGTAACGGTGAATTAAAAATTTACCCATTTATCTATATATGTCTATCACTAGAGTAGTTTAATAAAATGACTGTTTAGAAGACTGAATTTTTGATTGATGCAATGTGGCTGAAACTAGAATAATAACCTTCATTTTCTCTTATTTTACTTGGCTGGCGGTTATTTTGCATGATAGTCGCCGACCAGCTTCCGTCTACTCATCCCTGGTCGGGGCGAATAAGTGTGTGTGGGGGGGGGGAGGTATTTAACATGTCTGCTTTCTTCTCGCACTAAGACCCTCGGCTCCAATATACACCAGAACATAACGTAAGCAAGAACCGCACGCACAAACACAGCGCTGCAAAGGTTCTATCCTGTGGACAAAAAACTTCAGTTACACCTATACAAAACACTCGTGCGACCTCTTCTCGCGTACGCCCCACTGTCACTCGTAGCTGCGAGTGTCACGTGGCAGCAGAAGGTTTCGGCGCATTCAGAACTCTGCTCTGAAGCGCGCTTGCCACTCTCCCTTGTACACGAGAATGTCCACACTACACAACAACAAATTAGCACCCCTCAACACATACGCTCACACTAGACTCACAAAACAACTCGCGGAAACTCGCCAGAGACCCCTTATACACCGCACTACACGCAAGACGGTATGTTGCGATGACACAGAGATACCCCCCAGCCGATGACCCCCCCGCAACCCACACCGTTCTTCACATAAGTTGAAAGCATCATGAATAACGCGTTTCCGACTAAGCAGACACGTTCTCCTTCCTGACCACCCCCCAACCGTCGTCCAGTCACGAACACCCCGAGACCCGCCCAACCACACCACGCATCGGTGTCTAGCCACCGATCTATCAACTCTTCCTATCCCCTCTCAAGTTATTTCCTCTAAGACTGCCTGTTCGCTTGTGATACAGTGATCCCTCTGTCCTCTCTATACACATCATTCATTCATTCATTCTCGCACTTTTCCCCTTCCTCTTCTCTTTTTTCTTTTATATTGATATGCCCCGCAAGGGGTGCAAAGTGATGTCAAATGTACATGTGTAGCATGGAAACAAGGCCGCAACCGACATCTGGAGTTATGTGTGCCCTTTAGGCCCCATGCATTTTGCAAGCTCTGCAGCCATATTATCCACATTTTCACTTATATCTTCCCACTTTCTGTTTACAACTTTCAGGAGACGCCTTCGTCGGTTTTCGCTTTAAACTTTAAGGAAAAAATTCTATAGTCTCAATAACTATACCCAATTTGGATAAATTTCCCTCGTGCTGCTAAGTAACGTTTACACAAGACTAGGTCCAACCTCCCCAGTAACTGTTTGGATGCGATAGCGCCTTCAGCACCTTCTACAGCCAAAAAGATCCCAGAGTTCTGCCTATATGCGCTATAAGCCTCGCCTGAACGATTTCATCGTCAGGGAATTTCTTCGACCTAGGTCTAGGTTTTCGTACGTTTCAAAGCCCGCCCGCCACTCCTCCTGGTGGACATACGTGTCCAGTCAACGGGAAGACTACGCGTGCATAGGTATCGAAGCGAGTCGAAAGGATTCGGGGCAAGTTTTCGCAAGACTCCCCTCACATCCTCCAGGAGAACGAGAATGCAATCTCTGCTGCCCTCGCGTCCGTGGTGGGGTCCTTCGTTACTACTTTCTCAACATTCTATGGCCGGTATGCTACTCTGCCTGCATTAATTGCACGCCGTGAGCCAACTGAAAGCCCTTTATTTGACTTTACCTCGAGAGGCGGGGAACCATTCAACAACCTGTTTACGCTGATTTAGTTGCGTTCCGCTCTCTTTTCATGCCCAGATATTTTTTTTTTGTCCGCAAGATATCCCGTATGCAATGCCACAACACGTGGCAGAGCGAGGCATAACCTTAGATTCGTTAAACATTATCTGGACCGAGGATATCTTTCTGGTGGATGTCTATTTTACCAGCTTTTAGCAAACTAGGAAGAGATCGCCTTACCCCGGCCGTTTTCTGCCTAATCTCTTTAACCTCCTTCATGTGCAACTTGATAGAGAAATTGTTAAAAATTAGATTAGCCTTTTTTCTGGACAACGGAAGATGCCTGTTGTGCAGTGCGGCTTCCGGAGGCTCAACTTTATCGAAGGCTCTGCTCCGGCTGGAAAACGTTAGCTGCGAAGCCTTCCGTAATAGATCTATGCCCTTAGTGGCAGTTGCCAGATTCGTTCTGGAAAAAAAATATTCCATCTACAGGTGAGGGAGGTGGGAGGACTTTGAGTCTCAATAAGGCAAGAAGGAGACTCACTGTGACTTGCTCTAAGTTAGCATAGACAGTATGACCTCGGTGCTACCGAAACATGTTCTCTCTACGCTCTACGTATACGACCTTTCCACCTCATTTGGCCACGCAGGAGGGTGCCATGTGTAACCTGGCACAATAGCTATAGTTACCTTGAGTAGCTGCACACCATCCCGGCGCGAGTACAAATAGGGAAGGCCCCGCTTACTGAGTTGTAACTCTTTGATGGGGCCTGGGGAACCTGGTGAGCTTCCTTCTGGTCCCTCTTGAGACTTTTCCTACCACTATCCCCTCAATTCTTTCTCTACCTGCAGAAAGGAGGATGGTATAATCTGGGCTACCACTTCTATTACAACTGAAACTTAAAGTATCAAGTGCATTAAGTGCGCGCGTGTGTGTGTGTGGGTGGGGGGCTATACTTTGTATACCGTTACAATCGGTATCCAGAGGAATTGCACTTCGTCACGACCAGAGTGAAAAAAACGGAATGGCCACTCACTGGGTTTAATTCACCTGACGAAACCTGGGGAAGCTGGTCCGTTTTCCCATTTGTCCCTCTGCGCACCCCTTTTCTTACTAAGACTATCCCCTCAATTCTTTGTCTACTTGCAAGGAGGTGGATGGTGTAGCTTGGAGCGAAACTAGCTGCTACGCCTGGAACGTGGATGAGAAACACTACTTCCCGTTCCCAGTGCGCCACAAGGAGGGAACCCGTTCAGAATTTTCAACTTTGTACCTAGAGGAGCAGCAGCAAGTCTTCCCAGCCCCAGTGTCTGCTATGATGGATCCGAGCAGAGAGGAAACCTCCACTTTAAGTCTAAGTCTGGGAAGCCGTTTCATACCCTCGGTCCGTTTATGCACCCCTTTCTACTACTACTGCCCTTTGATGTACCCCATTCATTGGACCCATCTCGTACTGCCGTCCTTTTAAACTTGTCTCTGGGTCCTCTTTCACTGCATGTCAGGAATAGCGACCTCGAATTCTCAAAGGCCTGTTACCAAGCCGGATACGCCACTCCGACCTGCTTACTATCCTATCGGTGGGATTTCTTCTGGGGTTCCCCATTGACTGGCGGTGATGGCGTATATCCCTCGTCCCAGCAGTATCGGCCGGAGAACTTAAGAAGCCCGACTTGGCCGATCCCTTGTAGGGCCACCGCGGGCAGCGGCAGTGAATCTTATTAAAAGGCAAAAGTGATTAGGCCCTTTAGTAAATGTATACCTAACATTGGTACCCTCTCACCACTCCCTATAGGTAAAGTAGTTTTCCCTTTACCTTTTTTAGCCACCCTCTGGCCTCTCAAACACTTTTGAGCAGACTCCCTCTGTCTTTTCTCAGGGGCACCTCCAAATATCTTAACGGGGAGAGGATGTTTACCCAGATTTCATTGCTTGCAGGTTCGGGGGTTCACCTTTACCCTCTTTGGTAGAGCTGCCTCCGAGTGAGTCTCCACTTTCGCAAGTACCCCTTTACTTTCTCAGGGGCCGCCAAGAACACTGAGACAGGACGTGCCGCCTTTGTTCCCGCACCCGACCCGAGGGCGATAGATGAACCACCTCAACCTCCTCAGAGGGTTAAGGGGAGGTGTAGTCTCCTGGGCTCTACCAACATACCTCATCTAGTCCAGGTTAGTGACTTTGATGGGAGCCAACATGCCAGCTCTAACCTATATCAGAATGGAGGTTGGTATGCCGGCTAAAATGAGTTTTTTTGATGGGACGTAAGCCCCTTTGACTCCCCCTTTTGGACACCCGAAACCTTGGGAAGGGAGGGGAATAGACACATGGAGGCCACTCTTGATGTAGATATAGAGCTGGAGGTGCGCCCCATATTAGAGGCAAGGTCTTTCCTGGCGGCGAACCTATATTTGGTGGGGGATACACCCCATCCAAAGTTCGCCCCCATGTAAGATCCTCCCGAGGTACGAGACGGCATCGCCCACCCGATGACTAAAAAAATATAGGCATCACCACCTCCGTTTGGTGCCTTTCTGTTTGCTCAAAACCAGCATATCGGAAAAGGATTAGGCAGAGGTAGGTTCGTCCGGCTTACGGGTTCCTTCTGCAGTGGAGAGAAGCGGACTAATTCCCGCTCTCCTTCCCCCAAAAGAAGAACCAACAACAACAACAACAAGAACAATAATAATAATACGAGATCAAAGACTAAAGATTCCTTCCCTTCCGTGGGTCTCTTCGGGCGGACGGGTCGCCAGCCGCTTTGGCATCTGAATAGATCATAACTGGCACACTGGTCCCGGGCGCCTTCTGGCGGGCAAACCAATGCCAACCTCTATGACGTATAAGCCCCTCATTCCGAGACGACCTAGCCTTTTTCACACTTATGTCTTGAGGTACTTCTTACTCGTAGTTATTCGCTCCACTGAAGGTACCGGGTTGGCCAAAAACCACATATTCCATCAGAAAGAAACGCTACCTAGGTTGCCAGTTTCTCGGAGTGGAACTTTCTGGCAAATGCAACAGACCCTTCCCAGGCGGCCATTATTGGTGCTCTTAGAGCACTCAATGGCGCAGTTGACCATGAATTTCTTGAAGGGTGTAGTTTGTGTGAAGGAACTCATGGACTATGACTTAGAAAACGTCACGTAGGAGCTGGCCGTCGAAGGGTCGGTCAAGGTCGAACGTGTGAAGAGAAAGCAGAGGGAAGCGACTCTAAACTCACCCTTATACCATATGTCATGCTCGATCGTGACAGGCTTCCTAAGTGGTTGCGTGCCG
The DNA here is from genome assembly GCA_963969495.1 of Ceratothoa steindachneri. Taxonomy (NCBI): domain Eukaryota; kingdom Metazoa; phylum Arthropoda; class Malacostraca; order Isopoda; family Cymothoidae; genus Ceratothoa; species Ceratothoa steindachneri. Next base: position 53,232,508 of record OZ018324.1, read on the forward strand.
GTTCGTATCGCTACCGCGTGAAGGTATTCGGGCCACTGCTACTACTCGTACTATTACTACTATTATTACTATTATTTCTATTACTACTATTACTATTATTACTATTATTACTATTACTACTATTACTATTACCATACGCATCACTCCTGTATACGTGCTAAGTAGGATCTACCACAAGTCTGTTTAAATTGCCCCTGCAAGGGGGCAATTTAGCCTGTTAAACTTGGTACTTGGAAGAGCTGCATATCCTGCCGGCCCGAGTGCAAGTTAGCGGAGCCCTTTCATTGGGTTGACCTGAACTCTGTAATGAGGTCTGGGAATGTTGTAGGTGTGTTTCCCCCTCGCTTCTTTCACTATTTTTTTATCCATAACTGTCTGTTCAATCTTCTGTCTACCTGCACTTGATACCAGGAGGAACTATTCTCATGTTCTTACTTAGCTGGACAAAGTTCAAATAGGGACGCCCCGCCACTGGTTGAATTAGACTCTTTGAGTGGGCCGGGTTAAGTTTAGTGCGCTTCCTCCTCGCTCCCTCTTGGCATTACTTTTTCTCTGCAACTATCTCTTCGACCCTGTCTAAGCTTAAGGACCTGCCCAACTACCTAATGGCGTGTCAGAATAGAGGATTTTTAACCTCTATCTATAAAGCCTACATGTCGCAAGAGACCAGGCCTTGAGCGGACCTGGGCGTTGGGGCGCGAATAATGGGAATATTTGTTTTGTCCCAATAACCCCTGACCTTCGTGTAATGGGCTGACCACCTCCCTGTACCGTTCGTAGGGGAATAAAGCTGTACTGATTGTGGCGGAAAGGCATTATTGCCCTGTTGGCTGCCAAACAACTAATTATCGGATCCCCTCTCTGGGTCCGCCACAACAGATCTTCAGATCCTGTCCTGGCCGTCCTATCGATGATTAGTACGCCTTAGTAAGGAGATCCTCCCTCTCGCCCTCCATCTCTGGCTGCCTACTTGGGAACTGTGACCTTTACGGGATCGACCGGCCGCTGGTTAACTTCTGGTCGGTTTGAGTCTCTTTTCTATATTGAGAACACCAATTATTGTACGCACCCAGGGCGGACCCATGAAAAGTCCAAAAACTCAAAACAGGATTGGCGAGAGGGGCTAGGGGCGGAATATAGTCCACCAACCTACTTTTTCTATTTCAGTGGTCACAAGCTTAGGGAAATTACTGTGTGTAGGCAGGTTTTCCAAAGTTTAGGCAATTCTCAGCATTTCAGACTACACCCTTCTCTCAATCCTCTTCCTACCTTGGTGTTGGGGGCGGACTATGAGCTAAATGAGGGTGGAAGTGCTCTTTCTACCTCTTGAATTCGGAAGAGAAGTTTCCTCTTGTCCATCTTCGGAACAGCTCCACCTCTGTGACTCAGCTGCCCTACCCCCTGTGTTTTCTCAGGGGTCTCTCACTCTTCTAGCATAGAGTGCGTTTCTTTCTTTTTTGACATGTTCGGGATACCCCCTCACTCTCTTAGGCACGTTAAGAACACAGCGAAACAGAGGACGCAGTGCCTCAGTCCCCACCCCTGTGGTGCGTTTAGGTGACCCACCACGATCCCGTTAGAGGGAAAGGAGGCGGCATCACCCCTTCGGCCTTCTCCACGCACCTCATCGATCAGTTGTTTGTCAAATTGATGGGAGCCAGTATGCCACCTCCCCCTTTCCTATCAATTTGGGTCACATACCAGCCCCAGCGAGGGGTCATAGGCCCTATGAGTCTCGGTCGAGATACCCGACACATAGGACGGAGATGATTCAGGAGGTTTCGTCATTCAGATGGAAGTCTTCCAGGGGGGGGGGGGGAACCTTGGCTTGGTGACAGTCACCGAACCAATCCTATGGATACAAATTATACCAGGGTGGATGCTTTGCGATCTTAGATATTTTTGACTGGAATGACTTTGATAGGCCCGAGAGGCTTTTTTCAGCCTTTGTTTATAAATCCTTTGAGCCCTTCGTCCTCCACCCTTGTAACAGACACGAATTAAAATTTCTATTTGCTTCAAAAATGCGGTATATTGTGCATATAATGATTAAAATTCACTACTTTGTAAAACTACGTAACGACTAACTACGTGTGCGCATAGCCTATGCTGGATACCCACCCTTCCCTTCAGCATTCTGAATAATTATTTCACCGCAATACCAGTGGGTACATTTTAACCATTTTTTGTAATGTTTTTTACTAAGAGATAATGATAAAGACGGACTTAAGTCGCAACATCCTTAAGCAATCATTTTCACAATAACGAAACGACTAATCTCCCGCGACAAAGCCTCCATCGTTGGCATCACCATAATATGATTGTTCGAAACCTAGGCCTGTATGATCTTGAGGGGCTCGGCACGGACCTCGGCAACCTTTCCCCGAAGCGGTCACATTTGTGTCTGAGCTCACAAGGAGGCTCTGGGGCACATTTTGCCTTGTTATTATTTCTTGTATTCGGGTAGATTGCAACTCAAATCTCAATGATTTGGGACTTTGAGTCTTTTACTTTGGTCTTAACACCTCTGTAGTTTGCTATCATTATCATTCTCTCCCGACGTTTGTCATTGTTGTTCCTTTTATTAATTAACCCTGCGACTGATTGTGTTCTTATCAACGAGGCCCTTCTTTGGAATTTCCATTCCTTCAGCAAGGACAGGGGTTATGTCCTAGAGTTGTGCGCCCTACAGATCCCAAACTCCCCAGTAGGGTACCCGGTCTAGCATGAGCAACCAGGTTGCAGCTAACGATCTGGGGGATTACATGGTTGCCAGAGTTTCGTGCCCTACTAGTTCCTAAGACCCAAAGTATTCTCTTTAGACCACCCTTGGCTTTCGCTTCCTAGTCTAGTGTTTCATTAAACCGGGCACTCCCCGCCCCCCAGCCCAACGGAGTGCCTGTTTACCACCATATCAGAAATCATGTCAATGCTGTGCTCAACTTTGTGTTGGTTCTTTGCTTATACACATTTTGAAAGTCAGTAAAAATAATAGAATTTTAATATGTTGAAAAATAAACTTTCAGAGTCAGAGCTGATCCCAAATGGGCACGGATCTTCTTTCTCCAACTTCGACCGAAAGAGGCAAGATGGGTAGAAATTCAAGACCGGAAAAACCAGGTCCACCCAACGTAGACGGGACCTCTAAAACCAAGGACTCCGTGTTAAAGAGAGGCTTCAGGACCGACTCTGCGAAACGTGATCCTCGGGCGATTTCGTGCCCGACTTTCCTGCTCCATCTTGTGAGTCGCCTCGTCCAGGACTCTGAGGACGAGGAGGAGAGCCTCGGGGGCGATCTCCCTTATAGAAAGGGTGCGAGAGCAGCCACGGGCGCCGTCAACGAGTGGCTGAGTCGCGAGCTCGCCTACCTCGGCATTTCAGACGTGGGCAGCAGGGGGCGAGAGAGTGGGGCGAGAGCGAAGCCTTTCCCCTGTCTCGTCTGCACCAGGGAGTTCGTCCATTTCAAGTCTCTGGAGAAGCACCTGGTGAAACACGAGGTTCACACAGAGATTTAAGCATATATTATGATTTTTAAAATATTTAATAATTTTTTAAGATTTGAAAAAATGCTTGTATGAATTAAATCTTTTATTTATAACGGGTCTTTTCATAATTTAAAGCGTGCGTTTTCTGCAATTTAAGGCGCGTTATTTTAAGATTTAAAACTCTTTTGGGCATTAATCAAAGCCTGGCTGTTCGAGAGTAGTGTACAATTTCGCACCGAGGAGAGGTGCCATAAAATCTCTTAATAAAATATTATTTTTTATCGTTTATATTCGTCTGTTCTTAGGTAGGCTTAAGTTTCCCTTATACTAAGAAAAGTCTACTATCATTTGATAGTCTCTGTATCCGTTTTATTTTAACGGCAATTTTCATTAGTAAAAATAACGGGAGCATCTCAAAGCATAATGAGTTGGCAAAGAGGTTGATAAAGTAGGGAAATTAGTGTATATATTTGGAAGATACAAAAACTAAATCTCCGATAAAACTTCTTAGGTAGAAAGGGGCAGAAGAATCCCATCTATAAACTTTAAAACTGCCTTCCCTGGACCACCTCAAATACCCCTAATAAGAGCGTGGGGCCCCCAATACGATTTTCTTTGGAAACTGGAGTTGTTTTTTTAAGATCAAAATTGAGTCTTTGGAGAAGAAACTCAAGCTCCTCGACCCTGGTCGCGGACTTCTATGGCGGCTGAACTCGTCAAAGGATAAAGACTTCTGCATGAAGAGGAAAGCAGCAACTTAATTGCCATCCGTGGCTATCCACGAAAGGAGTCACTAGAGTGGATCCTACACGGTAAGTTTTCCGGAGCTTTGCAACACGGGATGTGAGGGGAAAGAATAGTCACGGACCGAATTATATTACTTCAATTGCAAACGGGCGATTGAGAAGAAAAATAAAACTGTTGCCATGGAACCTTCACTCCCGAGAGGAGCAGGTCGCGAATAGTTTTCCATGGATGTTTGGGTTTTTATAGTTGGAAGTTGGTCAGTAGTTTTGTTTCTGCCGGGGGTTAGGTGTTTGTTTGCTGTCAAAGTTTCGGTTGTGATGACGCGGCAGATTCAATGATCTTTCTGATCTCATTCGTGAAAAACCAAGACACGGCATTTATAAGACCAGCAAGTGGGACTTTTAAGTTTCCTGGTACTGCAAACCACCCAATGGACGAGGTTGTCCATGCCCACCAATGGAATGGAAATGAGGGAGACTAATAATACAAGGATCCCTAAGGACTAAGGCGAGCAACAATACTCGGTTTCGTTAATTAAAGGCCGTACCAAAAGGGCGTACGAATGGGAACCTTTTAATTGAGAGAGACAAATATAGTTTAAAAGAGAATGGAGAGTCTGTTGTTTAATTGGGAAGTAACTTCGTCACCCAGCAAAGACGTCAGACATAATATCAGCCAAATCAGGGGTACAGGCAGCACGTTATCCAGCACAAGCCGTCCCATTTTCCCCCTAGACGATGTCAAGTTCCCTTTCAAAATTCATATGCCCGAAAATGCCACCCTAAAAACGCTATTCTTCGGTACCTCCTGAAAACTATCGACCAGTCGCTTCCCAAAACTCCATTCCACAGGCCCCTCCCAATTCCCCTATCTACCAAACGCCATATTTGCATGCTCTTCCCAAGCCACTACAGTTCTGCTTTCTCTCAAACACCCTATATCCCACACGACTCTAGCAATATAAAACAGATTAACTAAAGTCAGTTATGCCTTAAAAAGGATCGCCTGGGATTTATATTTTCTCCTCGCCTAACTACGTCTGGTGACGATTTCGAGGCGTGGAGAGGGAAACCCGCCGACTCGCTCATCTGTGCTCAAGGAGGGCAGGTCCTTATTTGAAGGAGTGGCTGCCAAGAAAATGGCTCTCCATTTCGCAGCACTCTATAAAGAGCTGCATCATGCCTTTTCATCTGGCCGAATTACATCTCGGCCGTTTCATCCTACCATCCCATAATATTGACCCACTGATCATGAAAAATCATGGAGAGGAAGGTGATTTTGCGCATATTTTTTCACACCGATCCCCACTCACTGTTTCCTGACTGCCAGGTTGGCTTCTGTCAATTTTGCAATGTTCTATATATCCTATTTAGCCATAGTATGCAGGAGGCATTATCGCGGCGTAGTGCCACCATGATTTCTTTTTTGACACCTTAAAAACTTAGGACGCTACTCGTCGTTACCTTATTAGCAATAGCCCCGTAAGGGGCGCGGCGATTTTTCCTTCCCGGCCGCCGTGCTGACGGGACTCGGCGCTCCATCCGGCCCCAGCTTAGCCTCTTCTTCTTTGAGAGGAGGCTTGGATCCCTCCATTTCCTACGAGTGCGGAAGGCTCCCCCTCGCCTCCTTATTTGGAGTCGCCGTCGGGTGCCTCCGTCTTTCCAGCGGCAGTCCCTCTTCTTTACTTTCCCTGTGGACTGCCAAGAAAGCCAGGGGGCAGCCCATAACCGGCCGCTCCCCTTTATAGCGGGTCGGTAGGGCTGGCCCCTTTAGGGAGGAGAGGGAAGACGGGGCCCATTGGCCGCTTCCCTCCAGAGACATGCTGGCTCGTATACTCACCTTAACGGGGGTCAAGGAGGGAATGGAGGCCCCCCCCCAAGATAGACATGGTACTTGAGGCAACCTAGCCTCAGATGGTAGTGCCTTCCATGGGTGCGAATCCGGGCTCGGCGCCAAGCACCTAACCCGAGTCCGCCACTATGCAAGGTCCTCCTCAAACGGCTCGGGTCTCCAAGGCAATACAAGGAGAAGAAGGATTTCCTCCTACGGCTAGTGCCCCTGCGACCGCCAGGACCTTCTCGATCTCGAAGAAGGACCTTGCTGAGGCCGGTCCATCTTGCCTGGTGGCTCCTGCCGACGGAGGGTAGAAATGGGTGCATTCCCCGCCCTCCTCTCATAAAAGAAAAAAAAGGACGAAAAAGACTCCTCTCCATCCGCGTGGGCCGCGGGGATAGAATGGTCTACCATTTCGGTAAGCGACCAAGCCAAGATCGGCTCGGCCGGCGCCTCTGCTTCCTCCCCCCCACCCAGGGTGCGGAGTCCCTGACTAAGACCAAAAGAGGTAGTGCGCAGAGGGAAGTCTCGATTACATCGGGGCCCCTCATTGAGATAGTACTCGACGTTTTCGAGCCCGCTGGCTTCAAACGCTTCCAGGTTATTCGTTCCGCTGATGGCAGCATGTTGGCTAAGGGCAACATGATCCATCATAGGAGAGCTTTAGCTAGTGTGATTGGTAGGGAGCCGAAGGTGACCCGTTTCTCCGACGAGAGCCTTTTGGCAAATTCGTCGAATCCCTCCGAGGCGGCCATGATTGGTGCCCTTCGGACACACTATGGCACGCCTGTGAGTGTGACGACGCACTCTACCATGAACTTCGTGAAAAGAGTAGTTTATTCAAGCAAACTCATTGACTACTATATAGATGACATCACCTTAGAGCTGGCCGCTATGGAGCGGTCAAGGTCCAACGTGTGATGAGAAAACAGGGATGGGCCTCGAGACCCACCCCTACACTCTTCGTCACGTTCGACAGTGACAAGCTCCCTGACTCAGGGCGTGCCGGTTGGTAACGCTACCGCGTGAAGGCATTCGTGCCACTGCCGCAGAGATGCTATTACTGTCACCGCTGCGGCCATTACTAATCGCTCCTCTCGACGTGCAAAGTCGTGGTTACTCGAAATCTGTGTAAATTGCTCCAAGGCCGTACACGATAAATCCAAATCGTGTGTGGCTAAGTTGTCAATTGCGGAGAGATGCACCCCACTTCTTCGAAGCAATGCAGTGCGTATCTTCTTGAGAAGGAAATCCTGGCCGTTCAGGCTCAGGATCGTCTCTCATTTTGCGAGGCTAATGACTTGTTCCTTGCGCGCCCGGTGCAGTCTGGGACGTCTTATGCCTCAAAGTTGAGAAAGACACCCTCTGCTCTTGGCTCCTCAAGGCCTACGAGCACGGTCGTTTCCGCGCCAATTCGGAACCATTATGCATGTTCTGCCCACTGTGGGCGCTCCCATGGTAATTCTGGAAGCACAAAGGGTCCACACTCAGCCCCGGCTAAAACCAGGGCCCCCCCTCCCCTTCCCAAGCATGAGCGTTTCTCGTAAGGCGAAACGGCCACGTGCCTTCTCCGAATCGTTAGACTCACGGGAGACAACACCCCTGAAGATGTCGCCAAGGATGTGCGATTTACACCCGGCATGATGTCTCCATTCTTTTTTTCACTTTAGATGCCTCCTTTCAGGCAGTAGCTGTGCAGCTGCACCTGGATAGGAGGTATACTATATTTCCGCGTACATTCCACCGTCAGCCTACTTCGACGCGGGGAGACTTCCGCCGCGTCGTGGCACGTTTGACGAGCCCTTTCTCTTTCACGGGGAACTAAACGGTACACACGCCCTCTGGGGAGACTACTAGATTGATCCCCGGGGTCGAGTCCTTGCCGATCTGAACGCGAACTTGAGATGAGTGTCCTAAATGTGGATAAGTTTACGCATCACTACCCGAGAACCGCTTCTTTTTCCTGCCTCGATCTATCTTTGTACTCTCCGGATGCACAGCCTAAATTTGATCGGGGGCTGTCGATGACCTCCATGTTAGTAATCACTGTCCCGTTCAAATATAATTTTTTGGGCCGCTGCCGCCCGAAAGCACGATCCGGTGGTGCTTGGTGCTTGGCGCGGGCGCGGTGGTCTGCATTTTAGGAAATGACTGAATTCTCTATCTCAGTAGAGGAGTTTAGGTCATTAGATAAGGCCGTTGAGGTCTTCTCCGGCAACCTCAACGCCGCGGGCCTAACTACTAATCCTAGAAGGTCTGGTCGTTTTGCACGCCGACCACTCTGGTGGCGGTCAGCCGAGTGTGAGGCGGCCCTCAAGCAGAAGTGTTATTTATGCCTACATGGGTTATAAGCGCCACACGAACGATTTCACTGTCGGTGAATTTCGTCGGGCTTAGGGCTAGGTTACGGTATATTTCGAAGCACACCTGCCGCTCTTCTTATCGGGCATATGCGTTTCAATTAACGGGAAGACCCCTCTAGCAGACATGTGGAAGCGATTCAAAAGGATTCGGGGGCAAGTTCTTGCACGACCCTCCTCTCGTTCAAAAAAGAGAATGCGACCGCAATTTCGTATCCCGTGTCCGTGGCAGTATCCTTCGCGACTGCTTTCTCTTTCTTGGATGCTGCTCCGCCAGCATTTAATGCGCGTCGTGATATCGCGAAAGGCCGCAGGCTGAACTTTACCTCCAGAGGCGGAGAACCCTTCAACGATAGGTTTACTGTGAGTGAGTTGCGTTTCGCTCTTTCTTTGTGCGCGGACACCGCCTATGGTCCGGACGATGTCCCGTACACCATGCTTTGAAACCTGGGTGATCGAAGCATGGCCTTTCTGTTAGATTTGTTCAACGGGATCTGGGTAGAGGGACTCCTCCCAGGTTCCTGTTGAATCTCTACTGTGCTCGCCTTTCGCAAACAGGGAATAGATCACTCTTCTCCGGCCGGTTTCAGCCCAATCTCTCTAACCTCTTGCGTGTGCAAGTTACTGGAGAAATTGGTAAATGTTAGTTAGTTAGGCAATCTGTTTTCTGCATAGTACAGCTTCTGCAAGCTCCACCCCACGTCGGATGTTCTGCTCCGACTGGAAAATACCGCCTTCCTTCGTAGACAGCACTACGCCAAGGTGTTTTTCGATCTGGAGAAAGCCTATAAAACCGCATGGCGATACGGTATCATGGAGACTCTTCACACGATGGGGGCGAGGGGACGCCTTCCAACTTTATATCTGAATTTTTGCGAGATCTTTGATTCCGCGTACGGTTGGAGGTTTACTCTCCGGCCCAAAGAAGCAGGAAGAGGGTTTCCCGCAGGCAAGTGTCCTCAGTGTCACACTCTTTGCCCTGAGCATCAACGGCATCACCTCGGTGGTGCGAGAAGATGTTCTCGCTACGCTCTACGTGGACAATCTTTCGATCTATTTTGGGGCGGCTCAGATCCCAACTCTGGAGCGTCGACTCCAACAGGCATTCAACCGCATCTCTCGCTATGCTGAAGCGCACAGGTTTCGGTTTTCCTCCACCAAGACTAAGGTGGTACATTTCTGCCTACATCCATGGCTCCACACTATCCCAGCCTTGTTTCTTAATGGGGTACGCCTGGAAGTGGTTGAATCGAACCGTTTTCTTGGTCTTGTATTTGACCGACGCCTCACCGAGAGGCTCAAATTTTCAGACTTAGGGTCTCTTGTACCAGCACCATAGATATTCTTCGTTCCGAGACGTTCAGCATTTGAGGCGCTGATAGGGCTACTGCCTTACTTTTTTATCGATCTTTTGTTCGTTCGAACTCGAATACAAATGAGAGTTTTATATATCCGCAGCTAAGGTTGTATTTGGAAAAGTGGACTAGATCCACCACAACGGCCTTCGCCTGGCGACCGGTGCCTTTCCCACTTGTCCCATTGAGAGCGTACTTGTCGATGCTATGGAGATGCCACTCATTCTATGTGGTGCACAGTGCATTATTCGTTTGTACGCGTGAGCTCAGCGCCTCCCCCAGTCACCAACAGTTCTCTCTTCATCCGCAGCTGATTTCAACGGTGTTTATGCTCCCGAGAGAAGCCAGTCATACCCTAAGCCCTTTGGGTTTAGGGCCAGGAAACTCCTTCGAGAGGTAGATATAGCTCTCGGACCGGTGGTGCCCCTGGTTCTGCCCAGGACGTCACCCTGGAGGGTACTACATTGGTTTTTTTGTCGCCATGCCTCTTCTCCCAAAGCTTGTACAGCGCCTGGAGTATTGCGTTCGACCTTTTTGGAGCACACATCGCGTGTCACGCTGGAACCGTGCCAGTGTATACGGATGGCTCCAAATACCAAGAGGGAATCGGCTTCCATGCCGTATCCTCTCTGTTTGAAGTCAGCATGGCTCGGCCAGGTGCTGCGTCTATCTTCACGGCCGAGCTGGTGGCAATGCACCACTCGGTACTGGAGATTACGCGACGTGCCCGCTTCGGAGACTGGATTGTGATCTATAGCGACTCACAAAGCGCCCTGCCTTCTCTCGGGGCATTGAAATCTCCGCATTTCCTGGTTCACGATATCCGTTATGCCACGGTTTTGGCAAGCCGGGCGGATGTTGAGATTATCTTCTGCTGGGTTCCTGGACATGTAGGAATTGCGGAAAATGAGCGCGCTGATGAGGGCGCCAAAGAGTTCGCTATACTTGTGCGACCGGACCAGCGTTTCGCTATTCCTCACACCGAGTACATGGCAGGAATACGGGCATTTCTCTGGACTGCTTAGTAAAGAAGATGGGAGATGGTCGAAGGGAACTTAAACTTGCGCGCCATTTCGCCGCGACTGTTTCCATGGACCTACCCTCCAATTCCTCGGGGGCTTCAGGTTGCTTTCTGTCGTCTCCGAATTGGGCACAATCGCAGGACGCACCGCCTTTTTATGGAGCGCTCGCCTGCTCCCTACTCTGAAGACTGCATTGTCTCCCAGACTGTTCGGCACATTCTTGTTGAATGTCTCAGTTTGGGCGATCTTCGCGCATGTTACTTGTCCCGGTAAAGGGATGGGATGGGTCGCTACGGCCTGTCCCTTGTACTCGGGATGAGTTCATGCACGTTGACTGGTGGACTTATCGACTTTGGGGGGGAGGCCGGCCTTCTTCCCTTTATTTAACTAGTTCTTGTTTGTATCTGTGTTTTTTTATTATTTTTGTAGGTCGCATGTTCTTGCGTCGGAGAGAGGCGGACCTCCCCCCCGATGCTGGAGCTTGCTTCCTGCCTCTTGCCTTCTTCCTTTTTTTATTTTATTGTTGTTTTTTGTAGTTTTTTCATGTTACTATTTTAAAGTAGCCTAGTACTAGGCAGTGGTGAATATGTTGACTTATGCCCAAGTAGGCAGTCGCAAGAATCTCTAATCAAGTTTTGCAAAGAGGCAAGACTGAATCCGTCTAGGTTCTCTTATCAGAGTTCCTCTGCTATGCATCCACCCACTATAAGGGCATTGCCATCTGCTTCCTTGGCTCCCGTTCACTCTATATTAGGTCTGTTGTTGTTTCAGTGGAGAAGATCTAAACGCTTTTATTTTCTCCCCCAGAGGTTACTCGTACATGGCAGAGCTGTACGCTATCCGGAGGGAAATCCATTATATCTGCCTACTCCCTTCCACAGAGTTCGTGTTGTTGCCGGATTATTGAAGCGCTATTTAGTATTCCACTACTTCTACTCCATTCCTTTGATTCGCGAGATCAGATTAATCTTGCATGAGCTTTCAACCTCGTACGACAAGCTTGTAACGTTCTACTGAGTTTCCCCCTCATACCTTGGGATCCTACTAATGAAACAGATGGCCAAGGTACTCGATCTGCCTGCGACTCAGCGCGCCCAAATTCTCTTCCATTCAATGATTTTTTTTCAACACATGAATGTTTTTTCTAATGGACAATGGCTAGTTACTTGGCGAACTGCCTCTCATTAAGCTTCATAGCATTAAACCACACCTTGATTACTGAAATCAGCCTTCTAGCGCTCCCGACAGAAAGAATTGGTGCTGTACCACCTACTCTCGAGTCGCACAAAGCTAACTCACGGATACTTTGTCATGCAATCTCCCTCCAACCTTTCCACATGCATTTCCAAACTCACCGTACCTCACGTCCCAGTAAGGAGTACGGTGATTTGCTTTCCTGGCCGCCGTGCTGACGGGACTCGGCGCCTCGTCCGGCCCCAGGTTAGCCTTTCTTCCTTCCTTGACTAACTAATAATCTCCGTCTCCCCTTCCGTCGTCACTTTACATTCACCTTTTTTCTACCCCTTTTGTTGGCCCCTTATTCTCATGCTAATGGGCTTCCTCGACCACTACCCGACGCTCATTTGGATCACGAAACCGCTCAGAAGCCGGTCATTAAGCTGGATCCGTCATCTCGATTAGGATTTGATCCGGGTTTTCCCAAGGGGTGGCGGAGAAGGCGTATATCAACCCGCCCAGTGATGGCAGTCGGGGCCATCAAAGGCGCCTAGTAGTGCCATTATTGGGGTCAGTATTGGCCGTCACAGGCAGAGATGGTGAAATCTTGCTTACGGCAATGGATAATGCCGAAACAAAACCCTATTTAACATCGTCGGAGCCGCACTTGGGCAGCTCCACAACAGAAAAGGAGGTCCCACCCCTGTGCTTTCTCACGGACCCCTCCAATACTCTTTTCCCGGTGAGGAGGCTTACTCCTCTTCTCTGCCTGCGGAGGCGGTAGAGGACTGCCAAGAGAAGAAGTAGGCGGTCCAAAATTGACCGTTCCAGTTGAAAGTGGCTCGATAGGGCCAGCCCCCGATGACTCAGATGGAGAGGAGGGACCTCCGGCCCGGCTAGCATCTTTTTGGCAGCCAAGACCTTTTCCATTTTTAGAGAAGGATCTTGCTGAGGGCGGTCCATCTGATCTAAAGGCTCTTCCCGGCGGTACAGACACCCCGGTTCATTCCCCCACCATTTTCTCCCAAAACGAAACGAAATAAGGAAAAGACTACATTTCCTTTCCAGCGGCAGTCGCCACTTTACTTTCACAGAGGACTGCCAAGAGAAGAAGTAGGCGGTCCAAAATTGACCGTTCCAGTTGAAAGTGGCTCGATAGGGCCAACCCCTTAGGGGGCCAATGGAGGGCCCTCTAACATCTTTCAGTCCTTTATTCTCGGGCTACAGGGGAGAAGCTGATATGAACATGAACTGGGAGGTAAACCAGCCACAGAAGGCAGAATCTTGCGTGGGATTGAACCTGAGCTTGATTCCATGAACCCGAACCCGAGTCCCTCCCTGTGCAAGCTTCTCCTCAGATGCCATGGGCCCCCGTTGACTCAGATGGAGAGGAGGGACCTCCGGCCCGGCTAGCGCCTTTTTGGCAGCCAAGACCTTCTCCATTTCAGAGAAAGATCTTGCTGAGGGCGGTCCATCTGATCTAAAGGCTCCTCCCGGCGGTACAGACAACCCGGTTCATTCCATCTTCTCCCAAAACGAAACGAAATAAAGAAAAGACTAAAAGAACTAAGGGTTACTCTCCCTCCGCGGGAGCTCCAAGGACAGACGCTTCCGCTGCCATTTCAGCAAGCGACCAGGCCAAGTTCTGCACGTCCGGCACCGTTGCCCCAAGGTGGGGAGGCCCAGACTCAAACCAGAGTCTACGTGGCGTTTTCAAGCCCGCTGGTTTTAAATGCTTTCTGTGTATTCGCTCCACTGATGTCAGCATGTTGGCAAAAGGTAGCATGATTCATCAGAAGAGAGTACTAGCTAGCCTGATTGGAAGAGAGTCTTCGTCTGGCGAATGTGTCGGATCATTCAGAGGGGGCTAAGATTAGTGTCCTTCGGACACTCGATGTCACTCTGGTGAGTGTGACGCCGCATTCTACTATGAACTTCGTGAAATGAGTGGTTTACGAGAGGAAACTCGTCGAATACTACATAGATGACATCATTTTAGAGCTGGCCGACCAAGGCGGTGACGGGCCTCTAGACCCATCGCTACACTTTTCGTCACATTCGACTGTGACAGACTCTCTGAGTGGGTGCATGCCGGTTGGTATCGCTATCTTGCGAAAGATTCGTGCCACTGCAGTGGACGTGCTACTACCACCACCGCTTCGGCCATTCGAATCACTCCTGTAGACGTGCAAAGTGGGGGTTACCAGAAATCTGTGTAAGTTGCTCCAAAGCCGCACACGATAAGTCCAAATCGTGTGTGGCCAAGTGTGTCAATCGCGGAGAATCGCACCCCGCTTTTTCGAAGTAATTTTAGGCATATCTCCTGGGAATGAAATCGTTGCCGTCTAGGCCCAGGATCATCTCTCATTTCGCAAGGATAAGGACTTGGTCCTGGCACGCCTTGCGATGCCTGTGAAATATTATGTCTCAATGTTAAAAAAGACATCAACATCTTAAATAAAAACCAACAAACCAACACACTGTTTAACATAGACTTAAGCCTAGTCTCCCTTAACTTCCCAACAAAAATTCATTGGGCCGTTCACTCAGACCCATGTGATAGCGATCACTACCCAATAATGATTAAGTTTCTTGCTCAAATAGCCCTAATTCCCAGGAAACGATGGAGTTATTACCGAGCAAGTTGGACCACCTTCGCATTGACGAGAGCCAAACTACAACCAATCCAGAGGCGGATATCTATTACTTTACGGCAGAAATACAGAAAGCAGCTGGCGAACACATCTCAAATACCAACCGCAACATCAGCAGGCACACTACATGGTGAAACCAACAGTGCCAAGAGGATAAAAGAAAACGTGATAAAGCTCACAGAATCTTCATAAAAACTAAAACGTTGCAGAATTACATGGAATATAAAAGAGCGTCTGCCATCGCTCGAAGGACCTTCAAAGAAGCTAAACGAAGCTCCTGGAAACAATATGAATCTAAAATTAACAAAGATACCGCCATCCCCCAAAATTGGTGACAAATAAAAAAGATGTCAGGAAACCGCAGCACTATTCCTCCCCCCCCTATCCTTTGTATTAACGGCAATACTATCAGCAATCAAACCAAACTCACTAACATAATAGGACATTCCCTTAGTACCATCTCTGAAGGATCTCGGAACAAGATCTACTCAACCAGAAAAACTTTAGCAGAATCGACAAATTTAGACTTCTTAACTAATGGAATCCTTCCGTACAACACTCCTTTCTCTATGAACGAATTGCAAGCATCCCTAGAAGAAAGCCCCAAAACAGCCCCTTGAGATGACAAAATCTCAAACCTCATCCATCATACGTAAAATCCACCCAAACGCCTTAGTGCTGCTGTTGGACAATTACAACCGCATCTGGACTAATGGCTCCTTCCATGATGATTGGCGTCAGGCACGAGTCCTTTCCTTTTAAAACCTGAAAAAAGATCTATCAAATCCAATAAATTATAGACCAATCTTCTTGACACCATGACTATGCAAAATATTATAAAGAATGGTCAATGCTAGATTGAGAAATGGCATCTAGACACAAACAACCTTATGTCCTCAAACCAATACGGTTATAGAAAATATCGCTCCACACTAGATCATTTAACCCTCCTTGATCACGACTTCAGTCGAGCATTCACCGAAGGTTAGTTTGTCACAGCGGTCTTCTTTAACATTGCTAAGGCGTATGACACGATCTGGCGACGTCATATACTCAATAACAGACATGAGCTGGAAATCAGGGGACCACTCGCGCCCTTCATCAAAAACTTCCTTAACAATAGAAAATTCACAATAGATATCCATGGTGCCCGGTCTATACAATTCAGCCAACATGAAGGAGTACCACAAGGAGGTGTGCTCAGCACAACTCTATTCATAATAGCAATCAACAATTTGACTCTCCAAGTACCACCTACCATTAAATGCTCATTATATGTAGACGACTTGGCAATTTGGCTCCCAGGCACCAGCACAATAGAAGTGTCAAATCGCCTACAAGAAGCAATACACAAAATCGAGAACTACTCAGTACAGCACTGCTTCACAATTTCAAGTGAAAAAACAATTGTCATAACCTTTACAAGAAAAATACATATTCTGCATATCCCATTACTACTTTAAAGATGCCCAGTCGCTTTTTAAAATAAGATAAAATTTCTAAGTCTCACACTGTATCAGAGGCTTACATGGAAAACCCACATCTTAAGCCTCAAAAAACGGTGCTACAAAGTCACAAATATTCTAGCTAAACTGTCGCATCATCACTGAGGGACAGACAGAAGCACCCTCTTGTACCTTTACGAAACTCTCATCCTGTCCAGAATAAACTACGGATGTCATCTGTACGGAGCAACATCAAAATCGGTAATCCAAGAGTTATATCTGGTACAAGACCAAACCCTCCGTCTAGCTACCGGTGCCTTCAAATCAACTCCAACAGCATCACTTTGCGCTGAGACCAGAATACTACCTTTGCGTCACCAAAGAGAAGTTTCAGAACTAAAATACCTTGCGCGTGTTTACAGACATAACAGCAAACTCGAAAGAATATTAAAAAATACGCTACCAGCAGGCAACCCAAGGACCCGCAGCTACATCACCTATACGGTAAGGGTTAAAAAACTTACAACAAAGTTGAAACCTGCCAGAGCCAAACATCCTCACTGACAACTATTATACTACTTCCCCGTGGATTACTCAACCTCCAGTAATATGTCAAATAACTCCCATCTTCGAAATCGACAATGACGCCCGAGTAGTGGTATTATAGGTGAAGGGTCGAGTGCACACAAACTCGGCCTCCTATGAGCGTATACAGATACGTACACACAGACATGGACTCGCACTCAAGTCGCCCCCCCATCCCCTAGCATTGGGTCACTGCCAGCCTTGGTGACATGCAGGTGTCCCCTCCCCCCCGACAATACTTTGGTCAGTGACCTTTTTTCGAAGGATTTAGAGTCTACACACACACACACTTGAAAGCGTTTTAAATTTTCAGGATTTTTCTTGTATTAAAATAACCGTGGAGTTGCCATTTAACCTTTTACAATTCTTTGTTTGGTCTGTCTATTTGCCATCTGTTTAAATCATTTGTCGTTAAACTTCTTTGGGTGTCACACGTTCTAAGATGATCCTCCATCCCCACCGTACCACACTTGGACTTAGTGCATATTTTGCACCTGAAGATGTGTGTGTATCAGATTATAAATTTAGCCCAGACTATTCATCTACGGTTGATTTCTTCGCTCATCTTCGGCGACTTATTCATGAACACCCAATTGATCGGATTGAATTTCTCCATAGTGGGTCAGTCCAACCACCTTTCGACTATAATAACGGAAAATAAGTGATTAAAATCTCCAGTTTATGGATTTAGAAGATTTAATCATCGGTGAAAAATTCAAAAACGAGCTTATGGATCAGTTTTTCTTTGTAGGAGGTCTATCCGATCGTCACAATACATGGGTGGATAGATTTTTCTGCATATTGCATTCTAACATTGTGAATGGTGGAGAGAAAGTAGTGAACATCGCTAACATCCCATCAGCTCACCGATACGATGAAAACAAAGATTGAAGACGCAAAGATGAAAGAATTTTCCTTCTCACAAGGTCAAGAGAATGTGATGAGTTAGTTTTAGACAAAATAAAACATTGGTATCATAACGCGTATTATTTCATCTTTGTTATTCATATAAATCAGACAATATTATTAATAATTGAAAAAAAATATATATGCACATAAAGAAACAGCTAATAATAGCTGGCAGGTATTCAATGAACTTTTTTTTCTAAATATCTTGTAAGATCTCTTTGAAACCGAAAGATATTGTTCGGTAACTCCCTAGGAGCTCAACACGTTTCCAAAACGTCTTTCTCAAAACCTTTTTCCCTGTCACTCCTTTCACTCCACCGTGTTCCTCGGCTCTGAAACCCATAAATGGTACAAGGATATGACTCTCATCATTCTCTCTATCATCATCGGCTCCAACTATGCGTTTCATAGTATCGTAAGTTATTATATCCTTCGTGTGAATGTTAATAGTTAATCGTTTAGCACGAAGTATATACTTCACCCCACTCGGCGTTTTGATACGTACCGAATAGGATTTGGGACCCGTAGAGCAGAATGAATCTCCATACGCATCAGCACCGTACACATCCTTGATCTCATAGGTGAGATCACCTAGGAATTCTCCGAGTTGATGTTGTGGATCATCTTTCCTAGCAATGAAGATGGCACTGTCTGTGTCACAGTACAACAGCCTTTCACCCAACGAGTCTAAGAGGCCACAGAGCTTGATTCAAGCATAGGCGGTTGTGAATGCTGCAATTGGAAGATTCGTTACGTGGTAGTCAACTTCTACATGTTCAGCATTCTCCACTTTCGCCATGTATGCAATGCCAACTACATCCAACGAGTTGACGATGTAATCGTCGTTTTTGATCAGGTCGATTACATCATGGTCCGAACCACAGATAACCGTTTGCATTCCGCGAATCCTCTGAGCGAATTTTCCCCAGAAACTGTAAAAGAAATAAATATGATCAGGATCAATGGGATGATTTTTGATTTATTATTATAGTAGTATTATCGACTTTAAGTTTAGAAATTATTAACTTTATATTAGCTGTACAATGTCTTAACATTTCTAAATCACATCTTGAAAGTAATATATCAACACAGAAAAAAAAATTTAATCGCAGGAAGAAATCTTTACCTATTTAGGCAGAGCTTTGCTCTAAAACGCTTCCCAGGATTCCTTTCGGTGTTGTTTATTTGAAAGTTTATCCCCTCAACATGATTCAACCCTCTTCACGTATTCTATTTTTTTATTTTCACCAATTACTCCTCGTCGGAAGCCAGAATGTTCTATTTTTTCTTCTAGAAAAGTTTTACATACTCTGCGAACAAACCATCTCTCTTTTCAAACTCCCAAAACTCGTAGATTTTCTTGATCTTAAACATTTTTTCCAGTGCAAGTTTCAGTTCAGGGGTTGTGTACACTCTGAAAATCATACATTGCTTTTCAGAGTGATCGCATTCATGTGAGTTTTGCTGAGCGCATAAAGAAAGTAGAGGGAGAGGTCACGCCCCCTTGTCGCGGGAAGAGAGCTTGTGTGTACCTTTGACTTTTCGAGCTATGTCGGCGGGGGTACCTCTTTTGGGTACCCCTGGTAGGGCTTCCCTTGTCGATTTGGTCAAAAACGAGATTCCAGACTAAGTGCGTCATTCCTTCCTTTTTCTACTCTATCCTTCTTCTTTTTTACTTTTATCCTATCTCTCCCACTTATACAAGAATAAAAAACAAAACAAAAAAAAGCCTACTCCTATCATGTCACTTTCCCTTTTTTCCTTCTATCTACATATAAGGACCTGGCAGCTACCTCATGCGTCAGAAAAGAGGCTTTGGAACCTCTATAAACAACGGTAATCGACGCTGACTGGTTGCGAGAGACTAAAACTAGAGGTGTCCTAGGCGTTGGGGCACGATGAATTGGATGAGGGTAGTGCCCCGTTAACCCCTTCCCTGGCGCATAATTATTGACCATTCCCAGTGACCGTTGACGGGTGCCTCTGGTAGCATCGGTCCGAGGTGACGGCCCTTTGTTCGCAGGTTGGTTGCCAGGCCCATAAAAAGCCTTGGGTCGAGTCTCTTGGTGTAGCGGGATATCCATTGAACGCTGCTCCGAGATCTTGGCCGTCGTGAAGGGAACTAGTAGGAGTTTAGTACGGGGTGTGCTCTGTTGTTCACCTGGTGAGAAATCGATGGCCCCTTCGGGGACCGTCAGTGCTGCTTGGTTGGGAGCCACGGCACGCCGAGGTTTGACGACTCGGTCAGACGAACAGCAGCACAAGGAGCGTGCCCTCTGAAAGATCCGAAACCTCTCCGATCGATAGGTGGGAGCGACTCACGCGGGGTGAACTCACCACCCTCTTTCTTTTTTATTGAGTGGTCACAAAGTATTCAGAGATATAAAGTGTTCAGCATGACTGGAAAGAAAGGACCTGGTGCGTTAAAGTATACCTGCTCGACATGCCAAAAGGACAAGTGGTGCGTAGATATTCCGGAGGGGTGTTTCTCAAAATGCCACCCTGGAAGTATCTGCACGGACTGCGTCCTAAGGGCAGAACTTCAGGAGCTTAAGGAACTTTTTAAATCTTCTGAGGAAAAAACACGAACAGGAAGAAAAGGTGAAAATCCTCAAATCTGAGCATGTGACTCAAATCCGTCATCTGGAAGCCATCATTGCAGAGATTAAAGCCACCAAGGTAGAGCAACAGCAACAAGAAACTCCCAACGACGTGGATGGCTCCTCTGTTGGGCCCTCATGCACCGCGTCGATAGAGATAGGCCAACCATTCGACGTCCCAGAGCAAGCAGCTGCTGGGGTTACTCAGGGCTTCAAAAAGAAGAAAAGGAAGAGTAAGAGAGGAAAAACAGTAGATAAAACAGAAGAGAAAGTTGAAACGGAAGAAAAAACTAAGAAAAAGAA
Organism: Ceratothoa steindachneri; assembly: GCA_963969495.1. Lineage (NCBI taxonomy): Eukaryota > Metazoa > Arthropoda > Malacostraca > Isopoda > Cymothoidae > Ceratothoa > Ceratothoa steindachneri. The sequence goes on from OZ018324.1 coordinate 53,252,982, forward strand.
GAAAAAACCCCAAAAAGTGTGGAAGAAAGAGGAATCGAAAGAGCCCATAATGAATGGTCAGCCAGTGTCCTCTAAACCCAAATGCGCGAGGGTCATCGTGATCAGTGACTCCCAAGCGCGGGATCTACAACCCTTGCTAGCGGCCCACCTTTGCACCAGTGTGAAGGTAAGCTGCCTTTCAGGAAAGGGGAACGGAGAAATAAGGGTGGAGGCTGAGAAATCTCAGATCTCTGAGAAGTCAGTAGTTGCCCTCATGGCAAGTGGCAACGATCTCTACCTACGAGGAGGTAAAGTAGGTGCCAGCGGGAAGATCCTGACCATGGTTATGGGAGCAGTTGACGACTGTGGGCTAAAAACCCGCAGACTTGTCGTAGTCGGGATACTCCCAAGACGAGGTCCATCCCGCAATGCTCACGTGACGAACGTCTCCATAAACCAACGCCTGGGAGATCTTTGTACGGCGGAAGGAGTCTTTTTTGTAGACCCCTACCGCACCTTTTACGGGAGAAATGACCTGTACAAAAGGGACGGAGTGCATCTTTCCTTTAAAGGGAAAGCTGCACTTAAGAACATGATCCAGGATGTTGTGGAGCGGACCCAAAGAAGTGCCAGACCCCGAGTAAAGGAAGACGTACGTCAGTACACCCGTGTTACTCCAGGAACGACCTTTTCTGAAGTCACAAAGAGGGTAGTGACCCCGCCACAGAGAAACAAAGCGGGAAACGGAAGAGCGTAGGGAGTCCTACAGTCGGGGACTCCCTCAAAGTTCTTCTGTTTAATGCGAGGTCTATCAGAAACAAGTTTCTAGAACTTCGTGGCTTCGTAGCAACAGAAGAACCTGAGATAGTGGCCATAATGGAGTCGTGGATAAAAAGCTCAAGCCAAGATTTTGATGGTGAATTCACGATTCCCGGTTACTAGCTCTTCCTGAAAGATAGGCCAGTCAGTGAGGGTGGCAGTGTGATGTTGTATGTCAAGGATACTCTCAACTCGATGGATTGAAACATCGTATCCGACCATGAACTACTAGGTGTTGACCTAGAGATAGGTCCTGCCAAATACAGGACCCTGGTGCTTTATAGACCTCCTGCCCAACTCGTTGAAAACGACAGAGATCTGTACCAGATACTAGGAGAACTTGTCGAAGACAGAGTGTGTGTCGTCATGGGGGATTTCAACACACAAGTTGACTGGGAAACCAGAGAACCCTGTGGCGAGAACGCACTACTCCTGGAGTTCGCAAACAACGCGTTCCTGACTCAATGGGTGAGAGAGCCAACAAGAGGAGACAATATTCTCGACGACTTGGTTTTCACCTCTTAGAATGACATTGTTGAGGACCTCTCTGTTGGCGAAGAGGTCGGTGGCAGTGACCACCGAGTAATTAGATTTGTAGTCAAAGTCTCGAAGGCAGGGCTTGCAACTAGTAAATCGAGGAAACTCGATTTGAAAAGAGCAGACTTTGCAGGTCTTCGTGCTGGACTGACTGACGCGAGGCTAGAAGTGTGCGATGTTGTTGAAGACTCGTGGAACAGTTTCAAAAATAAGTTCATGAGTCTTCAATCACGTTTCATTCCTCTGAAATGTCCCCGTCGGTCTTCTGTTCAACCAAAGTGGTTTAATCGAGAAATCGGCCAACTGCTTAGAGACAAGAGAAATGTGTACCGGCAATCGAAGATCTCGGGCGACTTTGACGAATACCGGAGGCTAGCCAGGAGAGTGAAGTGCAGCATAAGAGCGGCTAAGCGGTCTGAGGAAATACGAGTGGCGAGACTCTGTAAAGAGAATCCCAAGGAGGATTTGGGGATATGTGAACAGCCGTAAACCAATCCGTCGAACGATTGGCGCTTTGAGAAATGAGGAGGGGGCATTAAAGCATTCAGATGCAGAAAATGCTAACCTCCTCAACGACTACTTCTCTTCAGTGTTTACTGAAAGTGTGGTCCCATCCCCCAGACAATGGATTCCTACTCGGAAGAAAAACTGAAGGATATGGACTTGAGAAAAGAAGATCAGTGACCTAATGACGAATAAGTCACCTAGCCCGGATGGGTTTCTACCTAAAGTGTTGAAAGAAGTGCGCGATCAAGTGTCACGACACCCGAGCGCAATCTTCAACATGTCAATCCGGACCGAATGCGTTCCTAGAGACTGGCGTGAAGTGGAGGTGACACCTATCTTCAAGAAAGGAGACCGTAGCCAACCGTAGAACTACCGACCTATCAGTCTGACTTTGATAGTCGGTAAACTCATGGAAAGCATCATGGTGGACAAAATGACGTCGTATTTAGAGTCAAACCTGCTACTGAGGAGTTCCCAACATGGCTTACGAAGGCAACGGTCATGCCTGACGAACCTTGTGGAATTCTTCCACTTAGTGCTCCGTGAGCACGATCGGGACAATGCGGTGGATGTGGTCTACTTAGACTTTCAGAAAGCCTTTGATAAGGTACCACACCGACGCCTTCTCCGGAAAGTGCGAGCGCTGGGCATAGACGGAAAAGTAGCCGGCTGTATCGAGAACTGGCTAAGTGGCAGACGGCAACGGGCGGTGGTGAATGGACAGGCTTATGAGTGGGTGCCCGTTACTAGCGGGGTGCCTCAAGGTTCTGTCCTGGGACCACTACTATTCATCATCTACGTCAACGACATGGACGGTGACATGGTTGCCAAGATTTCCAAATTTGCCGACGATACCAAGCTTGGTATGAACGTTGCAAAGGATGGAAATACTGCCCACCTGCAGGAAGATCTTGGGAAGATTAGCGAGTGGTCGGACACGTGGCCAATGCCTTTTAACGTGAACAAATGCATATCGGCCACAGAAACCCCCAATCTCAGTATATCCTTAAGGGCACTGCTCTTGAATCGAGTGACACTGAGAAGGACTTGGGTGTGACTATTACTAGCGACCTCAAGTTCTCGAAACAGTGCATCAAGGCAGAGAAGAAAGCCCAAAGGATGTTAGGCTACATAAAGCACCAGTTTGGATACCGTAACAAGGAGATAGTACTTTGTCTGTACAACTCCCTCGTTCGGCCGCACCTGGAGTATGCCGTACAATTTTGGAGTCCTTCGTTTCGAAAGGATATCTCAAGGTTTGAACGCGTACAAGCCAGGGCAACCAAACTGATTCCCTCTATCCGACATAAAAGTTATGAGGATAGACTAAGGGAATTAGATATGTTCTCGTTGGAAACCCGTAGACTGCATGGTCAGCTCATCAAAGTTTTCAAAATACTTCGAGGGTTCGACAATGTTGACTACCGGGATATTTTCACACTGAGTAAGAACAGAAAGCGCAATCACGGCTTCAAACTTGAACTGAATCGTTACAACCGCAATCTGTGTGGAAATATTTTCACTTACAGTATCCGCTGTAGTCGGAACGCACTTCCAGTGGAAGTTGTCAACAGTGAATCTGTTGACCAGTTCAAGTCAAGACTAGACAAAGTCTTGAAAAGTGGCCGTTTAGGGACGCAAAACAATTGAGCAGCCATGTGCCCGCTCGATTGCTAGTCCAAAGGTACCCTCCTTGAATGGATCGTAGGGTCTCCTAGGGTACTTCCTTTCCATGTTACCTACGGATTGAGGGAGAACTGGAATATACAGATCACTAGGAAGGAGAACATCAACTTTCACGATACCGAAATATGCCTCATTCACACCCTGAATGAATTCTTGAATAGACGGAATGATTTAATGAAGCAAAGAGATAGTTATCTTTTATTGGCCCTTCGCTCTAAAACGCTTTCCACGATTCCTTTCGATATTGTTTATTTTGATGTTTATCCCTCCTCTGTTTTTTTTTTATTTTTAGGGCACGAGATTTAATGAAGGAAAGAGATAGTTATCTTCGATGGGCCCAAATGTTTTCCAATCGATAAATAAGGAGACAAATATTGCTTCTTTTTCTCTAAGAGGTCAAAATGAAGTAAAGAGATAGCTATCTTTTGTTTAAACTGGACCGTCTATCAAACCTTATTTTCCAACCTTGACCCTGCTTCCTCATCCGACTTGAATAAACATATTTGTCTTTTTTCTCAAAGAAGTCACAAAGAAGCTATCTTTTGTTTAAACTGGATCATCGACCAATCTTATTTTTCCAACTCTTACCCTACTCCCTCCCCCATTTGTAGAGATATAAAAAGGGCATTCTAAATCTTCCCCGTTTAATTATTATAGATCACAGCTTGTTGGGAAGAAGCTTTTTCCCTCGTACGGCAATATAATTTTTTTAACCAAGTGTAAGAAAATGAAAGACCTGACAGAAGATGGATGGAAATCTTATGGGGAGATTTGTGATTTTCTTGAACATTTTAGCGTTTGTCAGTATTGTCAGCATTGTCTTCTCTTTTTTTTAAATGTTTTTTTTCAAAAGTTTAGCTTGATATAATGATTTATTTTACTTTTAAACTAAAATATACAGATTTCAATTAATTTTATTGAGTGTACAGGATCAATTTGTTTTTCTTTACATTCTATTAAAAGTATTCTTTACCACGATTTCTTCGTTTCTTTGATCATTATATAAATCAAATTGCTAAAAAAAAATACAGATGATTTACCGTTTGTCATCTACTGAATGAAATAGACACAAAACAAGCCACATGAGTTTGAAAAGTAACTTTGAACTCTGAATGGATTGACGATAATAGTTTTATTCATTTTTCCTAAGTTTTTACGAATATAAACATCATTTTGAAACCGTAGACATATGCTGTCGAAATAATACTAACTTTTTGTTAACAAACAAAGCGATCCAATGCAAACCAGGTCTATGGCTGCTGTCGAGATTAATTATATAAGCTGCTGGCAGTGTTGAAGGTAAACATAGATCAGTGTCTCTCGCAAAATAGCCATAAAAAACTCGTTTTGTAGTTTCATCTCGATACAATAATTCTTCTATTTCTACTGCATTCATTTTATTAAGAATAAACTAATACGTTCCTAGACTTATCTATCTCAATAACAGACTGAAACTCTGCATATATAACAAGGGAGACCAGTTCTATTAATGGAGATTTAAACTGTAACTGTACTGATAATGTTCCCTGTTGTATAGGATTAGAGTATTTACCAAGACAAGTAGTACTCTTGTCCTGATTTATGTTAATACAATTGATATTTTTACTTTTTATAAATTGTTCATACGTAAGTCCAATACTCTGCCCCCCTCCAATACACTTAATACCGTTATATAGCGAGTTAAAAGCATTTGACGCAACTGAATCTGTATCGTCCGAATAGTCCAATACAAATGGTCTTTCAACTTCATTCCTGTTTATATAGATAGTAATGCGATTCACATTATAAGGTTTAAATTCAAACGGTGATGCATCAAAACTACTAGAAAATGCAGAATGATCAACCATTCCCATAACCATGCGTGTAGGTATTCGCCCCATGAAGATATTATCCCCCTCCTCACTGATATTCCACTCACAATTGTAAAATTTTGCATGCGAACTTGTGTCATAGGGTACTTAGCGTTTGATTTACGCAACCTATTTTCCATCTCTTGTAAGCTGATGCTGGAAGACGGACTTTTCTAATGTAACGAAAACTCTCTATTAATTCTATTTTAGCTTCTAAACCGGTCTGGCTTCCAAATAGTGTAAATGAATGTGGTGCTCTAGATAACTTTATCTTTATTGAGACTCCATTAATTAAAAGCTTATGTTGTGAGAAGAAATCAGCGTGTAGTTTTCCATATACATCAATTAGTTTTTTTTCTGAGATCTGCTATATTTCTTTTCTATACTTTTTTTACTAGAGTAATATCCTGCAGTGGAAAGAAAAGTAGATTTTTCTTCTTCAGTATAGTTCAACAGTGCCTCTAAATATGCACGATAGGGTTAATTATTTCCAATCGAATCTACAGATGTTTCATTTAAATAAATATCAACATTGCTGAACAAAGTGTGAAGAATATTATTTTCAGGTAGAACAGTCTCCCCATCTAGAAGTTGGCTTCCGTTTGACTTCACAATTCTTGCTTTAATATAAAGATACACCTCACTAGGGTCTACATAATACTGTCCGTTACCAGATACATAATATTCAACCAGTGTGAGGTCGGAAGAGATATTGCTGAGGGGAGAGTAAGACTGATAATTGCTTTCAACGATGGAAGTTTGGATTGGTGGAACAGTAAACAAATCGAGTTCTGTCTTCGAACATATATCACTTGTTGGATGAAGAGCATTCATTTTACACGTGTAAGATTTACAGCCGTTGATATCCTTATGAGAACATCTATGAAATGTCTTATGGTTTATATTATGAGAAAAAAACATCCCTAGCCTCATCATCATCTATTTTTCAACTTTCTTCTATTCTTCAACGTCTTATTCATCCATTTTCGCTTATTTATTACACCTATTTTTTCTAATTTCCTCTCATTATCCCTCTCAGATTTTAGCTTTCTTCTAATATACTGTCTAGTATCTTTGGTGATATTTGTTTTTACCCCTCCCAGCTGCTCTCTCAGACCTTGCTTCACACTCTCTCCATGCACAATATCCTGAACAGTATCGAAACCGGCTGAAATAGCCCTTTTTCCTAGATGACAAGCATCACTCTTTAAATATGGGGCTGCATTTCTGAATAGGAAAAAGAAGAGGGATCCAAGACAATGTTCCCTCTGGGCTCTTAACCCTTTAAACACGCGTGGTCCATTCAACATTTTTAATTATCGTTTAATGTTTACTCCTAATGTGTAGTTTTATCATCAAATGACCAACAAAGAATATTTTTTTCCCCCTTTAACCGTTCTTATATAAATATCAATTGATCTCAAGTCCCACGAGCTTAGATTCAGATAGTGTGGATTATCAAAAGTTATACTGAATGAACCATCCTTGCAAGGATGGTGAATATTTCTCATCAGCCTCGACTGTGTCCCGCCTACTAACTGATAGTCTACAAGGTTAGAGTAAATGTAACTTGATCTCGGATGAGATATAAGAGCAGTAAAATCTATATTTAACGCTATAAAATGATTTAATTTGGGGATATCATCTCTGATACATCTTTTCATTATAATGGAAAATTCTTTTGACAGATGAATTAATAGATTTCCTTTCTTTTTCACATTGAGCAATAAACCTGAAGTAAGCATTAACATATAATCAGTAGGCATTTTCCGTTGCTTTCTGTCAGATTGAAACATTAAATCTTGAGATGATAATTTCTGTTTTATTTTCAGATTCATTTTCTCTATGAGTGCTTTTTCATTTTTGTAATATCCAGCGTCTATCCATATCTCATCATAAGCATAGTCAATTTCTTTTATTTTTGTAATAGCATTTGATGCATAGTTGTTTACTTCCGCGATTTTCCGATAGACTGTGAATGCGTATGTAGATTTAGTAACATTATAGATATTCCCTGTAAATTGAAACTCATAAAGACCTACTTCATACTACCTGTGGTTTGTTATTATGGATTTGTGCAACTCGATTCTATAGTCAGACATGGTATTTTGAAGGTAAACGCGTGAGATTCGAACATAATCACTGATCTTATATAGAAACCTCTTTTTTTTTACCTTCAGCTCTCTGCTTCGGTATAGCAACATCGTCTAAAACTTTGAACGGTGTGTTCCCAATCATTCTATGTCTAGAATTATTATAAGCCTTTGCAAAATCATCTAATACGTCGATGTATTTCCAGGTATTATTAAAAGTAAAGTATCTGAAAAGTTTATCTTTTATTATTCTTTGTACACGCTTTACAAGACTAGCTTTGTTTAGAGAGTGAACATGATAAATGCCGATATTAAATTCGCTTAATAAACGTTTCATCTTATTTCCTTTAAACTCTCCTCCATCATCAGAACATATATAACCTGGAATCCATCCGGACTCTTATATATGAGATTCTTACAGCATTTGACACTACCTGGTCCGTCTTCTGCTTTAAAGGAATTAACCAGAGATATCTAGAATATACGTCAATTACAAAGAGTATGTAGCGTACACCATAATTACAACTTTCATATTTGGACATCACAGTTAAATCTAGTTGCCAAATCTCGTTAGAGCCTTGCGCTTTTACGTGTTTGGCCTTGTATCTTTTTCGAACGGGTTTATGTAATGTATAGCTATCCGAGCCTGAGAGAAAGCTTTCCACATCAGATCTTTTGGCGATCTTTTTTACAGATTGGCGTAGTCGATTTACCCCACCAAAAGATGTTGGTAAATTCGGGGATGTATATAAGCATAACAATCGACGGTTCATTTCTAACTGAATATCTTATAAAGGGTCTTTCAATAAGGTCGCTCGATTTTAAATGTAAATAGAACAAGTTGTGTGTGATATATGCACTCAATTTATTTTAAATTTGAAATTAAATTTTATGGCATTAAGTGTGGAATATGACGTCGTTCAAATGTCCGCCGCGGCTTCGCTTGGTGGAACGTATTCGGGAGGCCCAATTTTCGATGACTTTGTCGCATAAATCTGGCTGAATTTGCTGGATGGTGTTCGTTATGTTGAATTTGAGGACATCAACTGTTTGCGGATTATTCGCATAGACCTGCGATTTAAGGTAGTCCCAAAGAAAGTAGTCTAATGGAGTTAAATCGCATGATCTCGGTGGCCAGTTGACGTCGCCGCCCCGCGAGATGACCCTGCCCTAAAATCGCTGGTGCAAAATGTCTATCGTGGCGTGCGCAGTGTGGTACGTAGCACCGTCCTGTTGAAACCACATGTCGTCAGTATTCATATCAGGCCTACGAGTATAATCCAGTTGAGGCCACAAGAAGTTGCCTATCATCGATCTGTAGGTCTCGCCGTTGTCGGCTATGGCAATTCCATCTTCGTTCTCAAAAAAATATGGACCGATGATTCCGTTAGACGAAAATCCGCACCAAACAGTGACTCTGTTTGGATGCAATTGGTGCTGCTGTATCTCATGTGGATTGTTTTCGTCCAAAATCCGACAATTTTGCTTGTTCACAAATCCATTCATCCAAAAATGGCCCTCGTAGCTGAAGATGATTTTGGGGGGAAAATTTGAGGCAACTTCCAACTGCTCTAGAGCCCAATCAGCGAACACACGGCGTTGTCCATGGTCGTTTACCTTAAGTTTCTGGGTAAGTTGGATTTTGTACGGGTGCAGACCCAAGTCCCTACGCATAATTCGCCAAACTGAAGTCGCAGAAAAGCCAAGTTCTTGTGAACGACGAGAAATTGACTGCCTCGGATTTTCCCGTACACTCTCATTTACGGAGCGATGTTTTTCAGCAGACCTTGCGTTTCGGTGACGTACGGGTGTTGGCTGATTGTGATGGACCCTTTTGCCTCGAATTTGGCCACCAAACGTCGAACAGTGGACTCGGCAGGACGATTGTGGCGAGGATAGAAATCACGTAATGCGCGGAACGTTTGTTGAACGGAGCACTGATTTTGATAATAACATTTGATGATTTTTACACGCTGTTCAACGCTATAACCTTCCATAGTGACTTTCCAAGTACTACTGAACAGTTCAAAATGAGGTTGCCAGATGTCGCTTTAACAACATGGCCCCTATCGCCTGACAAAGCTCGAGCGTCCTTGTTGAAATACCCTTTATAACTATTCAATGAAAAGATATCTTATGTCAAAATCCAATTTTGTTTTACATCTACATTAAAATACATAATTTCAATTAAAATTTCATGGATGCTCGCAACCTTATTACTTTGTACACATTCACTGATTCTCTGAATCAAAAGAGCTGGATTAATCGAATCGGGAAATCGGTATTCGAAATGTAACGGGTAAAAATGATCAATGTTTATTTTTAATCTAACCTTATAATTTTTTAAATTAATATCAGAAGGTTTTTTATATGATCCAGTATTTGAATAAACATATTTTTTAAAGAATTATGCTCTGATAAAATATTATTTTTATCTTGAGTAAACTTAAATTTTCTTCTTGCAAGTCTTGATGACGCAGGCTGGTGACACTCCACCCTCTGGACTTTCATGGTGAGACTAGTTGATAAATAGATAATCTATTAAATTTTATTTACACGTAATGGTGACGTAGTCGTAAAGATTCCTAAGGACAAATTCTTTCACAAGTTCGATACTGCTTCCCGACCTGTTGAGAAAACAGTGGAACTCATCAAACGAGATGTTTTTTATATACTCAACTTCTGTGATGGTGGGTTTAAGTTTTCGCCATTCATCAAGTCCATCGTTGAATGCAAGATAACAGACATCAACCGCATTCCGTAAGCATTTCATTTGACGAAAACTTTGATGAAACTTGTCTTCAAGTTTTAGAAAAGTGTTGACTTCATACTCATTGTACAGCGCATTTTTAAATCGTGTAGGAATGAACTCTTCGTCCCTTTTCCAGTAAATACCGAAATGGTTACTTGGAAATAGACTGTTAGGGTTGGCCTCCACTTGCACTTTAACTACTTTACACCGTAGTCCTTCACCAAAAGATCAACATAGGGGAAATTTTCCTGTTTTAACCTGTGTATTGCAGCAGTGTGACACACAAACAGGTTTAACGACAAATAATTTAAACAGATGGCAACTAGACGGACCAATCAAAGAATTGTTAAAGGTTAAATGGCAATTCCACGGTTATGTTAATAAAAGAAAAATCCTGAAAATTAAAAACGCTTTCAAGTGTGTGTGCGTGTGTGTGTGTTGCGTGTGTACGTTTCCTGATACGGTCATAGGAGGTTGAGTTGAATCCTTAGAAAAATCTTATCGGTAAGGGATGTGGGTAAGGAGACTTGAGTGCGAGTCCATGCCTTAGAAAGCTCCAGTGTGTGTGTGTGTATGTGTGTGTGTGTGTGTGTGCAGACTCTGAATCCTTCGAAAAAATCTCACTGACCAAAGTATTGTGGGAGGGACACCTGCATGTCACCAAGGCTGGTAGTGACCAATGCTAGGGGTGGGGCGGGGATGGGGTAAGGAGACTTGAGTGCGAGTCCATGTGCGTGAGTACGTATCTGGATACGCTCATAAGATGCCGAGTTTGTGTGCACTCGAACCTTCACCTACAATACTACTCGCCCATAGTGCTATCCAACATTTTCCAGGACCACCAAAGGTCTCATCAACCATCTCAGTCCATCTTCACGGATGGATCGAAGTCAGCTGATGGCGTGGCATGTGTAGCAATTCTTCTGTACCACATACGAGCAGCTCAACCTCCGGATTGCGCTTCGGTCCTCTCAGCTGAACTCACTGCCATCTACGTGTCTCAAGTCCGTCAAAACAGGTACCAACAAACCGCAATATTTTCAGACTCAAACAGTGCGCTACAAAGATAAAATCACGCAACCAAACTCACTCCCTAGCCATTGAAATCCAAAGAAAGATAACGCCTCTTTCCGGTAACGTAACCTTATTCTGGTGCCCCTCTCATGGAGGGATAAAAGGCAACGAAGACGCTGATAGAGCAGCAAAATCAGCAGCCGCAGATAACTCGCTGCCCAGTTAAGCAACATACCAAAAGACTATAACAACCTCTTCGTCGAGGTATTTAAAAACCACTGGAAGTCTGAATGGTATGCAGACGGCCATCAACATCTGCGACAAATAAAAGATGATATCAACACATGGAAGAGCTCTTCCAGAATCTCTCGAACAGATAAAGTCGTCTTAGGACGCTTACGACTAAGACACATGAAGCTTACCCACAGCTACCACTTCGCAAATTCTCCCCTACCCCAAGTTATCTATCCCACACATACTACTAACCTGCCTCAGATTCCACCGACACCGGAAAAAATACTTTGATAGCAGCCCAACACTGGAGAAAATCCTCGCCGATGAACCCCAAACAAGTACGGCACTGATTGCATACTTAAAGGAAAGTAAATTTTATACTAAAATCTAGAAAAAGAAGAGAAGCAAAACCCGATAAATTATGAAGTTTCGGTTCTTGCAATTTTTTAAAAACCTTTTAATTCCGGCACCATGTCATTACTACCATCCACTCATTTCAATTTACTTCATCTATCACATCACCATTCACACTCTCATTTTTATTCACGCTTTTAATTTTTAACCAATATAAAATACCGTGCCTGTTTAGACCCATAAAGGGGTGAAAGAGGGCATAAAACACTTAAAAAACAAAACAATGCTTGAGGAAGCTCGACGGAGAGCAGTCAAGGTCCCGTTCTCTTCTCTATTTTCTCTTTACCTTTTTAAATGCTAGAAGAGCTCGGTGGAGAACAATAAAAATTCCGTCCTTGCTTCCTCTATTTCCCAATATCTTTAAAAGTTATTTTTCGCCTAAGTTTATTTTGTCTGGCGTTTTTTTTTTTAGGTAAGTTTTCAAATCCACTTTCATCGGTGAGGTAAGAAGTCTACTAATTTTTCTTTGGCAAAGTCAACGTCAATCTACTTCAAATTTCAAACGCCCTTTTCAACTTTCTAAGCACTTTATTCAAATTTTCAAATCACTAATTCAAACGTGCGACGAGCTTGAAAACACGTTTTCGGGACTTTCGCCTGGAAGAAGCAACAAATTCATCAACTCTTTTCAAAGTTCAAACTAGTAAGTACGTTGCCCTGTTCGAGGTCGCCGAGATGGGAGGTTGCTCGAAGTCGTGGAGTCGTAAGTGGCAGTCAAGAGTCTGGGTCGTATTAACTTTTCTATTAAAGTTAACTTCAGATTCTAGTTATTAAAAGGGGTGTATAGAAAGGGGGAATTTTTCTATCGCTTTTGTTATTCCTCAACTTTTTTTGACAGATTCCTGGTATTATTTTTTTATAGTTGATCTTTTTTCGTTTCCTTACTTCGCCGAGGATTTTGGTTGCTCTGCCTTTTTTGTGGTCTGTCATTACGTTTTCCTTAAGGAAATTTGGAAAATATTTGAATTTCTAAAGATAAATTTTGTTAGACACATTCTGAAAATGTCAACAAGTATAACTGTCTGGCCGATTTCGCCATATATTTTTTTTAAATCGTTAAAATTTTCCTCATGGCGTCAAGAAGGAAAGGTTGCAGTCGTTTTCGCGCGGCGGGAACAAAAGACAAAGATAAGAAATCAATTAAGTTTGAATAGAAAAAAATTGATTCGTGAATTTCCAGGTTGAAAACTGATCCGAGGAGATCAAAGTCCCACCACCATTTAACTGATAGCATCAAGGCCTCATGAATCCGCGTCCCCCACACCAACATTCGATCCCCGTGCAACTGTTTCTTTTTATCGAAACGCCCAAATGTCACTGATTATATATTCAAAGTCGCCATCTCCCTGAGCCTCCCACTACCCTTCTAATATTTCCATCTTCAATTTAATCAACTCTTTTTGCCTTCAAAGGCAAATCTAGTTAGAGCCAAATCAAGGCGACACTTGAATCGTAAGCAAACGGGAAAAAAGGCTGCACCTGTTGGCTATAAACTGTTTACAAATATGCACTTTGCACTGGATGAGAGAGAGGGGGGATGGGCCTATAATTAATTATGCCCTTCATGTATCAGGAAAAAATGTATATGGAAGTGGAGTCAATTGGGCCCAAACCTAGGGATGCATTTCCCTTTAGTTATAGCAGTGTAAAAAAGAATGTTCTAAATCTCTTATCCGGCAATATTTGGGTGCCTACTGGCTAGTTAGACCCTCGGAGTTTGGTGACGTACACTGATGTCTTTCCTCGTAACACGACAAGCACCCATATTTCGTGCGTTAACCCTGCCCTTTAACGGGATTCTCAGTTATTTTGCTATGGCTGTTTTTTTGTCGTTTCAGTGTCACTCGAGTGAAAAAAAACACTTTTAAAAAAATAATTGAGTGATTGGTTGATTTTTTATATTTTTATGATGAGGATTATTCCCATTTATCAGAGAACTGATGTTTATTATCCAAGACGCCTATTCTGACTACTAAAGAGCTTCGACTTACCGATGATGAAATTAATCTTTGTAGTTTTGTTTGCCGTTATATTTAGCATTATATTTACTTTTCATTACCCCAAGTAGTAAACTCTCATTCCAATTGTAGACTTCACCCTTTCTGGCTTGATGTCTCGTGGGGTGAATTTGATTGATCAGTCGTGCAGTTTGTTTAGTTTTTCTTTTCCGTTTTTCTCATGAATTGTCCACAATTCATTGTTGAGGTGTAAAGTGCTTTTGGACCACTACATTATCCGTTCTCGAAGTGCCTTAACCATGGGTAACAGTATAATGAATTTGATAGGAGTATGCTCAAGCAAGTTACTTACAAAGTGATTTGAGTTGTTAGTACACTCCGAGTATTCTCGGCTACAATTTGAAATTGATGAGTTCGAAAGAATCTGTTATTTTTGTTTTCCGTTTTCCTTTCTATTATGCCAGATATTATATTTTTAACTTATTGGTATCATTCTGACTTGATAGATTGTAAGGCCCTTTATTTTGACAGGCCTTGCTTTTGACTTATTTGGGGGCTTGTCAATTTTTATCTTGTAATTAGAATTCTTGGCTGATGAAGAATTAGTCCAGCTTCTGTTAGTGTTGACGCATACTTGTTATTGCATATTGAATGCCATAAATATTTTTGATCTGCGAAGTTGGTGAAAACTTACCTCCTTTTATACACGAATTCAACTAAACAGGTGTTCCCACGCTTTGTTTTTTAGGGCTACAGCCCTGATATTTTTGACTGGGGTGCTGTATCGTATTTTAACAGGAATCTATGATCATAATCAAAGGAAATCTCATGAAGTGAGTTATCATACTTGCAAACCTAAATCAAATCTAAATCATAATTATCTATAAAATTCGCATTCTTCTTCCTGTACCAGTTGTTATTTATGATAATACTTCTATATGGTGCATCAGTCTCTTTTTGGGGGGCTGAAAATGCAGTGGCGCCAAATATTAAGCTAAAGAAAAGGCTTGAAATAATGACTCCCTTTCGATAGGCCCATTTTTCGGGGTGGGGGGTGGGGATAAGTGTACAATCACTATTTTCATCTTGTGTTTACGCGTACAATAGTAAAAGATTAGAAAGGAAGACCTCGGTGATATTTTCAAATTCCATTCTGAAACCTTCTAAGCTAGACTAACAGTTCCAAAGAGTACATTCTAGTAGAAAAGCTGGAAACGACATAGAATTAGGGAAAGTGAAGAAAGTTCGTTTTGATCGCATTGGAACTTGCAATGTTAGGATTCTTACCAACCCCAAAACGCTTCTGCAACCATCCTAGAAAATTGGTGAAGGCTTGTACACTGGATGTTGCTAAAATCCTTGCGGGTAAAGATGTAAACGGAAAGGTGAAGCAGGTACCAATGTCCAACGATGTCATACCAAATACAGAGAATTGTAGATAAGAACCAGGATATTTTGAAGCAGTCGATTGATGATATTAAGGCGTTTCCAGTGGAAATATCACTGAGATTGGATGAATCTACAAATGCTTCTCATTGTAACCAACTGATTACTCTTGTCCGGTATATCAAAGGAAAGGTGTTAGAACACATTTTATTATGTGAGCCACGAAGAAAAACCACCAAGGCGGATGATATATTCAATCTGGCAAAATAATTTTTCTTGAGATTTGGATTGGATATAAACATCATTGGTTCTGTATATACACATGGTGTTACAACTATGTTAGGAAGTAAATCATGGTCTCATCTCGTCACACATTACATTGGCTGCTTCATCAACAGGCCCTAGTTTTTAGAACTCTGCCATAGATCATCTCAAAGATGTGCTGATTACGTATGTCAATAACAGGCTTTGAATTGATCGACCGTTTATTTAAAACATTTTGTGAAACTATCATGTATGAACATAAGATTCTCCTATATCACATTGAAGCTAGTTGGTTATATCATGGACCTCTCTTGCAGCATATCCTTTAGTTTCGAAAAGAAATAAGGACCGTTTCAGAAAAACAGAAACTTGATCTCTTCTCGTTGGATTCACAGGAATTTGTGGAAATGAATGTAAATTTGTCCCACATGCTTGCTAAGTGAAATGAATTGAATATTTTGGTCTAAGAAAGTAATACAAATACAATTACAAGCCATGAAAAATTGCCTTCCTTAAAGAGTAAAATACCACTGTGGCTCAGCGACATCGAGAACAAGTATTTTACTTGTTTCCATCATTAAAAGAAATTATCAAAGTTGATGAGTCCATCATTTCTGAAGTTGCTGCAGCAATAAAAAAAACAACGCCTGCAGATGTTGCTAAATGCTTTCAATAGTTACTTCTCCGGAGGGATTTTAATGACCGTGATCTTTGGATAAAAAATCCGTTTCTCTTTCACCTGAATAATATTCCTGATGAAGATCATTTAAAATAGGAAATAATTGATATCCCGTATATCCAGGGCGTGAAAAAGGAGTTCGATAAGAAGTCTTTAGAAAGTTTTGGGCAGTCAAATCGGGAGCATTTCAGAATATTGCAAGAAAAACACTTCAACTCCTTCTCCCGTTTGGACCCACGTACATTTATGAAGTAGGATCATCAACTTTGTTTCACACTAAAATCAAATCTTGAAGTCTGCTGTGATATCCATAAAATGCTGAGCAAAAAGATGTCTCGATTTTCAAAGGTATTGTTGTGTCGTGGTATTGTTGTGTTTCTTTATTTTTCTTTTCTGTCAGAGAATTTATATGTTCAATGACTTTAGCGCGCCAGTCTATCCCTATTACTTATGAAGGACAACAATACTTCTATATTGGCTGAACGGACTTTTAACTCCTGCATTATTGAGAGTGTCACAGCGTTTAATCCGTTTTAAGGAAAGCACCAGTCAACACGTAATGATCCAAGGAAACACCATGAATTTAACCAAAAATATGTATATTTTTTTAATTTATCAATTAACTACCAAAATAAAATATTTACAATCACATAATAAGTTTAACGGGGATAACAATGCTTGGAATCGGGCCTATTTCAGAAGCTAATCATGCCCAACTCGAAATAGGCGCCAAGTAAACAAACCAATTGCAGATTAGTGATTTTATGGTGACCCTTTTAGATTAGCATTAAACTCCAATTTAAGTTTCACTCTTCTAACTGTAAATATTACGGGGTTCACTAAAAATGTCTCTACTTTAGTTAATTTGAGTACAGTATTAAACTCCTAGTAAATCAATACAAATATAAACAGTCATTCGGACTTACATGACCTTGAAAGGATCAGGGGTTGACGGATGTCGCTATATTGGATTTTTCCACGCTTCTTCTTCTACGGCGAGTGGCTGGAGTTTTTTATTTTCACGAGATAAGGTGGGGAGGAAGGGAGGGGGGGGGGGATGTCAAATTCTTCTTGCAACTTTGCCTTCTGTTACGTTTAAAAGACGGAGAGAGGTGTTGTGCTCTCTAGCTCAAGGAGTACGCCGGGTGCCCAACTGGGTTTGGGTATACGAAGTGATTTCTAAAGTACTTTAAAAATGGAACTTCGTTGCAGATCAGTTCTTCTCCCCTCACTCTTACGGAGATTGCGCTGTGAGAGTCACTCGAGGGTGAGCGGGTTTTCTTTTCTCTTGCTCCCGAAATTCCTGTGTGGCACTAGGAATGGTGATCCAGTCAGACTTCTTCTAAGTCTGTAAAGGATAGTTCGGTATGGCACCGATGAGAAAAGGCAGCGAACTTCTATGTTGTAGAAGTCGATCTCTCTGAACTGGGTGAGGCACTGACCACCTTGATCTAGTCCTCTATCGTCTCTCGTAGACTAATAATAATCTCTTTTCTTTCCTTATGTGGCTTATTTATAGCCTGGCGACCGCCCCATTTAGGGGAGAAGGGGCGAGGCAGCTGAGGGGAGTGCGAGGGGTGAGGGGATGAGTGGCACCGCGGAGCCCAGGTCCGCTTCTTAATGAGAGGCACCGACAAGCGTCGCTCCCGACTACCTATGCGGCGGGGAGATCAAAGGGTAATCCGTTTGACTGTTAGTCAGCCGGCTAACGTTCCCCCGCCTCTCCTCATGTGGCTCGATTCTCTCGTTCTCTCCGAAGGAGGACTTTACCGTAATGTCCGCCTAGCCTTCCGTGTAACTTTATGTTATAATTCCTCTACATGCTGGATAAACAAGAGCAGATAGCTCACTTAATTTGTTGTCAAGTGTTTTCATTTAGTGGTGATTGTGAATGTTGGTTTTGATAAAAAACATTTTGCTGTGCAAGTTCGCAGTGTTTTAATAAAAAAAGGTTTACAGTAGAATTAAACCCTACCTTGAATTCGAATTCGACTCTTTTTCTGCCTTCAACTCAGGGGCTGCAAGATCGAATTCTTCGATTTCCACAACAAATTAAGTAAAAAAAAAAAGAATTAAAAAAAAAACTATTACAAAATAAATTTTAAGATCATAAATGAATTTAAACAATAGACGCTCAAGAGATTTTAAATAGTTTATAGATTGAGTTTTCTGTTAGGAAATGTTATTTAGAACGAGCTAGATTGAATAAGAAATATAGAGGATAGTTAATAATGTTTTTAGGATCATTTGTTTTGACAAGACAGGGAATCAACTTACTTGCCACCCCCTTCTCCTGACCCTCTCTCTTTTTGCGAGGTGGACTACCCTTAGGGAGCCCACCACACTCCCTGGGCTTATCGAGAAGTCCTTAAGAATAGAGAAGTTGTATGTAGTGCGTGCTTGGGTGAGTTTGGTCAATCTAAGAATAGGTACTCGATGTTTTCTGGCCTTTGGTTGTATCTGGCGCATGCTGGTGTCGGTGAAAGATTTATTTTACAGTCATGGGTAAAAGTTTTATGACTAATATTTTTTTCATATAAGAAAATTACTAGAACCAATCAAACGTTTCAGTATATTTGCATCGTAATTTGAATGTTAAATCTACCAAAAAATAGAGCTCAAACACATTTTATTAATAAATACAGTCAATTGATGCGCGTTGTCAATATTTGTTGTTGAGCACTGCTTCAATTTGTTTGGGCACAGTGGAGACCAAATTTGTGATCATGTCTGATATTGCTCCATTTTTTGTACAATAAACACCCGCAAATGCTCACAAGTGGGTGGTTTCTGTTTATCAACCACAAGTTTGATTATCGCTTACAAATTCTCTTGGGTTCAAATCTGGCGAATTCCACGGCCAAGGTCCGAAAGGATCGCAGATTCTTCAAAGGAATGAACGAACAGAAATACAACATGCGCCGAGGAAGCCTATCTTCTAGCCTGTTTTTACGTATCTGAAATGAAGACCATTCAATTGACATCAGTAATGCCAAAATAATTTATAATTCCCACAACTATCGTTACATAGACACATAATAGAATCAGCCCTCATAAACGAAATTCCAAACTACAATTCTCATGATGGGCAATTCAACACTAATCCTTTGATAAGCAGAAGCCTCATCCGGCCTTTGCACAAAAATGTCGTTCCATGCCAGCCCCCTGATTAAATTCTGACTTGTAAATTTGTGTGTATCCCTAGGTTAAGCACCTTTCTGTATTCATTAGTTTGCCAGCTATTGAAGGTGAGGATGTCTCCGTCAAAACCTGGTTTCGCAATAAGTCGGTCTAAAAATAGTGTGGTTTCTCTCCTTCATTTACATGAACGTTACTGTACTTCTAAAATCAAAGCCAAGACCAGTATTCGGAACGTCTGTTATTTAGAACATCTTTATTTGGACGTTTCGAACATTGACTAATGTGCATCATCAGCCTATAATGGAGCACAATAAATGTATTACAAAATATACAAGCTAAGAATGCATAGTTAAAATGAGAATCTATAGAATGAGCTGCAGATACGACTCCACGCGAGAAACCCACGAAATTTGAAAGGCGTAAAGAATTTCTGTAAAAAAAGGATTCTGATTACCCATGAATTCTGCTAACAAGTTATAACGAAATACAAAGGGATGTCTGCAAGCTTTAATTACCAACAATGGCTTTGTAACTAAATATTAAGTGACATGTGTCCAATACTTTTGCGTCGTGTGTTACAATGTTTTTGTAAACAAATTTGTTAATATATAATCTCTTTAATTACCAGTTGCTTCCAATATTGTACAAGTATTTACCAATTTATGTTTTGGTCCTTTGGAATATATATGGAAATGTTTCTGTATTTTTTTTATATTTCATCTTTTTACCCTGTAGCACTTTGAGGTTGTTCATTCAATGTAAACTGCATTACAATATATATATATATATATATATATATATATATATATATATATATATATATATATATATATATATATATATATATATATATATAACTAGATTACAATTAAGACAATAAATGTGAAAAAAGACAAATGTGAATATTAAAAAATAAATGAATAAAAAGTTACCAAAGTAAATAGTAAACCTTAACTTGAATAAAGGACAGGAACCGAATGATACAAAATGTGAAATTTGAACTGAGGTAAGCATGGCCACTGTTTTAAAAAATGGGGTAATGGAGAACCAACCTATCGAGTAATTTAATTGTCGAGTTATTGAGTTAATTGTTGGACAAATGTGTATGAAAAAGGAATTAGAAGTCGAAATAAAATTAGTTATTAAGAATTTTGATTAAGAGATATGCAGTAGAGTTGAGGACGGACTTGAATTTAATACAGGATCTAACTTTTGGATGAATAATGGTTCCATAATATTTATGTCCAAGGATTTATCTGCAGAACTCAAAATTTGGAAATTTGAGAGAGAAATTAAGAGTTTCAAAAACTTAAATAGTATGTAACTGAACAAAATTCCCGTTTACCAGTGGGTTTATCTGTGTAATGAGAAATGCGTCTCTGTTTACAGATCCTCATTTTTAGTTGTAATGTAGTTTTACGTACGTAGCGAGTTTGGCCAGCAGCACACATAAATTGGTAGACAACTGAGGGTCTGAGTAGCATAAGGAGTTTTTCCTTATGAAACAGGTGTTTTGAGAGATGCTGCAATAATGGGGACGCCAATCCATGACTGGTAGTGTTTCACTGTGTGTCTTCGTATCTAGATATGCTTTTACTGCATTGATAGTGTGTTTGGGATTATTGTCTTTAAAATGATGCTGCTGCCAATCAGATGCTTCCTAGATATTATTGCATAGTGTATAAAAATCCATTTTGACCGGTAAGGGGCGCGGCGATATGCCATCCTGGCCGCCATGCTGACGGGACTCAGCACCCCGTCCGACCCCAGCTTAGCCTCTTCTCCTTCCTTCAGACACTTGTGTTTGCCCACTGTTTCTTCGCTTTTCATACAACCTCTCCCACAACTTTCTCTGGTCAGCCTCTAATTATACAGGGTAGAGGCTGAACTTCTTCTCAGCTAGCTATCCCGGTTGGGGCTGAGGGGGGGGGGCATTGTTCCCTAACCCCTGAGCTCCGGTTTGGGATAGTGGGTTTTTAACAACCTGCTTCATACCCAGCCATACCTTTGCGTATCTCCTTTCCTTCTCACTTCACCATCTGTTATTTTACGCCGTGCCCAAGTGGATTCGCCATGCTGAAGGGCTGCCAGGTCACCAGGCAGGAGAGGTGCCCTTAAATGGCGGCACCTGCCTCTGCCAGGCCCGTACGCACCCTTAGCAGAGCGGGCTACTGCGAGGGGTGATGATCGTTTGCTTCCCGTAAGAAAAAGAGGGTCACCATGCCCAAGAATGAAAACTTACAAAAACAAAAATATCTCCCCATTTCCCCTTTAAGAACAACGGAGCCGACCTCAGGCAGCTCCAAAGAGAAAATGGAGGTTACTTTCCCCTGTGGTTTCCCAGGGGACCCTCCATAACTCTTCAACTGGAGAGGAGGCTTACTCCTCTCTTTCGCCTACGGGTGTAGGGAACTCCGCCTCACCCCTTTCTCTCGAGGTGCTTTCGGGAACCTCCCTCTTCCCAGCGGCAGTCCCCCCTTTACTTTCCAAGGGGACTGCCAAGAAAGCCATCAGGCAGCCCATAGCCGACCGCTCCCCATTGAAGTGGCTCGGTAGGGCAAACCCCCTTAGGGGGAAGAGGGAAGCCAGGCCCCTTCGGTTGCTTCCCTCAAAAGATCTGCTGGCAAGAATAATGAACCTTACAGGGGTCAAGGCCTGTGCCTCCCCAGACTTGACTTGTAACAGCGCTGCCGATGGGACATGCGATGTCTTGGGGAGGGGGTAACTGGAGCCCCCCCCCGAGATAGACATGGTCTTTGAGGCAACATAGACTCAGACCGTAGGGCCTTCCATGGGAGCGAACTCGAACTCGAGTCCGCCCCTTGCAAAGCTCCTCCTCAAACGGCTAGATTTTCCGAGGCAGTACAAGGAGGCGAGGGATCTCCTCCAACCGAAGACCCTGCGACTGCCAGGACCTTCTCCATCTCTGGGAAGGACCTAGCTGAGGCCGGTCCATCGGGCATGGGGGCTCCTGCCGGCGGAGGGAAGAAGCGGGTTGATTCCCCGCCCTTCTCTCCTAAAAAGAAAAAACAGGAAAAAGACTAAAAAGACTCGGGGCTCCTCTCCATCTAAGGGGACGGATGGGTCTGCTGCCACTTAGGTAAGCGACCAAGCCAAGATGGGCACATCCTGCTCCTCTGACCCCCAGGGTGCGGAGCCCCTGACTAAGACCAAAAGTGCGCAGGGCGGAGCCTCGATAACATCGGGGCCCCTCATTCAGAGGCTATCTGGGTTTTCGAGCCTACTGGCTTCAAACGCTTCTTAGTTATTCGCTCCACTGATGGCAGCATGTTGGCCAAGGGCAACATGATCCATCAGAGGAGAGCTTTAGCTAGGGTCCTTGGTAGAGACTCGGAGGTGACTCGTTTCTCGGACGGGAGCCTTCTGTCGAATGCGGCGAATCCCTCCAAGGCGGCCAAGATAAGTGCTCTTCGAACACGTGATGGAACCCAGGTGAGTGTGACGCCGCACTCTACCATGAACGCTGTGAAAGGAGTAGTTTATGCGAGAGAAATCGTTGACTACTCCATTGAGGACATCACCTTAGAGCTGGCCGACCATGGGTCAGTAAAGGTCGAACGTGTGATGAGAAAACAGGGAAGGGCCTCGAGACCGACCCTTACACTCTTCGTCACGTTCGAACATGACAAGCTCCCTGAGTTGGTGTGTGCCGGTTGGTACCGCTACCGCGTGAAGGCATTCGTGCCACTACCGCGGAGGTGCTATTACTGTCACCGCTTCGGCCATACGAATCGCTCATATAGACGTGCAAAGTCGGAGTCACCAGAAGTATTTGTAAATTGCTCCAAGGCCTCACACGATAAGTCCAAATCGTGTGAGGTCAAGTGGGTCAATTGCGGAGAGCCGCACCCCGCTTCTTCGAAGCAATGTTTTGCATATCTTCTTGAAGAAAGAAATCATGGCCGTTCAAGCCTAGGATCGACTCTCATTCCGCTAGGCTAAGGACTTGGTCCTGGCGTGCCTGGCTCTGCCTGGGATGTCTTACGCCTCAATAGTAAGAAAGACACTCTCTGCTCCTGGCCCATCCAGGCCAAGCGTTATGCCTACATGCGCTATAAACGTCGCTCGAACGATTTCATTGAAAAGGAATTTCGTCGGGCTAGGGCTAGGTTCCGGTATATTCCGAAGCACGCTCGCCGCTCTTATTGGCGGGCATACGTGTCTTCACTTAACGGGACGGGAAGATCCCTCTAGCAGAGGTTTGGAAGCGAATCAAAAGGATACGAAGCAAGTTCTTGCATGACCCCCCTCCCGTTTTCCAGGAGAATGGGACCGCAATCTCGGACCCCGCGTCGGTGGCAGAATCCTTCGCGACCGCTTTCTCCGCATTTTCTAGCCGGGTTGCTGCTCCGCCAGCATTCAAGGCAAGTCGTAATTTCGTGGAAGGCCGCCGGCTTGAATTTACCTCCAGAGGCGGAGAACCCTTCAACGACAGGTTTACTGTGAGTGAGTTGCGTTCCGCTCTCGCTTCGTGCGCGGACACCGCCCATGGTCCGGACGATGTTCCGTACGCCATGCTTCGACACCTGGGTGAGCGAGGCATGGCCTTTCTGTTAGATTTGTTCAACAGGATCTGGGTGGAAGGTCTTCTCCCAGACTCCTGGCGAATCGCTACTGTGCTCGCCTTTCGCAAGCCGGGAAGAGATCACTCTACTTCGACGGGTTTCCGCCCAATCTCTCTGACCTCTTGCGTGTGCAAGTTGATGGAGAAATTAGTAAATGTTAGATTAGCCTATTTCTTGGACAGCGGAGGCCATCTGTCTTCTGCACAGTGCGGCTTCCGTAAGTTCCACTCCACGTCGGATGCTCTGCTCCGACTGGAAAATGCCGTCTGCGAGGCTTTCCTTCGTAGACAGCACTACGCCACGGTGTTTTTTGATCTGGAGAAGGCCTATGATACTGCATGGCGATACGGTATCATGGAGACTCTCCACACGATGGGGGCGAAGAGACGCCTCCCAATGTTTATATCTGAATTTTTGCGAGATCGTCGATTCCGCGTACGGGTGGGGGGAGCCCTCTCCGGCCCAAAGGAGCAGGAAGAGGGTGTCCCGCAGGGAAGTGTCCTCAGTGTCGCACTCTTTGCCCTGAGCATCAACGGCATCACCTCGGTGCTGCCGGAAGATGTTCTCGCTACGCTCTACGTGGACGACATTTCGATCTCTTTTGGCGCGGCTCAGATGCCAACTCTGGAGCGTCGACTCCAACAGGCATTGAACCGCGTCTCTCGCTATGCCGAAGCGCACAGGTTTCGGTTTTCTTTGGCCAAGACTAAGGTGGTGCACTTCTGCCGCCATCCACGGCTTCACCCCGACCCAGATTTGTTTCTCAAAGGGGTGCGCCTGGATGTGGTTGAGTCGCACCGTTTCCTTGGTCTTGTATTCGACCGACGCCTCACCTGGGAGGCTCATATTCGCAGCCTTAGGGTCTCTTGTACCCGCGCCATGGACATTCTCCGTTCCGTGACGTTCAGCGCTTGGGGCGCTGATAGGGATACTGCCTTACTTTTTTATCGATCTTTTGTTCGTTCAAAGCTCGACTACGGATGCGAATTTTATGCATCCGCAGCCCAGCGTGTATTGCGGAAGGTGGACTCGATCCACCAAATCGGCCTTTGCCTGGCGACCGGTGCCTTCCTCACTTTTCCCATTGAGAGCCTACTAGTCGAAGCTGGGGATACGCCACTCGCTCTACGCCGTGTACAGTGCATCATTTGCCTATACTCGCGAGCCCGGCGCCTCCCTTAGTCGCTAACAGCTTTCACTGCATCTTCAGCTGATTTCGACGGTGCCTATGCCACCGAGAGATGCCAGTCATACCTTAAGCCCTTTGGGTTTAGGGCCAGGAAACTCCTTCGAGAGCAAGGTATATCTCCTGGGCCAGTGGCGTTCCTGGTTCTGCCCAGGACGGCACCCTGGAGGGTACCACATTTGGCTATTTATCGCCACGCCCTGCTCCCAAAGCTTGTACAGCGCCGGGAGTATTGCGTTCGACCTTTCTAGAGCACACCTTGTGTCACGCTGGAACCGTGCCAGTGTATACGGATGGCTCCAAGTTTTAAGAGGGGGTCGGCTTCCACGCCGTATCCTCTCTGTTTGAAGTCAGCGGGGCTCTGCCAGGCGCTGCGTCTGTCTTCACGGCCGAGCTGGTGGCAACACACCACTCGGTACGGGAGATTACGCGACGTGCCCGGTTCGGAGACCGGATTGTGATCTATAGCGACTCACAAAGCGCCCTGACTGCTATCAGTGCATTGGAATCTCCGCACCCCATGGTTCATGATATCCGTTATGCCACGGTTTTGGCGAGTCGGGCGGATGTCGAGATTATATTATGTTGGGTTCCTGGACATGTAGGAATTGCGAGGAATGAGCGCGCCGATAAGTGCGCCAAAGAGTCCGCGATGACTCTGCAAACGGACGAGCGTTTCGCTTTTGCTCACACCGACTACATGGCAAAAAAGATGGTAGACGCTCGAAGGGAACTTAAAGTTGCGTGCCATTGCGCCGCGACTGTTTCTATGGACCTACCCCCTAATTCCACAGTTCCTTCAGGTTGCTTTCTGTTGTCTCCGAATTGGGCGCACTCGCTGGATGCACCGCCATTTGCTGGAGCGCTCGCCAGCGCCCTACTGTGAAGACTGCGTCGTCCCCCAGACTGTTCGGCACATTCTTGTTGAATGTCCCAGTCTAAGCGATCTTTGCGCACGTTACCTGTCCAGGTACCGGGCTGGGCGAAGTCTCTACCGCCTGTCCCTTGTACTCGGGACGAGTGCGTGCACATTGACTTGTGGACTTGTAGACTTTTGTTAGGACGCCGGCCTTCTTTCTTTTATTTAACTTTTTTTTTGTTTTCTCTATAGGTTCCACGTTTCTGCACAAGGAGGACCTCCCCCGATGCAGGAGCTTGCTTCCTGCTCGTTGCCTTTTCCTTTTTTTTATTTTTAATGTTGGATATTTTTGGTTTTTGAATCTTATTTTAAAGTAGCTTAGTACTAGGCAGTTTTTAATACGGCGACTAATGCCCAAGAGGCAGTCGCCTGATTAGCCTTTAAAAAAAAAATCCAGCCATTTTGACAAGATGCCCAAAACCTAACATAGCACCCAACGTATTTTGCAGATGGGTGTACACACTAACTATTGTACCACTCCTATCTTCTTCCGTAATATTGACTACAATTCGAACCAAATACTTCAAATATTGATTCATCACTCCATAAGACCTGTTGCCACTGATTTCCAGTCTAGTTCCTGTATTTTCCTTTAATAATAATGTATTCTTGAGACGACGTGAAAAGGGCGATTGATATTCCATATAACCACAGAGTAAACAACCGCGGCAACTTTAGAAGCAGCAGACCCGATTCGAAGGAGGAACCGCCCTAAGATGACTGCAAGGTGAGATTGCAGACTCAAAGCAGAAAGCATACCAAGAAAATCGGCAACAAAAAGGAAACCAAGAAATGCAAAACACCGATAAACTACAGAGGCGCGAGAGCCCCATCACGAATACAGAAGAATAGTAAGGAAAAATAAGAACCAAAGAGATGGCTGGTCACCCAGCAACTAACTCTAACTCTTACTCATTCCTCTTCACCACTTTATCCTAACTACCTTATCCACTATACTACGACTATACACTTTTAATTCTACCTTTTGCAAGACGTAAGACGTGAGACGTGAGACGTGAGAGCCACCCTTTGAATGAGAGAATTTCTGATGAGGCTTCGGCGAACAGTAAGTAGATGGATCAACTGAAGAACCAGATGAATCTCTCAGCTCTTGTGTCAGGTCTTTGTTGGACATTTTCCTATTTTTAAGGCCACGACTTTTAGATACTATTTATCTGCTGCAAATAGTTTTCTAGGCTTGCCACTTCTTTCTTTGTCCTCTACTTTCACAGTTTCCTCAAATTTCTTAAGGACACATTGCAAATCATACTGAGATATGTTATTTGGGGGGCTAATAGCTCTATGTGATTCACCTTGCTGATACATAAATACTATTTTATGCCTGTATTCTTTCTACAGGGTGCTAGTAACAAAGTGCCTATATATACAATTTAAAACTTTCTTTGTTGTGTTATGTGTAGACACAAGACTGTTTCATATCTCTTGCAAGGTGCCTTTTTTGTGCTTGAATGATTCATAGGTCATGTTGTGTTAACAAACAAACAAAAAAGATTCCTCTAAAAATGGTCAGGTACAAGGACTGGACTGAAAATGAATGAAAAAGTAGGCAATGTCCATGGAAATAAATTGTTTGAAAAACCTTAAGAAAGCTTGCTGAACTATTGCTCAACACAACTTTGAAAAAAAATACAAGAAAGTCTAGCTCCTTGGAATCAAAATATAAAAAAAAACCGAGTGGTCGTTCAAGACCTTTGCACAGTTCGAATTCCATTCAGGCTCGGATTTTTTCGAAGTAGTCAATAAGTTTTGCAATTCGGATATAAGGAAACGAGATATGAGGAAAAATGTTTTATTATTTTTCAATATAACTACCCTCGACTTCAATGCACTTGCGCCACTTGTCCCTGAGGCTTTGAATTTCCCACAGCCAGAAATGTCTCGACTGCTGTTCAATCCACTCCTGGACGGCGAGCTGGACATCTTCATCGTCCCCAAACCGGCGTCCACGCAGTGCAGCCTTGAGCTGGCGGAATAAAAAGAAGTCGCTAAGGGCCAGATTTGGACTGTAAGGGGGATGGTTGAGCTCCTCGAATCCGCACTCGCGCAGGGCAGCTTGTGCAACTCTGGCCTTGTGGACTTTGACGACGTTGAAGTCGATCATGAGGCGTGAAGTTTCTAAGAACCCAACGGGAAGAGACCTTGGTCATGTCCAAATTGTCGTGGATGATGTTGATAACACTTCCATATGATATTCCAAGTTCTCGCTCGATTTCTTCAACCTTCACCCGTCGATTTTCGAGGAGGATCCTCTCCACACGGGCCACATTGTCCTCGTTGGTCACGTTTGACGGGCGTCCTGGACGGGGGCCATCTTCAAGGGACTCACGACCATGGCAGAACTCCCTATTCCAGCGAGCAATGGTTGCATAGGAAGGGGTGGTGTCGGTGTACACTGCAACCATGCATTCATGGATATCTTTTACATTCTTGCCTTCCTTGCTCAAAAATTTGAACACTGCGCGGTGCTCAACCTTCTCCATTGTTGAAAAATTTGTGACTGACGATCTGCGATCAGCTACTGCTTCTTAAATAGACGAGGCAGGAGCGTGCGGCTGCAGGTCCTGACTTGTCATAACTTGTCCTAGCACCCTCACAAACAGCCATCCCCCTTCCTCTGTTTTGCCCTACCGATTCGCAAAACTTATTGACCGCCCCTCGTATTTCCGAAGAAAAATTATTCCGTGTTCTCTTTTTCGCGGTGTGTTAGATATATATATATATATATATATATATATATATATATATATATATATATATATATATATATATATATATATATATCTAACACACCGCGAAAAAGAGAACACGGAATAATTTTTTTCGGAAATAGTTATTTATTAAGAAAATATCGGAGCTAGGGTGGGATTCGAACCGGCTACACGGATGACTGAAATCTTCCGAATAGACAAGCTTTTATGGCACGCTTTGCATGGTCGATCGAGATTGAGAAAGAGAGAGAATTAATTGGGAATTCAAAGGAGAAAGCGAGTTATATATTTATATATATATATATATATATATATATATATATATATATATATATATATATATATATATATATATATATATATAATAATGAGGATAAATCCCAGAGCCACGAGAAACGGATGTAGCATCTTTTAATTTTTCACTACGTTTCGAAAACTACAAGTTTTCATCTTCAGGCTAGAATAAGTTTACAAAGTTAATATGTATGAAGAAAACTTGAAAAGTATTTTATAAATAATTTATTTATTTCTGACCTATATGATAGAGTTTTAAAAAAGCTATTTGATAATCTCATTGACCCCCCTCAAGCCTGCATAGAAGTTCCTAAAATGCCCATATATTTACTAATTTCAGAGATGGGTTTTTTAAACGATACTTTTAAAAGAAAAATCCTATTTATTTTTAAAAAATATTTTCCCCAAATCAACCCTAAAATAGTTTTTATAAACAAACTATCGATAGGAAGTTTCCTTTGACAGTAAAGATCCTATCTCTTTGGAGTTCCGCAGTGATAATGTCTATTTATTTAAATGTCTCAGTTGTACTGGAGCCTCTTACATTGGTAGCACTGTTAGGTCTCTTGGAGCTAGGTTCTCTGCTCATATGGGGATTAGTTGGCGCACAAACAAAATATTAAATAGAAAGGAAAAGTCATCTATTAGGGAACACACCATAAGCTGTAAAACTAACATTTCTATTAAGAATTTTAAAGTATTAGCCTTTAACAACAACAAACATTGCCTAAGAATCCTCGAATCTCTATATATAAAACACTACAAACCTACACTCAATGAAGATTTAAGTGCAATATCATTATTAATTAACTAATTTTAACTACAGTTTGTTAGTTGGTTTGCCTTTTAATAAACCAAGCGTCAATGTAACCTATATATACTAGCCCCTTGTTAAACCTACCATTCACTCTCTAGGATGGATCCGCTTTAGTAAGTACCCAAATTTTCCGTTTTTATATTAAATGTTTTTAACTCTTACAGTCTTTACAAAATTAGAAAAAAAGTATAAATTTATTATCTTTAAATAATGCCAGGTCAATTTCTCTTATAGTTTGTAATTAATTTCTGCAATAATCCTTAAATTTATGAACTAATGTTTGAGTCAGTCTTAAAGCAAATTTAACTGTTGCCAAGTCATATTTAATTTAACTTGTAGTACTTTCTACTGATATTTTGTAATTGGTCACCTTTAAAATAATGTCTTGTTGGCCTTTTCAAGTTTTCTCCATACATATTAACTTTGTAAACTTATTCTAGCCTGAAGATGAAAACTTGTAGTTTTCGAAACGTAGTGAAAAATTATAAGATGCTACATCCGTTTCTCGTGGCTCTGGGATTTATCCTCAATATTAAATGCAGGCTTCACGGCCGAGCTCCATATATATATATATATATATATATATATATATATATATATATATATATATATATATATATATATATATGGCAAGGATCATTTTGTCGCCGATGGCAACTCTGAATATTCCGCGCATTCGTGTGGGCTGGCTGGCGTCGGTTCTCTCTTCTTCTTACCATAATAAACTCAGTTGTGCATCGTCGCGTGTGAAGCAGCAATGTCATGGCTGAATTCAATCCTCCCCAAAATTGTAAAAGGAAACCATTGTTGCTTTATATTCACGCCATACGAAGATGTCCGAGAGCTTGGGTGTCGATCTGAGGACGGTGCAGAGGATCAGGAAAGAATTGGGTGAGTCAGGTTGTGACTACGAGGGTCCTGCGGCTCGGAAACCTCACTCTAAGAGTCCTGATACGAAAAGACCCCCGAATTTGTTGCGGAGATCCAGACTTTCACTGACAACGATCCCAGCAAGTCAATCAGGTCCATAGCCAGGGACAAGACAGTGTCAGAGTTTCTCAGTCAGTGCTAGATGACATCCGCTACAACTCAAACAAAATTATAAGGACCACCAACTTCCGGTACAGAAGATGAAGGACAACCGGAAGTAACCTTCCCCGAAGTTTGCGAACAAGATGAAGCATCCCCCCAAGCCCGGCATGCATTGGTTCTTCTCAGCTAAGAAAGAACTTCGGCCAGGACCAGCAGGTGGTGAGCTCACAAAATACCCGTTTGCTTGATATGCACCCCAAATATGTGCGAGAGTCATGAAGACCCAAGTTCCCGGTCCACATGATGTTGTTTGTGCTAGTGAGTAGCGAAGGCCACGTTTTGCCCCCGTTCATTTTCCCAGAGGTCCTGCAACCTAATACGGAAGGCTACATCAAGTGCCTGAAGGAGTTGGTGTTTCAATGGATTCAGGATGTGGACGCTGGAAGTCCTTACGTTCGACTTCGAAGGCGATTTCATTGAATAAAATGAATAGTCCAGCAATCCTTCAAGTCTTTAATATGCAACTTTGGTAAATATAGCTGTATAAATGACATCTATTATTGGTTAGGCGACAAATTACCCACCGCACTATATATATATATATATATATATATATATATATATATATATATATATATATATATATAGGGTGTCCCCAAAAATGTATACACCCTTTTAATAATTATAAATAAGGTGTTTATTAAAATACATTTCATTTTAAAAATTTAATAGAATCTACAAACAAACATTATTTTATTGATTTGTCAACGCCTGTTCTCAAACTGACGTCCGTTCTGGTCCAGACACTGCTGACAACGCGAAGCAATGGAATCGCAAACATACGAAACAATTCGTTTGGTATTTGCGTGCATTCACGTTTAATAGCTGCTTTCAATTCAGTGACTGTTGCAGGTTTCATAGCGTAGACTTTGTCTTTTAGGTATCCCCGTAAAAAGAGTATAGTGGTGTGAGGTCTGGTGAACGCGGAGGGTATTCAACGAAACCCCTCCGTCCAATCCACTTGTTTGGCAAGTTCTCATCAAGGAAGGATCTGACATCGTAATGGTAGTTTGGGGGTGCCCTATCTTGCTGAAAATAAAATCCCTCATCTTCAAAGTTATCCCTAATACTTGGAATGACAGACTGTTGCAGCAAGTTCAAGTAAACGGGACCAGTCATAGTAGCATCAAAAAAGAATGGTCCAGTTAATCCTCTTGATGATAAGCCACACCACACTGTAACTCGTGGTAAATTAACATGGTGTTCGACCATAACATGCAGATTCTCAGATCCCTTATAGGTGCAATTGGGGTGGTTAATTGAACCATTTAATTTGAATTTGGCCTCATCACTCCACACAATCTTTGTTGGAAAGTTTGCATTTTCGCCACATCGTTCCAAGTACCACTCGCAATACTGCACTCTTCGGCCTGGATCATCGTCATTAAGAGCATGAACTAATCTTGGAATGTAACTTTTCCATTGACAACGCTTCATAATGCGATAGACGGACGATTTTGAAATGCCTACCTCACGACTGGCTTTCCGCACAGATTTTCTTGGACTTCGGTGATACGTTTCCAACACTTTCTTGCTTTGCTTTATGGGGGATGACGATGTTCGTGGTCTTCCGGAAGGCTTCTCGTGGACGTTCTGAACAGTTCCATCGGCTTTAAACTTAACTGTAATTCGACTTATGATAAGGCGCGTTGGTGGTTCTTTCTGAAATTCCCTCCTAAATTTCCTTTGTACTTCAACTGCGTTTTCACACTTCCAGTAGCATTTTAGAATGAACTTCCTTTCTTCAAAGTTTAGTCTGACTGCCATCATTAATTCTGCAAAGAAAAAAAAATTTAAATAAACACCTACTTTACAATTATTTAAAGTGTGTATACATTTTTGGGGGGACACCCACCATATATATATATATATATATATATATATATATATATATATATATATATATATATATATATGTACGAGTATGTATGCAGATGTCATCCCGGGAGAATGGCCCTTATCGCAACTCTGTGTCCACCATACAGTGGTTCTTGGCCACCTCAATCTCCGAATATGAATCCACTGCAAAAACTCTGGCAGGACCTGAAAGAGGCCGTGCTGTCGTCAAATCAAGGTAGTCATCCCCATGGAGGGGGCTCGCATCACACCCCTCAGATGTCGCACCCTCGTGGAGAGGATGCCTCGAAGAACAAATGCTCCCATTACTGCCAATGTACTCTCGACTCGACCTACTACTGAGCTTCCTGTTTTGGCATTTTTTTGTAATTTGTTCATTCTTGTTGATTGTTTGGGGCATATATATATATATATATATATATATATATATATATATATATATATATATATATATATATATATATATATATATATATATATATATATAACTTAATGCTATTTATTTCTCCTTATTTCTGTTGTATTCATGTTGATATGCAAATACAAAATTTACGACCTGCATTTATCTATTTTCCGAAAACTTCAGAGGTGTCCGAAAATTTGAAACGACTAACAAAAACAGAAAATCTCGAAAACAAAGGAAAATTTTGATCCGCGTTAAAATGACATTTAAATCGGCTTCCTCCCCAAAGCGACAGTGTCTGAAAGAGTTCTTTCCACGCCCGACCGATCCCCTGCCCCCACTGATAATGAAGAACCCTATGCAATTAAGGGTACAAATTATACTACCAAGAGACGAGTATATTAAAAGGTGTGAAAGATGATGAGGGCTGTTTCGGGACGCATCGCAAACCCCGAATGCGAGAATGGAAGCAATATGAAATCCCTAAAGGAAGAGTACTCTCGAAAGAGCACTGACACTCATATATACCTATACGAGCTGGCTCACTTGTTTATCCCGGTGACTCCAACTGTGACAACGAGAGGTGGACCTCGATGTACCGGATGTATGGATATACATCATAGCCTTTGCTTTGTTCTACCTCTCCCTCCACCGGGAACAGCGTGACATTAATCTCCTCCCCCTTATGCTGTACAAGGTTGCCTTTCAATCGCTGTTCTCCCCACCACACCTCCTGTCTGCCATATCCCCTCCTCCCCGAATCCCCTACCGCCTCTTCCCACACACCCCTTTGGAGGGGGACTCACAATGTATCATTCGCACCACATTGAACGTTAATCCGAAACGCAGGGGGGATTTTTTTATGTTCAGTGCTGGCTTCTAGAAAAAGTAGTTGTCGACAATCTGGTACAAAGTCAATAATTTTGGTGTTTTCTGATACTTTGCACCAGATCGTCGACGATTACTTTTTTTAGAAGACATCCATATACAAGAAAAACAACCCAAGCTTAACATTCAATTTAATTCGAACGGAATACTGCCAAGCGGTAAAATTAGGAGCCGAACTGCTATGGATACTTAATCTCCGCCTATGAAGGTCCAACATCTCTTTGGACGTAACCGCAAATTTGACCTTCGTTCCTAAGCCTGCCCCTTTCGACCGCCCCTTACGACATCGTCTTAACATGTTCACAAGTCTGTCAGTACGTTCTCACTTGCTGATCTCTTTGTTTGTTTGTATATAAGTGTGTTTATTTATTTATATATAAATCTATGTTCTATTCTTTTTATTTGTATTTTTACTTTATATCTGAAAATGATACAAGGGTATCGAAACAGTCAGATAAATAAAGTGTTTTGTTAAAAGAATCTTCTTCTAATCCCTCCGTTAACTATAAAATCAGAATTTTAATGAATTTCGGAGAGCTTATCCTCGGCCTCAACCCAGACGTAAAGGCAAATATACAACAAATTGAAAGATGTGAAAAGAAAATGACAAATGCAAAATTAGCCGTCGCTTTCAACAAATTTGTTACGATGAAAATAATATATTGCCCAACTTTATATATATATATATATATATATATATATATATATATATATATATATATATATATATATATATATAAAGTTGGGCAATATATGTGTGTGTGTGTGTGTGTGTTAAAGCACCAAGTCCAAGTATCGCGAGTAAGGTCGAAAAATGCAAAAAAGACAAGAAAATGAAAGGAAGATTGCAAGTATTTCTTGAAATGTAGTTTGTACATTTAATAATAGGTTTAGCACTATTCCAATTAATAGTATGATCCTGACTATAGATATGTAAAAATAATGCAGATTAAATGTACGAACTACATTTCCAGAAATATTTTGGAATGTATCTCTATTAATACTTTGCCAAATTTTAATATTAGCCCTGGATTGTTTAGCCTTGATCCTATCATAACTAATTATATTAAATGACAAATTAAAGTGTTTAAAGAATTTGTACCCCCTAGTTAGGGTTTTGATGCAGGTAGCTGTTTTAACCCCCACTCCTTACTATTTAAGACATTGTCTGTCCTGACCTACGTTATTCCATGAAGAGGTCTTTTAGAATAAAGACGAAAGCGCCCAGAATCGTTTTTTCATTTTTTTCCTTGTGGGTGTTATTTATCATATATATATATATATATATATATATATATATATATATATATATATATATATATATATATATATATATATATATATATATATATATATATATATATATATATATATATATATATATACTAAGCAATGGCTTCGCTACTAAGATTAAAATCTAAAAAAGCAGCCATGGTTAAATTTATGTAAATTTTCTAAACTTGGCTAATTATAATAATTTTAAAAAAGGAATCTTAAACTAAATTTCGCCCCCTAACTGTCGACGAGCAGCTGCATCGTTTTCGAGGATGATGTTCTTTTAGGATATGCATCTCAAGCAAGTCAGCCAAGTATGGAATAAAGCTTGTCCTCATCAATGATTCTAAGACAAAATACTACTTAGAGGTCTACTTTACTTGGGAAAGGATGCGACACGGCTCTCAGCAGGATTGGGATTGGGGCATTATTATACCAAAGAGCTCACAAGGCCACACCACCAATCAAATAGAAATGTAACCACATTTAATTGGTTTACGTCTGTGCCACTAGTAACCGATCTTCTGACAAACTGTGGTATGACACTAGTAGGAACACTGAAGACAAATAAGAAAGAGATATGAACAGAGATCCCCGTAAAGGGCACTGCGATATGTATTTCTGACCGCCGTTAGACGGGCCTCAGCACCCCGTCCGGCCCCAACTTGGCTTGCCTCTCCCTCTTCCGCTAACCCCTACCTCGGCTTCTGTACCAATTCTCTTTCACCCTGCATCGTACTTCCATCCAACCGGATTTTACGAAGGGGTGGCGGAGAAGGCCTATCCCACCCCACAACATAGTGATAGTGGGCGGGGGCAATTAAAAGGCGTCCTGTAGTGCCGTTCCCTTGGTGTGGTCAGTGTTGGGCGTCATGGGCAGGGGTGGCGATTGAATAATTTTGCCCATGGATACCCCTATCAAAAACATAAATAACCACTCAACCAACGAACCAACAAAACAAAACAAACAAACCTGTAACAACCTAATACAAATATTCGGGCCAGCCTGCTGGTTGATCCCGATACATAACTACTCGTATTAAAACCACATCCAATAACCCATTTTGTACATTAAAACTCCGGGAGCGACTGTAACCGTCACTGGAGAAGCACAACCTCAATTATCTATTAACTCGTCCCAAACTGAGGCTACAGTGAAAGCAAAATCAGAATCAATATCCAAAAAATTACTAGCCTTCACCGCTTTAGGTGAGTATGAAATTAATTCCACTGACAAAACGGGCATAATGCTAGAATTGGCGCAGCTCTTCTCAGTAGGTTTATGCCTGGGCCAAATATGCCTTTATATATAAAGGCATACAAAAACCTTTTGAAGATGACAGCCACCAAATAGAAAGCGTCTCGATCCTTAAAAAAAAATTACCCAACCACCCAATCCCACTAAAAATTGTTAAGATCATCTTTAAACAACAAACCATCCCAAACACATTATATGTGCTGAAAAATTATACGAATAAAAGAAGTGTTGCCCTTCCCAATCCAGTGCAGATCATACCTTAAGTTCGGTCATCCAGCCAAATACTACACGTCTAATCAACAATTATGCCTTATATGTTCCCATTCAGGCCACAGCAGTGAACAATGCAGCATAAATTAACACTGCATTAAATGTGGAGAAAACCATTATGCATTCATAAAAATATGCAAACACTTCCTTTTTCATCAAGAAGTGCGAATTAGGAAGATCTGTTACGACATTCGTAGGCACCAAGCTTTGTCTGATATGGCGGAAGAAAGAAGATCTTTGAAGAAAGCCAGCTATGCTGATGCTGCAAAAAAAAACACACTCACCAGTGGAATAACTTCCCAGCCAAGAGCTCTAGAAGGAACACTAGAAACAACGGGAACCAGCAAGACTCCCAAACAAACTGCCCCCAAAATCGCCAAATCCCCCAAATCTCGGGTATTTCCACTCGGAAGCTTCCAAGACGACATTACACGAAAGAACAGGTCAAAAAATCACCCAAATCAACCTCTTTCACCTCACCAACAAAAAGTCCAGAGGTAAAGGCGAACAGAAAATAACAAGCTCTTCTATTGAGGACGAAGATTAGTTGCCTACATCTCCCCCTAGAACATCCCTCGATCTTCATTCAATGACCCAAGAAACACACTGCTCATCACCTGAAGAATCAAGCACGGTTATACAGATGGACTTGGACATGCTCAAAAAACCCGAATTACATAGGTCAACCTCGATGCTCAGCACTTAGCAGACTCTGCACAGCATAAGTCTTCACCTTTAACTCTTCGACCAACGGTGACTTCCGCATCTTTTGAAAACCCCTAGAGTAACCGAGAGACTTAACTCATGCGACGGACACAAAAATCTCACCAATAAAGCCAGCCACACAACAGATCTTACAGCAAACATTCTCTCCCGCCTCACATAGGGAAATTCCCTTAGTAGAAACGTCACGTAACATAAAATCTAAACTGCAACGCCCCCCAGATAACAAGAGAAAACCGCCTCTTAGGTAAAATGACACTAACTCAAATCCACTGCAACAGCCCGAACCCTACATCGCAAAAGCCATCAAGCCTAGCAACACCTAAACCATCAGTCAAAACCAGCAGCTACACCGAATTTAGAGCCCTAAGCTCATCAAGATAAGTACAAATATCAGAAACACCAATTAATTCAATGGAACATGCGCAGCCTTGGTACCAACTTGGAATCTCTCTAGAAATAAATAGCAGAGCAAGAGCCGATATGCATATGCATTAGCGAAACCATGTGCACTAATCCGCAAAATTACCTAAACCGCGAATACACGTGCTATTCACCGCTGACAGCTTTAACCAAAAGTAACACCATATACATTCGCCAAAATACCCCCAAAACCCACACCAATTAAACACCTCTAAACGCAATAGCGGTTAGAGTACAAAGAACAAGTCTTACCACTATCTCTCACTAAATACGCCCAATTTTCCCGTAAACCAACGAAACTTCGAACTACAAAGAGAACAGCTACCTGAATCATTCCTACTGCTAGGTGACTTTAATGCAAGAAGCTCCTTACAGGTATGAATTTAAAACAAATAGCAGAGGCAGAGTCGCCACCGATACTATTGAAAACCATTGCCTTAATATCTTAAATCTCAACAGCGCAACTCACTACCACCAACAGACCAACACCTTTTCTCACATAGATCAAAAGCCTTGGCTCTCCTAACTTTTGCACGGAATCATACTGGAGCACACATCCCAATCCCTGTGGTAGTGTTCACTACCTAATTATAATCAAACTCCCATTGCAAGACATCCCGAAATCCAAGAAGAAATGGAACTATAATGGTGCAAACTGCACTGTTTAGGCAACTAAAACAGCCAATATAAAGTCGACCCTAGAACAAAATGATAAGGAAATAAACATCTCATTTACAAAGGTCATTCAAGCAACTGCCCCAACGAATAATGGCAAACCAAAACACCGTTCAACACCATGGTGGAACGAAGATTGCCAAGAAGCAAAAAGAAAACGAGATCGGTCACATAGAATTTTTAGAGCCACACGGTCATCAGCAGAGTACATCAAATATTAATGTTAATGTGCTGTAACCCGAAGAAAATTTAAGGAAGCTAAAACGACTTCCTGGAGAGAGAAGATACACGTCAACCATTAACTTTAGCACACCCATCACTAAAATATGGTGACAAGTACAACGAATGTTAGGAAATCGAACCCCAACAGACCTCTTACTTCTACAGATAAATGGCAACAAAATTAGTGACCAAAAGCAAGTTTGTAATACTATCGCAAACTCCCTAAGTCTTATATCAAGGAGCTCGAATGAAGAACTCTTTCTGATTCAAAAAGCAAGTCAACCAAACCACACTAAACTTCTCCACATCCAGTTTTCGGCTTTATAACCTCCCTTTCTCTTAAGCAACCAATACAGCTACAGAAAAACCTCTCCACCCTAGACTATCTAACCATCCTCGCCTATGATGTAGGACTGTCGCTCACTGAAGGAAACTTTCTCACTGCCGTATTCTTTAATCTAGCTAAGGCATATGACACGGTCTGGTGTCGTCATATTTTGAACCAAGTTCATAACCTAGGCATCAGAGGCTCAATGGCAGTTTTTACTAATTTTTTTTCTCAGTGACCGAAGTTTTGTAGAAATATATGAAACTCACTCAAAACCATACACCCAATATGAACGACTGCTGCAAGGGAGTGTTCTTAGCACGACTTTGTTTATCATCGTGGTAAACGACTTTGCCCTACAAGTTCCATCCACTATCAGATGCGCCTTATACATAGATAACCTAGCAATCTGGCACTACGGTTCAAATCCAGATGAAGTAGCAAACCATTTACAAACAGAACTAAATAATATTTTCAACTATGCTACACACCACATTTTCACTATATCAGCAGCGAAAACTATGGCCAGCACCTTCACGAGGAAAAGAACCACCGCTCATCTGGCCCTACGGATTAACCAACATCAGATTACCTTTAAAAACCAAACTAGATACTTGGGCATGAGTTTACGTGGAAGGATCCCATGACTGACCTCAGGAGACGCTGCATCAACGTAACAATCCTCCTAAAAAAAACCTTTTCCATCTCCACTGGGGTCAGACAGAAACACACTATTGTATCTACAATGTACTCTACTCCTGTCCAAAATTGGTATGGTTGCCATCTATATGGAGCAGCTGCAAATATAACCCAGGGCAAATTAGACGCGCTTCACAACCAAGGCCAAAGACTGACGACAGGCGACTTTAAATCCACCCCAACCTCATCACTTTGTGCCGAAACAGGACTCCCACGACTAGTCTACCAAAGGATGGAATCTGATACCTAACTCGTGCACACCGCACAAACTTCAAATCTCTTCGGCTCGTCAGATCTGTACCAGTCAGAGCTCAAAGGCCAAGTATCTACCTGGCCTACAGCCAAAGAGTAAAAAATCGCATGATAAATTTTCAACAAATCGCCCCCTTGGACAACAAATTTACCTCGAATATACCTACTACATCTCCCTACCACGAGACAAATAATTCCGCCAACGATACAGCTCATCATTTTTAGTCACCAAAAATCACATCAACCATCCCGAGCCATCTTCACGGATGGATCCAAGTCTATAAATGGATAGCGGGCGCAGTGGTTCTTCCCCTCTCCATACGAAAAACCCACTTACCGCAATGTGCCTCGGTTCTATCTCCGGAACTTACAGGAATCTCGCTAGCGATTCACTAAACCAGTCTAAATGCCGAAAATACCACTATTTTTACGGACTCGAACAGTGCTTTGGCAATGCTGCAAGCTAGAAATCAAAACCATCCGCTCGCCATAAAAATACAGGACCGACTTGCCTCGACCTGAACTAATATAAAACTATGCTGGTGCCCTGCTCATGCGGGCAGTGAAGGGAATGAGATGGCAGACAAGGCAGCAAAAGCAGCAGCTACTAATGTAAGGCCGCCGACCAATCCCAATTACATTTTCAAAACAAATAGGAAAACGAATGGTGAACGCAAGGACATCAACATATGTACCAAGTAAAACGTTGAAAAATAGAAGACGTCCAATAGAAAATCTAGAAAAGAAGAAGTCGTCTTGTATGGGCCATACAAACCTCACCCATAGTTATCTTTTTTCCAACTTCACGCCACCCCAGTGTACGATATACAATACCCAACTGACCATATCCCATATTATATTACTGAGTTGCTGGAAATACCAGCTCAGCAGAACCAATCATCTCGGAGACAATCTGACCCTTGAAAATGTTTTAGATGACAACCCCCAAAAGATTAACACTTTGTTTAATTATTTAAGAGAGACGAGACTGTTTGGAAAAATTTAATAACAATGAATTAAATATGAAATGATATAAAAGAAGATGCCTTTATAGAACCGCCAAAGGGTGAAAGAGGGCACTAAACGCTTACAAAAACCCAACGGAGATGAAGATCGAAGAAGGTCATGAGCAGGGGTCAAGTGCATTTGTGTACACCAAAGAGATGACCATTGAACAGACGAATAAGAAGAATGTGCTGTTGCTACTCGTATCGATTATGCATATCCAAGGAGTTCTAGGAGAGAAAGGAAAGCCTGAAATAATTAAATTTTATAATGGCACCAAAAGTGGGGTTGGCGCATTTGACAAGATGTGTGCCATTTACTCATAAAACAGAAAGACTAGGAGATG
Source organism: Ceratothoa steindachneri (assembly GCA_963969495.1). Lineage (NCBI taxonomy): Eukaryota > Metazoa > Arthropoda > Malacostraca > Isopoda > Cymothoidae > Ceratothoa > Ceratothoa steindachneri. The sequence goes on from OZ018324.1 coordinate 53,294,542, forward strand.
GTCCCCTTATATTGTCTACTGGAGGATTGATGTTGTTGTTATAAACTATATGATGGTGTAGACAGCAAATCAAGCCAGGACCGGAAACAAAAATTCTCAAGCGCCGTCACTTCATGCTTCCCTTGGTACGACAATTCATAAGGCCATGGGCAGAGAAGAGGTGTTATCGCCACTCTTTCAAGGCCCCTAAGAGTATTGATAGCTGCCGTCTGTGACCTACCATCGGTGGGCGCTGCACAATACTCGTAGCATGTAGCTCTAGTAGTTGTAGCATGCAACCATCTTCCAGTATGCTGTGTTGAATACTCCCGCACATCGAACCGGAAGACACGAATCAGGTGTATGAAGTGTCAGAGACCAGTCTGCCAGGGCTACTACTACTCAGTCTGTAGCAACTGTGTACAACTCAACGTTAGAATATAATTTGTAAATGTCTTCATATCAATGAGCTCTCCTCTTTGATGCCCCACGAAAATTATAAAAATTTCAATTACGAGTTGGTGATCAATAAGTATAGCCTTAGGTACTCCTTCTTTACTTTGTAATATCATCTAGTATGCATTCAGAGGATTAAGAGTTGTTGTTAGAGAACATAAAATTGAAAATATATAATTTTTTTTTGTTTCTAAAAAATATGCCTCTTTTTTTCTCCATCACATTAAGCTTGGCTGCCAGAGGGCTGAGTCTTCTCCATGGGAGTCTATGAGGATCAAATACAGTTGAAGGTAACTTGTTTCATTTAAGTTTATAATTTCCAATTGGGAGATTTTTTTTTCTAAATCATTTAAATAAAATGTCTAATTTTGGTCTTTTTTTATATTTTCTTTTAGCATTAACATAACCATTTAGAGACTCAATCAGATGGTTAATTGAAATATAATAGATGTAGTTTAAGTGTAAATTTTCAAATTAAACAAACTTTGAAAATTAGGGTGTATTTTAATATCCAAAAATGGGGTCTTTCATAACTTAGGCTTGTGTTTACTTTACTAAAAGAAGGTTTGTGTTTCAGGGTTAAAGAAACCCCTTAGGAAGCCACTCCTACTAACATGGGGAGCTTGCGCTTCGCAAGCATACTTTCGGTCTGTGTCCTACGGCCTCCTATCCTACTTTTGCAACGGCCTTTTTAATCTAAATTTTTTAAAAAGTTTCCAGTACTTATTTCATGATGATTACTATGGTCCATTTTTAAACATCGATGCTTATTTCCCAGGCCTAAAGGCCAGAATAAAAACCAACTTTTATTGGAATTCGTTTTAAATGCGGAAAAAACAATCTTCACCATTCTCCTTATTTTCAATATCTAACATTTAGAAATAACTTCGATAAAGCCTACAAATATAAGAAAAAAACAAAACAAAAAAATAGTCATGCCTAGATCATCATCACTATCACTAACTCTATAATTTAAGAAGGGGATTTTTTAGAGTATTTGAATAATAATTTCATCTTAGTTTGGATATGACTTATGTTTTTTTATCAAAGTTATTTCTAATAATTCTTTTATAATATAAAAAAAAATGGTGAAGTTCAGAAATAAATATAAGTATCGAAATTTTGTGAATTTTTTAAAAACTAAAGAATTACAAATGGTGAAGTTCAGAAAATTTAGTTTAGAGTTCCCTTTTAAAATTATTATAATTGGCGAAGTTCAGAAAATTTATAAAAATTTAACCATGGCTGATTTTTTTAGATTTTAAATTTTATTCATAGTAGTGAAGCGCAAGCTTCCCCCCTCCGTAGGGGGGAGTGGCGAAATCATTGCCTGGTTTTACTAAATTTTTTGAACTGCTTCATTTGTAATTCTCTTTGTTTTATAAAATTAAAAAAAACATTCAATAAGCATAGTATTAATAAAATTATAGAAGAAAATAAAGATTACGATTAAAAATGACAAGATCAAAAAGAACATGCGCGATATAAAAAAAATTGCTAGTAATTTATCTTTGCAGGATGTTTAGTTAATTTGTTTTTGTTTAGTAATATGAAGACTCAGCCGTCCTTGATATTATCTGGATATTTTAATGCATATTTTTAGTTTCGCCATACTTGTGAGAGCCATTCTAGTATCTTAATGACGAAATCAAAAGCGAGGACACCAATGTTAAGCAACGCCCTAAGTTCGTTGATTCTCTCTTGATTGCCTTGAAAGAAAGCAGAGTTTGGGTAGAGGAGTTAAAATGGTGCTGGTGCCAAAAGACAAGTTTATATAGTGAATGATAAGGACTAGGGTGGGGCGATTTTCCACTTTTTTTCGAATGTCTTTGATTGGTAGTGCGGAAAAGGTGCCAATTGGTCAAAAAAATATTGTGCTAAAACCGTTTTGCTCGACCGCTATACTTTTACCCTGCGCATCGAGCTTGAAAATGTTTATTAATGAGAAAATTACTTGCGGGTAGTACTCATAATAATGACTTATGTTTATATTCTATCCATGCAAAAGCTTTGAATTGAATAACTATATCTTCAGTTGGCGCAAGAAGGAGCAAACAGATAAAATATGCCACATTTTCAACTGAAACGACGAAAATTGCCCAAAATTTAATTTGAATGGATAAGTTTGCGGGAAGTTTACAAACAATAGTCAGGTCAAGAACATATAGCAAAAATGTCGTAGTAATAAAATAATGTTTTCAGTTTGCGCAAATTGATTGAAATAGAGATCATTTTTTAATTTCCCCCAGTAGCGCGAAAATTTGATCATACTCGTTAAATTGCATATAAATGCATGATGAGCATTTTATTTGCTTTCCAAATAAAAAAAATCCAGAACTCACCACGGAGAGGTGGCCATATGTCGAGTTCCACACTACTCCAGCCCAACCACTCTACCTTAACTCGATTTTATGTAACTGAACTTTTTGGTGTCATAAAGAGGTGATTCAATTCAAATGTAACTTTAATGTATTCATCTCTTCTAGCTTGGTCACATACTTTCCATTATGCTTCGATCACTAGCTTGAATCAATCTTTCTACAGCTTCCGTCGTTAGTCTCCTGTAATTTTTGCTTCCTTTGGATGACTGCGACAAAGTTTTATTCTTCCTTCCCTCAAAGTAGATACAAATGATTGAATCTTTCTTCACTTCAATTTTACTATTAATTTTCCTTCTCATTTTGCTTCGCTCGCGCCTTATTTTGCTTTTGTCGATGATTTGACTTAAATCATTTTCCCGTTTTATTTCAAAATCTTACAAAGTTAGACTAGCAATACTTGCTGCTTTTCTATCGGAAATGCAAGTTTTGTCGCATAATTCAGCTACAGATGGAAGAGCCGCAGTTTGCTATTGTAGTTTTCTTTTTATAGCACTTAATTCAGTGTCATAGTAAGAGAATTCTGTTGATGCTGAATTTGAATCATCAGGTGGCACGGAACTAAAGGACGGTGGCTGCTCAGTGTTCAGCATTATCACTTGCCGATGGAATTGTATTCTTACTAGATCTTATCTCTTTTCTCATCATTGTTTTGATATTCTTCGACGTTGTAGTGGCATCGATTCCTCAATTACCATTTTCTTGCACTTCTCTGATCATTAAGAAATTGGTTTTCTTTTGTGGGCACCTTTTGTTGTTTTGGACATGTGCAAATAGTTTCTTTGCATTTACAGGCCACTAATGTTTGAACGCTGACTGCTCCATTTCTTTTTTATGAGTCGGAAAATCGCTCGCCGTTTGCTCCTATTTACAGGGTGCGGTGTTAATTTGTCACCTAACTGCAATTTACAGGTTGTTCGAGCTAATGTGATGATTTTTAGTCTCGTTTATTCAGGAACACGTTGATGTATATCAGGAGAATAGCCAACGGTATTGGATAGCATACATAATAAAGTTTTAGTTGATAAAAAAGTTACCTGACATGGAGGACTGGAAGCCATCTGAATATTGGAAAGAGAGTTACCTGCATCATGATGATTCGCGCTAGGTATCAGAATGCTGACATTATGACTGGTCATCAATGTTCTGTTAACACTGTAAAGGCTGTAAGAAGTGACATGGGCAGCTGCAATGGAGACTACGAAGCCGTGGCCACCAGAAAGGAAAAGAACATGCGTTCGGACTGCGTCCGCACGGCGTAATTCACCCAACAACTGTTTGAGTAGTTAATGGAAGACCCGAGCAGGGAAATCGTGGCTTTGGCGATACAGATAGGTGTTGTGTCACCACTATGAAGCTGGCAGCGAATGAGGACTTCTGACAGCCAAGGCCAAGGAGAATAGCTTGACGAAGGCAGAGAAGCTCCTGAAGAAGCTGAAACATCCAGTTGAGCCAGAAGTAATCCAGTTCTTTTCATATGAAAAGAACTTCTGCCCGGATCAGCTGCATAACACCCAGAACAACAGGTAGCTGCTTGAGCAGAATCCTAGGTTAAATTCCGACGGCTATTTAGAGCTGTTAGAGATTGTAGTCAAACCCTGCCTGGAGAGGGTTGCTGCTGTAATGACATACCTCCCGAAAATGTCAGAAGTGGTTCTCGAAAAATTTCTAAGACTTCACCAGCTCCATTTTCTGGCCTCCAAGATCTCCCGATTGTGATCTCATGTAATACAATGAGTATAGCGCGGTTGAAAAAGACACGCATCGCTTTGCCTTCAAACCTAAGGTCGAGTAGGTGGCCAATATTATGGTGTTCGAAGATCTACCCAGGGACACAGTGAGGAACACATGCGCCAGATTCCGGAGCCGGCTTGAGGCCGTGGTGGAAGCTGAGGGCAGCTACTCTGAGTAAGCTGTTATCTCCCGCTATAATCTAGATTTTTCTTTTTTTGTGTGCAAGCCGCCAAACACCCTGTAAAATAAAATAACACAGAGAGTTCATTTATTGAGATATATTTACCAAAGTCACATGTTAAGGACTTAAAGGATCGGACTATTCAACGAAATCGCCATCGGCCTCAACCACGGCCTACATGCAGCGTCAGAACCTGCTGTGGGCCTTCTCTACGGTCTCCCTATTTAACTGGATGAAAACTGGTGATCCTGGACCTAAGCTCCACGTTGCTGGTGCACGTGTACTTGTTGGTTCCTCTTTGGACCACACGCAACACATAATACTCCAAGGTATTGCAATCTAGAGAGGTGTGAGGTCAGATGTCGGGAGTAACGTTAAGATTAGGTCCTCCTGCTAGTGTGGCATGGTGCAGAATCGTGCTGTCACACGTTGGGCTTTCCAGCGTCTACCTCCTGGGTTCAGGGCAACACTAACTCGTCCAGGTACTTGATGTAACCTTCCGTATTGATGCCGAGGACCTCTGGGAAGATAAACGAGGCATAAGGAGGCTCTTGTGGTTTCCGTGCCGCTCGACCCTAGTAATCACAGCCTGACGCATCCAACTTTTTCCCAGTTCTCTGTACCGTCATCAGATCGACGCCCAAGCATTCGAAGATCTTCGCATTTGAGCTCCCGGCGTGAATACCAAGTAGCATAGATTGCACAACTGAGTCTACTATGATATGAAGAAGAGAGAACCGACATTAGACAACACACATTCGCGGAATTCAGAGTTGCGACGGCGAAAAATTGTCTCTCGTGATGGGAGCCTGAGGTTGATATCTTCCCCCAGTATCCGTTGTCCCCCCAAGTCCCAGACTCGATCCTCGACTCCTTGGGGGACGAAAAAGAGAGTGGATATCTTAATACTAGGAGAAAATCTTGGTGAGACAGAACCGACTCACCAAATCTGGTCCTGCCCTTGGATTCCTCCCATAGGAACCGAGGTCTCCAAAAAGAAAAAAAAGAGCAACAAAAACCAAAAGATAGATAGTGGCTCAGCTCCTATAGGGGTGTTTCTGAAGACGGGTGGGTCCTTCTTAGTCTGAGAGGGGGCCTCCACGTGATGCCCCAGAGATGGGGACAGAAAAAGGTTAAAAACACGAACTCCCTACAACAAGGTCAACAGACCTAAGTCGCGTGATCTCAATTGTCCTGACTCATGACCTTATAAACATACGACCTTATGACCTTCAAAATCTTCAACAAGTGGGGCAATCCGAACCATAGTTACTTTTCCTTTAATAATCCATTAACTAACGTTAGGAGGACCTTGGCAATTATATAATGAGAAAGAAAATGTAAGACAACATATGGGTTTCAAATTTCGTTAGAATCGGCTGAATAGTTACGATGTTATTGCCAAAGAAACTCATTGGCAGGTAAAATGATTACAATCCGACCGACGACCTACGGACCGACATAAGAAGTTATAAGAGCGGTGTGCACGCGACTAAAAACCACTAAAAAGGAGCGCGGACCTCAAGGATCTGAGGGTTCGTTGAGAGCTTCAAACGATTCCTCGTTAGGATTTTACCCGCAATAAAGCGCCCAATGCAGAGATCAGACTTTATATTACACATCGGATTATTTAACTTTGTTTTCCTTTCGGCGGAAGAGAATTTTAAGATTGGTTTCTTCTTTTATTTTCTCGATACGCCGATATTGGACGAGGGCCAAGAAATACTATTGTTAGGGCTTAACGGACATAATTTATTATATTCTAAATTAAATTTTTAGCATTTAATCTGATTGTATTTGTTGTTTTTTCACACTCATGAGCTTCTGTTTATGAATTTGCATAAATTTTTTACAAATTGTCATCACTAACTATAATTTAAGGGGATTTTGGGGGAGTATTTGAATAAAAATTTCATCTTAGTTTGGTTAGGACTTATGTTTTTTTAGCAAAGTTATTTCTAATAATTATTTTATAATATCAAAAAACAAAATGGTGAAGTTCAGAAATAAATATAAGTATCGGAATTTTGTGAATTTTTTAAAACCCAAAGAATTACAAATGGTGAAGTTCAGAAAATTTATTTTTATATATCTTCTTCTATAACTATATTTTAGCAACTTGATATTTTGAAAGGAGGGAAATTTAGTTTAGTTCCTTTTTAAAATTATTATAATTGGCGAAGTTCAGAAAATTTATAAAAATTTAACCATGGCTGCTTTTTTCTAGATTTTAAATTTTAATCTTAGTAGCGAAGCCATTGCCTGGTTTTATTTATTATTTTATTTACTTATTTCATTTATAACGAAATTTACATTATTAAATCAATTTTTTTAATAGTTCAGTGAAAGAAATTATTACGTTAGAGTAAAAATTATCTTTAATTTAATAAAGTTGGAAGAACAGATAAAAATGTTTACAAGTTTTATGTACATACGACCCCACCACCTCCCTCGTTCCCAACAGAATTTAATTAAGTTTGTACTTATGTGTTCCTTGCAAAAACGTATTTAGTACTGGAGGTTTATTATACTGTTGACAAACTATGTCTTAGCTATTTATGCTCAATTCATTTATCCCGTTCAGCTGTCTGTCGCTGACTACATGTGTGACACCGAGGAAAAAATTCATTCGCTTAGATTCTCTTTTCAAAAATGGTACGATATTCGTATTGGCTGGGAGGAAGCACGCATAAAACTGACCATAAACTTGTCTCATGCGGTACTGTTGTTTTCCAAGGCTGTCAGGAAGTACGCCACTCGTGGCCTCAGGAATGAATGGTGGAATCCGGTCAAAAATGGTATCATTATCATCATCATAAATAAACCACTGTCCCATAAAGTGGGGATGGTGCGGATCAACGCCACTAAGAAAAAAATACAAACTCCTCTATGTCTTATCTTGCACATAGCCACACAACATTTCTTTTAACGCCAATTAGGCCAAGGTCTTTTCACGCCACAGTAATGCTACTGCAGCATCTCGTCCACTCAGGGTTCGTCCCTAGGCAGAAGACCTCAAGTATGTCCCCTCACAAAACTCCTCCATGTACATTGCCGTAGGTCAGGTAAAGACCCACTTTTACTCTGCTCCTTTGATCCTCAAGAAGCGAGTCTACGATTACGAATTAACCTTGATATGCGTGGGAATTTATATACATGAACAGAGTGCGATTAAAGTTGGCCGTAACAATCTACTATCTTGGTGGTTCAGGGGAACAAAATAAACTTTACTTCTAAGAAACCAATATATATATATATATATATATATATATATATATATATATATATATATATATATATACAATTTAACAAGGGAATAATACAATATACAATTGGGTTAGGTGCAAACTAACGACCGAACAGGAGAAAGTTTGGACGCGGCAATGAAATACAAACAAACGCACGCTTGTCACAAGTCGGAAGGCCTGAGTCACGAACGACTCACACGTACCCTCGATTTAGCGGAAAAGCATCCGGGGAGTGGACGGAGAGAGAATCCTGTCATCGGGGAGTTATAATCACCACGGGTGAGCTCAAGAGCAAGAACCGAGGGAGTATGTCAACGAGCTAAAAGCAATGCCGGGATTCAGACAATAGCCTTTAGATATAGGCTATTAATTAGTTGAACGGGATTCCTGCCTCGGAGTGGGATCCGATCAGGAGAGTTGCGCGACACGTTCGGTCAAAGCGAAAACGGGCGAATACTGGCGATGCTTGTGGAGACGTGAGCATACTAAATTCTTAATTCCACTGTCTGGGTATTTATACGAGGCACGAGGCAGCAGGAAGCGGCTTGCCCTGGGCGGTGAGAGAGAGACTCCCAATTATCAAGCGGGTCGCCGAAAAGGCAAATCTTCGTTGGTTCACGGCGTCGCGGAATTTCTTTTCTTCACGACGCTGGACCCTCGGCGTACCCAGCACGGCGTCTTATCGCCGGAAATGCTTCTGTCGACTGTAGATTGGGGATTTTCTAGGCCGAGCGCTCTCTCTCTCTCTCTCTCTTTCCCCCCATTGCTAGCAGCCCGCCTTCGCACCAGTGCAATGGTAAGCTGTCTTTCAGGAAGGGGAAACGGAGAAATAAGGGTGGAGGCTGAGAAAGCTTAGATCTTTGAGAGCTCAGTAGTTGCCCTCATGGCAAGTGGCAACGATCTCTACCTACGAGGAGGTAAAGTCGGCGCCAGCGAGAAGATTCTGACCACGGTTATGGGAGCAGTTGACGACTGTGAGCTGAAAACCCACAGACTTGTCGTAGTTGGGATACTCCTAAGACGAGGTCCATCCCGCAAATGCTCATGCGACGAACGTCTCCATAAACCAACGCCTGGGAGATCTTTGTACGGCGGAAGGAGTCTTTTTTGTAGACCCCTACCGCACCTTTTATGGGAGAAATGATCTATACAAATGGGACGGAGTGCATCTTTCCTTTAAAGGTAAAGCTGTACTCGCGAACATGATCCACGATGTTGTGGAGCGGACCCAAAGAAGTGTTAGGCCCCTAGTAAAAGAGGACGTACGCCAGTACACTCTTGTTACTCCAGGGACTACCTTTTCTGAGGTCACAAAGAGGGGAGTGACCCTGCCACAGAGAAACAAAGCGGGAAACGGAAGAGCGTAGGGAGTCCTACAGTCAAGGACTCCCTCAAGGTTATTCTGTTTAATGCAAGGTCTATCAGAAACAAGTTTCTTGAACTTCGTGGCCTCGTAGCAACAGAAGAACCTAAGATAGTGGCCATAACGGAGTCGTGGATAAAAAAATCAAGCCACGATTTTGAAGGTGAATTCACGATTCCCGGTTACCAGCTCTTTCTGAAAGATCGACCAGACAGAGAGGGTGGCGGTGTGATGTTGTATGTAAAGGATACTCTCAACTCGACGGATTGCAACAACGTATCCGACCATGAACTACTAGATGTTGACCTAGAGATAGATCCTGCCAGATACAGGACCCTAGTGCTTTACAGACCCCCTACCCAACTCTTAGAGCAGGACAAGAGTCTGTACCAGCTGTTGGGCGAACTTGTAAAAGACAGAGTGTGTATCACCATGGGTGACTTCAATACCAATGATGACTGGGAAACGAGAGAACCCTGTAGCGAGAACGCACTACTCTTGGAGTTCGCGAACAACGAGTTCCGGACTCAATGGGTGAGAGAGCCAACGAGAAGGGACAATATCCTCGACTTGGTTTTCACCTGTGAGGATGACATCATTGATGACCTCTCTGTTGGCGAAGAGCTCGGTGGCAGTGACCACCGAGTAATTAGATATGTAGTCAAAGTCCCGAAGGCAGGGCCTGCAACTAGTAAATCGAGGAAACTTGATTTGAGAAGAGCAGACTTTGCAGGTCTTCGTCGTGGACTGACTGACGCGAGGTTAGAAGTGTGCGAGGCTGTTGAAGACTCGGGGAACAGTTTCAAAACCACATTCATCAGTCTTTAGTCGCGTTTAGTCCCTCTGAATGCCCCCGTTGGTCTTCTGTTCAACCAAAGTGGTTTAATGGAGAAATCGGCCAACTGCTTATGAAGAAGAGAAATGTGTACCGGCAATCGAAGATGTCGGGTGACTTTGACGAATATCGGAGGCTATCCAGGAGAGTGAAGTCCAGCATAAGGGCGGCTAAGTGGTCTGAGGAACTCCGAGTGGCGAGACTTTTTAAAGAGAATCCCAAGGAGTTCTTTGGATATGTAAACAGCCATACACCAATCCGTCGAACGATTGCCCTTTGAGGAATGAGGAGGGGACATTAAAGCACTCAGCTGCAGAAAATGCTAACTTGCTCAACGATACTTCTCTTCAGTGTTTACTGAAGAGTGTGGTCCAATCCCCCAGCCAACAGATTCCTACTCGGGGGAAAAGGTGGAGGATATGGACTTCAGCGAAGGAGAAATAGAAAAGAAGATCACTGACCTAATGACGAATAAGTCACCTGGCCCGGATGGGTTTCTACCTAAAGTGTTGAAAGAGGTGCGTCATCAAGTGTCACGGCGCCTGAGCGCAATCTTCAACATGTCATTCCGGACTCAATGCGCTCCTAAAGACTGGCGTGAAGCGGAGGTGACTCCTATCTTCAAGAAAGGAGACCGTAACCAACCGTAGAACTACCGACCTATCAGTCTGACTTTGATAGTCGGTAAACTCATGGAAAGCATGATGGTGGACAAAATGACGTCGCATTCAGAGTCAAAGCTGCTACTTAGTAGTTCCCAGCACGGCTTCCGAAGGCAACGGTCATTGCTAACGAACCTTGTGGAATTCTTCCACTTTGTGTTCAGTGAGCACGATCGGGATAAGGCGGTGGATTTGGTATACTTAGACTTTGAGAAAGCCTTTGATAAGGTACCATACCGCTGCCTTCTCTGAAAAGTGCGAACGTTGGGCATAGACGGAAAAGTAGCCGGCTGGATCGAGAACTGGCTAAGTGGCAAACGGCAACGGGTGGTTCTGAATGGACTGGCTTCTGAGTGGGTGCCCATTACTAGCGGAGTGCCTCAAGGTTCTGTCCTGGGACCACTACTATTCATTATCTACGTCAACTACATGGACGGTGACATGGTTGCCAAGATTTCTAAATTTGCTGACGATACCAAGCTTGGTATGAACGTTGCAAAGGATAAAAATACTGCCCGCCTGCAAGATGATCTTGGGAAGATTGGGGAGTAGTCTGATACGTAGCAAATGCCTTTCAACGTAAACAAATGCAAAGTGATGCATATTGGCCACCGAAACCCCCAACCTCAGTATATCCTTAAGGGTACTGCTATTGAATCCACCGATACTGAGAAGGACTTGGGTGTAACAATCACTAGTGACCTCAAGTTCTTGAAACAGTGCATTGAGGTGGAAAAAAAGGCCCAAAGGATGCTAGGCTACATAAAGCGACAGTTTAGATATTGGATCAAGGAAATTGTACTGTGTTTGTACAACTCACTTATCCAACCGCACCTGGAGTACGCTGTACAATTTTAAAGGCGTTCATTTCGAAAGGACATCGCGAGATTGGTAGGCGTGCAAGCCAGGGTAACCAAACCTATTCCCTCTATCAGACATAAAAGTTACGAAGATAGATTAAGGGAATTATATCTGTTCTCGTTGGAAACCCGTAGACTGCGTAGTCAGCTCATCGAAGTTTTCAAAATACTTCGAAGGTTCGACAATGTTGACTACAGGGATATTTTCACATTTGTTGAGAGCAGAACAAGAAATCACGGCTTTAAATTTGAACTGAAGCGTTACAACCGCGATTTATTTGGAAATTTTTTAACGTACAGTATCTGCTGTAGTCGGAACGCACTTCCAGTGAAAGTTGTCAACAGTGAATCTGTTGACCAGTTCAAGTCAAGACTAGACAGGGTCTTGAAAAGTAGCCGTTTAGGGACGTAAATCATTTGAGCAGAGATGTGCCCGCTAGACTGCTAGTCCAAAGGTACCCTCATTGCATGGACCGTAAGTCTTCTAGGGTACTTTCTTACCTTGTCACACACACACACACACACACACTCTCTCTCTCGCTCTCTCTCTCTCTCTCGCTCTCGCTCTCTCTCCCTTTCTCTCGCGCTCTCTCTCTCCGCGGCTAAGCGGTCTGAGGAACTCCGAGTGGCGAGACTCTGTAAAGAGAATCCCAAGGAGTTCTTTGGATATTTAAACAGCCGTAAACCAATCCGTCGAACAATTGGCCCTTTGAGGAATGAGGAGGGGACATTAAAGCATTCAGATGCAGAAAATGCTAACCTCCTCAACGACTACTTCTCTTCAGTGTTTACTGAAGAGTGTGGTCCCACCCCCCAGCCGACGGATTCCTACTCGGGGGAAAAGGTGGAGGATATGTACTTCACCGAAGGAGAAATCAAAAAGAAGATCACTGACCTAATGACGAATAAGTCACCTGGCCCGGATGGGTTTCTACCTAAAGTGTTGAAAGAAGTGCGCGATCAAGTGTCACGACACCTGAGCGCAATCTTCAACATGTCAATCCGGACCAAATGCGTTCCTAGAGACTGGCGTGCGCAGGAGGTGACTCCTATCTTCAAGAAAGGAGACCGTAACCAACCGTAGAACTACCGACCTATCAGTCTGACTTTGATAGTCGGTAAACTCATGGAAAGCATCATGGTGGACAAAGTGACGTCGTATTTAGAGTCAAACCTGCTACTGAGGAGTTACCAGAATGGCTTCCGAAGGCAACGGTCATGCCTGACGAACCTTGTGGAATTCTTCCACTTCGTTTTCAGTGAGCACGATCGGGACAAGGCGATGGATGTGGTCTACCTAGACTTTGAGAAAGCCTTTGATAAGGTACCACACCGCCACCTACTCCGGAAAGTGCGAGCGCTGGGCATAGACGGAAAGGTAGCCGGCTGGATCTAGAACTGGCTAAGTGGCAGACGACAACGGGTGGTGGTGAATGGACAGTCTTCTGAGTGGGTGCCCGATACTAATGGGGTGCCTCAAGGTTCTGTCCTGGGACCACTACTATTCACCATCTACGTCAACGACATGGACGGTGACATGGTTGCCAAGATTTCTAAATTTGCTGACGATACCAAGCTTGGTATGAACGTTGCAAAGGATGGAAATACTGCCCACCTGCAGGAAGATATTGGGAAGATTGGGGAGTGGTTGGACACGTGGCAAATGCCTTTTAACGTGGGAAAATGCAAAGTGATGCATATCGGCCACAGAAACCCCCAATCTCAGTATATCCTTAAGGGCACTGCTATTGAATCCACCGACACTGAGAAGGACTTGGTTGTAACAATCACTAGTGACCTCAAGTTCTCGAAACAGTGCATTGAGGTGGAGAAAAAGGCCCAAAGGATGCTAGGCTATATTAAGCGCCGAGTTTAGTTATCGGAAACAGGAGATTGTACTGTGCCTGTACAACTCACTTGTCCGACCGCACCTGGAGTATGCCGTACAATTTTGGAGTCCTTCATTGCGAAAGGACATCGCGAGATTGGAACGCATACAAGCCAGAGCAACCAAGCTGATTCCCTCTATCCGACATAAAAGTTATGAGGATAGACTAAGGGAATTAGGTCTGTTCTCGCTGGAAACCCGTAGACTGCGTGGTCAGCTCATCGAAGTTTTCAAAATACTTCGAAGGTTCGACAATGTTGACTACCGGGATATTTTCACAATGAGTGAGAACAGAACGCGCAATCACGGCTTCAAACTTGAACTGAAGCGTTACAACCGCAATCTGTGTGGAAATGTTTTCACTTACAGTATCTGCTGTAGTCGGAACGCACTTCCAGTGGAAGTTGTCAACAGTGAATCTGTTGACCAGCTCAAGTCAAGACTAGACAAGCTTGAAAAGTGGCCGTTTAGGGACGCAAAACAATTGAACAGCCTTGTGCTTACTCGATTGCTAGTTTAAAGGTACCCTCCTTGAATGGACCGTAAGGTTTCCTAGGGTACCTTCTTTCCTTGTTGTTACTCTCTCTCTCTCTCTCTCTCTCTCTCTCTCTCTCTCTCTCCTCTCTTTCTCTCTCATTAAATGGACCGTAAGGTCTTCTAGGGTACTTTCTTTCCTTGTTACTCCTTGTTATCTCTCTCTTCCCCCCCCCTCTCTCTCTCTCTCTCTTTCTCTCATGAAGACACCTCGTTGCTCTCTTCTATGACATACATTTATCCTACATAACACTCACTTTCAAACACACATAATCAACCCACATTGTATCGGATTTTCCAACCTTTCGGACATCCTGACGCTCACTCTCGTATGTTCACCCCACAAGTTTATTTCCACCCATGTTTCTTACATGCCCATACCAACGCAGAACACTCTCAGCCATAATCTCGTTCCGTCCCTTCTTCGCACTGAGTTGTTTCTCAGTCTTCCTACCATTTTCACTGCTCCCATTCCAGACCTTTCCTTCTCCTTCCAAACAATAGCCTCACACCAATAAACCAACGCTGACACCAACATACTCTCAAGCAGCTTTCTCGCACATTTCACGCGCATATCATTCATTAACGACCTAATCGCTTCAGGGACTTTCCTGCCATTAAAAGCCTTTTGGTTTCAAACCCCTTTATGTGTCGAATCTCATTCACGGTGCATCCCTCACACTTAAATCATCGCACTTGTCCAAGGGTAACACCATAAACTCTAATATCACATCTCCTCTAGTCCTTACCTCAAACATCATCACTATGCTCTTTTCTGCATTTGCTTTTACCCTCCAGCCTTTCACGCATACAGTGTCAAACGTTTTGATCAACATTTCTAGATCTCTCTTACTCATAGCCACCAACATCAGGTCATCGGCCTATGCCAACATAGCTAGAACCTATCCCTCACCATTCTTCAAACTTCGCATCCATTTCCTTCATTCTCATACTTACTTTGCTCAACACACCATCCATGGAGAAATTAAACACCCTGGGTGACATCAGAAACCCTTTCTTTCTCCTCCTCACTTATATTAAACTACTCACTCCGACCATCTTTCACCAGAACACACGTCTTACTTCTAACATATGTAGTTTTCACACCGTGTAACACTTTATCAGTGACTATACATTCTTTGAATATGCTAAATAGCTTCCCTATCTACATATTCATAAACTTCCTTCAGATCCATAAATCCAGCATACAATACACGCCCCTTGTTAATTCCAGTTAACTGACTCAGTTCAAATACTTTATTCACACACACACACATACCCCTACCGCTCTAAATCCACCTTGATCATCTCCGATCAACAAAGGTGGATGGATGGATGGATGGATTAGTTACAAGTCCCTTGGTGGTCACTGCGAGGTGATTGCACCGTAATTTGTTTTGTAGTAAGAAGTTTTAAAGATGAGTTATAGAAGTTGTGTCTGATATCATGAGGTGGTGATTATGCAATGATGATTGAAGTGCTAGATGGATAAATGGTATGATAATGTTAAAATAATTAAAATTCATTAAAATTTAGATCCTCCAACTGGAGACTTATCTATAGCTTCTTTAATAGTCCTGTCTCCTCGAGGTAGCGGATGATTCCGCTGCCCGGCGGATATTTTCAGCCGTTAGTGCAGATCTTAGGATATCGAGGGTACCCCCACCAGCGATGGGTATGTATCTTCGTCGGAGTTCTCCATAGGTTGGACATACCGCGATAAGATGTGCAATTGTGAGGGGTAGAATGCAATCCTCACAGTAGGGGGGATAGCCTTTCTCCATTAGGTATCCGTGTGTGAGTAGTGAATGTCCGATGCGGATGGGTGAGTTCTCGAGGCTTCCATAGCGATAACTTTTGGAAAATGTGTCGCATCTTATTTTTTCCGTATAAATCTGTCCATTTGGCCATCCAGTTTTCCCGAATGGCGGCCTTTATTGCAATGATGTAGTCCTCATATAGTATCGGGATATCATTGGGCCTGATTGGACGAAGGGCGGCGTTTTTTTGCCGCTGTATCAGCTTGCTCATTTCCAGCTACCCCTACGTGTGCTGGGACCCAGCAAAAGGGAATTTTCTTTCTTTCGCAGGCTGCTCTATATACGTAGTTTCTTATTTCTAACACAATTGGATGGATGTCTGCCATTCGTTCTAATGATTTGTAGGCTGCTGAAGGAGTCGGTGAAGATTGTGAATTCATCTGATGTCGGGTTATTGTATGCCCAATGTACTGCATATTTAAGACGTAGCACTCGGCAGTGAAGATTGATAATGTTTGGGGTAGTTTTTCAGAGAACGTGTAGTTATTTGATATCACCGAGAATCCTGTTCTCTCTATGAATTTTGATCCATCGGTGTATATATGTATACCCATATGTGTTGCTGCGTGGGTGAGGAATTGAATTTTCTCTCCCAGGGAAGTAGTTTCTGATTGTTTTGTTATATTGCCATGGCATATCTTTAAAGTTGATTTCCAAAATGGAATATCTGGGAAAGCAAGTGGATTAATGGGGTTCATCGTTACCCCAATTTCCTCTATCCATAGTCGCACTCTACTTCCAAATGGTCGTGGGAGAGTTAGGCTTTGGTAAAAATATTATTCATTTGGTCATTCATGACGGCGGTCGAAGTCGGCGATGTTGGGAGTCGCTGGATGCGGGTAAAGAGGCGTAGAGAGAGCTCCATCCTACGGAGGTCTAGTGGTGTCTCCCCGGTATCGCATTGTAGGCTCGGTATAGGTGATGATCAAGGCTCCGGTAGCCATGCGGAGACATTCATTAGCCACTGTGTTTATGAGTGCAAGGCGTTTCGTGGAAGTAGAGGAGTAGATCTCACATCCGTAGTCCAGTTTGGGTCGCACTAAGGAGCGGTAGAGAGTAAGAAGTGTTCGCGATCAGCTCCTCAGTCATGGCGTGGCACTGTACGTAGGACGTCCATTTCTTTCTTACAAGAGTTTTTAATGTTTCTTATATGTGGTTCCCATGTCAACCTTCTATCAAATGTTAGTCCTAGGAATTTATAGCTCTCAACGACTGCAATCCTCTTTTGGTATAGGTATAGGTCAGGTTCCCTAATACACCTTCTACGACGGCAGAAGTGGACTGCTTTGGTCTTCTCGGCTGAGAATTGGTAGCCGTGGGTAGTAGACCATCTCGTGATGTTGTTGATGGCGATCTAGAGGCGACGTTCTTTTGTTGCCATTTCGGAACCTGCTAGGGAGATAGATAATTCATCTACATAAAGGTTGGCTATAATGTCTTAATAAAGGTTTTGTGAGGTATCATTGATTCCTATAGCAAACAGGGGTACGCTTAAGACGCTGCTTTGTCGAACGCCTTCTTCTTGTATAAATGATTGGATTTCGCGCTACCTAATCTTACAGAGAAGGTGCGGTTGGTTAAGAAATTTTGAATGAAGGTTGGTAGTTGTCCGCGTAATCCGAAGTTATGGAAGGCTTTTAAGATGGCATCACGCTATGACGTATCGTATGCCTTTTTGAGGTCGAAGAAAACAGCTACTAAGTGCTGTTTCCTGGCGAATGCATTACATATCGCCGAGTCCAGACGGATAAGGGCATCCGTGGTCGAGTGTAATTTTCGGAATCCGCACTGCGATGGGGGATATGCTGGATTTCGTTTCAAGGAACCATGTTAAGCGTACATTCACCATTTTTTCCATAAGCTTACATATACAGGAGGTTAAGGCGATTGGGCGGTAGTTTTGGGGACTGGTTGGGTCTTTTCCTGGTTTCCGGAAAGCTAGAACTCTAGCCCTTCTCCAGGTGTCTGGGAAGGCATTTTTCCATCCATATTTTATTGAATATATCTAAGAGGAAGCGTTTACCCCCTTCCCCTAGGTGGCGTAGCATTGCATAAGGTATATTGTCTGGTCCTGGAGTCGTGTCTCTACATGATGCAAGAGCTGTATCGAACTCTTTTTTGCTGAATTCTTCGTTGTAAGATTTGTACTCTCTTGATGCGAAGTTTAGAGGTGAGCACTCCCTCTCCAACCGGTATTGGGCGATCTCGAGTGTTGTGTTTGCTCTACTTGATATTTTGGAAAAGTGAGTCGCTAGCGTGTCTGCTACATCGATGGGGTTTAAGATAGTGTTTCTTTCCATTTATCCGAAGTACGGGGGTGGGGTCTCGGCTAGGTTCACCTAGCATCCCTCGGACCTTGCTCCATATGCGGTGGATGGAGGTTTTAGAGTTTATCGTGGAGGCATAAGCTCTCCATGATTTCCGGCGGGTTTGTTTAAGTATGTATCTATATTTAGCTCTCTTTTTATTAAATTCCATTTTAGTCGTCGGATTTGGCCATCGTTTTTATGTTCGGTAGGCTTTCCTTTGTTCTTTCAGTGCGGCAGAGCATTCTGGGCTCCACCATGGAAGGTACTCCGACTGGGTTGTCCTGAGCTGGTTGCGATGGTTGTTTTACCTGCTTGATATATGATGGATTTAAAGATTTCCAACGCTTCCTCCGTTTCCGGGATGTCATCAACTTGGATATCGGTGATTTTGTTCAATTTTAGCCAGTTTGCTTGGTCCAGTCTCCATCGTGGTATATCCGAGGTGGTTAATCACTCGTCTGATGAAAGGATGATAGGGTAATGTTCGCTTCCTTTTAGGTCATTCAAGATTCTCCATTCAAAGTCCGCCGTGATGTCGGGTGAGCAGAGGGCCAGGTCTAACGCTGATAGGGTACCTGTTTGTATGTTAAATCTAGTACCTTCGCCCTGGTTCATGATTCCAAGTTGGTGGTTTTCTATTAACTTTGATAGCTCGTTTCCTCTGGCGTTGCATATTCTGTCGCCCCACTCAGTATGACGACTGTTAAAGTCCCCCATTAGAATAAATGGAGTTGGTAGTTGTGAGATCAAGTCTCGTAAGGCGGTGACTGGAAGGGGCCCTGTGGGTGGGAGGTAGACATTATTTTCGATCGTGTATCGTTTCTTGATGTGCATGGTCACGGCGATCGTTTCCAGAGGTGAATTTAATCTGATGGGTAATGTGGGAACATCTTGATGGGTGTGTAGATGGCACAACCGCCGGATGTGCTGCCATCATTTGGTATTGAGGTAGTTACGCAACTGTAATTCGGTAGCTTTCGTGTTGGGTGTATTCCCAACATGGTTTCCTGGAGACATACGCAGGCGGGCTCTCGTCCGCTACAAGAAGCCTTAATTCTTCCCAGTTAGCTCTGATTACGCGGATATTCCACTGGATTAGCTTCATTATTCTTTTTGTTTGGTTCGAGAAGTGAGTAATTTGGTTTTTGCGGAGGTCGTGGAGCCCATTGATTTATTAGGGCCCTGTGGCCACTGGAGTCTGGTGTGGACTGGTCTTTGAGGTTTTGGTTCTTCTTTGTAACTGTTTTTCTTGTTTGTGTCTTGGGTATCTACTATTAAGGGCGGTGTTAGTGTTTTTTCAATAATAGGAGGGCGGATTATCTTTCTTTCTGCTTCTGTTGGTGGGTGAGGGAGGTGGCTCGTTGGTGGTATGATTCGAGCTTCAATGTTTTGTGGCGACGAGGTTTGTTCCACGTGGGTCTTGGGTCTCTTTTTTCTGTTCTACCTTCTCTTCGTAGATGATGTCAGTGGTAGGCATTTTGATTGGTGCTGGCAAAACGCTGTGAGAGGGTGACCGAGATTGTGGGCGGACGATCTCTGGTATATCCTGAGTGTCCATTTGTTCGGGGTGGGGGTCGATGTGCTTAGGGATTTTCTGTGATTGGGATTTTAGGTTTACCTCTCTGCTAGGGATGGGATTTAGCATCGAGGTATCGGGTGCAGGTGCCTCGCGATGCGGCAACTGCTTTTTTTTGGGGGGGAGAGATGGTCGATTGTGGACCATATGCGTGAGATACGGGAGTTCGATATTCGAGGCCTGTGGTGCAGGCTCTTCGGGAGGGGGTGGTTTAGTTTTTGCTTTAACCCCGTGGTATGGGGGTCTGGTCACTCTGCTCATTTCAACTACAGATGCATAAGAGTTTCCTCTGGTTCCTATGGAGGTGTGTGCCTTTTATCTGGCATCTCTAAAGTTTAGTCGTTCTTCTTCATGTATGGATGCTACTTCTTCTTCGAATTTGTAGACATTACATTTTTTGCTTGATGCTGGGTGGGGCTCTCCACAGTTTACACATTTCGTTAGGCAATTTTCGATTTGTTCAGGGTGTAGTGCATTTGCAGGTTGGCACAAAGCCCTGATCCCTGCGACGACAGTTGTTTGTAGAGTGACCGAAAGTTTGGCAGTAGTAGCATTTTCTGGGGTTAGGTTTGAATTCTTTAACTATGAAGCGGCGCCATCCTAAATATATATATATTGGTAGGATATCTAGGTCAAATGATATGAAGTAAGTGTTTGTTGGTATCTTGCTGTTGTTGATCGTTTTATGTACTCTGTGTACTTGAGTGACAGAGTACTCGCTTAATTCTTTAATTAATTCCGCTTCTGAATATTGGGCGAAGTCTGGTTCTATTATTATGCCTTTACGCATGTTAAAGGAGGGATGTGCTGTTACTATTACTTTATCTCCTGCCAGGTCTTTTAATGTTAAGGTTTTTTCCGCTTGCTCTTTTGTTTGAACTTCGACTAGTATACTACCATCTGGTTGAGGCGAGAGAGGTGGAAATTGTGATCGAGGAAGTTGAAATAGTTTTAGGAAATCTTTACTCTGTTTGACCATGCATGTCTTCATTAGGTTTGTATGTTGGCTTTCTGGTTTTATTAGGTAAAATCTTTTGAAAGATCAATCAACAAATTGTCCTGGGAGAACCTGCAGTGAGAGCAGTTCAGGCAGCGTTTTGGTGGATCGTCCTGGACCTGCTGCTTGCTGGGAGTTCGAAACTTCCAGCAGACTTCTTACTGAGTTTGGTCGTTTTTACGGTGGTGAGTTTCGATTTCCTGAGACTTTGCTCGTTTCTATGCAATTTTCTTCTATCTGTCCAGTTGTTTTGGGGAGCAATCTTGTGGTTAAAGTTTTCCTACTAGTTTTATCCACGTCTTGTGTTCTTTTCTTTCCTCGAGTTAGTAGATTCGTATCCATTTTCTTCGACGGACTTGGAAGTAAAGGGGGTGGGGAGAGGGGAGGGGATGCGCAGCTTAAGACTTTCTTTGCTGGTTATATTGGGTTTTTAAGAGGGATTTGTTAAAGAATTTGTTCGAACATGAACAGGAATCTACCGCCCGCGAAAGTACCGTCTTGCCAGATCCACTAAACGAGCGGACCCGAGACTCTAGAGATGGGTTGGTTTCCATTAATCTCGCGAATGCCCATTGGCGCAGACAACGGGCCGGTTCTAAACGACGCAGTCGGCGTGTAGGCGCGGGCGCGGGCGCGGGACCACTTACAGAAGGGGCCATGGACTTCACCGCCAGGTAACCTCACGGTAAGCCTGGCGGACCATGCAGGATATGCCTAGTGGGCCTTAACCCTTTTCCCGTCCACCAAAGACACGGCCCAGTCCCGCGAACCGAACGCCAACTGTGAAGTTTTACCCCTTCTTGGCGGCCAAAAAAGGGGGGGGGGGAGGGGATGGTTTGGTAGCCGCCAATATTCCGCAGGTATTGATGGGGGGGATTAAGCCAGGACAGACTTCCGAGAATCAGACCTCTCGCCGACCGGAACTAGCACAGGCTCGAACGCGAGTAGAGAAGTCCAATCCCATCGAAACAAAGACTTTGAAGAGAGAGAATAGTAGAGTTGGGAAAGAAATTGACAGATAAGGCTAAAGGGTTGTTAGCGGAAAGGGGAGAAGAGGCTAGGCTGTGGCCAGACGGGGCGCTGAGGCCCGTCAGCATGGCGGCCAGGAAGGCCAATCGCCGCGCCCCCTATGGGGTCAACAAAGGTAGTCATTGTTACTAAAAAAGTGACTTAGAATCGGTTGCTAAAAGTAACTTTACATCTGTTAATCCGTTACAAAAGTAACGGGAGCTGTTATTAGTCTGTTACTTTTACAGTATTAAATAAAGTAAAAAATACGTATTGTTTATTATACAAAGGAGAGAAATACAATAGTGCTTAAGCAGGTTAAAAACGGAACTTGAAGGTGACCATGTCCACTTCTTGACGTCAATGAACAACAATGAACTTAAAAGATAGGAAAATGGGTCTGAGATAGTAGGAAAGGGTATATATAGTTAGAAAAAAGTGTTGTTATAGTAGAAGAGTTTGTGTGCTAGTACGTCTGGCGATATCTTAACTTGAGCTTCTTCTTCTTGTCCTTCATGTATCTATTGAACAGAATAAAAGCATTCAAGTCTTTGTTTTCGGATTTGCTTGAATTGTGTCTATAGAGTTTAATCAGTTTGGGTGTCTTCATACATGTTTGTTTCACATGCTATCTGTTTCCTTTTACTTTACGTTTTGCATCATATTTACCTTTTTCCTGTCCATTATGGATCTTTTATTTATTTTCTTGTTATAATTTATTTTTCCTCTTTTTATGTTTAATTCGTCCACTATGTTTTTTTTTAAGATATACATGACATCATGTATGAAATAGTTCATTTGGTTGTCCTACGTTTTTGTAATTTTTCTTAGTTTTTCCGGGGTATGTTTAACGATACAGTTGTACAACATCCTCTTGCGTAGTGACTATTTCGATGATCAAGTTCTGGTGGTCTTAGGTCTTGGAGCATTCTTTCCGGTATGTATGCTAGGATCTTCCTCCATATGGCTTTTGCCAAGCTGTGTAGGTTCTCGTTTAGGGGTTTGATCTCAGCGAGATTATGCACACTCTGCTTGGGGGGATGTAGTCCGGTGAGTGACATTAAAGATGAGCCGTAGTGCCTGGTTCTGCACCGCTTGTGCCTTTTTTATTTGGGTTTGCTTGCCAGGTGTAAATGAATGGCGAGGTACAGCAAAATCGGTCTCACCAAAGTTATGTATAATTTTATTTTGTTTTGGGGGGAGAGCCCCCTAAATCTGTAGAGGTATAGTAGATTTCCCTTGGCCTGCGCGACCTTCACGTTAAGATGCTCGCCATACCCTTTCGCTGTAATTTTAAGTCCAAGAGCACGAGTTTCACGGGTATATGGGTAGAATTCATCCCGTACTAATATATCGGCTGTTTTATTACGTCCAATGGGAAGGACTTTGAACTTCTCCACATTTTCAAGTATCTTGTTCCTATTTTCGTAGATATTAAAGTTGTCTATTTCGCCTGCCGTCCTGTTTGCAATGTCGGCTGGGTTAGGTTAATCACCAGTGATCACTTGCGATATGTCGTCAGCCAACTGGACATAAAAGGCGTAATCCTGGGTAGGGGGGCTCAGACAGCCCTCTTGAGGTACATTGGCTTTCATTGAAAAGGGCTGTCCTTCAAAATCATTAATCTAGAATAATTGCCTCACGGTCTTCAAGATAGTCACAGAGGAGTTTTGTGATATTTGCTTCCATTCATAGATCACATAAGTTCTTTTTCAGTCCTGGGGTCCATATTTTGTCTAAAGCCGATGTTACGTCTCTGAGTACGATATCCACGTTCTGATTCTCAGCCTTTGCGATGGCAATGTACTCGGTCATCAAGGCAAGGGCTGTTTCCGTTCTAAGATCTTTACTTAAGCCATGTTGCTGCTCAGTGTAATGATCCCATGCGTCCAGATAGTCCCCCAGCCTGTTGTTGAGTAGTTTTTCGAATAACTTCCCTATAAATTTTAATAGGGATATTAACCTGTAGCTCTTGACTTCCCCTTTAGGCTTCCCTGGCTTTAGAAGAAAAATCATCCTGGTTCTTTAAGTAGGTCAGGAAAGTACCCAACGTTCAGGCCGGCATTAAAGAGGTTCACTATTGCCATATTGACGTTCGCTATGACATTTTTAGGTGCGCTCTAGTGATAACTGAAATGCTTTGGGCTTTCTGTTTGTTGCTTTTTAGGGCTTCATCAAACTCATCATGGGTAAATGGTCTTCCTTCTTCCTCCGCCCACCGACTGACGTCCACGTAATGGAAGGGCGTTAAGGCTGGCCCTCGCTCCTCCAAATTTTATAAGACTTCCTCCTCATATTCCATGTCAAAATCCTTGTTTTCCTCTTCTGTAATATCGAATTTCTTTTTCCAATGTTCTCTGAACTGATGTTCCTTATTCCGTTAGCAGTGATGTTAATGTCGGTCTTAGTGGGAAGAGTACCACTTAACATCTTGATCTGTGTCCAAAAATTCTTGGGGTCACCTTCCGTGTCCATCCTATCTATGATTCCGTCCCAGATCATCTTTGATTTCTCACTGATTAAAAATTTAAACTCCAAACGAAGGTTCCGGAGTTCCCGATAACGATCTGCTGAGTTTCCATATACATTTATTTCCAAAACTAGTTCATCTAATCTATTTTTCCTCTGAATAATATCCTCGTCCTGCAGTGGCACCGGGATAGTCTTATACTCTACCCTAAGGATGGCCACTCTGTCAGCCTCCTTTAGTTTACCCATAATGTTTTCCAAATATCTGTCGAGGTCTTCAAGCGTAGGTTTCATCCCGTTTTGTGTCAACATTCTATTCAATTCAGTAGCGTAGCTTCCAGGTTTGGCTATATTTACAAAGTGAGCGGGAATTATACACATACCAGGTTCATCGACCGGGCCAATTGGAGTAGCGTTTTTTCTTTTCCCTGACTTTTTGCCGCTTGTGCGTAACTGGTATTTGCCTTTCGAGATTACTCCTTCAGTAATTTTCTTTTCTTCTCGTTTACCAAGTTTTTCTTCATGGGGCGAGACATTGAGATAGGGCGGTGGGGACCATCACAATTAAGGCATTTTATGTTTTCCCATCGTTGCACTGTTTCCAGGTGTGTCTGGTGCCGGTGCATTCTGAAAACACTTTGTTCTAGAATTTTCAATCCTTTGTCGCGTGCTGTTCTAGGGCGTAGCACGAGAAGCAAACCTGTACAGATACGAAGGTTTCCCTCTCAATGTACGTAGCAGAGACCAGCTTCAGATCCTTATTAGCCATATCAGATGTCTGGAAGTTAGTCTTAAATACATAGATGTGTATACTTCCCTCCGTCACGGTTCTTAAATTTGTAAATTTCGTCCTTTGCCCAGCTTTGCTTAGCTTCTATCTTCTTCTTCATTTCCTTTGCACTATGTGATTCAATATAGGGATCCAAACGACGGCGGATATCGATCTTTGTGTTGAGACGTGTGGTGGAGCCTTCAGTGTCAGGTAAATGTCATCGAACTTCGTGCGAGATTTCACGCTGAGAAGCTTGTCAACATCCTGGTTGCTGTCGCAAATTGCTAAATAGCCATAAGACTGATCCACCAATCAGTATAACGCAAGTTCTATCGTAGAGAAAATTGTCGCGAAAACCTTTTCCCTCGTAGGCTTGGGACAGTGCTCTTTAATACAGGGCGGGATTCTCTTATCTCCCCTGGGGTCGTCCATGACGGCCCGCTAGGAGAACTCTCTTTCCTTGGAGTCTACCAAGCTCCTATCCGAATAGTGTCCCTATTACTCTTTGTTCGATTCGCCTTATCTGCCCTACCTACGATAAGTGTCTAAACAGGGCCCACCTACCGGTCCTGACCACTCCGCCCCCTACTGGTGCTCCCTTCTTGCCACCCGCTATAGAGCTTCCTTCCGGGGTTCGGACACATCAAAAACCTGTGGTCTCTACAGGTCTCAACTGGCTGATAAGTTATAAGAACACGAGATGCGCTGCTGACGTTAGGAGAGAGGAGATTCCGAGGCGTTGCTGCTGCCTTATGCGGAGGAACGCGCACTTGGTTCCACAGGCACTCCTTCGTCGTATGGCCTACGGCCTATTTGCTATTCTAAACCGCTTTTTTTTAATCCCCTTTATAGACTCTTTATTTTAACACCCTGAACACCTTTTTCAACATAGATACCCTGAAACATTTTTTAAAAGTTATTTCACCTTTTATTATATTGTCTTTATCCCTTGAAGATTTATATATAGTTGCGAATTTTCCCCAAACTTTTTTCAACATAGACACCCTGAAACCTTTTTTTTAAGTTATTTCCCCCGGTTTGATATATAGAAAAACCTTGGATAGATCACTTTTTATAGGGTTATGGATGGATTAAAAAAAAACAGCCATGCCTTAATTTTAATACATTTTCTGAACTTCTCGATTTGCAATTATGTTTTTTTTAATTCCTAAAACATTTGATAATCATATTTTTTCTGAACTCTTAGAAAGAATTTCTATAAAAGCTTCAAATATACGAAAAATGAACCCTTCGGGCTGTTTTTCGAACTGTAAAGAAAATCTTAGAAAGAAATCGGATAAAAGCTTGAAATTTACCTCGGTGACTCACAAACTAAAATTTAAACTGTTCAAAAAATCGCATTTCCTAAAATAGTCTTATGGAGGACTACCGTAAGCTCGCTTACCTAAATGTAGTCCTTGTGTTGTTTCCTGCTGACGTGCGCATTCAAGTTTTACAGATTGCTGATAACAACATCCTTCGGCCGGAACAACACACACGAAAATACGTGGTTCTTTTTCTCCCAGTACTTGAAGATAAAGTATTTCTTCAGGAGGGACTACAGATAAGTCTCGGGATGACCTGGCTGGTTCTAGTCCTCGGAAGGGCTCCTCGGTGGCTCTCCTCGACTTCCAACGGTGACGGGAACACATCTTGCCTTGGCTGTACATTGTTAATGTTAAGTAACTTCAAACGAGAGTCAATAGGTGTTGAGTTGGACAATAGAAAATAAAATGCAGCTCTCGCAAGAAACATTGCTCAATGTAACCTGGGACGAAAATGGAAGTGAACTGTTACACCAAACTCGGCGCACTTTATTGGCTTTTGGATATTCAAACGGCCTGCGCGGATAGCGGGCATTTAATTTGTAACAGCGCACGCTATGTTCTTTTGCTATTTAAGAATCATAAAGCGTGGCCGATACAAAAAAAAAGCCCAGAGGACAAAAAATAAAAAATCCGGAGTGACTGAGGAAAAAGTATAGGAGTAACGGAGAGAAGTAACTGCCGATTTAAACTGATACAAGGAAAGTATTGCCGTTTGTAACGGAGTAACGGACCGGTGCCCACCTATGCCTATCAATCCCTGAATTATCCTTCTTACACGCCGCAAAATGACTTTTCCAACAATTTGCTACCACTCTTAACATACTTATCCCCATGGAATTCTTGCATTCCCGTTGGCTCTTATAAGGCGGCGCTATCACAGCGTCCTTCCAGTCATCAGGCACTCTACCACTTTCTAATTCCCGCAAGGGATGTGTATGGTGTATTAAAGGTAAAGATGCCCTATAAAAGTAGTCTAGACGAGTAGTACACCCTCCAAAACTACGCGGAATCTTTCCTTCTAGATATCTTTCTTTCACCGCTTCTTTATGAATCCTTTTTTCGTGTTTTCTTTAACATTGAATAAATTGCCAGAGTTGTTGCAGGCGCGAATACGTCTAATCAGCCACGGTGGTGGCTGTGAGGGGAGAGGTGCTGTGGTTAGGGTTGGTGGCTTTTAAACATGCTTACACCACAACCCCCCCTTTTTACCTTTTATCAGTTTATGCCTGTCTGCGGTAGTGCGTCGCCCACCCCCCCACACCCACCCATTAGTGAGCGGGTGTGATCATAATCTTAGCAGCATCAGGTTTGGTTCCGTTTGTCCTTTACGAATAGATGTTTAGCTCTTGCCTCCTAAACTATTTAGGGGGAGGGGTCCATGCCCAACCATGACACTATAAAAAATACTTTCAATTATAATGATGATGACTTGGAAAGGACAAACGAACTTAAGCATGGTGCTGCTAAGCTTAGGATCACCGTGGATCACAAAGGAGTGGTTTTCCCTCCGCCATGGAAGTACCTACCCATTTGGAGCTACTTTCAAGTGGTTTCCTCTCTTGTGCGGAGGCGCCACCCTCCACTTTTGTTAACACAGGAGCCACTCCATTCCCAAGAGGATAGCATCTGTAGCATGGGAACCTTGATACGGATGAGATAGAAGATTGTGTGCCCTTCCGGCCCCAAAGCATATAGGAGGATCTGCGAATATATATCTTCTACACATTTTCACTTTTGCTAACTTCATTTTATTTACAGATCTCTCCTTACAAACTTTCTACATGATCCACCCTCGTTTGTATTGGACTTTAAATTTTAGGTAAAAAAAGAGGGAGGGGCCCTATAAAGAAATTAAGATAATGCAAGACCTCACCCCTGCTCTTGAAGGGAACTCAGGGCCTGTCCAGATCTCTTGGGAGGGATCTATATGGGTTTGTGACACCTGTTTGGATCCCAGATTGCTCTATTTCCTTGGAGCCGGTACGCCAGTTAGCCGCCTCGTCCCCCTCGATGGAAGCGCGCCTGCCCAGATCCCTTTGGTGCCAACCTCTGCGCTCCTCTCACTGGATTTGTTACTTAAAAAGTCCCTAGACGGTATCCTCGACGCATCTGGGGAGATGTACCCATATTCCCCTCCCCCAATGTCCATGGTAGCCATAATACTGAGAATGAGGGAACCTCGCCCCAGAAGGCAATTTTTCCCAGGAGGAGATCATGGCGCGGCGGGACCAGCCTCCAAGCAAGATCCTACTGCTGGGCTGGTCAGAGGTTTGGAAGAATAAAAATAATAAAAAAATAGGAGAATGATAGGATCTCATCCTTTAGGGGGAAGGGGGTCGGCATCCGGAGACGGTTGGGTCAGATCGGTTACGGGTTAAAACTATTAGTTAATAATCCTTTCCTCTTCACCGAAAAAGTAGAGCAGAGCCTTGATGACGTCGAGATGGCTACCGGTGTCTTTTAGCCAGCTGGTTCAAGCGATTTCTCCTTATTTGCTCGACTGACGCAGCAAAGTTGCCGATGGGCACAAGCAAGGGAAATAGTTCTGTCACGTAACTTTTATGCCTCCCAAATGAGAAAAGCACCTTCCGCTCTTGGCCCTTCAAGGCTTATAAGCATGATAATCCGTGCGCTCATTAGGAATATTTAAGCGGGTTTAATCGTTTCAGGTCGGCATACGGATTCTTCTCTGAGCAGGAAGGCTTCGACTACTTTCTCAGCCAAAACTGCCCCACCTGCGCGACAGTTTAGCGACGAACTAGGCGGTCGCGTTTCTCCACCGAGTTGCTCGACTCGGAGCAACCTAAGCACTCTACCTACCATTGGACCTTTGGAAATCAACCCCAGAATGAGGGTAGTAATAAGGGGAATACAGCTCCCTCACTCCTGTCCAAAGGTGAGCGGAATACAACTAATGACCGCTGCCCTATAAATGACGAGGGAACCCAGACCAAAAATGCGACTCACATTCGGAAGGATTCTCGTTAGAGGAAGAGAATTTTCGTATTGCGCTTTTCTTTTAGGCTCCAGTAAGGCTTCGAAGACGACAGCGTTAACCACAAAGCCATCCGTTCGGCTTTTCCGAACGTCTTACAGCCATTCCCGTTAGGGCTTACAGTAGGTTCGCTTCAAATAGGGCGATAAGAGCTCCTTCCAATTAGGCCCAGAGGGCAATTACTCCCCCCCCAATTTTTTTTGGGTGGGGGGGGGGGTCTAACTTGGAGGAGCTGCAGAGTCTCGTTTCGTCCCGATCCACTTTAGCTCGCTGCCCACTCTCTCGGGGATGCAAGAGTTCCGTCCCTTTTAAACCTGGTTTAGGGCGGACGTACGATATACACACGATAAGATGTTTTTATTCCTTATCTGCCTCTCTTTATCTTCCTTCAGACTGTAACGGTTCTTACGGAGGCATTGTCTCGTTTCTGTGAACTTTCCACATTGATTCGGCTTCGGAGAAGTGGAGTTCTGCTTTGAGATGCACCTGAACGATAAACACCTTCCCTTGAGTGGTACACAGTAAGTCCCAGGAGCCGGGCCCTTGCGAACATGTCGAGGGACTGGAGTTCAGTGTCCTTTATGTGAGGGAGTTTACGCACTTTGTTACTAATAGGGCTGCATTTTCCTTTCTTGATCTTTCCCTCTGCTCCCATGATACACAAGTAGATTTGGGGTGGGACGTGCTCGATGTCCTCTAAGTAAACAATAATTTCACATTCATTTTTTTTGCCGGACCACCTCCACTCGGAAGGCTTTCACAGATCAAGAACAGTGGTAAGCATTTGATGAAATAGTTGACATCTCTATCTCAGTTGATGAATTTAGGTCGACGGATGAGGCCGCTGAATTTTATTTGATACACTCATCGCCACGGTTCTGGCTTGTATTCTTTAAAGGTCTGGTCGTTTGGCACATCGGCCTCTTTCTTGGTAGTCAGTAGAGTGTAAAATGGCCCTTGAAGTCAAGCGATAAACTTATAAGCGCTATTCTATAGCGTCCCTGCGAGCGACTTCTATCAGTGTAAAATTTTCCTGGGATGGGGCCAGATTATGTATAGTTAGGTAGCACACCGGCCACTATTCATGGTGGGCGCACGTGTCTTCAATGAATGGAATGTGCCCTTTTGCAGAGATGTGGAAGTGTGTCAAAAGTATTTATTGGTACTTTGACCCAGCTCGCCCCCCCCCCCCCCCCGTTCTCCAAGAAGGCAAAATCGACGTTTCAAACACTGTGTCCGTGGTGGAGTTCTTTGCAACCGTTGTATCTACATTCTCTATCCCGGACGATGCACCACCAGGTTTTCGTCACATAGTCACTGATAGTCGCCAATTGGACTTAACCTCCAGAGGCAGGGAACCCTTCAACTACCTGTTTTTTGCTAAGCGAGCTGCTTTTTACGCGGATAACGCTCCTGGTTCGGACGATTTCAAGGTACAGACTAGGGTGAGATGATTTCACCCCAGCTGGTTCCGGACCAATTTCTCTAATCTACTGCGTGTGCAAATTGCTTAAAAAAATGAGTGCAGCTCTTATTTCCTGGACAGCGGAAATCACCTGGCTTCAGTACAGTGTAACTTTCGTAGTTTTTACTCAACATTGGCTTCTCCCCTGTAGCTAGAGATTTATATCTGCGAAGCTTTCTTTCGCAGATAGCGTTTCTTAACACTATTTTATTTATTTGGAGAAGCCCTATGATACCACGTGGCAATACTGTATCAAGAAGACCCTCTATTCTGTTAGGTCAAGAGGACGCCTCCAATTTTTTTACTTACAACATCGATTCCGCGTATACGAATAGGTTGGCAGGACTCTCTAGACCCGTGAGGCAATGGGAGGGTGTCCTGAATAGTTGTCTCCAGCCCCACTCTCTTTACTTTGCGCACCACTGATATCACCTTCCTGCTACCGGAGGATGTACTCACCACGCACTACTTTGACGATTTTTTATCTCATTTTGACCATTCAGATGCCTACCTTAGAGCATCGAACCCAACAAGTTCTGAACAGCTACTCTTGTTTTACAAAAAACGCACGTATTCCAGTCTTCTTTGGCCAAGACCAAGGTTTAGTACCTTTTTCGCCATCATTAGCATCACTCCAAGCCGAATCTGTTTCTAAATAACTAAACACTGTAGACTCGCATCTATTCTTGGCCATCGTTTTGACCGACGCATCACCTGAGAGTCTTTAGCGTAAATCTTGACTATGGATGCAAAATTTACCACGCCTCCATTCTTTTATTGCGGAAGGTAGATTCATTCCATTACACTGATCTCATAGTGCATGGTGCACTTATACAAGTAAAATAAGCGAATTCTATAGTCGTTAACGATCCTCAGTTTGTCCGCAGCAGATGTCGGCGGTGCATATGCTAAATAGCGATGCCAATCATGTCCTACACCATCCCTGTTCTCAGCTTAGAAACTCCTGCGAGACTTCGAGGAGTTTGGAGTAGTTTTCGGACCGGCCGCGCGGATGGATCTACCCAAGACGTCAGTCTGGTTGCTAGCACCATGGAACGTTTGTCGTTATGCCTATGCCCCCAAATTTCCACAGCACCGGGAGTAGTGCGTTCGTATTTCTTCAAACATACATCGCCTCACACTTGAGCATTGCTGCTATATACAAATGACTCCTAGTTCGAAATGGGAGCTTGATTCTACGCCATCTCTCCGTTGACTGAAGCCGGTAGGGCGTATTTTGACCCTGCAGCCGTCTTTGCGTCCGATATGGTTGCAATATTCAGCTCGTTACGGGAGATAACGAGACGTTTTCGGTTCAGAGACCGTTTTTTACTCCATAGCGACTCACAGTGCCCTTGAGGCTTTTAAATCTCCTCTTCCATTCCTTTGTAATATTCGTAAAGTCATGGCTAATGCACGTCAGCTAATGTCGAGATTTATCAACTGCTGTCTCTGGACATCTAAGAGTAGCAAAGAACAAACGTGCTGATCGAGGAACAAGGCTGTCTGCACAAACCCAGCCACATAAACCAGCATTTTGCTCTTTCCTACACTGCCTACATGGCAGAGATCAAGCCAGCTATTCTGGCTGCATGGCAAATAAGACTGAAAATGGCATGCCGGAATTTAGAGTGGCGACTATTCCTGTGGATCCATCCATTAATGCAGCGACAGTATTAAGTCATTTTTGTGTCTTCTCTGAATCGACTACACTCGCAGCACACAGTGCCACCTGATGGGTCGCTCCCCGAAACCATTTTAGGGAGACTGTTTGGTACCTCAGACTCTACGACCCTTTTTAGTTGAATGCCCTATTCAGGATGGGAAGGGGGCTTTGTGCGTGGTATTTGGCCCAGTAGCAGAACGATGGATTTCACTATTGTCTGTCTCTGGTTGTAGTGTCACAGAGCTCTTGGAGGAGCCACTCCTCCTGTAAGTTGTCTGAGGTTACACTCGAGGCATAAACATTTTAGCTGGCAATGTAGTCGAATTCGAAGGAGTCGTAGGCCTTCTTCAGGTGACTGTATCATGGATTGATTTTTTTTTTGTTCTTTTTGTTTTGTTTTTGTTTGTTTGTTTCCTTGTCCATTGTCTGTCCTGCTTTGTTTGTGGATTTTTTATCTACATCATGGTTAGATGCTTGTATGCTTTCCTTGTTATAGATTAGGTCAATGGTTCCCAACCGATTTTAGCTTATGGCCCCCTTAGGAACCTTATTTTTTCCTGTGGCCCATAATCATTATTTTCAGTAGTTAATATGCAGTTTAACTCTACTTTAAAGGATAACAGATATTAAAACAGCTATTTGTGTTCAGGTACAATTATATTTGTCACTTATATAGGACTATAAACATAGCAAAAATTAAACAGTGGTTAACAAAACTGTAATACTCTTTTAAAATAAATAACTAGTCTTACAAAAAATAAAATCCTTTAGCAAAATGAAATAAATATATCATCAACTCTTTATTCATTCAATGCGATCCTTGTGCTTCATGCAGTTTCACAAGTTTTTCAATATCAGGGTCTATAGTTGTTAGAGACAGACGAAGATCACCTCTTCTTACTATTTCTAAGCGGCTGCGAGCTTTTGATAGGAGGTGTGACACTTTACTAAAACCCGACTCAACCAGATAAGAAGTAGGAAAAGCAATAAAATATAATTTTACTTCGTCCCAAAGCAAAGGATATTTCATAGCAATTTCATGACTTGTCCATAAGTTCCTGACACCAGATAAGTTTGATCACTCTGTAACTCAATGAGGCTTTTCTTATGATCTGATATCAACATCAGCTGCATTAATTCCAAATGGGTCAACCACCCAACCTGGAATGTCCAGTTGTAGAAGATCTCTGAACCTAACTTCCATATTACTATGCAATTTCTCCAAATGATCAATGTATACTAAAATATCATCGTCTTTCAGCTCACTCTCAATAATGCGGAGGGTTGGAAACTGCATCAACTCTTTTCGCTCCATATTTGTCTTGAACAGCTTAATTTTCCCCATAAATGCACAAATAGACTCTTTGCAATTTCAAAATATTTTCATTTTTACCTTGTAGCTGTTTGTTCAAGATATTTAGCTTGTCAAATATATCTGTAAGGTAGAATATGTCACATTTGGCAGCAATGATTCTTACTCCGAACTGCTTACCATCCAGAAATAACACAACACTATCCCAAAGTGCAATGAAGCGATTCCGACAATTGCTCTTAGAAAGCCATCGCACATCTGTATGCAAAAGTAGGCGTTCAAAACCTTCTTTATTGGTAGCACAAATTTGTCGTAAAAGACACTCTTGAAGTGGATTTGACTTGATAAGGTTGACTGTCTTGATTACACTATCAAGTGAATCTTTCAGACGTCCTCCTAGGTTTTTTGCAATCAGATGTTGACGGTGGACAACATCGTGTATACAAAAAACTTTAGGTACAGCCTCTTTTAAATGTTCAATAAATCTCCTATATCTACCTATTATAGCAGCGGCGCCATCAGTTGCACACGGCATAATATTCCCAAGTGGAATATCATTTTCTTTTAAATAGGTCACTACTTCTCTTAAAATTGTTTCACCTTTAGTATCTGTCACAAGGCTGCTGGAAAAAACTTTTCTTCTCTGAGTTGGTCTTTATCTAAAAACCTAACATACGCCATGAGAAGGGCTTCGTTATCACGTAATAACGTTTCATCAAATGTAATGCAAAGGTCTTTACTTGTAAATGTTTGACGAGTTTTTCCTCTACATCCTTTGCCATTTCACCAATACGTCTTGATACTGTATAGTTGCTCAACGGGGGGATTTTTTTGCATGATAGTTAAAGAACCACAGATATTGAAGGCAAAATCAATTCTTCGTCAATAGTCTGAGGTTTTTCCGACTTCGCTATTAACTTGGAAATCTCATAAGATGCAATTAAACCTTTGTCTAGATTTGCCGCTGTTTTTCAAAATATATCTTTAATAGTGCTCCTTGCTTGGAAATCATCCCGCAGCTTTTTAAAGTAATCTAATGTTTTGTCTTTTTTGGCCTTGTGCTTATTCTCCAAATGTATTTTAAGCTTACTTGGTCGCATACTATCATTAGAAAGTGTAGCTATACATAAAAGACACAATGGCTGTGTTATATTGTCTGGTAAATGTATAAAACCATAAGCTAAATACTCACTGGAGTATTGTCGACCTTTTATCTTCGTCGCCGTAGCCAAGGGTAATCTGTGCAGAAGAAATTTAATATATTAATGATATATATATATATATATATATATATATATATATATATATATATATATATATATATATATATATATATTAAATTTTAGAGCCGAAGCTCACCGCAACAGAATGAAAGGCGCTTATCTCAGCGGCGAAAAAGGAAGAGTATTTCTAAGAAAAGACCCAGAAACAACCTCCATTCCCACTGCAGAGCACCGAGTCTGTGCCCAACACCAACTCCTATTACAGTCGGCCACGAAAATTTCAGACATGTCCAATAAATAGAAACGCTCATAAAATAGCTGCATTGAAAATTTTGTTTTCCTTTTTTGTGCTAAATATTTGCCCTTGATGGTAAATATTTGACATCAAACAAAGAACCGCAAAACAATGCAACTATTTTTATGAGCGTTTCTATTAATTGGACATGTCCGAAATTTTCGTTGTTGATTGTACATCCTAGTACTCTGTACCTGTATCTAAATGCAAAACAGCAGAAATGTACTCCCTCAGGGGGATAGATCTGCATTAATTTTAGTAATATATTATATATACATATATATATTTCCAAAATTAATGCAGATACAAAACGATAAGTACAATTATCAGAATCTAAGATTAAATGCTAATCTCGTAAATAAGCCCTAAGTGAAACCGAAGTAAAAAAAAAATGATTTGGTGTAGGCCTAGCAATGGCACACTTTACTTACAAACAAAAATGCTTAGTTATTTACTTATAAAAGTCTTATATTATTGTGCTTGTGGCAATCTATTATAATTTTAATAACTAGTAAAATTACTACAACTTCGCAGTATTAGGGTAAACAAATAAAAGCTACTTACATACTATAACGCCGAACTACTTGATAAACAGACTGTAAGGATTTAAAGTTCCATCTGAAGTATTTTCATCAAGCTAACAACGGTGCCAGGCGCATAACGATCAAGCGCACGATGGAGTGCGCCGCAGAATAAGCTTGTAAGATGCAAAATATTTGTTTACAGATTAATGTAAATCCTATTATGCTAATAAAATATTTATAAAGAGGGAAAATATATGTATTAATTTTTTTTAAATGTAATTCAACTGCATAAATAAAAATTAGGTACTGCCCTAACTATAATTCAGGTTTCAATGGGTTGAGTCCTGTGGCCACCTTCATGGATCTGTAGCCCCTCTAAAGCTTAAAATTTTCCTGTGGCATCCTTCAGATGTGCCATGCCCCCGGTCGGGAAACCCTGGATTAGGTGATAGATACTCACGTGTTGCAGTGTTTATGCCCTTGTTGGTTGCCACTATGAGGGGATTGCATTTTTAATCCATTTTCAAATACTTTACAACACAATATCAAACCCATTCCATGATATAGTCCAAGGGACTCTATCATCTATTCCAGCTGACTTCTCTTTTTTCACACAGCAGTGACAACCACTTCCATTCTAATCTTTCCCATATCACAGCTCTTTTTGTAATTCTTTACGGTAAACAAACGGTTACAATAATAAACGCAAATGTGCATTGAAGCACAAAGCAAACAATTATTGATTCCCCGCCCTACAGGCCCCTCACAGCGTGGGGTGGTACGAGTATGTGCTGTAGTTTATCATCCAGTCCAGGTCCATCTCTAGGAAGAAACCCTCAAGCACGCTATCCCCACCCATCACATACACTACCGAGCAAAATAAGAGAAGGATTTTTCTTTATTAAACTATTTAGAAAATATGATGAGTAGGTAAATGAAATGTCCATGGTGCATAAAGGAAGGCCTTTAATATATTTTATGAAATTTCGACTGATTCAACCGTATATTCTCGAAATTATACTAAACAAACTAATAAAATAAAATATTGACACGTGCAAAATTAAAATAACCTGATTTTTTTTTCTGGAACATTCTGGAAGTTTCTTGAAATTATCTGGCAACATTTTCCTCAGTAGGTAAAAACTGTTCAACCGCCATCGTTGCGGTACTCAGTCTGCGGAGATTCCACCACCCTTGAAAGTGCCTCCTGAGCGCTCTCAAAGAATTGTTTCTTGAAGACCTCGGAGAGGACTCATTCTGCAGCTTCAAGAGAGGTAGGAAGGTCCAAGAGTGTGATTTCGCGCGTTCTCAAGTTATACAATTAAATCAAAACCTACAAATCTCATGCAAAAGTCGGTCGTCCCC
Organism: Ceratothoa steindachneri; assembly: GCA_963969495.1. Taxonomy (NCBI): domain Eukaryota; kingdom Metazoa; phylum Arthropoda; class Malacostraca; order Isopoda; family Cymothoidae; genus Ceratothoa; species Ceratothoa steindachneri. The sequence goes on from OZ018324.1 coordinate 53,331,784, forward strand.
GCATAACGTTACACCGTCCGAGAAGACAGACTTATTAGGCGCTTCTCTATGAAGGATCCCTTCGAGACTGCAACAGGAATTTCTCGAAAATTAAGCTCAATAGTTGCAAAGAAGTGAACCATAACCTCAATGCATCTGGCTTTAAAGCTCGTTCTCCAGCAACCAAACCAATCATCAGTGAGAAGAAGCCGAAGGCGAGACTTGAATATGCTGGTCCATGTTGTTTAGAGGGATGAACATGGTGAGAGAATTCATTTCAGCGACCAAGTAAATTTAATTTAGTTGGATTTGATGGCAGACGCTTTGTCAGACGCGCTGCAGGCGAAAAAAATAACCCAAAATGTAATAAAAATTCTACCAAGCATGTAGGAGGCAGCCTCATGGTAGGGGGGATGTTTTCGGCTGAATGAGTTCGTCCGTTCGTGCGAATAATTGGAACGGTAAATGTTAATCTGCATCTTAACCTCGTACATGTTATACCTTCACTCCGAGCATCTCTCAGCAAGAATGGAACAAAATAACACCAGAATTTTTCAAGAAATTGATGTGGTCCTGAGGTCGTCGTTGCGTCGAAGTAAGAGAAAACAAAGGTTTCAACACCTTATATTAAGTGTTTTAGTTTCATCGCTGTCAAATCTTTCTTTGTTTCAAATGTATTTGCTTGAATAATTCTGTGAATGATCGTTCTTATTTTGCACGTGTCTATGTTTTATTTTGTTAGTTTATTTAGTATAATTTCCTAAATATACGATTGTAGCGTATGAAATCTTCATAAAATATATTAAATGCAGGCCTTTATGTATCATGGAAATTTCATTTACCTACTCATCATATTTTGGAAAATATTTCATTAGAGGAAAATCGTTCTCTTATTTTGGTCGGTAATGCCCATCATCCAGTCGCTCCTCGCTCAGCCCTTTCTTTCTCAAACACTCATTCACGTAATCAACCCACATTTTAGGCGATCTTCCAACCCTTTTCACACCCTGACAATCACTCTTACATTCCCTTCACTAGTGCATTTCCATCCATTCTTCTTACACGCTTCTGCCACCTCAAAACAGTACCACAACCTCGTTCATACCCTTCATATCTCTATGTAACCTTCACCCACAAAGCATCTGCCTCAAATTGTCCGTTTGCGCAGCTCTCACTCTAGGACCCCCTTTCCCAACCCTGGTGTCACCAAGCACTCACAAGTCTCAACATCAAAAAATATGAATTCCATTTTATGAGATGTTTTCAGCATATGCTATATTTCTATGTTGCCATAATTATAGAGTATATTAGTGTTGATAATAATGCAGCAAAAAGTTTTCCTGGCTATTATAATTTTAACGCAAATGTCTAACCACCAATACTGTCTCAAGACATTTATAAGCAACTTTCTGGCTCCATAAATCTCCTCATGTTTATATTTATACATAGAAAATTTTAATAATGTATGTTTATTGCTGGTGTCCCTGAGTGTCGTACTGGTTGGGTCCTCCTCCTTCTTTTTCTTGGTCCCTTTTCCTCTGTTCCTTTCCGTCGCCCTCTTTACTCCTCCCCTTCCTTTGCTCCCACCCCATCTTTCCATGCCCCCTCCTCTTTCTCCTCTATAGCCCTACTTTTTTTCTTTTTTTTTCTTCTTCTTCTTCTGCTTTTTTTCCTTGCTCCCTTTCTTCCTCTTTACTATTCATCCTCCTCTTTCTTTGTTCACTTCTCCTTTCTTCTTTTTGATCCTCCTCCGCCTATCCTTGGCCCCCTCCCTTTCTCCTCTTTCATTTGCCCTTTTCCTCTTTTTCCTCCTGATGGATGTACCAAATTACATCCTTTGTTTGATTTATTATTAAACCAGTATAATTTTATTTTCAGAATATTCAGTGATGTCCAGAAAGCGGGTGTACAAAGAAGAATTTCTTGACATTGGTTTTACGTTTCTCATCAGTCATGGCATCGAAAAACCTCAGTGTGTTATATATGTGGTGAAGTGCTTAGCCATGAGTCGCTTAAAGAAAACAAGCTCAAACGGCATCTACAGGGAAAACACCCAACGCTGGCAGGGAAGGACCACCGGTATTTCAAGAAGAACAACTGAAGCGTCAGCGTTTAGATATCCCTGTGATCATAGGAGTGCAATCTGTTGGAAAAGCAGCAATTGCATCTTATCTGGTTATAAAAAGAATTGGTTCAGTGCAAACAGCCACACACAATTGGGAAAAAGTTGGTGAAGCCAGCGGTCATTGATATGGTGGTAAGTGCTGTTATCGGAGATGATGATGTGACAAAAATTGAAACTGTTCTGTTGTCAAACCACACAATTAGCCGATGGATTAAAGAAATGTCAGAAGACATTAAATAACAGATAGTGGCTGCTATCAAGGAAAGTGGAAAACTTAGCTTGCACTTGGATGAGTAAACTGATATCAGTGGTGACGCACAGCTCTTGACGTATGTGCGATACCAAGGAAAGAGTGACATGGAAGATAATTTCCTGTTCTGTAGACCACTGGAGACAACAACAGGTGAAGATCTTTTCAAGTTGGTTGACAGCTTCATCAAAGAATAATGGCTACGTTGGGAACAATGCTTCAGTGTTTGCGCGGATGGAGCACCTGCGATGTTGGGGGCACTTTAAGGCTTCACCGGTAGGGTAAAGCAAGTGAGCCCTGCTGTGGTAGTGACCCATTGTTTGCTCCACCGGGAAAACCTTGCCTCCAGGAAATTATCACTTGAACTTAACTCTGTGATGGAAGAAGTGATTAAAATAGTGAATTTTATTCAATCATCTGCTCTGCACTCAAGGCTGTTCAGTCAGATGTGCTCAGTTATGGGGTCGGAATATCAACACCTACTTTACTACTCTTCTGTCAGGTGGTTATCCCGAAGAAAAGTGCTCCGAGAGTTTTTGAATTGCGTGCAGAGAAGAAACATGCACTGTCATCGAGGCTTCACCAAGGTGGTTACTTAAATTGACATATCTGACAGATATATTTTAAAAGTTGAGCTTGCTGAATATATCCATGCAAGGAAAAGATGAAACTCATCTCTGTATCAAAAAAGTTTAAAGCATTCAAGTTGAAGCTGAAGTTTTGGAAGGGAAAGATTGAGAGGGGAAAGACTGCGTCCTTTCCACTCTTGAGCCTTCTTCTGGAAGACGAAGAAGACGTCTTACTTCTGGACGTACAAAGTACTATTATTGTACACATTGAAAAGCTGAGTGAGGAGTTTGATAAGTATATTCTGGATGAAGAGTTGCATGACAAATACAAATGGGTGTGCAGACACTTCGATTTCAATGTCGAAGACCTTTCAGTGGAAGAATCTTCCATTCAAAATCTGCAAGGGGAGCTTATCGAGGTACAACATGATGAAAGTATCCGCTTCAACTTTCAGCAACAATCACTAGGCATGTTCTCTACTGCTGTGAAGAAGGAGAAACCAGTCCTTGGAAGAGAGGCTGAAAAAGAGTTGTTGTCGTTCGCTACAACCTAGTTATGTGAATCAGGGTTTGCATCCCAAGCTGCCATCAAAACAAAAATCAGAAATTGATTGAAGCCTGAACATGATTATAAGAGTAGTATTTTTTTACGATTGAGCCACGAATAGACAAACTTACCACTGAAATCCAGCCCCAAGGCTCCCATTAAAATCAGTTATCAGTTGAAAAGAAACAGTTTTATCTTTAGTTTTCCTTTGTGGAATGTAGCACAAATTTTTCTGATGAAAATGTTCATAGTAAAGTGAATTAAATTTAATCATGTTCATTCTCTCTCTTTTTTTCAGCTTTACAACACCTCTTACAAGAAAATTATACTTGTTCTTTACTTTTACAGCCTACGCCCTACAGTCAGAAATATAGTAACATGCAACACATACATTATATAGTTATATACACTGCATAAAACCAGTGGGGTCGTGGTTATGGCTGGAGGAGCATGATTGGAGTCACCTGCTAAAAAGGTTGGCAATCAGTGCTCTAGGATCTAGAAGAAAAGATCTAGAATATATCTTTCCTTCTCTTTCCATACCATAATCTCACTCCTGCAATCTCGCCTTTTTTACACTTTTACCATACCTCTTTTCTTACCTCATTAAATATACTTAAGATAACTTGATGCCTGGTGTTATGTTCGTCATTTATTGCTTGTTGATCTTGTGTTCGTCATTTATTGTTTGTTCATCTTTTGTTCGTCATTTATTGCTTGTTGATCTTTTATTCGTCATTTATTGTTTGTTTATCTTTTGTTCGTCATTTATTGCTTGTTGATCTTTTGTTCGCCATTTATTCGTCATTTATGGTTTGTTCATCTTTTATTTGTCATTTATTGTTTGTTCATCGTTTGTTCGTCACTTATTGTTTGCCAATCTTTTTCCATTGAGTGACGCTGGATAATGGACAGACCAGACCGGCGGTGGATAATCCGAGCGGCAACCCGGCAATTATTATAGGTTGAATCAACTACTCCACGAAAAAGAGCTCTGCTTTATTGATCAAATATCAGGAGGGGGGTGGGGTAGTAATAAGTAGCTACCTTCAAACTCTATCGGGCACGACTAGGGGACGCTTTTCCCCCACGCCAAGCAAGTGACTGTATTCAAAAGACCAATCTAAACAGACCTAAAAAATAACTATTTCAATTGGGCAGTGCCCTTACGTAGAGCGTTGTAGGGCACAAAACATTTGAGTACGCGGCTTCCCAGGCCAGTGACCCTTATCCTAGCTTAGTCACATACACCCTGGGACAGGGTATTAGAATTCATCCTGCCCCGTACACAACACTAAAAAAACTAAGAAGCAAAAACGAACAAGAATATCTCCACCAGAAAGTACGCAGGAGAAGTTTGTAACGAAAGTGGAGAGTTAAGGAAAGTGAGAATGTAGCAGAAGTACAAGGCTAGGGTAAACTATTCTAAACTGATTTGAGCAATCATGTCCGAAAGTGCGCGCAAGTCTCCCAAACCTTTCCAGCCTCCACAAACAGGCTCTCCGTAGGCGGAAACCTGCATTATTGAACTTGCATCAATGAGGCTGCTGGTTCGGGGCCTATTATAACAGCCATAGCACCCTTCTTGGAGAAAAGTGAATACATAATTACATTATAAATTTCATGGTCATCAGTCATTTAAATCAGGAAAGGGACCCTTGAGAATATCATGACTGTCAAGGCTCTCATTCTACATTTTTTTACCTTAAAGTTGTATTTATAAGGACGTTTAGCGAGGTTAACTTCTTCACTAAACCACCCCCAGCAACCTTACATAGTTTTACCTTATTGACGCTTAAAACACTTTTTCATACATACGATAGAACAAAAACTGTCCCTGATTTAATGCTCTACTCAATTATTATTTTCCCTCCTAAAATGAAATAGAACACCACTGTTTCAATTGCAAAAGTTCTGGGGCAGTATTTAACAAGGGGAGTTATTGAATATTCTAAAACCCGATATTCATCACTTGCATTAATTCTTTGATGGGCAATGGATTTTGCCAGAATTTTCAGTAATTATTATGAATATAAATAAACTTTAAAATGTTATTTTCAGCTGTTTTTATTTCAATAGCAGCGATAATAGCAAATGATCTAATGATTCCATTAATCAAGAACAGTTATTGTGGTCGTTGTCGTATCAGTTAATGAGTATTTTTCGAGTTTCCAATTATCATTTATTTATGCTTAAGATTTGGGTAATAGTCAATAATAATCCTCTCGTTCGCATTTTCAAAGTAAGGCAAATTTGGGTTAATTTATTGTTTCGTTGAGGAAGTAAGTGGCTTAAAATCATTCCATTTGCCACGCCCAACACAAACAGATGGCGGTTTCTGCTCATTAGGAGCTCATAAAGGGCAAGAGTTATTCAGTTTCAAAAGTCGAGCAGTTACATTGAAAAAAAAATTAAATAACAAAAAAAAATAATATATTTTGAATATTTCAGAACTGGGAGTTAGGTCAGGAAAGTTGCCCCACCTTCCCCTAAATTTTTAGTACACCTCCCCGTTCCAGCATTCACTAAATGCATTGTCAATTTTAACTTGTGCCGCTCTCATCTTCTCGCCGCGCACACAACACATCCCTATTCCCTATATGGAATTCGCCTTAGGGATTTTTAGTTCCCACTACCCTGACGCGGATGATGGCTCGCCCTTGAACCATGAAGGCTACCTTACTAGTTGATTGTGGGTAAAATTTTTAAGATTACAGCCTATTGCACCTTCGTACACGCGTCTGTGTGAGCATGAATGAGCGCAAGTGCGTCAAGGGAGGATGGCTTGGATGGTTTCCTCCTGTAGTGGGTTCTGCCCCCCCCCCCCCGCCTCCCTCTATCTGGCCTATTCTTTAGGCTTTCAAATACCGAGTGATTTATGAGTTAATTAGGGGTGGGTGGGTGAGGGTGTTTACGCGCTTAGGGCCGTCTTGAGCATCTAGATGAATATTGCCGTTCTTCAGCTCCTTGGCGATCGACACGGTAGACGCGGTGGTTTATGGCTTTAAGGTGGAGACTGGGAGTTACGCGTTTTCGGGCCTCCCACGCCTGCCTTCCTCGTGTCTTCCCACCGAATTATCCTCCAATTCCCGGGACCCTTCCCGGTTCCTTGCAAACCTTCTTGTAGGAGCAACAAAAAGCCACTCTAGATCAGAAGCTATTAGAAGAAACAACTATCTGAGACTCCTCACAAACTCTTGGACTCTGGGCGGGACCGTTCTGAAGGTTGAAGAAAGAACAATCAAACTCAAAACTCTCAAAACTCCCCTCAAACTCTTGGACTCCAGGAAAAAATTAAGAAGTGAGCTGCACCTTGGACTACTCTAACTCGCAAGTAGGTCCTCTCTCGTGTTCTCCGACCAAGGTGAGCTTTTATAACCTCTTTCTCGCATTGGTTCTGCGGGCTCTCTCGAATTCCCATCAAACCCTCTCTCTTTCTCTCTCTCTCTCCTCTTTGGCCTCTCCTCTCGCCTAAATTCATTTAACCTTGTGTCCTTCAAACTCATAACCTTCTATCGATTTCCAAACCATCAAACACCTCTCAAACTCTTCTCAAACTCTCAAACTACCCTTAAACTAAACTCTAACTAACGAGGGCATTCGGAACTAAAAATCGTTTCGAATAAGTTCTCTGGAGAGATCACTATAACTTTCTAAATCAAATCGGCGACGAACGTTTGTCACTTAAGCGCAACCACATTGCTTAGCCCTGCCCTGCTTTCGGGGGAATAATTCTAACAAAATACAATACTACCCTCCGCCCTTCCAACGCCAATGAGCACCACCCCTTGGTGCCTTCGGCCTTGCTAATGATTGTCAGTCTGATATTTGTGTCGGTTTCATTATCTGATTGTGGGACTCTGCCCAAATGAAACGATGGAAGGCATTGAGAAAAAAAGATAAGGGGAGAGGCATAACCCGATGATATTCTATTTAATAATTTCATTCATGTGAATTTAATATGATTTTTTATAATTATTTTTTGAGCCCATCTGGCGACTGCCTAATTGGGCATAAGTCGCCGTACTCATGACATCCTAGTACTAGTCTACATTAAAATAACAATATTTTTAACAAAACAATAACAATTAAAGAGAGAAAAGAAAAAGGGCAGGAAACACGCTCTGGCGTCGAGGGGAGGCCCGCCTCACCTCCAGGCAGGAACGTGCGAACTACAAAGAAACAACAACAAAAACAAAATAGTTAAATAAATTGCAGGAGGCCAGCCTCCTCCAAAAAGGCATAAAGTCCACAAGTCAGTGTGCACGAATCGGTCCCGTGTACAAGGGACAAGCGGTAGCGACCCTGTTCATCCCGGTACCGGGACAGGTAGCGTGCGCGAAGATCACCCAGACTCGAACAGTCAACAAGAATGTAGCGAAAGGTCTGAGGGATAACGCAGTCATCATAATATAGCACAGGCGAGCGCTCCATCAAATGGTGGTGCGTCCCCCAAGTGTGTCCAATTCGGAGACGACAGAAATCAACCTGAAGCCGTTGCGGCATTCGGGAGGGGGGGGGGTAGGTCCATGGGAACAGTCGCAGCGCAATGGCACTCAACTCTAGGTTCTCCTCGAACCTATGCAGCCCGGAGAGCTGCCCGTATTCCTGCCATGTAATCGGTGTGAGGAAGAGCGAAATGCTGGTTTGGTCGCCCAGTCCTCGCGGACTCTTTGACGCCCTCATTGGCGCGCTCATTCCCCGCAATTCTTACATGCCCACGAACCCAGTAGAAGATAATCTCGACATTCGCCCGGCTCGCTAAAACCGTGACGTCACAGATATCGCGAACCAGGGGATGCAGAGATTTCAATGCACCAAGAGCACTCAAAGTGCTTTGTGAGTCATTATATATAACAATCCGGTCTCCGAACCGGGCACGTCTCGTAATATCCAGCACCGAGCGGTGTGTTGCAACCAGCTCAGCCGTGAAGACAGACGCAGCACCTGGCAGAGCCCCGCTGACTTCAAACAAAGGGGATACGGCGTGGAAACCAACCCCTTATTGGACTTGGAGCCATCAGTATACACTGTCACGGTTCCAGCGTGACAAAGTGTGCTCCATAAAGGTTGAACGCAATGCTCCCGGCACTGTACAAGCTTTGGGAGCAAAGGCGCAGCGACAAATGGTCAAAGGTGGTACCCTCCAGGGTGGCTTCCTGGGTCAAACCAGGGATGCCACCGACCCGAGAGCTATACCTAGCTCTCGAATGAGTTTCCTGGCCGTAAGCCCAAAGGGCTTGGAGTATGACCTGCGTCTCTCGGTGACATAGGCACCGTCGAGATGAGGTGTGAATGCATTGAGAGTTTTTGGTGACTGAGGGCGGCGCCAGGCTCGCGCGTACAGGCGAATAATGCATTGTGTATGGCTCAGGGCGAGTGGCATCGCATCAGCATCGACAATTAGGCTCTCAATGGGGGACGAGCGGAAGGCACCGGTCGCCAGGCGAAGGCCGGTGTGATGGATCGAGTCTACCTTCCGCAATACACGCTCGGCTGTGGATGCATAAAACTCGCATCCGTAGTCGAGCTTCGAATGAACAACGGATCGATAAAAAAGTAAGGCAGGCTGAACGCCCCAGGTGCTGAACGTCACGGAGCGAAGAATATCCATGGCACGAAGATGAGCATCCCAGGTGAGGCGTCGGTCAAATACAAGACCAATATAACGGGGAGAGTACACTACTTCCAGGCGCACCCCATTTAGAAACAAGCCTGGATTAGGGTCGAGAGGAGGATGGCGGCAGAAGTGCACCACCTTAGTATTGACCAAAGAAACCGAAGCCTGGAGAAAGTGCGACACTGAGGACAATTCCTTGCGGAACACCTTCTTTCTGCTCCAATGGGCCGGAGAGCCTCCCCCCCCCCGTACATGGAATGAATGATCTCGTAAAAATTCAGATATAACAATTGGTAGGTGTGAAGAGTCCTTTGTCTGGCCTATGAGGTATTATAGGCCTTCTCCATATCGAAAAACAATGTGGCGTAGTGCTGTCTACGAAGGAAGGCCTCGCAGACGACATTTTCCAGTCGTAACAGAAAATCCGACGTGAAATGGAATTTGCGGAAGCCACACTGTGCAGAAGACAGATTGCCTCCGCTTTCCATCAACTTGCACACATAGGAATTAGAGGGATTGGGCGGAAACTGGCTGGGGTAGAGTGATCTTTCCCCGGTTTGCAAAAAGAGAGTACAGTAGCGATTCGGATACCCTCTACCCAGAGCATGTTGAACAAATCTAACAGAAAGGCAATGCCTCACTCACCTAGGTGTAGAAACATGGCGTACAAGCCATCATCCGGACCAGGGGTGGTGTCCACGCACGAAGCGAGAGCGGAACGCAACTCACTAAGAGTAAACCTGTCGTTGAAAGGTTTTCCGCCTTCTGGAGGTAAAGTCCAGTCGGCGGCATTCCGCGACATCACAACGCGCATTGAATGCTAACGGAGCAGCACCCCGAATAGAGAATGCGGAGGAAGCGGTCCGGAAGGATTCCGCCGCGAAGGCGGGGTCAGAGATTGTGGTCACATTCTCCTGGAGAAGGGGAGAGGGGTCCTGCGAAAACTTGCCCTGAATCTTTTTGACTGAATTCCACAACTCTGCTAGAGCGGTCTTCCCGTTTAGTGAAGACACATATGCCCGCCAAGAAGAGCGGCGGGCGCGCTTCGAAATATACAGGAACCTAGCCCTAGCTCGATGAAATTTACCAATGGTAAAATCGTTCTGGCGCCGCTTATAGCGCATGTAAACATAACGCTTGTGTTTGAGGGCCACCTCAGACTCGGCAGACCACCACGGGAGTGATCAGCGTGCAAAAAGGCCAGGCCTTCTAGGAATAGTAGTAACCCCCACAGCGATGAGGTTGCCATTAAGAACTCAACGGCCTCATCAACCGACCTAAACTCCTCAACTATGACAGATAAAAAAGTCATTTCCTGAAATGCGGACCACCGCACCTGCACCAATCACTACCGGGACGGGCTCTCGGGTGGCAGCGGCTCAGAAAATGATATTTGAATGAGTAAGTGATCAATACCTTGGAAGGCCGGACAAAGCGCTGAAGGCGCTGTCACCTTCGAGGACTTATTGGGTAGGTTGGGTACGCCATGCAAGTCTTTTTCTCCCTCCGCCTCGAAACCTTAGGTGAGCAGGACAGCTTCGGAGGTGGGGATCCCTCTTTTGGAGGATCCACCGTCTCCGAGCCACGCAGCCTACCATTGGGTGTGGGCGAAGGAGCCAAAGCTCCTTTATTTCTGTCCTCCTTTCATGGGGCAACTTTAGGAACCCCGGAAGATGGCCCCACGACCCTCTTAAGGGGTGTTGCCTCCTGTGAGTCTAACAACTAGGTGGAGGCGCATGGCTGATTCGCCTTACGCGAAACGGTCACGCTGGGGGGAAGGGAGAGGAGTATAGCTTTAGCCGGGGCTGTGTGTGAACCTTTTGTGCCACTAGGTCTACCAGGGGAGTACCCGACGTAGGTAAAACCCGCACAAGGGTTCCGAATGGGCGCGGAAACGACCGTGCTCGTAAGCCCGGAGAGGTCAGGAGCAGGGGGTGTCTTTCTCAAAATAGAAGCATACTAGGTTCCAGGCAGCGCCGGGCGCGCCAGGACTCAGTCCTTAGCCTCGCGAAGTGAGAGACGATCCTGTGCCCGAACGACCCATGAAGAAGCGTGATGCAGCTCTCCGAAATTGACACACTTGGTCACACACGATTTGGACTTATCGTGTGCGGCCTTGGAGCAACTTACACAGACTTCGGGTAACCCCGACCTTTCACATCGTCAGGAGCGATTAGTATGATCAAAACGGTGACAGTCGTAGTACCTCCGCGGCAGTGGCACGAATGCCTTCAAGCGGTTTCGATACCAACCGGCACGCACCGACTCAGGAAACTAGTCACAGTCGAACGTGACGAAGAGTGTAGGGGTGGGTCTCGAGGCCCCTTCCTATTTTCTCATCACACGATCGATCTTGACAGCCCCATGGTCAGCCAGCTCTAAGGTGATGTCACCTATGGAGTAGTACACGAGTTCCCTCCCATAAAATACTCCTTTCTCGAAGTTAGAGTGCGGCGTCGCACTCACAGGCGTGTCATCTAGTGTCCGAAGGGCACCAATCATGGCCCTCTCGGGGGGATTAGATGCATTCGCCAAAGGGCTCCCGTTCGAGAAGCGGGTCATCTTCGGCTCTCTACCAATCACACTAGCTAGAGCTCTACTCTGATGGATCATGTTGCCTTCAGCCAACATGCTGCCACCGGTGGAGCGAATAACAAGAAAGCATTTGAAGCCAGCGGGCTCGAAAACGCCAGGTAGCCTCTGAATGAGGGGTCCTGACGCAATCGAGGCTCCGCTCTGCGAATTTTGTTCTTCGTCTGGGACTTCCTACCCGGAGGAGCAACGGGACCCGATGGGCCGATCTTGGTCACCGCGGCTCCAGCGGAGGGAGAGCAGTCCCAAACCTGTTTCGTCTTTTTCTTTTTTGGAGACGAGGGGTAGGAATTAACCCACTTCTCTCCTTCGCCGCGAAGATCACCTAGGCCAGATAGGCCGGCCTAGGCAGGATCCTTCTCTGAAATGGAGAAGATCTTGCCTATCATATAAGCAACAGCTGGGGGAGGGGGAGCTCCCTTCTCTCCTTGTGAGACCTCGAAGACCCGAGACGTCTAAGGAGGAGCTTGCCTATGGGCCGACACGGGTTCTGTGATTGGCACTAGCCCAGGTTCGACCCCATGGAAGATTCTACCGTCTGACGCGGGGTCACCTCAGTCATCATGTCCATCTCAGGGGGGCTCCATGTATCCCCCACCCCCTGAGACATCACAGATCCCATTCGAGGTACCTTTTTTACCTAATTCCGGCGAACCAGCATCCATCGAGAAAGAGAGGGGCCACGTACAGTGATTCCCTGTAGGATCTTAGCGCATGAGTGCAGGATGTTAGGGGGCAAGGACCGACGGAGCCTGCCATTCCTTGACCCCCTGAGGGGTTGGCCCTATAGACGCGCTCCAACCTAGAGCGGTCAATTTTCAGCCGCCCGCGTTCTTTCTTGGCAGTCACTTGTAAACGAAAAGGAGGGAATGCCACTGGAAAGAGTGAGGCACCCAAGGGCGCCTCCAGAGAAGGGGGTGAGTGGGAGTTCCCTACACCCATAGGCAAAAAAGCGGAGTAATCCTCCTCTCCGGTAGAAAATATTAGGGGGGTCCCCTAAGAAAGCATAGGGAAGGGGGCTCCATTTTTCGGGGGAGCTGATCAAGGGCGACTCCGATGATAGTCGAGGGAAATGTAAAGAGGGTGTATTTTTCTTTAATTCATCATTGGGTATGGTGACCTCTTTTTTTAGCACGGGCGCAAACGCTCATAAGCCCAGGCAGTAGCCCGCTCTGCCAGGGGTGAACACGTGGAAGCTAAAGTCAGCTGCCGCCATTTGAGGCCACTCCTCCCGCCTAGTGACCGGGCAGCCCATCAGTATGGCGGCTCTACCTTAGGCACGGCGTAAATTCGATAGACTGTGAAAATGATATAAAAATGGGGGTGTAAGGAAGGTGAGTGCAAGGATTAAGCAGGTTGTTAAAAACTCCCAAAACCGGGGCCCTTGTCCACTCGCCCTCGCCTCCCTCAGCCCGATCTGGAATGGTTGGATGAGAAAAAACTGAAATAAGAGGCCGACCAAAGAAAGTTTTAGTAGAGATTGTATGCAAATTGAGGAAGTAAGGTAAGAGGACAGGGTGTCAGAAAGAAGGAGAAGAGGCTAAGCTGGGGCCGGAAATGGCGCTGAGTCCCGTCAGCACGGCGGCCAGGAAGGCAAATCGCCGCGCTCCTTATGTGAAAATTTAATATGAAAAAAAGCAAAAGTCAGTGATTAAATTCAGCGCAAAAATCGTATTAATGAGACAGAATTTTGGGATATAAATCTGACTTTATTCAAAATTACTCATTGGAGGACTTTGTGGTATATTGGATAGCTTTGCGGTCTATTGGAGTGCTTTTCGGTCTGCTGGACAGCTTTTCGGTCTACTGAAGAACTTTGCTGTTTACTGGAGAGTTTTACCGTCTAATGGAGATCTTTGTGGTCTACTGGAGAGCGTTTGTGCTATACTGGAGAGCCTTGTGGTCTATTGTAGATATTTACGGTATACTGGGGAGCATGGCGGTCTACGGTTTACTCTAGATCTTGGTGGTCTAGTGGAGAACTTTGCGGTCTAGTTGAGAGATTTACGGCGTAGAAGAGTGTTTGGTAGTCTATTTAATAGAGTCGTGGTGTACTGGAGAGTTTTACGGTGTACAAGAAAGCTTAGCGGTATATTTGACATTTTTCGCGGTCTAATGGGGAGCTTATCGAGAGAGCTTTAAGACCTAATAGAGAGCTGTTTGTGGTCTACTGGAGAGCTTTTTGCGGACTGCTGGAGATCTTTTGGGGTCCTACTGGAGAGTTTTACGGTTTATTGGAGATCTTTAATATCTATTAGAGATTATTTAGGTTTATTGGAGTTTTTAAGGTCTAGTGGACTGGAGAGCTATTAGTACTACTGCTAGCTTTGTTGTCAACTAGAAAATTTTTATTCCTACTGGGAAGCTTTTCTAGTCTACTGGAGAGCCGTGAGGTATATTAGATAATTGGATAGCTACGTGGTCTATTGGATAGCTTTGCGATCTAATCGACTGCTTTGGCGTTTAATGGAGAGCTTTGTGATCAAATGGAGAATGTTGGCATCTATTGAAGGGCTTGGTGTTTACCGGATGGCTATTCGGTCTATTGGAAAGCATTGCAGAATACCTAAGAGTTTTTCTCTAACAGAAAGCTTTGCGGTCTATTGGAAAGCTTTGTGGTCTTTTGGAGAAATGTGCGATCTACCCGAGTTCTTTGCAGTCTACTGGAATGGTTTGCGGTCTATTGGAGACCTTTGCGACCTAGTGGATAGCTTTGCGGTGTAATGGGGAGCTTTTTCATCTTAGGAGAGCTTTGAGGTCTACAGAGAATTTTGCGGTCTAGCCGAGATCTTCCCCGTCTACTGGAAAGCTTTGTGATTAACTGAGAGCTTTGTGTTTTATTGAAAACTTTGGCGTTTACGGAGAGGCTTGCGATCTACTGAGAGCTTTGCAGTCTCCTAAAACTTAGAAGTCAATGGAAACTTTGAGATCTAGTAGGAATAGTGTTTCAGCGTGTCTTTCCATCTTTTCTTCTGACATACTATGATCTGACGTCGTTAGTTAAGTTCTGAGAACAGAACTTAACGCAGAAGACTCGCTTCCGGCGTTCTTAGACAGTGTCCGGTCCAGCGTTCTTGACTTTTTATGATGCGTGCTTTAGTGCCGGTGGATTTTGCTTCTCCAACCACGCTGGTGTTTATTCTGTAATCTTCCCAATTGATATTAAGGATTTTTCTGAGGAATCTTTGATGGAATCGTTTCCGGGACTTGATGTCTCCTCTATGCTGTCCATGTTTCTGAGCTGTAAATGAAAACTGGCACAACTGTAGATTTGTAAACAGGAGCTTAGTCTTTCGAGATATGTCGTATTCATCAAAGGCTGGAACTGCTCGACTGAGGCGGTATTTAATTTATTCGCCAATAGTTGCGTGAATGGATAAGTACTTTCTAGGTGGATAAATTCTGTTACAGACTGATGCTGGTCTTGTCAAAGAGTGATTTCCATGTCTGCTATGTCTTGTATTCCTGGTCTTGTGGAAGCATAGTTTTTGTCTTTATAATATTCATATCAAGTCCAAACAGTTTGTAAGCATTGTGGAAACAGTTTATAGTGGCTTCCATGGTTTCATTTGAGAAACTAACAATCATGCAATCGTCGACATATGAACGAGCATTCTGCATTAAAAGTTTCTAAATAGTTTTTTTTAGCGTTAAATATAATAGAAATGCCTAATGGTTTTAAAATATGAGGGAGAGTAGCAAAAGCTGGATTAAAAGGAAGTACGAGAGTATTCTTGTTATTAAAAGGAGGGGGAGTTGCGAAACGGTAAAAAGACTTATTAGCTAACTCAAGACATTGATCAAGGAACTGGAGATGATAGCAAAGATTGTGTCCCAATGTGAAACACTAGAAAGTTCACTGTCTAAAAATTCCGGACTAACTACGCGAAGCGCACGGAGAAATATAGAGATAAAAACAGACCTTTTAAATCTAATATGATAAGATAAGTAAAGGTGAATATAGGAGAAAGTAATAGTCGGCTTACAATAGGCATAAAATTTTAAAGCAGAAGGATGCGGTGTATTAATAAATCTAGGAAAGGAAGTGTTGCGTTCTGTTCTAGTTCAAGAGTAAATTAAATAGAAGGTACAAACGAGTTAAATTTGTTGAAGAAAAATGTTTCCATTTTCACAATTGAACTTAAGCATAGGGTATGAAAATCAACAATAGAGGGAAGGTAAACCGTTTCAAAAATTCCATATAAGTTAGATAAAACGGAGATAAGCAATTGCACATAGCTATCTCAAACTTTTGGCGAAAGAATTTACCATTGAAAGAAAAATTGCAATCTTTAATACAGAGTGAGAAAGTTCTAAAAATAAATTAGGGGACACAAGTACTTCAACGTTACACAATTTATCTTTAAGAAATCGAAATAGGTCATCGCTACGTGTAAGGGTAGCTCAACCTAGCCGCCTGATTCATCATATTTTTCGACCTGCTCCGCTCGCGCGCCCGCTTCGAGGCCATAATCGGCGAGCAACCTACGATTGATTCATCTTGCAAATGTGTCAGTTCTCGCGAAAAGTACGTGTACACGTGCCGAATAACCTACTAAACTACTATCGGAAAGAAGTGTATCGAGCCCCCGACTGCGTGACCAACGTCACGGGAGAGAACCGTTCTGGACATCATTCAGCGAGGACCTTCTGCCATTATACCCTGCCAGCTTTGATGCTTATTCCTTTTGCTCCTGCAACAATTTTTGCTGTCTCCAGACTCGTACTGCATTCGTTCTTCGTTGGGAAGCCGATTACCGTGGGCTAGTTAAGACCATTCCTCGTCACTCTACCACCTCCGGCCTTGGGTGCTCCGCCATATCGACCACCTCCACCCTTGGATACTTGGTCATCAAGTCTTCAGTCACCTGTGGATCTGTCGTCATCTAGACCTCAATCACCCGTGTGTCATTCATCCTCTAGATCGCGCCGCCCGTGGGTCCTGCATCATCTCGATCATCCACTCCACCCGTTGGTCCCTGGTCATCTCAATCGTCACTATTCGTGTGTTCGTGCCTTGGATTTCCGTCACCTGGGTGTCGCTCCACTTCTTTCGTATCAGGTATTTGGAATATTTCTTTCGTCTTACGCCCTTTAATTTCTTAAGTGCTCGTGTCGAGACACATTGCTGTTGTTGTGTGAAGGACGAAGGACGGGGGGGGGGGGGTATTCTTTTTTATACCTCTTACCTAAGCAGTGTAGTTAATTATTTTTAACGACGCGTGTCGTTTCGGCGTAGTGTTTACTATTATAATATCTCTTATTATACGCGGATTTTATTTAATAACGACGTGTTGTCGTTAGGTGGTTTTGAAGTTTGTGACTTTCTATTATTTTTGGTACCCTCGGGTTATTTTTCCTTTTTGTAAATAATACGGTTGAATTTTCCTGTGTATTTATTTTACCCTTGCGGATATTTGAGCCCCGTCCTGGTAACTTTTTTGGAAACCTTTCTCTTGTGTGTAATTTGGAGCCGAGAGAACAGAGTTCCTCATTTGCCCTCACAATACGCCATCCGTCTGTTGATATATGAGCGGTGGTCAATAAGTTTTGCAGTTCGGATATAAGGAAACGAGATATGAGGAAAAGTGTTTTATTATTTTTCAATATAACTACCCTCGACTTCAATGTACTTGCGCCACTTGTCCCTGAGGCTTCGAATTCCCCACAACCAGAAATGTCCCGGCTGCTTTTCAATCCACTCCTGGACGGCGAGCTGGACATCTTCATCGTCCCCAAAACGGCGTCCACGCAGTGCAGCCTTGAGCTGGCGGAATGAAAAGTAGTCGCTAGGAGCCAGATCTGGACTGTAGGGGAGATGGTTGAGCTCCTCGAATCCGCACTCACGCAGATCAGCTTGTGCAACTCTGGCCGTGTGGACTTTGACGACGTTGAAGTCGATCATGGGGCGTGAGGTTTCTAGGGACCCAACGGGCAGAGACCTTGGTCATGGCCAAATTGTCGTGGATGATGTTGATAACACTTCCATGTGATATTTCAAGTTCTCGCTCCATTTCTTCGACCTTCACCCGTCGATTTTCGAGGATCATCCTCTCCATACGGGCCACATTCTCCTCGTTGGTCACGTATGACGGGCGTCCTGGACGGGGGTCATCTTCAAGGGACTCACGACCATGGCGGAACTCCCTATTCCAGCGAGCAATGGTTGGATAGGAAGGGGCGGTGTCGGTGTACACTGCAACCATGCGTTCATGGATCTCTTTTGCATTCTTGCCTCCCTTGGGCAAAAAATTGATCACTGCCCGGTGCTGAACCTTCTCCATTGTTGAAATATTTGTGACTGACGATCTGCGATTAGTTACTGCTTCTTAAATAGACGAGGCAGAAGCGTGCGGCTGCAGGTCCTGACTTGTCATAACTTGTCCTAACACCCCCACAAACAGCCATCCACCTTCCTCTGTTTTGCCCTACCGATTCGCAAAACTTATTGACCGCCCCTCGTACATCAAATGTGAAGTATGATTCATTAAATATAAGTTCCAAAAGTTGTTTAAAAAGAGATAAAAAAAATCTATGAATCTGAAGGAAAACAGTCCACCTATATATGAAAGAATGCCAGGATGAAAACCGTTAATCAAAGAAAAGTGTACCAAGTTACGCCTGGCAGATCTATCTTTCAATTGGACGTCTAGAACACCGAGTTAAAAACAATGACGCAATGTTTGCGCCTCTATGTTCTGGTCCCGAGCAAGGGCTCTACTCGAATGGTCGATAGTCGAGAGATGAGAGAGTTGTGTACCCAATATTGGAGAAATTTGAGAATTCGTCTGGTACGACGTTTGTAAGACAACGAACATAGTCAATGACGTTCGTAAGCTTTAGTAACGAATCCCAATGCTGAACATCAACGTCAAAATGAAAGATGTGCCACGACGCGAAAGATCCCCAAATAAAGGCATTAATTAACGGTGGAAATTTTGAGTTTATGTACGGAACTAAGTAGCAAACTGCAAGGAACATACTAAATATTTCATTAGCCAACATATTTTTCATCTTTGGAAAATCAGAGAGCACGAGAGAAGAAAGCAAAAAGTTGACAAAAGTCACCAACTTGTGCTGAGAAGAAAAAAAAATAATAAAATAATGCAAGAGATGCCCTAATCACCAGGGCAAAATATCAATGGTGTGTTTTCACCAAGCTATCTTTCCCACTATATATCTACTACTAAACTTTGAACATCTTCATCGTGTGTAACAACGGAGATAAATGAAGGGGCGCAGAACAATAATGGGCCAAGCAAAAATCAAAAGCATTAGCCTTTTCCGTACAAGAAAACGTTTTACACTCCTAAGAGAACAGCTGAAGGTAAGAGTTTTTCATAGTTTTAGAGAGAACAACGTTCAAATGCTTCATGCCCTAGGCACAATTATGAACGGATTCTTCGTAGAAATTAATTATACTAAAAAAACTTTCAAGCATTTTGATCGAGGAAAGCAGCGGAAAGTCGGGAATCGCTGCATTTTTATCCCCAATAAGACGAATTCCGTCGATATACAGGGTGTCCAAGGAAGGATGGTTGTGTGATACCGATGATACATTGCAAAGTGTCGAGGACGATGCTGTATTGTTCAAGATGTAAAACGACCTGATGAAGCTGAGAAGTATTTTCTTCCAAAGACGATAAGATGAGATCCCATAAGTAACCAATGCCACTGTTCGTTACTTCTTTTTCGGGAAAACAATCTGGCCCTCTCGCGATACATAACCTGCCCGTGCTGTCCACGATATTTTTCCCATTCCGCAACCTGAGATCACGAAGATCCTTTAGTATCTCCTCCATGAGAGTACTACTGCTCGACGAATGAAGAATCTTAACGCTATTGCACTCTAGTTGAATAACTAAAACTTCCGCAGGTATCTCGACCTGTGCACCAACGCCAATGACTATCGCTGGAGTTATGATTCATCAGAGTACTACTTGAAGCATAGTAACCCTGGTGGAACAATTCTTCCTCCATTTTTTCCCAGGTTACGCGGCCAACCGACAGTCAATATGGGACGATTCTCTCCCGGGATATATCTGATCGCCTCCCCCCCCCCAAAAAAAAATGACGCATATTTAAAAAATTATCTCAGTAACCTTCCTATTCATGGCAATTTTCAAATGCAAGATACTATCAATCTTCCTTTTTCGAATGCAAAAAAACAGAATTTACATACCCTATATAGTTTTCTTGTACTTCACAAAAATATCAACATGGGTAAAAAAAAACGAAGATCGAGTGTAAATAAATAAATAATCAGAAATTTAACTTACCTACAGTAAATGATCGATTGGACCACCACTTTAATGAATCACTAATCTGAACCTTTTTGCGACGCACACAAACTTTTTTTTTACTTCATTAAATGACAATTTCTTAATAAGATTAACGTTTTGCGTTTCAATTCTGGTTCAGGGAATTTTTCTCTCCGATCTTGGTAAACCTTTTCTTTTAGTAACTCCCCAATTTGTCGTTAATAATCTTGGCGTAGTGCTAATTAGAAACGACTGTGTGGCGTGGTTTGTATGCGAAGGTGCTCCATCTTGATGCAAAATAAAGTCATTTTATTGATGCAGGCCACGATAATCACGCAACAACTTTGTTTTCAGGAGTTCAATGTATTGCGTTGAGGAATAAGTTATTGCGATTTTATCAAATTTATTCATTACCATTAACAATTTTGGAAAAACTTCATTTTTAATTAATAACAATATGCAATTTAATCAATAATGTATTCTCCATTGTTATTTACGACTTCTTCTCAACGTTCAACTAGTTTATCGATACTTCTGCAATAAAAATCTCTGGATTTTGACTCGAAGAATTCGCCTAACAGGTTCTTAATTCCACATCAGTATTGAACGATACGCCGCGCAAATTGTTGGAGAGCGATCGGAACAGATGGAAATCCGATAGAGCCAAGTCTGGCGAATATGGAGGATGCGGCAAGATTTCCCAATTAAGCGTTTGGATGTCGTCTTTTGTCATATTGGCAATGTGAGGACGAGCATTATCGTGTTGTAGAAGGACTCCATAATGTCGATGAAGTCGCTTTTCACGAATAGCTTCGGCGAGTTGATACATTTGTTGAACGTAGAGTTCTGCATTTACAATCTCTTTGTTCACAAGGAGCTCAAAGAATGATGCCTTCACAATCCCACCACACACACAGCATCGTCTTTCGTGGATGAAGTCCTTGCTTTAATCGCGGAAGTGTTTTTATTGGGGCTAAGCCATTGTTTTCGATGGTTCATGTTGAAATAAACACACCCCTTTTCGTCGCCAGTGATGATGCGGTGAATAAATCTGTCCTTATATCCACGAGTAGCCTTGTGACGAGCAAGCAAACCTGCGGCAATCGTGGAGCATTTACGTTTGTTGCTTTCGCTCAAAGCGTGCGGAACCCATGCACCGAGTTTTTGAACAATCCCCATCGAATGAGGTGATTCACTAGAGTTTTTTTATCACACGCCAATTGCACAGCCAATTATCTAGTCGATTGATGAAGATTTTCATAAGGAAGGTCGTTCAATCGATCTTCATCCAACTTAATGGGGCGCCTAGAACGTTCTTCGTTATTAAGATTGAAATGACCGTTTTTGAAACGTGAAACCCACCATTGAGCTTTCCTTTCTGATAAAGAATTTTCTCCGTACACAGCACACATATCGCGACGAACTTTGGCTGCGTTTGCATTGTTCCCGTCTCGATTGAAAATGAATAACAAGTGTCGAAAATGCGCCTTTCTTTCAACTTGACATTACCTTTTGAGGGTACAGAACAAAAATTAAATTAACACAACTTTTAAATAAACCGCAATGACTTATTACTCAACTTCAAGACGCAGCCTAAGCAAAAGACTAATTGTCGACGCTGTTAAGAGACGTAGACTAACCTTTGCAAATTTTGCTCTCATTATTTATTATTGTTTCTTAATATGTGCACAGATCACAACAGAACTTGAATCAAGACAACATTAAAAAAAAACGCAAGAACTTATTCCTTATTCACTTTTGTATTTTCAGCATCATTAAAATGAACATCTGTTTTGCCATTCCAAAAGACCTCTGCAGATATCATAACCTCTTTGGAAAATCTTGAAGCTTCGTGATACAATCTGTTTATCGGAATGTCACACTTTTTACCACGCCCGTAGACAACATCATTTTGTCGGTTTCGCGGAATTTCAAAAGTGAAATCTTTTTCATTCGTGAAGACAATATTTTTAACACCGGCGACAGAGAAGTTACCAAGTAAACTGTCTGCATCTTATTTTTCTTTTCTCCTAAACAGTACCAGTTTTTCTAGAAGATAATATTTTTTGAATGCTTTAAGCTATTGTGTCTCAATTATTCGTGGTACAGAACTCCTTCCAATACTCTTTAGCAATTGTTCTTTGCGATAAATGACTTCCTGATTTATCTTGTTGAGAGCGGATGTTATCGTTAATGAAATTCACATTTACCGGTTTTGAAGCTGTTTTAGGTCTAGCGCTTCCCAATTCGCGAATCTTTTTTTTTTAAGTCTTTCCACAGTACGTCTTTTCCACATTTTTTTCATCTGACAAAGTCATTATGGGTGTACTGAGGAACTGTAGATAAAAAAATATCCATAATATGACATGTTCATTCCTGTAGGCTTTTGTAAGAACGTGAAAATTCCTGTATGATATTGCACAATAAAATAATATTTTATCTCGATATTAGTTTATTTTACCCACGTTGTTATTTTTTGTTAAGTGCAAGAAAACTATAAAATATAACTAAATTCCGTTCTTTGCATTCGAAAACGGAAGATTGAAAGTATCTTGCATATGAAAATTGTCATGCAATATTCTAACGAAAATCAATATTAAAAAAATTCGCTGGTTTTAGTCCTCATATGAAGTTATGTAGCTTCTCAAGCGGACGTCAGCCAGGCTAAGCCCCAACTCCCCACCGTGATGCCCTTGTCACGGTGGCAACCTCCCTTAGTTAATAGTGTCAGCTTAAAAAGAATGCGGACGAAGACTCGAACTGCAGACCCAGCGATTGCCGGGCAAGCACGCTAACCACTATACTAACCGGGGAGATTTAAATGATTAGGCACGAATATTCTATCCACGTGAATAGATATAATTAAATGGTTATTATTTATTTTATCGTAATCACTATTTTTTGTACCCTTTATTACTTCTTCCTGTGCTATGTTCAAATCTGTTCTTCATTTTGAGGGTCGGAAAGAGAAATGAGACAAAACAATTTTATAGCAATTCGGTCGAAATCGAAGTAAACCTCGATTTTGCAGCATTTTGCCTTACGGTCGCCCAAAATGAAGAAGAGATATGAACAAAACACAAAAAATAGTTCAGAAAAAATAACCTGAGCTAACATAACCTAACCTTCAATTTTCAAATTACCAGATTGTGAAACTATACAAACCTTTTGTACCTACCTGATTTTTAAAAAATTACCTTGTACTATAAACAACTGGAAAGAACAAAGATTCGATTTTGCCACATTTCGTCTTACGACCACCAAATATGAAGAGCAGATGGGGATAAATAACCGCGATAGATGAAAAAGTTGTGAATCACACCGTGTTCCCCTTAAAATTACAATGCACCATTAGGGGCATTGTGGTCCTCTTTTACGAGGTCTTCGAGATATAATTCACATCTACCATAAGTCATAATGCAAAGCTGTCCAATCTAAAACAAAGGCAAATAGGGAGGTGGGGGAGAATTGACGAAGTAAGCTCGGTCGAAATTATGTAGATAATGTGATGTCACTGTACCTTATTTTGTCAAAAATACTTCTACACTCTGACGTCCTTACAATTAAGGAAGAAAAAATATTGAAATCCAAGCTGTTATTATATTAATAGTAACATCGACAGCTAAACAAATTTTATATAGAAATTGGTTATAAGCCAAACTATTCTTAGCTTTTTATGACTAGCAACTAGAAATCAAAGGAAAGAATTACAAGTTTTAACTCCTTAAAAATAATATATCGCGAAGCAACAGTGCCACAACTTCCAAGACAATCAAAATGATAGCTATGATTTCCATTGGTTATATGGCACTCCCGCAAAAAGAGAGAAAAAGTGAATGACTTCTGCCATTCGTTCTGGCTGAAAATAAACTTCAGAAGCAAATCCTTAGCGATGGCTCTCCATTTGGGGCTTAATTAGGGTTGTGGGCTGTCAAGATCTGTGAGCATCTGCTTCTCAACACTTATTTTACAGGATCACCCACAGATACTCGATGGGATTCAGATCTGAAGAATTTCGGTTACTTCGTTACTTATGGAGCAGATGACGTCTGGGTCACCTTAAAATGCTTATATCATTAGTAATTGTTCTTAGGGAAACTTTGGTACAATTCTCTGTCTATTCGGGTGTTCTTAAAAATAAAATTGTTTTTGCAACAACTATGGTTAATGACTGTAGACATTGGAACAAAGAACAAACAAAAACATCAAAAATAGTATCCTCCACACCTATCAGCATTACACCTCTACACTCGCCTGGCTCGGTAGCTTTGTTCGGGCACCATTAAAAACAAAACTATGCACTTGCCCTCAGCAGGAATTGTGTTGGCAACATTCCAGGAAATCACTCCAAAATGAAAGCAACGACCATAAAATAACACCTTACACTACCCGGAATGCAGTTTCGCAGCACTACACGAAATATGACGCAGTTATAGTGCGATATCATACACAAAACAATTCACCCACATAACAGAGCAATCCGTCAGCCAATCCCTGTATCCAAACCATCTCCTAAAAGCCGTCCAACAGGACTTCAACCCCAAAGAGACAACCTTCCCGTTACTCTCGTGTGGCCCTGGCACGGTTTCAATACGACCACAACCAAACCACAACACATACTAGCACCGCATCGTCTCGACCAACGTAAATACCTGCACCGGCTGCTACTTGGAACCAGAAATAGGTCAAAATATATTCACCAGATGTCCAATACACTTCCACCTTATACAAAACCTACAAATGCAATGCAGTTAGTATAACAATGAGTAGCCATCTTCACCCTGCATCTGGCACGCTGAGGGAAGCTCCTCGCCCATACCAAGGAAGTGAGTGCATCCAATAGACCAACCTAACAGTCACTTGCTTAACTTGGATGAAGAGCATCCTAGAATCGTGCCCGATGCAGTGTGAAAGTGGTTACTCATTGCTATACTAACCCCATACCATCACTTCATACATTGCATTTTACCTTACTACAAATTCAAGGAATGCTGGTTTCTGGGAGAAGCCAGTACAGTCGGGGGAAAGGCGGGGGGTAGAGTTGATGTTCTGTTCTGGGGCTGAACCAAAGGACAGGGGATACAACAACAACAACAAAAATAGGAGGTTTTCTGCAGCAATCCGTTCAATCCAGGATTTATTTTCGTTACTATTATTTTCAACAGGGAGCATTCGCATTTTTCTCTTTTTACCCACTCTTTCTACCCTTATTCAGTGACATCGCCATAGCATCTATAAGGAAGTTCTCTACATGGGACGGGCGTAAGGCATGGGTCGCCAAGAGGATATCAGTGTGGTGGATCGAGTCTACCTTTCGTAATTCAGGCTTGGCTGCGGATGGATATAACTGTCGTCCCAAGTCTAGATAGGACGAACAAATGAACGGTAAAACAATATAAGAGTAGCCATGCTAGTAGCTCAGGTGCTAAACAACACGGGGCGAATAATGTCCATGATATGGGTAGAAGAGACCATGAGGCTGAGAATGTGAGCATCGAGTTGAGGCGTTGATCAAAAACAATACCAACGAAACGGTATGAATCTACCATATCCAGGCAAGCTACATTTAAGAACATATCTGGGTCAGTGTGAAGCCGTGGATGGCAACATAAGTACACCAACTGAGTCTTGGCCAAAGAAAATCAAAACCCTTGCGCTTTCGCCTAGTGAGAGATATGGTTCAGAGCCTGTTAGGGCCAACGCACCAAAAGAAATAAAAGAAATCGTCTACGTAGAGGGTATAAGGACCATGTTCCGGCAGTACCGAAGTGATACCCTCTTCCTCTCCTGTTCAACCGAAAAAAGCTCCCCACCCTTACGTGGAATCGAAGATCTAGCAGGAAGTCAGATGAGAAAATTGAGAGGCCTCACCTCACCCCAATAGTATGGATGGTTTCCATGATGCCGTATCGCCACGCGGTATCACAGGTCTTCTCCTTATCAGAAAATACCGTGGCTAGGTGCTGTCAACAAAGGAATTACTCGCAGTTAGCATTTTCCAACCGGAGCATAAAATTCGTGGGGCTTAACTTGCAAAAGCTGCATTCCATAGGAAACATGTGAATTCCGCTGATCATAAAAGAAGCTAACCTAACATTAATCAATTTCTGTATCCACTTTCACACGCAAGAAGTTAGCGAAATTAAGTGAAAACCAGCCGTGGTAGAGTGATTTCTCCCTGGCTTGCAAAAAACAGCACCGTAGCTATTAGCCAGGAATTTGAGAAGATACCCTCCATACAGATTCTGTTGAACAAAGCTAACAAAAAGGACAGGCCTCGCTCATACAGATGTCAAAGCATGGCGTGCTAGATATGGTCCATCCCGGGCCTTAATTTGTGGACGAAATGTGGACGAAATGTGGACGGAACGTAGCTCGCCTAGCATAAACAGGCAGTTGAATGGTCCTCTGCCTCTGAAGGTGAAATCCAGTTGGTGACTTCTGCGATCTCAGCATCCAGGCTAGAGAGTGCGAAGAAAGTGGTCGCGAAGAACTATGCCACGGATGCGGAGTCAGAGATGGCGGTCCCGTTTTCCTGGAGAAAGGGGGAGGGGGTCTATGAGAACTTCTTGCGACTCCATTTGACACGCTTTGCCCCTCTACAAGAAAGGATTCCCCATGATTGAAGACACAAATGCCCACCAAGAAGAGCGACAAGCCCTCTTGGAGGATGGGAGAGGAGTCTTATGAAAATTTCCCGCGACTTCATTTGCCCCTCTACAAGAAAGGTCTTTCTGTGATTGAAGACACATATGCCCACCAAGAAGAACGGCAAGCATGCTTCAAAACGTAATGGAACTTGCCTCTTACTCGACGAAATGCACATGAGATGAAATCGTTTGGGCGGTGATTGTAGCGATATAAGCATAATACTTCTCTATAATCTTATTACACTCGACCGACCAGCAGAAAAGCGACGGAATGTAAAATGGCTAGACGTTCGATGAATAGTAATCAAAACTGCGCCGATGAAGGCGTAAGAGAGGAACTCACCGGCCTCATCAAGTGACCTAAATAACTCTACTGAGATAAGGAAGTCAGTCCTTTCCTTGAATGTGGTTCACTGTACCGGCTCCAAGCATCACCAAGATGGCTTGTCAGGCTGCAGAGGCCTACCAAAGGATATTTGAATGGAAAAGTGATCATTATCATGTAACTTATCAACCACCTCATAACCCAAATCAGGGTGTGCGCCCATAGGGCACAATAATAAAATGAGGCAAAAAAAAAATGAAGCGATAGTCAGAGGGTGATGAAAAAACTCCATAATTCCAGAGACCGATCTAGTTATTCGATCATGTCCGCCAAGACCTGGCCACTGGAATTGGTCATGTAATCTCTCCAGAGTGGGTGCTTACCGTTCAAATCTCCGAGGAGGAGAAAAGGTCTCAGCAACCGTACTACGAGGCGATGGAGATGCGCTAAATCGAGGTCAGCTGACGGTGGAATATGCACCCGAACGACAGTGTACCTCTTATTTAGCTGCTGCAGGACTTTCAATGCCTGCAAAAAGAAATTCAAATAAAAAAGACAACAATGGCATTATCCCAGATGCCCTTCTCCCTTCCAGTAGTGGTGCAGTCGTAAAGCCCTTATACCAATGGATTTTGGGCAGCGGGGATACGAGTATCTCATCAAGACAAACAGCTAAAGGGGCACGAGAGAAGACTAGCCTCTGCAAATTCTTTCAACTAACCGGAAATCCATAGCAATTTCAGCGAAGGTCATTCCGGATTTTAACGAGGGAGTTTTCAGAGTCTTCCGCACAGCTAAGACTATTACCAGGATGGTCATAGCCTTACTGGAGATAGAGCCACGGGGATGCTGAGCACAGAAAGTACTGAAAGCACTGGTGCTTTCGAGATCTTACTGGATGTTCGTTGGCTCGGCGCAAAAGTGTTTCTCCCCTCCTGCTTCGAAACCTTTGTCTGGCAGCCTCATCGAATCCGGATGATAGTGGACTGAAGAGAGATAGAATTGAGTACCGATTATCCAGGTAGGAGGATTGCTACAGCTTGAAGAGATGTAAGAAGATAGAAAAACAAGGTTGCTGACCAAAATGCCGTGTGCTCTCACTTATTCTGATTTATGACCTTACCACCTTCAAAACTTTCAATAATTCCCGGAGTAACCTTGGGAGGACATTGGAAATTCTATGATCGAATTCTATGATCAAATTTCGTTAGAATCGGCCGAATAGTTACAGTGTTATTACAAAAGCAGTAAATAAGAAAAACGGGAACCGACCAACCGAAATATTGAGATGTAGAGTCGCCCGCAACTAAAAATAAGGGAGTAAACTTGGCGCATCTACCTGACCCACCCTCATCCTGTGGTGGTGGGATCACGAAACCCTTTTGCCCCTGCAAGGAGGGTGGCACTCAACGTCCCAACATGGCCTTCTAGAGACAGACTGCTAAAAGTGAACGGAAGAAACAAGTTCCCTCAGTCACTCTCAACTCGTCAGGAGTCAACGGCAATTTCATTGAAAAAAGTGCCCTCAAGGCCTGCTTAGAATGAACTGAGGATGCCTAATCCCCCCCCCCCCCACAAAAAAAGAAGAAAACCCTCATTGTGATGGCTGGAAGTCGCTCGGAGACAGACACCTGACGGTTATCAGCCACGGAATGCATCGATGGTGATAGCTGCTACAAAGAGAGCTGGGATGGTTCAGCTCGACACACAAGCCTTGTCCCTCCCCTGACTCGAATCTTTCGGATGGAAGAGCTTTTTATGGGTTATCATTCACATATTTTGGAGGCTGAGGCAACCATATGTTACCCCCCAGTCTAAATTTAAGGAGGGGCGATGAATTCGAGACTTCTATGGTACTGCCCTCCTTTAAAGGCAGTCTTTGAATCGCTCAAGGAAGGTGGCTACTGTCACCTTCCTGGGCGTTTCTTCCTCCTCTGGTGGAAGAGCTTGGCCACTTTGGGGAGAGGGGAGCTTGCAAAGCGGCCTCGCTGGTGGGAGAGAGGGCGCAGGTATTGGCCGGAGCAGGGCTAGCCCTCTTAGTGCTGCCTGCCGAACTTGGGCGGCACCCGGTGGTGGTACGTAGAACTGGCAGAAAACTTCCTAATGAGCGCAGAATCTACCGCGCTCGTAGGCCTGGAAGGGCCAGAAGCGTATGGTTGTTTTTAAAGATAAGAAGCATAGGAAGTGCCTGGTCGCCCAGACTGCAATGGACCAAGTGTTAAAAACTTTTAGAACGAAATTCGGTCCGAAACCTGGATCTCCTTTACAAACAAATACGAATTGCACTGCTTCGAGGAAGCAGGGTGCAATTCGCCACAATTCACACACTTAACTTTACACAAAACATCTTTACTGTTCGATACCTAAATGCAGTTTGCCCAGATTTGTAATTGTTTGGACTCAGTACGTCTAAAATATTTATTTGTGTACGAAGATTAGTTAAAGGGGAAACCCCTCTAGCATTAAGAATTGGGCAAGGAGAAACCCTTGCACCGCAGTCCGTAATCTTATTTCCATTTCCGACGTCACCTTTACTTTTTAATAGTAAGATATACTCATCAGTGGTCATAGAGCCTCATCAATGAACCAGGATACAAATGCTAAACACGTACCCTGGGAGCCTGGTCCAGAGAAAGGACATAAGGTGCCGGTTGGAGCGGAGGGGCCACCATTTAAGACTACCTTTTACAACCCGTTGGTTAAACGTCCCGCGGCATGGCGTGCCACCAGGGTTTTGGCCTAAATCCAAGAAAAGATGGAGGTGAAGAGAGAGAGAGAGAGAGAGAGAGTGAGAGAGAGAGAGAGAAATAGAGAGAGAGAGAGAGAGAGAAAGAAAGTAACAAGGAGTAACAATGAAAGAAAGAACCCTAGAAGACCTTACGGTCCATTCAATGAGGGTACGTTTGGACTAGCAGTCGAGCGGGCACATCTCTGCTCAAATGATTTACGTCCTTAAACGGCCTTTTTTCAAGACCCTGTCTAGTCTTGACTTAAACTGGTCAACAAATTCACTGTCTACAACTTCCACTGGAAGTGCGTTCCAAAAACCGCAGAGACTGTATGAGAAAATTTTCCACACAGATCGAAGTTGTAACACTTCAGTTCAAGTTTAAAGCCGTGATTTCTTGTTCTGCTCTCAACGAGAGAGAGAGAGAGAGAGAGAGAGGAAAGCTACAAGGAGCTACAAGGAAAATAAGTACCCTAGAAAACCTTACAGTCCATACAAGGAGGATACTTTTGGCGCAATCCTCGAAGGTGTCCGTTGGCAACCTCGAAGATCACTCGCGAGGATCTTAACGGTGATTTCGCAAGACTTTATGTAGTCTTGACTTGAACTGGTCAACAGATTCACTGTTGACAACTTCCGTCGTTAGTGCGTTCCAACTACCACAGATACTGTATGTGAAAAATTTCCCACACAGATCACAGTAGTATCGCTTCAGTTCAAATTGTAGCCGTGATTTCTTGTTCTCCTCCCGCTAAGCTGTAAAATATCCCCGTATTCCAGTCTGTCGAAGACTGGAAGTATTTTAAACACTTCGATAAGCTGACCACGTAGTCTCCAGGTCTCCAGCGAGAACATATCTAATTTCCTTAATCTATCTTCATAACTCTTATGTCTGATAGAGGGAATCAGTTTGGTTGCCCTGACTTGCACGCCTACCAATCTCGCGATGTCCTTTCGAAATGAAGGACTCCAAAATTGTACGGCATACTCCAGGTGCGGTCGGACAAGGGAGTTGTACAGACACAGTACTATCTCCTTGTTCCGATATCCAAACTGTCGCTTAACAAACCCTAACATCCTTTGGGCTTTCTTCTCCACCTCAATACACTGTTTCGAGAACTTGAGGTCACTAGCGATTGTTACACCCAAGTCCTTCTCAGTGTCGGTGGAGTCAAGAGCAGTACCCTTGCAGGGTGATTGGGCATTTCGGTGGCCGATATGCATCACTTTAGATTTATTTACGTTGAAAGGCATATGCCAAGTATCAGAACACTCCCAAATCTTCCGAAGATCATCTTGTAGGCAAGCAGTATTTCTATCCTTTGCAACGTTCATACCAAGCTTGGTATCGTCGGCAAATTTAGAAATCTTGGCAACCATGTCACCGCCATGCCGTTTACGTAGATGATGAATAGTAGTGGTCCCAGGACAGAACCTTGAGGCACTCCGCTAATAACGGGCACCCACTCAGAAGCCTGTCTATTCACAACCACCCGTTGTCGTCTGCCATTTAGCCAGTTCTCTATCCAGCCTGCTACTTTTCCGTCTATGCCCATCGCTCGCACTTTCCTGAGAAGGCGGCGGTGGGGTACTTTATCAAAGGCTTTCTGAAAGTTTAAGTAGACCACATCCACCGCCTTGTCCCAATCGTGCTCACTGAAGACGAAGTGGAAGAATTCCACAAGGTTCGTCAGGCATGACCGTTGCCTTCGGAAGCTATGTTGGGAACTTATCAGTAGCGGCTTTGACTCTAAATACGACGTCATTTTGTCCACCATGATGCTTTCCATGAGTTTACCGACTATCGAAGTCAGACTGATAGGTCGGTAGTTCAACGGTTGGCTACGCCAGTCTCTAGGAACAGATTTGCTCCAGATTGACATGCTAAAGATTGCGCTCAGGTGTCGTGACACTTGATCGTGCACTTCTGTCAACACTTTAGGTAGAAACCCATCCGGGCCAGGTGACTTATTCGTCATTAGGTCAGTGATCTTTTTTATTTCTCCTTAAGTATAGTCCAGATTCTCCAGCTCCCCCCCCCCCCCGAGTAGTAATCCGCTGGCTGGTGGATGGGACCACACTATTCAGTAAACACTAAAGAGAAGTAGTCGGTGAGGAGGTTAGCATCATTTGCATCTGAGTGTTTTAATGTGCCCTCCTCATTCATCAAAGGGGCCAATCGTTCGACGGATTGGTTTATGGCTGTTTACATATCCAAAAAACTCCTTGGGATTCTCTTTACAAAGTCTCGCCACTCGGAGTTCCTCAGACCGCTTAACTGCCCTTATGCTAGACTAAACTCTCCTGGATAGCCTTCGGTATTCGTCAAAGTCACCCGGGATCTTCGATTGCCGGTACACACTTTCCTTCTCCCTAAGCAGTTGGCCGATTTCTCGAATAAACCACTTTGGCTGAACAGAAGACCGACGGGGGCATTCAGAGCGACTAAACGCGACTAAAGACTGATGAATGTGGTTTTGAAACTGTTCCCCGAGTCTTTAACAGCCTCGCACACTCCTAACCTCGCGTCAGTCAGTCCACGACGAAGACCTGCAAAGTCTGCTCTTCTCAAATCAAGTTTCCTCGATTTAATAGTTGCAGGCCCTGCCTTCGGGACTTTGACTACAAATCTAATTAGTCGGTGGTCACTGCCACCGTGCTCTTCGCCAACAGAGAGGTCCTCAACGATGTCATCCTCAGAGGTGAAAACCAAGTCGAGGATATTGTCTCCTCTCGTTGGCTCTCTCACCGATTGAGTCAGGAACTCGTTGTTCGCGAACTCCAGGAGTAGTGCGTTCTCGCTACAGGGTTCTCTCGTTTCCCAGTCATCATGGGTATTGAAGTCACCCATGGTGATACACACTCTGTCTTTTACAAGTTCGCCCAACAGCTGGTACAGACTCCTGTCCTGTTCTAAGAGTTGGGCAGGGAGTCTGTAAAGCACCAGATTCCTGTATCTGACAGGACCTATCTCTCGGTCAACGCCTAGTAGTTTATTGTCGGATACGATGTTGCATTCCGTCGAGTTGAGAGTATCCTTGACATACAACATCACACGGTCACCCTCTCTGTCTGGCCTATCTTTCAGGAAGAGCTGGTAACCGGAAATCGTGAATTCACCTTCAAAATCGCGGCTTGAGGTTTTTATCCACGACTCCGTTATGGCCACCATGTCAGGTTCTTCTGTTGCTAGGAGGCCATGGATCTCAAGAAACTTATTCATGATTGACCTCGCATTCAACAGAAGAACTTTGAGGGAGTCTCCCAGCGTAGGACTCCCTACGCTCTTCCATTTCCCGGCTTCTTTTGTGTGGCAGTACCCCTCTTTGCCACATCTAAGAACGTCGTTCCAGGGGTGACACGGGCATACTGTCTTACGTCCGCCTTCACTCTGGGTCGGACGCTCCTCTGCGTCCACTTTACGACATGCTGGATTAAGTTACAGAGTACAACCCTTTTCCTTTAATGAAAGGTGCACTCTGTCCCTTTGGTAGAGGTTGTTTCGACCGTAAAAGGTGCGGTAAGGGTCCAGAAAGAAGAACCCTCCGCCGTACAGAGGTGGGACAGGCGAAGGTTCAAGGCCACGTTTCTTGAGTGAGCTGTCTGGCTAGGAACTCTTGGGAGCATCCCTACAACGACCCGCCTGCGAGTTTTCAATCTGCAGTCGTCCACGGCTCCCATGACCGTGCTGAGAATTTTCTCACTGGGGCCTACTTTGCCTCCTCGGAGGTAGAGGTCATTGCCACTCACCATCAGGGCAACGACTGAATTCTCGGAGATCTGAGATTACTCAGCCTCTACCTTGATGGTGGTTTCCCCGTCCTGGCTGGCAGCATACCTACACACTAGTGCGAAGGCGGGCCGCTAGCAGGAGCTACAAACCTCATGCTTGGTAATCGCCTACAAGGGTAACCCTAGGACATTTATATGCAGAAGTTTGAGGCTTTCCTTCCGGAAGCGAACTCTCGGTTCCCTCTTTCTTCTCCATCTTATTTTTCTTGCTGTTCTTTTTCTTATTGATCTTTTTCCCCTATCTTCCTTTGGTATATACTCTTCTGTTTCTACCTTTTCTTCTTTTGCTTCTAGTTTATCTTCCGTTTCAACTTTCTCTTCTTCTGCCTCTACTTTATCTTCTGTTTCAACTTTCTCTTCTTCTTTCTTTCCCTTTTTTTCTTTTCCTTCGCTGGTTTATTCGTTGTAGCATGCAGACCTAGGTCTGGGGGTAATATTGCAGATGCAGTGTTTACTACATGGTTTGACGTTAGCTCTGCTATCCTGACCTCGAGCCTTCGAATCAGTCCGGCGTGTTCAATTCCAGGCTTTTTAGCTACTCCCCCAACTTCCTAGCTCTCTCCTCGGAAGCACTGCGTGTTTCTTTTAACTCCTTAATTTGGCCGTTTAGAATGCAGTCGGTGCAGGAACTGGCCGGGTGGCATTTTGAATAACACCCCTCCGGAAAGTCCATGCACCACTTATCTATCTTGCATATTGCGCACGTGTATTTGAGTGCTCCTGGTCCTTTCTTGCCGGTCATTTTGAACAGTCTATGACAGTAGAAGCTTTGCGACCAGTCAGTAAATAAAAAAAAGGGGGTGGCGATTTCTCCCCACGTGAGTTGCTCCCGCCTATCCTTTGGAGACTTTTCGGATCATTCAGAAGGCACGCTCCATGTGCTGCTGTTCGTCCGACCGAGTCATCAAACCTCGGCGTGCCGTGGCTTCCAAACAAGCAGCACTGACGGTCCCCGAAGGGGCCATCGATTTCTCACCAGGTGAACAACGGAGCACGCTCTGTACTAAATTCATACTAGTTCCCTTCACAACGGCCAAAATCTCGGAGCAGAAGTTCAAAGGATATACTGCCACATCAAAAAAACTCGACCCAAAGCTTTTCATTGGCCCGGTAACCAACCTGGGAAACAAAGGGCCGTCACCTCGAACCGATGCTACCAGAGGCACCCGTCAACGGTCACTGGGAATGGTCAATAATTACGCGCCAGGGAAGGGGTTAACGGAGCATTCATCGTGCCCCAACGCCTAGGACACCTCTACTCCTAGTCTCTCGCAACCAGTGAGCTGCGATTGGCGATGTTTATAGAGGTTCGAAAACCTCTCTTCTGACGCAAGAGGTAGCTACCAGGTCCTTATATTTAGAAAGATGGAAAAAAGAGTAAGGAAGACTTGATAGTAGTAAGGTTTTGCTTATTTTTAGTTGTTTTTTCCTTTTATATAATAAGTGAAATAGATAGGATAAAAGTGAAAAAAGGAGAAAGATAGAGTAGAAAAAGGAAGGAAGGACGCACTTAGTCTGGAACCTTGTTTCCGACCAAATCGACAAGGGAAGCCCTACCAGGGGTACCCAGAAGAGAGGTACCCCCGCCGACATAGCTCGAAAAGTCAAAGGTACACACAAGCTCTCTTCCCCGACAAGGGGGCGTAACCTCTCCCTCAAGAGAGAGAGAGTGAGTGCGTGTGTAACAAGGAGTAACAAGGATAAGAGGTACCCTAGTAGAGATTACGATGTATTCAAAGAGGGTAACTTTAAGTAAACCTTTGAGCAGGCGCAGTCCTCTAAAGGGTCAGATTGACGCTCTAGAAGAGCACTCACACCACGCTTCAAGTCTCCAAACGGCTATTTTTCAAGATTTGTCTAGTCTCGACTTTAACTATTCAACAGAGTTGCTGTTAATAACTTCCAAGGGAAGTGCGTTCCAAATTTCGCAGAATCTATATGTGAAATATTTCCCAGACAGATCACGCTGGTAACGCTTCAGTTCAAGTTTGTAGCCGTGATTTCTTATTCTGCTCTGGCTAAGCTCTAAAATATCCCTGTAGTCTACAATGTGAAAGCCTCGAAGTATTTTGAACACTTCGATAAGCTGACTACGCAGTCTCCGGGTCTCCAGCGAGAACGAGTCTAATTCCCGTAATTTATCTTCATAACTTTTATGTCTGATAGAGGGAATCAATTTGGTTGCCCTGGCTTGCACGCGTTCCAATCTCGCGATGTCCTTTCGAAATGATCCAAGAAGAGGGTAATCCTCCACCCTCCACTCCGCCCTTACAGGCCCCTACCAAGGATGTATGGATTAAAACTAGTCAATGTCTAGCATGCAAAGTTAGTGATGTCGACGAATATTAGTGAGAAAAGAGTCGTAAAAAAGTGGCTAAAGAAAGGAAAATGGAAGATGTCTTGAGGGAAACTCCAGTAGGTCGCAATATACGAGGGGCGGTTAATAAGTTTTGCGAATCGGTAGGGCAAAACAGAGGAAGGGGGATGACTGTTTGTGGTGGAGTTAGGACAAGTTAGGACAAGTCAGGACCTGCAGCCGCACGCTCCTGCCTCGTCTATTTAAGAAACAGTAGCTGATCGCAGATCGTCAGTCACAAATTTTTCAACAATGGAGAAGGTTGAGCACCACGCAGCAATCAAATTTTTGACCAAGGAAGGCAAGAATGCAAAAGAGATCCATGAAGGCATGGTTGCAGTGTACACCGACACCGCCCCTTCATATGCAACCATTGCTCGCTGGAGTAGGGAGTTCCGACATGGTCGTGAGTCCCTTGAATATGACCCCGTTCAGGACGCCAGTGAGACGTGACCAACGAGGACAATGTGGCCCGTGTGGAGAGGATGATCCTCGAAAATCGACGGGTGAAGGTCGAAGAAATGGAGCGAGAACTTGGAATATCACATGGAAGTGTTATCAACATCATCCACGACAATTTTGCCATGACCAAGGTCTCTGCCCGTTGGGTCCCTAGAAACCTCACGCCCCATGATCGACTTCAACGTCGTCAACGTCCACAAGGCCACAGTTGCACAAGCTGCCTTGCGCGAGTGCGGATTCGAGGAGCTCAACCATCTTCCCTACAGTCCAGATCTGGCCCCTAGCGACTAATTTTTATTCCTCCAGCTCAAGGCTGCACTGCGTTAACGCCGGTTTGGGGACGATGAAGATGTCCAGATTGCTGTCCAGGAGTGGATTGAACAGCAGTCGGGACATTTCTGGTTATCGGGAATTCGAAGCCTCAGGGACAAGTGGCGCAAGTGCATTGAAGTCGAGGGTAGTTATATTGAAAAATAATAAAACACTTTTCCTCATATCTCGTTTCCTTATATCCGAATTGCAAAACTTATTGACCGTCCCTCGTAGTTCAAGATTGCCGGCAGCACTGGGGCTGGAATGGTGTGCCGATCTTCCACATACCAGGTCAAAACGGACTACACGGAGCACCCCTTACTCGGCTAGGGTGTTTGGGGGTGATTATAGGGTGGAGGGAGTGAGGTGGGGATAAGTAGGTGTTGGGAATGGTGGGGATAGGTGCGTATTGGGAAGGGCAGGGTAACGGGTGCTGGCAAGTCGGGTTTTTTTGCACCCCCTTCCTTATAGTTAAAGCGCAATGCCAATGAGAGCGTATCATGCAGCTAGTCTACGAGGAGAGATGTGTAAAAAAACAGGTGAAGTTAGAGGAAGTGAAAATGTATGAAAATATATACACCATCGATCCTCCTGCAGCCATCATGGCCAAGGGGTCAGACTGAGGGTTTGGAGACTGGGGGGAGGGGGCACGCAAGCCTCCAGAAGTCACCTGAGATCCTCTTATGAGTGCTTAAACGGATAGATAAATAAGGAAAAGAAAGGGCAGGGGTGGCACAACAGGATATAAAGGCGGCAATAATTCAGGCATGCTGTGCCCAGACCCCGAAACCGGAGCCATGGGAGACTCGGAGGAGCCGGGATCCCAGTGGAGCTTTATTATGCCTCGAAATGCCAGACCGTGTCATTCCCTTTCACTGGACAACCCAGTTTCTGAAGGATCCGTCCAACTTAACACATCGTGGCGTCTTAATAAAAGAGTCATACCATCAGTTCCTAGGAGTCTACTTTACACGCGTGGTAGTGTTGCCATACATAATGCACCTCTTTTTTTCTATAAACTGAAATTATAAGATATTGTTCTTTAGATTGGACGTATCCTTTCTTCAAATAACTAATTTCCTCATAACTTTTATTTTTGTCCGCTGTTCTATGAAATAAAACTTGGATGCTATCGAAGGCAAAGTTTAAAGAATATACTGCGAAATTTTCATAGGAATTAAAAGGGTATTTTCAAGGAAATGTAGATTTTGTTCTTTATTTTTGGACGGGGCTTTAAGGATTGGTAACTTTGTTCTTGATAGAGAATAAAAGAGGGAAATGAGGAATGCAATTTTGGTGTGGCTGATGCGCGTCAGCCTCGCCCTGTGGGGAAGAGGCCTATAGTAATAAAAATATTAGTTTTATTATTGGGATTGAGTGGATCTGTGCAAGCATGGAGCAATGCAAACAAGAGATCAGTCCCTAGCAGACTTTATCATTCCTAATTTCTAGGGGCGTTAAAGTGTATTTGGAGTCTTAGCGACAAAATAAATCAGTACTAAGTGCCTAAAGACACAGAATTTCGAATTTGAACTCCATTTAGGGAAATGATATGTGGAAAGACCACAAGGCTACAGTCGAACA
This sequence comes from Ceratothoa steindachneri, assembly GCA_963969495.1. NCBI lineage: Eukaryota > Metazoa > Arthropoda > Malacostraca > Isopoda > Cymothoidae > Ceratothoa > Ceratothoa steindachneri. The sequence goes on from OZ018324.1 coordinate 53,369,936, forward strand.
GTTTTTGTTCTGCGCAAATCTCATGACAAACGACTTTCGTACATGATCTATCAATTGACACCAAATGTTAGTTGGGAATTTTTGCAGGTGAAACTTCGCTTCTTTTTTTTTAACACTGATTAACACCACCCGATGTCCAATGCAGTGTTGTGACCTATGGTTTAACGAGGCATCCGAACGACGAAACTTGTTATTTAAGTTTGTAAAAGTGTATGAGTCATATAACTTGCGAATCACGAAGCTTGGCATAAAGGGGATAATTGTACGTCTGGCACAGTATTTACTCTCATCTCGTATGACGGGTGGTGCCATTAGCTCTATTGCGGGTTCACTTTTACATATTATATTCTTTCGGAATCTAAGCTTAATATTATGTACAAGTGTTTGGTACGTGGAAATAATAATATTCGTTGTTAACGTGGCTTGTGGAAGTTTTTACACTGAAAAATTACGGTTCTTACTTCGTGAGTGAATTCAGGTAAATAATACTTAAAAAATTCGGACCTTGATTAGTGCTCGCTTGGTACCTATATTGTTGATCATATTGACCGATTTGACATTGCGATAATCATTAAGCATAAATAAATATGGCTTTCTTCTTTTTTTTAAAGTTTCAAGTCATAATAATATTAACAAAGTTGATGAGCCAGAAATAAATAAATACTAATAATTACTGCAATTTATGTTTAGAATGAAGCTATACTAATCGAAAATGAGGCACATAGTAATTGCACTTAATATATTACTGGTATTTGATAGGTAGTGGATGAGTGCAAGATGACGCTAGTTAATTAATTAATCAGGAAAACTTTCATTTATGGGACATTATCAGTCATGATGAATACAAAAACACAAACAAAATAAATTACTGATCGAAACGGTGAAAAATCAGGAACAACCCTCGTTTCTAGTGATTCAGGCCAACAGGAGATAAACAGCTCTCAAAGAAGGGAGAAAATGTGTTTGGAAAATACTTTTAAGTAAACCCCAATTCATGCAGTCAAAAATCGTATGAATCATGATGCCACATGTGGCACTGAGTAACAAAATATCCTTCTCTAACAGACATGAGATTTGCGGGTGGGTGGAGTTAGTTTAAGAATCAACAGTGAAAATAGGCTAATTTAAACACGATAAGCGAATTATTATTATTACTATTACATAATTATATACACAGTTTTGTCCGATAAAATAACTTTTATTCAAGAAAACCTCGACAATATTTTAGTATCCAAAATTTCAAAGTTTGCGGACTATACAAAATTGGGTAAAATACCAATGCGACATCGAAAAGTGACATAAGATTAAACGTAGATATTTAAATGTATTACATGTAAGTAAGACAGCGCGGGCACTAAAACCCCAAACAAACGTACAAGATGGGTGGTCATAATTTAAATTTGGTTACTTTTGAAAAAGATTTCGGTATCTTAATTTCGAGCGACCTAAAACTTCTAAGCAATGTACTGTAGCATCGCAAAAAGTTAATGAAGTTTTGGGGGAGATACCAAGACGTGTTGCAGTTAAATAAATCAAAATATTTTATTCCTCCATTATATAAAGCGTTTGTTAGGCCTCAGAGAGTGCGGCACAATTTTGGTCTCTGCATATCCACAAGGGCAAAGCAACCTTAGAGCGCGTTCAGCGGAAAGCCACACAATTAATTCCTGAGCGATCAACTTACGAAGGTTTTAAAATACTAAACGGTTTTACTAATATCAGGTATGAGTTGTTTTTGAGTTAGATAATCGAAAGACCACTAGAAATAATGGATTCAAACTTTTTAACAAAATATTTAATGTTGTGATACCACATAATGTTTTCTCGTATAAAGGCTACTCAAATATGAAATGCCTTACAAGTTGTTAAAAGCACCTTATTCAATAACCAGCAAAGGGATGTCATATGTACTCGTAACATGAGCAACCTTGCTAGCATCTGGAGGATTATGTGCCTTCCTGGCCCCAACACATGCAGTATGCCCCCCAGGCCCCAATACCTACAGGAGGATATGCGACTATATGAATATATCTTTCACACATTTTCACTTTCTCTAACTTCACCTCTTTCTTTACAGATTTCTTCTTACAAACCTTGTGTGAGATACGCTCTCTTTGGTATTTACTAGCTTTAAAATTGAGGGGGAAAAGTGTCAAACGCAAAATAAGAACAGACACAAAGAACTATGAAAAAGAACTAGTGTTCTTGGCAAAACACGAGCCAAGTTGTTTTGGATAGAGATGTAAATATTCTTAAGTCAACTAGATTATGCATCGGACCCCTTCAGATTACGAGGGTTTCCATAGTGACGATCCGTACCTCGTGGTGAAAATATCAATCAACTATTAAATATTGACAACCAAAAATGAAATGAGTTTTTATATTACGAAAATTAGATTTTTCAAAGCGCCAAGTCCCGATAACATCTATGCGATCCACCTTAAATAATTGGAAAGCGAACGGTTTAAACCCTTTTGTACAATTTTCAAAAAGTCCATTAGCTAGAGGCTCGTTCCAAAGGAGGAGCTCCATGATCGATGAAACTCATAATTTACCAACTATTTATATGGAAGGGCTCCCCGCGTATGAGATAAGGGAGTTTTAACTGAACCCACACCATAGCTACAAACAAGATCGAGAGAAGAGCCCCCACCCCCTCAAGATCTTCAGGTAAGGGCGAGGAGAAAAAAAAGACTGTAGGATTAAAACGTGAAATACAAACTCATAAATGCCCAGCTCAGATGCAAGTAGAAGAAAGACATTTAGACACGTGTTAAATAGACAGACAAATAGGACAAATTAGATGATAGCAGCTAGGTACGAAAGGAGGGGAAAAACTCACAGATTGGAAGTATAATTTTAATAATCTAAAGCACTTGTAAGACCTCTTATGTGGTAAATTCTGGTTTCCATACATGTAAAAAGACATTCTATTTTGAAAGGCATCCAGTATCGAGCAACGAAATGAATTCATTAACTTAGAAATAGATCGTACCAAGAAAAGCAATTTACTTTTATTGGAAGATAGGCATTTACGCGGCCAACTTATTGAAACATTTAAAATACTAGGGTTTACTAATATAAATATGACTCAATATTTGAGGTAGATATCCAAGCGACAACTAAAAATAACGGTTTCAAATTAGTAAACAAAAAAATCAACATTACGATAGCATAAAATTTATTTTCTTATAAAATAACACAAATTTGGAATTGCTTGCTTATAAATGTCGTCGAAATTAGTAAATATGTTTAAGCATAGAATCGATAAATATTGTTAAAATATGACCTTGCAGAAAAAAAAGTTGTGAACCTGATTTCTTTGCCTATATCCTCTCTTCCTGAGCCTGGCCTAAATTTTCATTCTTTACCCCTCTTTAGATTCGGTCACGTCTACAGTACCCTCAAAAAAGATCAGAATATATTCCAAAACGTTTGCCAGAAAAAAAATCCAATGTTTAAAATTGGTGCATTATAACCTACAGATATAAAATACTTAACTACCTACGGATAAAGGTTATGCGAATTTGAATGAGTAAAACGAAAGTTATCGACAAATAAGCAATTTGCTAAAAAAAATTAAAGCGTCAAAATAACCTGAACGGCAGTAGAAACAAATTGTTCTTTAAATATAACGACTAAATTATCAGTAACAAACATTTTTGTAAGTAATTAGTATTCATTGTGGAGGCCTTAATTCTCGATGACACTTTGACATACCCTGCCGCAGGAATGAACCAACAGTTGACATTCTTGCGCAGTAATCTTGCAATATTTTCGAATTCCTTACTTTAGACCTCTTTTCGAGTATCTACCAAACATTTTTAATGGCATTAATATCCGGACTTTGTGCAGGACAGTTCGTAACAGTGATGTCCTCGTCGTGCAGGGCTTAGCAGACTAGAAATTGGGACAAAGCATACTGTTGCAACAATTTCTTGTACACTTGTGCATTCACTGTGGCACATAAGCGCACAAATGGCCCAGTGCCTTTTACTGAAATTACGTCCCAGTCCCTGGCACTTCCTCGGTCAAGGAAGTGCCGGTTTAGTGCAATTAACACACGGTCTTTGCCTGTTCTGCGACGAGCGAACCTCCTGCCATTGGATCCGAACAAGTTGAACTTAGATTCATCGCTGAATTGGACTTTACTTCATTGGTGATCGGGGTAACATGCTGAGTGGCGAATGCAATACGGGCCTTCTTGTTTTTCAGACTGATCAATAGCTTGACCGCGGGTGTGCAAGCGGGATACTTATTTTTCCCCACCTGATGTCACACTGCCTGCCTCGTGACATATATAGCCAAAGTCTCACTAATCTCTCGGTAAACTGCTTCAGCCGTCTTGGAACAGACCTTCTTCACAATTTGAATAGTGGCTTGTTCTTACTTTCTTGAGGCCTTCCTTGACCTACCCGTGGATTTATCAGCGTTACATAAACCTGTTTTATCACAGGTTGAAAAAATATTATATAATTTTTCGAGCTTTTGCAATGGTTCCAATTGAAAGACCATCTTGGTGGCGCAACTTTACGATCAACTCGCGGACATAGAGAGATGTGACAGATTTCTTAGTCATGTTACCTGTACGACAGCTAGCAAGATCTAAAGTACACGAGATTAAACTGAAGTTAGTTACTATGCAAAAAATGGTAGTTCTCTCTACAAGAACCTAAGTGTTCGGACCATGGCTGAATTCAATTCTCCAAAACTTCGGAAAGGGCAATCTGTAGGATTTGCGCTAGGAGCTCAAATGGATGAAGACATCCGCTACCACTCATTCAAGATGGAAAACAGCTAACTTATGTCGCAAAAGATGAAGAATAAGCGGAAGGAACGTGCTGCGAATCTAGTGAACAAACTGAATCATCCCCTCAAGCCTGCCATGCTTTGTTTGGTTCTTCTCAGACGAGAATTTTGGCCCGAACGAGGTGGTTAACTCACAAAACAACCGCTGGTTTGCTGTGCCCTCCCCTTCAAAAAAAAAATGTACAGATAGTCAGGTAGACCAAGTTTCGGGTCCATATCATGGTGCTTGTGGTAACGAGTAGCGAGGGCCACGTTATGCCCTGGAGGACTTGCTGTTGCTCCGGATCCAGGAAATGGTCGTTGGAAGTCTGTACGTGTTCCAGCAGGACTATGCAACATACCACACACGCAAGGGGACCAGTCTTCTCTCTCAGACAATTTCTTCAACCAAATCACTCCGAACATCTGGCCTCCAAACTCCTCAGACTGTAACCCCCCTTGACTATATGTGGGGCTTAGTTTGGAGAGAAACCAACAAATCACCGTGCACCACCAAGGTGGAGCTTAGGTCCAAGATCACTAGCGTTTTCACTTATCTATTTAATTCATAAGTAATTTCCGTTTATTAGAAGCAAAATGTAACGGCGCATTTCGAACTTCCAGTGTTTTAACCTTAACCATAAATTACTTGTTTAGAAAGAGCGTTCACCACTCATTCCTACATCAGTAGTAAACATGTGTACAGTGATCCCTCGTTTATCGCGGTAGATTGGTTCCGAGACCGGCCGCGATAACTGAATTTCCGTGAAGTAGGGACACCATATTTACAGTATTTATTTAACGTGTATTTGGACTTTTAAAACCCTCCCTGTACTGTTAACAACCCACCCATTACAGTACAGTACTCTATTAATAACAGGATAACGCTTTTTAGGCTGAAGCGTATCTGAAACTTAGCAAACCACGCTTTGCTAGCAGAAAAAGGACATTTTTTTAGGTTGTGAATCACTGGACTTTCCTGGTTGCGGATCTTCTACGTCGACTTCGTCCTCTTCCTCTCCTTCGTGGTCGCCACTGTTGTCCTCAGGTTCCTTAGCCGCGAAAGTCTCGTACAGGCTCCTAGCCCTTGTTTGGATGATGTTCGTATCCAAGGCTATGTTCTTCTTTCGGCAGTCGATTATCCATACAGACAAAGCAGTTTCCATACGGATGATAGTTTTATTACGAGCCGTAACCACTCTCTTCGCCAGCTTATTAAAGGTGACGGCAGCCGTCTTCCTAATGTTAGCCTCGTCCTTCTTGATGTAACGAACGGTGGATTCGTTCACGCTAAAATTTCGACGACGGCAGCGAAAGTTCTCTCTTCCTTCAACATATCCAGAAGTTTCACCTTCTCAGCGATCGTCATCATTCTTCGTTTGCGTTTAGGCTCAGTACCAGCCTTGGAAGAAGCAGCATGCTTGGGAGCCATTGCATGGGGCAAAGTTCAACGCAAAGAAACAAAAAAATCACACACAGCACAGCGTAAAGTAGTACAGTAAACCACTCGGCGAGAAAGCTTGAAGCGAAATGGCTGCGACAGGAAACAACAGTACGCGGGCACTGTATGCACATCGCATTCTAAATGTTGTTTTTTTTTGTCATGTGAGTTACAAGTTCAAATACCCCTGTATATGCTTTTTTTGCTATTTTACGCTTGTTTTTTTTGTTCCTAGATTAGGAAATAATATTTATTATTAATATTTTAATGGATTTAATGAAAAAATTTAGGTGTTCATATATCACGATTTTTCTAGAATTTTCCATATAAATATTTTAAAAATCCGCGATAGTTGAACCGCGAAGTAGCGAGGGATCACTGTACATCATAATTTAAACAAAATATCATGGCCTAAAATTTAGGAACTAAAATTGCATATTCGACATATGATGTTGTGGGGGTTTAAGAATAACAAAAACGCTTCAGAAATAGAAAGAAAATTTATAATATTTATGGTCAAGGGGCCATTATTGATCGCTAAGTCCGAAATTGGTTTTCAAAGTCTCGTTTTGAGGATCAATAATTGACAGATAAACCAAGACCAGGACGACCATCAGACTTCGATGAAGATGTTTTGAGATAACTAGTGGAATGCAAACTTATATTGTCAACAGCTGCAACGTGTGCATCAAAATATTTGATAGCGCAAGACCACATACAACGAGAATCACCAGAAAAAATATTGGAACTAGGCTGGTCTGTTCTACTCCATCCTCCGTATTCACCAGACCTTCCATCAAGTGATTTCCAGGGGGTTTTGTTCACTATAAAATGCTGTGAATAGTAAAAAAAAAAAAAAAAATCTGAAGAAGACCAGGTAAAAATGTTCGTGGACAACTTATTGAACTCAAAACTGACTAAATTTTACTTCAGAGGAATCAACAACTACCTGCTAGATGGCCAAAAGTGATTGTTCAGTTATTGATGAATAAATATATTTCACCTAAAAACGGAAGTTACTAATGACTCAACTTGATAGTTAAACAAAAGGGATCGTCGAGAATTCCTGCATCAGGTTTCGAGGCCGTAGTTGACGAAAACTGTAATTTTATTGAATAAAATGAATAGCACAATCCTTCAAGTCTTTACCTGTAACTTTGGAAAATATATCTGTAAATGAAGTAGCCGTGTTATTTTTTTTATATTGAAGTAAGACGACAAACTACTTTCCGCATCCTGTATTTACAGACGATCGAACAATCATATCAGCGGCGATTCAGACTACACAGATTGCCATTCTCGACAGGAATGTCACCCGCTAGATTATATATGGCAATTCCCAATCGACACTCGGCATTTTAAAGGGAAATGCATCGTGGTAGCAGATGTTCTCTCACGCCTGGCCATCGCCAAAATCGAACACTATAAAATTGCAATAAAATTACTATAAAATTGCAACCGCGCAGAATTATGATGCCGGCCTCGCAGGCCTATTTGAGGGCCTAGGTGCACTCAAATTTGACATGGTCACATTAGACTCTAGGAATTCCCTATCTACTGTAACGTTTCCATGAGGAAGCCAAGGCGGTATATACTTGTCGCATTCCAGAGTCGGAGCTGCGCCCCTCAGGGTTTTCTTCAAGCCTCCGTGCGCATTGACAATGCCCAAAGTTACACTTGTCTAA